>JAVJGI010000014.1:60578182-60671207 GCA_035590275.1 Ibycter americanus | reverse complement strand
GGAAAGTTACAACAGGGAAAAATAATAATAATGAGAGAATTTTGAAGAGGATGAAACAACTTCTGCAGCATCTATTGCCAGCTGAACCTTAGTAGTTCCTTAGTTTCTGGATGTTGCAGTAAACTTGCTAAGGTATACCCACATAAACTTTTGACATTTTTAAGTGAGTTAAAGATTTTTAGTGCTTTAAAAAACCCAAGAAATGTTGGTTTTGTCGATTTTTTCTACTGTGGAGATTAAGTTATACGTGTTTCTTAGAGAGTGGTTTTAGAAAACTGAGCTCACAATCTATGCAAATCTGTAGGATATACAGCCCTTAAACTCTTGTAGAAGACTAGACATAGGAAGCTGTGTGCAGGGCCCATTTCTGAATGTCAGTGTCACTACGTGAGTGCCACCACTGAGCCTATAAGGCAGTTCTTGTCACTTAGAAAGACAACACTTCGGCAATTGATGACAAAGCTAATGCTGTCCTGTAACCGTGTATGCTGGCAGTTAATGCATGTAGAAGTCACATCATCAGGAAATGATCGTATGAAAATGCAGACTCTATCAAGATGAAAAATTGCTGCTGCCTGCTCCTGTATTGCTGTTCTGCAACCTGGTATCTAGAAAAGCTTTTGAGTACATGAAATGGAAGAATATTTGTAAAATCAAATTGATTATTGTGGGCAGTAAATAATTTTATTTAAATATCTTTCCACATGTTTCCCAGAATTTCTTGTTCCCTGGTTATCTTCAATGTGGCCTTGCTCCAAGCACAGAAATACCTGAACTGAGATAGAAATATTCTCTCTATCCACTGCATTTATTTTCAGTTTGACATCAGGATTAGTTTTCAGAAACTAAATATATTAGAGATTTTCTTTGACTTATTTGGACATATTCTAAGGTTAGTGATGTTAAACAGGGGAAAGAGGTGGGGGTGTCAAGATTTTAGGATGTATACCCTTTAATACTCTGGACAAATGATACATTATTTTCCTATCCTTTCTAAGGAGTTGAAGGTGTACAAACTTGTCTATCTAGCAGAATGGGAAAGTAGAGGTTCTGTTAGTTCCACAAGACTCTAGAGATTGTTTTTAATTTCTTATCATGGATTTTCTGCACAATTTTGGACCCTTCATCTACCTATGGACTTCATTCTTGACTCTGAAATCAACTCCTAAGCCAGGCACAGCTGTAAACTAAAAAGAGTACCATCAACCACAGGTGCATCACAACACACACAGCACAAGAGCAAGGGTCCACAGCCCTCTTAACCTCGCATATCTTCTCTTAAATTGGTGATTGAGTGGTTGGAAAAGATGCTCCTAGATGGTATACATACAGTACATAGGTACAGTTTCAAGCACACTAAGTACAGTTTCAACTAATTTGAATTTAGTTTTCACACTAATTTGCTGATCAAAACAGAAATCTTCTATCCCTTCCAGAATGGAAGCAGATGAGCATGTGTAATTCTTTGCAGAAGTGATACTAAAATCCAGCGTAAGATACTAATTACAGAGGTGATGCAACCTGTACATATACTTCCAAGTTAAATGCCTTTGTGAAATTAGCTTGCTCTTTATTTTTGAATATTTTATAAGATTTAAGACTCCAAATTAACAAAAATTTGTTGGTTTAGTTGCTGTTTTTTTTTATTACTTGTTACTATGATTATTTGGTAGACTGTTATTAATTATCATTGCAAGTAGGCACGTCTGCCTATTTTGGGAGAAGGTAACACTATGTTTCTGTGGTAGAACCGGCTTTTTGTTGAATTGCTTTGCTGAGCTTCAGTGTTTCTGTTCTTTTCTTTCATCAGTCTTGCAAATGAATTCATACCATATTTTTTTTGTGAGTTATATCAACAGCTATGTATTTGGTCAATTCTCATATTTACTACATGGCAGTTCAGCTGTGAGGCAGAAACTAGCAATCTATTGTACAAGGAATAAGCAATTTCATAGTTTGTTTCATTTGTTTGTTTATCTTACATTTTACTACATAGACTTGATTTAGTAACTATTTATAATTACATAATGGCAGGAATGTGCAAATTACATAAAAAGGATTGGATTCTTGCTTCACTGTCTATCTAAAATTCTCACCAAATAAGAATGCACTGTACTGCACAAAGTGCATGTGAAGCACAATAAGGATTACATACAAAGGAAATATATGATTTCTGTCAAAATTCATCCTTATATCTTGTCAGGGAGCAGTGAGAGCCAGCTGTTCCTTTGGGCTGTGGAGCTGGGTGCCAGGGGGACCTCAGGGCTGGCTGTGCCCACCCCAGCATCCAAGCAATCCTACAAGGCCTGAGCACAGTGGGCAGAGCTGAGGGCAAGCAACAGGGTTCGCCAACAGCCCTGACACTTTTGGAGAGCAATAAGGCAGGGCTGGTCCCTTCAGCAAGGTTCCAGCAGGAAGAGATAGACATGGGACCCAAGATTGGCACTGCTATGACATTGCTGAAGCAGGGACTGATGGCCCCAGGTTGGGCTGAAATGGAGTCTTGGGCCATAAGCAGGGTGGGGGGAGACCCTAGGGTATCTGGGCAAGGGCAGGAAGGTCCTCAGGACCCTCAGGGCCCTAGCATGTCTTTATCCAGAAAAAATGAAATGTCTTATATTTTATACTGAAAAAGGGGAGCAAACACATTCTGCTGTATGTTTGGGGAGAGGGAATTTTTTTCTACAAATTTAAAAGCAGCTTTTGCAGATGTGTGTCTGATATTCAGTGATCCATGTGTATGTTTCACTGATTCTTAGATCATTACAAAAATAATCCATTTGCCCTACCTTTGGCTAGGGGTACATACCAGAGAGAGATTTAGTTTCCTCATGGTGGAAAAGAACTTTTCATTCTAAAATGAGCTCAGTTTGAAAATAGGTTTCCTTGGACAAGTTAATGGAAATCTTTCTGAGGAAAATTTCCTTTTCTGCCAAGGCAGAAGCAGTCCCAATTGTGTCTGAACCCATAAGCAATTGAAAAGATAACTTGAAGGAATGGGCTAGGATGTTGATTTGCATCATGGCTGCAGGTCTTTAGCTCAGCCTCAGTCTGCAGTAAGTTAGGGTTCAGGATAGACATGGGGGAGAGACAAACCCTGAACATCGAGTTGGAGTGTGGTGGCAAAGAGGGAAGCAAAGGAAGGGGTGGGCTGCAAGAAGATATTTTCCTGGACCATGTTGTGGTCTGGGCCATGTCTACAGGCTCTTGGCAAAGGCTGAATCAAAATATAGGTTAATGCCTAGGGTGTGCTCCAGTTTTATATATGCTGTCGAGAAGCTGTTAAAGCAAGGGGAAGATGGCAAAAAGATTTCTTCCCTGAAGACTGTGCCATAGCAGGGAAGCCTTGGCTAAGACTCAGCCCAAGGCCAAGGTTGAGGCTGGGGTTAGGGTTACGGTTAGAGACAAAACCTTAGACCTTCAGTGGGAGTTGGGTGTCAAAGAAGCAAAGGACAGTTACACTGAAGATAGGTTTCTGTCCTAAGGACTTTTTTATCTGGGCGTGTCTGAGAGTCCTTGGTTAGTGATCAGCTTGAGGCCAAAGGTGAGGTTTGGGCTTAGGGTTGGAAAAGAAATACAGCCTGAAGCTCCAGCTGGTGTGGGGCTGCAAAGGGAAAGTTTGTGCTGCAGAGAGATTTCTCCCCCAAAAACTATTTTCTCTGTGTCATGTTTGAGAGTGCTTGCCTAAGGCTCAACTAAAGCCAATGGCTATTCATTTAAGGCTGGGTTTGAAAGACAGACAAATCCTGGAAAATCACTTGAAAGGCTACAAAACAGCGCATTTGTGTGAGCCTGCAAAGGGTCTGCCAAAGGAAGGAGTATACTGCAGAAAGAATTTTCTCTTGATATCTTTTTCCTCTGGTGTATGGTTGGGAGTCCTTGGCTAAAGGTCATCTGAGGCCAACATTTATGATTAAGGTTATGGTGGGTATGGGAGAGAGACAAACAGTAGAGCTGAAGTTAGGATTGGAGCTGCAAAGGGAAAGGGTAGGCTGTAGGAGGAAAAAAAAAAAAAATAAAAATTCTCCCCTAGCAACTTTTTAATCTGGATTGGGGTGGGGGAGTAAAGTTTAGCATTTGGTCTAGGTTTGGGGTTGGAAATGTTACGAAGCCATTTAATATAGGTAACACTTGATTAAATTGTGTTTGAAAGTATAATCTTTCCAACAGCTCAAGTATGTGAGTTCCCCAAGTTTATTTAATTCATATAGGACATGCTTTTCCCTAAATTATTCTTGGAGTCCTAAATAAATTAAAATTCTGACAACCATAGTGATAATAGAAGTTTGATGATTAACTATTTAGTATAGTATCGGTAGGAATAAATTCTCCTCATTAGCCTTTGAAAGACTTTTTGAAGTCCCTTGTAACTGTTGAAAATCTTAGAGAACTTGTCACAGTAAGGCTCTCCGTATCCCTATGAATACCTTTCTTAAAGAAAGCTTTATGACTTGAGGCATGCAATGGTATTCTTACTCGGGATCAAAATTTCATAAAGAAAAGACCACGAAGAAAGTTAGCAGATTTAGATAATACAGCCTAATACGCTCAAAGCACCTTCTCTCTTGCATAGTATCCGTGCCATGGTGAAAGATCAGGTGTTATTTTTTATTATACAATTACCAGTATATCAGTAATTTGTTGTGCTAGGTGTAAATGAATTGGTAATGTTTTCCTCTTTTTATTTAATAAATGTACCTATCTGAACCCTCAGTGATACGTGTTTTTATAGAGCCACCCTTAGAAGTCAAAGCGAATACAGACATTTAAACAGAGTGAAACACCACCCATTTTTATTGTAATGTACTGGCTGATCAGAAGACACAATAATCTGTATTACAAAGGAAATAACAGAATTATACAAACAAATCAGGATATTAGCCACCTCAGCTAAAATAACCCTTAGCTATAGATAATGTTTTCATTAGCAGAATGTTTTCCTGTCTTTGTGTTGCTTTGACTCAAATGGATGACTAGGTCAACATCTTGTTAACTGCCTCCAACTGCATCAAATCTGAAGTAATTTTCTTCAATAAGGAGGGTCATTACAGCAGTAAAAATAAAAGAAGACCAGACACAGCTATGAATATCCAAATTAAAACCTTTCACAGTACTTAGATTTTAAGTAATGTGAAAGCTTATTGTGTGATATCACCTCAATATCATACAGGTACATTATCGCGGTTACATACAGATAATACAGAGTATTATACATTCTCTTGGACATTGCTTAACAGAGGTGCCCAGATTGAGCTCCCACTGGTAAGAAAGGGCAGAGTTCTAGGGCATTCACTGTGAGGGCTTTGTGTTGCATTTCATGCAATGCATGTCACAGAGCTTTTGAATCGAATGCAGGCACTGAAAACATTACAGCAAAACACTGAATCTGCATTTGTGAATTTGAATGAACACACAACAAGCCTTTGTTAATAAACACAGTATATGATATCCTCAACAGCAGTAAATCATGAACAAAATATTTTGTGATTGAAACTTGACTGGATTAAAGATAAACCTACCTGCTATTTTCACAATTTTTTTCCCCTCAGAACCAAGAATGTCCAATCTATTCCTCCTGTCCTGTGATGTGTGGGTTGGCCTGTCCCTAGACTGCGTGATATCCTGAGAAGAGTATTTCTTTGATCTATTATGTGCAATGTAATGCGTGCATTGTTCAGAAACAGGCTTCTGACACTCCACCAGCAGGTTTTAGTTGTGTTTGTTTGTTTGTTTTTTAATATTGTTTCTTTTCTCCCTTTCATTTCAGAAAATAGTAATTTGGATGTTAGGAAAATACCTTCAAGCTTAGCAAGACAGAGCAAATACAACTTCTAGAACCCCAAACAGATCTTTATGGCCATGAAGTGTGCCTTTTTTTCCTTCCAACTTAAACACTGTTTTGTTTTAGGTGTCGTGGTGGAATACGAGGTGAATGTAAATGTACTACTTTGTGGTGAAACCACCCTTCACAGCTAGTACCTACCTTTAAGAAGACATCTGTCACTAGTGGCTTCAGCCACTACTGAGACATGGAGTGCTTTTTATGTGAGAGATAGAGATGGCTGGCACTCTGTCAGCAAGTGCTGGACTTGTTCATGTTTGTATATCTGCCTTGACTTCAAAGTGTGCACTGTGCAAAACAGAGCACTTCTTGATTTTACATAAATTTTCCCTTAATGTCACACAATTAGCACTCCTACATACTCCCTGTAGCTGTACTTTGGGAATCACAAATATTTTTGCAGTGTTTCTCAGAACTAAGCATGTATAATTGTAAAATAAGTGTTAGAGAGAGAGGCTTACATATAAAACACTGCCAA
The DNA here is from genome assembly GCA_035590275.1 of Ibycter americanus. Taxonomy (NCBI): domain Eukaryota; kingdom Metazoa; phylum Chordata; class Aves; order Falconiformes; family Falconidae; genus Ibycter; species Ibycter americanus. The sequence goes on along the minus strand of JAVJGI010000014.1, from coordinate 60,664,887 downwards.
CATCATATGAATTTGAAATTCTGCTTGATTTGAATCAATTAGTCACTCATGGATTGAGTACAGGAATATAAATAAAAGTATTGCTAGGATTAATAGCCATGTATTTGTAAAAAGGTGACATTAAATGTGTCCTGGTTTCTTGAGGTAGTTGTTTAAGTAATATGGCTTGTGGCTGCAGTTGTTTCCAAATGTATATGTAGAGCAGGTGTTGTTTTGGGCTGTCAACCTGAAGTCAGCCTTTGTATTGCAGCAAAAAGAACATGTTGTGCTGATGCAGTGATTACCTGCGATATATTTAGAAAATATCAAGGGTGTAATTTTATTAACAGATTGTGTAAAGTGGCTTCCAAGAGATCTAGTCTTTCAGTTATTTAGAGGTTTCCTACCCAAAAGGAGACAGGATCATACAGAAAGGCCTAGGTTTGTATTGAAGTTAGTCATGCCTCAGTTTGCCTCCCAATAAATGGGGCAGCATTTAGAAAACCTTTCGGTAACCTGAGATAACCAAGAAAAATTGAGTATATAATTGTCACTGCATCCTCAGAGGTCACAGGGCGCTTTGAACATGCAAGTGATGCAGGCTCAGACTTTTAACCTTTAAAATCTACTCCTGTCAAATGAAGAAATTCCTTCATTTTGGATTAATTTTAAAGAAAGTTCTTCATCTCTCACTCTTTAAAGGATGTATTTTAACATGTGTTCCAGTGAGATATATGAAATCTCACATATTTATTTTAAGCCTAACTTATTTAAATTGCTTCAGCTACTCCTGTAAATAGAAATTGCCTTTTTAGCTGAAAATCTGTAGGTAAATTTTAGGAAAGCAAAAGAGGTTACAGGAAAGGGAAGAGGTAAGTCTTTCATGCACACATGCAGAATTATCTGATTAAATTTCTTTTTCCTTTCAATTTTTGTGCTGTCTTTCAAAAACAGTATTTCCTGGGTTTTCTTGATAGAACATGCAAGTACAGTATCCGCTGGTACCCATGGACAGGATTTATAGTTTTCTGTGAGGAACAGCTCCTCAGAAATGAGTACAGGACAGACAGGATTTTTTTAAGTGTAAGAAGAGAATAACGGTATGCTGCCGAACTACTACTCCTACAGGAAAGCATAAAAGACTACTCTAGTGAGGCCTCAGGACTACTGCTACTGTGGTTGCAATCAGAATAATACAGAAGTTTAATGCACAATGTTATTATTGGTGCTGGTTTAGCAACATTAGTGCAGCACAGGAGTTTGGTATTTAGGAAAACTGAACTCTGAATAATGCTAACTAATACGTGGTATTATAAGGATAACAAAACACTGTAGCATCTGTTCTCCGAAAGTGGGTGCTTAGGGGCGCGTCATAGAACAGAGGAAGCACTCAATGATCACTTTTTTTAGTAGCATCCCAGTCTCCAACACTTTTCTGCACAGTGGCCCTCTGAGTCAGAGATTTAGTAGTTACAAACTTTTCATTAATTTGTCTTACCTGAACTTTTACAATGATCCCTGGAAGACAAACAAATATTCAGCCTCCACAAGGGTCTTTTGGCAGGGACTCCCCTAGTCAAAGTTTAAGGTCATCATCCTTTTACAAGAATAAGTTCTCATCTTTTTTCCATTTGCTATTTAAACTGACTTCTTAAGTTTAAGACTCCAGTTTATAAATGAATGTCTGGAGCCTTTGTAGGGAAAAAACCCAAAACCAAACCATAAACCAAAACAAAACCAAAGTCCTAAAAGGCAGTATGTAGGCTCCCTCTCTGTATGTAAGGTGGATTAGGTATGTTGGCATGCAATACATAATAACAACTTCAGTAGGGAGCTGGCTAGCTTCCCATGACTTCAAGCTGCTGTAATGTGACCAGAAGGAAATGACAAGATCCAGGTAAATTTATCTCAGATATGGGTTGCTAAATACAGACATCTAACCAAATGCCTAGTGAAGCTGTCCTCATAAGGTACTTCACTTAGTTTTCAGTGGGAGGTAGGATCCTTAGAAGATACATCTCATATATGTATCTAAATATAAGCAGATAAAATTTTAACTCATTTTCATGGCTTCAAAATCACTTCAGCTCTCTCTATTGTCTTTATAGAGAAGTTGAAAGATTGCTTTACTGGTCATTCAAATGTACCTGAGCAAGCTGGGTACGTAGATGGAGATAACTGATTTCATCCCATCATGATTTTTTTCAGACACACTCAATGCTGTGAAAAGAGAAAGAAGGATCTCAGCTCTTCAGAGCTGGGCTAAGGATCTTGTCAGTGAATCATTCTTAGATGTTGAATTACTATTTTTAAAAATTTATTTTAGTGATTAAAAAAATAAAGATCTGTGCTCCCTTTATTGTTAGAAGTAGTAACATGTTCATACTTCTGTAAAATGTTGCTGTAGATAAGCTGGTGATGGTGAATCTGTAACAAGTTATTTCCTTGACATTGTCTCTCTACTCAGTTCTACTAACCAATTTTTACTTGTCACTGAAGAATGAGATGATAAGAATATATAATTAATACATACACCTTTAGAAGTGCTTTTACACTTGTGCTTTGTGTTCTTTTCTGCCACAAAACTTACGCTATTGATATTCGTTTGAGGTCATGAGCAAGTGCAATATTCAAAACTTCTTTCCAAAATAGTAATTCAAGACAGCTTGTGACCATTTTGGGTTTTAAAGAGGCAGTCCTTTTATTTATTTATTTATTATTTGTTTTAATGTTTATACTTTTCCCCCTCTGTGTGAACATAATTAAAATATGGCTCAAGAGATTTTCTTTAGGCATTCCAAAAATTTCACCTTTAGTCAGAGGCCAAGTGTAACAAATCATGGCTATTTATACCTGGCTCACAGGGTCATCAGCAGGGACCAGTTGTAGCTAAAATTCAGTCTCTACTGCTGGAACTAAAGAAACACTTAGATTTAAACATTCCAGGCCAAAAAGAAATGATAGAGTTGACTCTACAGTTGTGTGCCGTGGTTCATTACAAAATAGCATTCAGAACTTGAGTGTCTGTATACTAGACACTTGAGACTAACCTTTCTGATGCAAGATGTATAATGAGTTGTATAAATGATGGACTGGCACTTGTGATTATGTTTCCCTAATGGCATGCACTGATGGGATTAGCACCTATTATTAAAACTGATTGCACACTTCATGGCTAAATATGCTTTTTTTTTTTCTCCTTTTTTTCTTCCAGAGGAAGGAAAAAGAAAAAAAGCAGCTGATATGAGCATTTTCATAGAAACCTATCTGTTTTGACAAGAATAGATTGCTTGGTATAAGAGAAATAAACACTTGCATACTCCAGTATAATGCAGCAGGGAGGGTACTTGCCTGAAAAATCATAGATACTTCTTTATAGCCATGGTAGCTAATTCAAACCCACAGTTTAAATATTACAGTAACCTCCCAAGTGAGAACTCTGCTTGATCATCGCCAGACATATAATTCTACATAATGAAATAGTTCCACCAAGAAGAATCAGGAGATCTCACTTCAACAGCCAGTATGTGAGAGACCTCATCGGAGACACAAAGGATCCTTGTTCAGCTCTCTGGTCTGAATTACTACAAAGGAGCAAGACCTGTTGCCCACACACCAGCCAAATGCCCTTTGCTATGGGCCATTTTTAGGTGAATAAGAGCAGTATGCTTTTAGTGGCTTTACATTTCATGCTTTCAAGGTTTTAACTCAATGCAGACAGAAAAAAAAAAATCTTAACATTTTAGACTTTCTATCAATGAAAATTCACTACTTTTCAATAGACTTTTTTTTATTCTCAAGTGATAACTATCAGGGTGATGATTCCTATTCAAAAGTTAATTCTCCATTCAAAAGCAGAAGAAAGTATCTGGTAATGGTGTATCCAGGAGAGTGCAGCAAAACTGCTGATACCATCAGACATAAGAACTGGAGAGGTGAGGCATGAGGCCTGAAGTATAAAAAATCTAGACTGGTAATTTGTTGTTAAATTAGTTTCCAGTAGTGATTGCAAGCCAAAATTAAGAATATTCCTATAAGTAATTGTAGTTCACTACCACACACAAATATTTGTTAGCAGACTGTAATTGAGGGAGCTGGGTTAAAAGCCTGAAGGAGGCAGAACATTCAGAAGACAGTAAATACTAATGATGACTTCTGAGCCACTGTTATCCTCTTACAATACTGCAGTTCCACCGCTATATTAAGATGAGAAGAAAATGGAGGTAGAGGAATGGAGGGAAAAGAGAATGAAAAAAAGGGAATCAGGAAGAATACAGCTTGCACTCTAGAAACGAGAGCCTGATACTTCTGAGTGGTGCTAGAAATACTCGGTACAGTTTTGAGGCTGAATCTGAATGATGTTCCTTAACTCACTTCTGTAAACTGGAATCATGCTGTAACATCTTATGCCTAACTTATTTAGTCAGCCTGTAGTTTGGCTTTGGAGACAGATACCTGCAGTGATACGACCAGGAGGAGAAAGCGACCCTTGTGACTTTGAGAGTGGGACTTTTTCATTATCTTCTAATAAAAATGACTCTCAGAGGGACTCCATATCACGGTGCCAGTCAGTATGAGGGTAAGTCATGCAGTGACCACTTTTAGCTATGGGCTCCATTGACCACCTGCAGTTAAGTTTGGGGACAAGAAGAAAAGAGGAACATTGTTCCTTTCAGCTCAATTTGCAAGTGAGCTGTTTCTAAAGGAGTTTTGAGACAGAATACTGTCAGTACTGAGTAAACTGGCTTACTGTTCTTTCAAAATAAAAACTAAATGCAGGGTTTATAAGTACCAGGAATTAGCATTACAAGACTTGCTTTAGTGTTGCTATTTATCTGGGGGTTGATTCTGCAACTTCGAAATTAATGGAATTTCATTCATTGAACTAAATGGGAAGTGAATTGAGCTCTCAAATGTTCTCAGATCCCCACAGAATAAGTCTGTTCTTCAGAAAAGTCAGATATTGCAACGGTCAAAACCTCTATTGCAAATCTAACTTACCATTGTATTAAAAAAAAAAAAAAAGAAGTCCAAACCTTACAGCATAGAACTTCAAAAAGTTTAGAGTTCATCCGAAGGTAAGCATATTGTACAGTTCTCAGCATCATCAGTCTTCAAGCAGCTCATTTCAGGTAGTTTTCCTGTGTCCCCATTAAATAAGTGAATATCTTAAACTCTAAGAGCAATTGTATTAAAGTATCATAGCAATATACTAATCCCTAACATGAGTACACCTCCATCCAGATAAAAAAAGATTACCTGTATTAGTTTTAGTACATACAAACTATAACACATTAAAGAATGCATTATTACAGCAGGTATTTTGGCAGATACAGGAGTACCAGAAAGGATATTTAGGACAATTAAAAAAAAAAGAAAAAAATAAAAAGATATTTTTACCTAGAAGGAACTGGTTTACTCTGTAACTACCTGTAGCTTTAGAAAGAATGATACTTACCTTTAGTCTGTCCTTTGAAGACTATGCATGTAGGTAGAAAGCTGGCATTTAAGACAATATGCTATATTTTTGTCTGTTGTTTTTGATAACATGATGGAAGGCACCTGTGCAGATCTCCTTCAGTACAGCCAGCTGGAGAGCTCAGTAGGATACAATGGAAAAGAGTAAATTTGCATGCACATGCAGGAATAGTTAAATAATGCAGGGAACCTATGAATGGCCTGTGAGCATCAATGTGTGCAGCACTCAAGGGAGACAGCTTGAGAAACAGAAACTCACTTTTACTTAGCTGTCCTTAAAAGGAGCAGTTCACACACACTTTTTTTATATATTTAAAATAAATACATATAATGGATCATTAGGTGTATAAATGAAACATATATATTCAGATTTGAACCATAACAACTTAATTACAGATGCAAAAATGCTGCTGTGTGTTAAATTTTCTCAACTTCTTTTGCTTCACATGAAGTGGAAGATATTCAGGAACCTGAAGACTGAACTTTATGTTTTTGCATTGTACAAGGCTCAGCAATGATGTAAAATTGAATTTGTTGCCAAAACCATATAGATTAATCATTAATTAATCACCCTTAATATTTCTAGCCTGCCTCAAGCCCGTGATCTTGATAATTTAAGTAACTGTATATCTCAAATGGTAAAGGGCCTGCTTGTAAGAAAGTTATGCAATTTGGTAAAATATTGTGTGGAAAACTAATACAAAAATGAAATTTAAAATTAGGTTGGCAATCTTATTTATTTATGCATTGTAGTGTGGTCTGCATGAAAGGCAACTTAACTGTATTTTGGAAATGAGTAATGGCTCTGTATTTCTCTGCTCTGTTTATTACAGAAATGGCCCTAAGCCGTTTAAATGGCCTGGCTTTTATGCTTCAGCTAGCTTCAGGTGAAAGTATGTGTAAATAGAAATATAATTTAAATTCTTTTCAAACATTACTCTATATGGAGCCTTTTCAGGCTACATGCAGCTACTGTGTCTGATAACAGAATTTATTAAAAGGGAAAAGTAGGTTGTTGTTCTATAAAGTGTAAGAAGTGTTTTCCTTCCAAATGGTTTAAGCACATGTGCTTAAGCAATATACACAGGTATACAGACATAGAATTATACATAGATACAGGTATATGTATGCATATATATGTGTGTGTGTATATATATATATATATATACACACACATACTCTCCTCAGGTAAGGATTGGTTTGACAATGCACTGTATTGAATATTAGTACATAATATTTTATATATGCATATATATAGTATGTGTGTGCACAAAGGTAAAATCAACCACATAATCAAAACTTAATCAATTTTATAAATACACATTTGTAATGCATATATAAGTACCAGGGTACAGCTCCTGACAATGTAAGTCTACCCAGCACAATAACATAGAAATTTTTTTCAAAAATCAGAGGTGGAAATGGAGAAGTACAAATGGATAACTATTAAGAAGCTATTCATATTATTAAAACAAATTTAGGGCAAGTACATTAAAAAAAGAAGCACCCTCTCTTCTTTTTGAAGTGAGACGTATGTTTGAAGTGTTTGACACTGACCATATTGTGTCTTGGTTGCCATGTAAATTAGTTTCACTTAGTTCAAAATAGCTCTGACACAAGATGTTTGAATTTTGAGGGGGTTGTGTTTGTGGGGGTTTTTGGTTATTTTGTTGTTGTTGGCTTTTATTTTTTTTTTTTTTTAATAGACTAAAAGGGAAGGACAGAATTTAAAACTATGGAGATACTTCAAGGTAAGGCAAGACACCACAGGGCATTTCTTTATGGAGAGTTATTGAGGATATCTGTGAAAAGAAACCACAGAGACAAATGACATGAAGTGTTTTCAAATGAAAAATTCAAAATAGCAATCAGATCAGAGAGCAAAGTGTGGTATCCAATGAGACCGTCAGAGTTACTATTTTTGTACTAAAGGAAACAGTAGTTTATTTGCCTACAAAGCATCTGTTACTCTGCTATTTGTTACCATATATAGTAATTATGTGTGTGTCCTAAAGGAAAATATTCTCTACTTGGAAAAGTGTAACTTCCATCAAAACTAATGCAGATTTTTCACATGCTTAGGGACAGGTGAAATTTAGCAGGAAACCAAATCAAGTGGTTCCCCTGGGGGCTTTTATCACTTGGAAATGTATTGGAAGTTAGTAGAACTGCAGTCAGAGGCAAAAATAAGTTCTCTGCATATGTGTTGCCAATAATAAGCTTCTATAGTTAACCACTGATTAACACATCTGTAAGGAGTTGCTAAGTGTTGGGACTGTTCCCAGAGATGAAATGTTATTTCTGCTGACTCACCTCCGTAGTCAGATTAGGAAAGTTTTACTGATCTTGCTAGACTGAATCTTATCTTGCTTTGGAATCTCAGATTTGTTCCTTAACAATTACAAGGTTTTACTTCCTGCACAAAGTCCCTGGAAAGACCTCTCTAAAGGTGACTAATGATATTTTATCAGTATTAAAAAATGAAATTAAATATGATAAGTAAATTATTTAAACTACTATGATAATAATCAAACGTTAAAATTAAAAGTACTAACATGATTAAAAAGGTATAGGAACCAGTGTGTGTTAAGAAAAAACTATAGGCATACTGCAGTTTGCATTACTGCATATGTCTTTAGTGTAAATGGATTCTTAGAGGATCTTCACACTGCAGAAGCAAGTGGGGTCAAATACAGGAATTCCAGAAGAAATTTCAACAAAGATTCTTAGCTCTAGAAGAAAGGCACTTGCTTTAAGAGAAAATGGAGAAATTCTGGTAGAAGGGAGAATTCTGAATGTGGTGTTCATCACTGAATGTCCAAGGAGTTTGGAAAATTTTGCAGAAGTTAAGTGCAGTTCCTGTAAATCAAATTTTCATAGGGTATAACGGATAAGGGTAGAAGTATATTCTGTTGTACAAGTGTAAGATCGAGGAGGAGTATGTAGAGTAAGGAAAATGGAAAAAATGAAAATATGATACATCCAAATAACAAACAAGATACTAACATCTGTGGTTCTGACTAGTGCAATTTGTGAACCGAAGCCTGAAACAGTGTGATATTTCTAAAATGAATGAATACAATTTTGAATATAATGATTAGCTATTAGGGAAGTGGTCAGGTTGAAATAAAATATGATACTGTTCTTCTGTGTGGTTAGGAAACAAAGCTCTGTATTGCCACATCCCGTTCCCAAATTTTTGTTCTCGGCTGGAATAGCCTGATACTGTTTGACCTCCTGGCAATACTGCCTAGTCACACTGCCAGTAACCTTGTTGTTTTGTCTCAACTATTCGGATTTCCTTCTGGCAGGTGAACTGATTTTGTAACAGAAATCACTGTGCAGCATCATGTTGCTTTTGTCACAAATTTTCAGCGCGTTCAGGTAAAACCCTTTATTCAAATGCATGAATATAATGTATGTACAGCTAACACAGCTAAGGAGTGACAGGCTTTGTCAAACCCCTGGAGTATTGGTTTGAATTAAGCAGCTGAGAGTGATTAATGTTAACTGAATATGAAGGCAGATAGGAAAAAAATCCCGGTAGCTTCCACAGTAAGTTTATTTCTTGATATGATGAACTTGCTTTTCAGCTCACCCACACATGTCTTCAGAATCTTTAAGTTGAAAGTTACTGTATTGCTACTGGGTGGGAAATGTGAAGTGTGTTAACACCAAAAATGTGTTTATTTTGGCTCCACAAATTCTCTGATGTTCTGGAGCTGAGGGCACGTAGGAGAGCTGCACTAAGGTAGCACAAAGGAACAAACAACTGATCTGTTCAAAAGTGCTGGCATAGAGATCTGTTGGCAAAAACTGGTGGAATGCCATTCTTCCCTCTGGTGCTAATTTCTCCAGAGGTAGTTGACTGGGCTCCTGTTTAGAAGTTAAGTTTTAATTAGTTCAGACTTGCTTGACATAATGAATGCCTCTTGAGAGCTGCTTGCTTTAATTCATGTATTTATTAATTCATTTTGCAAGTGTTTGTTGTGGGGAAGGCACTTGTTTGTTTAGGACAACTTTACGAATATAAATACAGGATAATTTTGAAGAAATCTGAAGTATAAAAAAATTTTTTTTCATGTTACAAAAAAGAGGTTGATGGGAAAAATAAATAAATTTGGAAGTCTCAGAATGTAACTGCTGAGGCCAGGATAGAGTTCTGCTCCTGCTCTGTTCTGTTTCTAAACACTGTCTAAAAAGCTGCACATTGGAAAGGGCAGCAGTAAAAATCAAAAGGTCAAATCCACTTTTCAGGTATAGTGCCCAGATGTGGGTCCCTCGAAGGGACATTGGGTCCATAGGGCAGAGAGTCGCTATTTCATTTCTGAAGGATATTATTGTAAAACTGGATTTTAATGGCTCTTGTTCATCTCATGTTTTCTCCAGGCTTCTGAGGCTTAACAGCAGAAATTAAATTTCACACCAGCCAGCCTAAGATGTCAGCATACTGTTTGGATTTAAATATCAAGTTCTATTTTCAGTAACAACTAAATATGAACAGGAGTTTGCTAGCACTTCTGTATCTGCACCAGTGAAACTATTTTCACAAAGTGGAAACACAGCAACTTTTCACACATTCTCTATTGTGAGCAGAAAATTATTCAGACTGTCTGACTCTGCAAATACTACATGAGCCTGTTAAAAGGGTGGAAAAAAGGATGAATAATAATGTATTTTGCAGTGTTGATACTTCCCAAATGAAAGTAGTATTGGAGAATTGCACTTCTATACAAAAGCAATGAGAGAATGCCCCAGCCTTTACCTGATAGAAATATGGATGTGGGAGCTCATAAATGCAAAATAAAGTTTTAGAACTGATGGTAAGATACTGGAGAGAGATATTTGCATGAATGAATATTTCTTCTTCCAATATTTTTATATACCTCTGACAGCCACTCTCGTTCCTAAATTTCCAGTGGTTAATTTTGATGGCCAAAGTTACTGGAGGAGGTCATGCACGTAATCACTGAAATATCAGCAGTGTTGAAAGTTCGGTGCCTTTTGAAATGCTCTAAATGATGATTCCTCTACATGAATTATCTACAGTGCCTGATTACAAGTTGTGCTCAGAACAAATTTTAACTCTTACAAAACCTGATCAGAAATGGTACTAGTTTTTTTACTTAAGAGTGATACTTACCTGACTATTTTTTAAATCTGGAAGACTGACAGTCAAGATCCTTCTTTTCTTGTGATGAAATTTGAGTTCCTGTTTTTCATCTATAGAGAGACTATCCTAGGGAATTCCTTGTTCAAATATCTATTATTTGTTTGCGTATGTCATTCTGTGTTACAGAAGCTGCTTCCTGCAAATTCCCATTTCAGGTGTCCAAATGTCCTTGCACTTTCCTTCATGGGCCTTAATCACTCAACTTAGGATTGTAAGTCCCTGTAGGTGGTAGAGCACTGAAACTGTAAATGCTCCAAAGATGGGTGTTGTGGTCCCGAGGTGATCACTGCAACTCTGGCTCTGGGTAGAGAAGCACATTCAGCTCTTCCAAAGTCCAGGACATAATTTCTAAACTTGGATCTCCAAGGTAAATACACAGAAAGGGCGTATTACATCCCAGAACAGAATTACAAATTTTTCAACTCTCTCTAGTTGCCACTCAGAATCAAAATCTTTGGCCAAAATCTTGCCTGTGTCATTCTGTCAAAAATCAATAGCAGAATTTTGATCAGTTTTCCCTGATGGCATATATTTTTACAACAAGACAAGAAGTTAATTATTTGGAGAAGATCTTTTTCCAGCTGTCTACATGAGAATTCCTAGGGAAGAAAAAACTTCCTCATCCAAAGGGCTTTCTGGTGTAAGGATTCAAAAGTGAAAAATACACTGAAACAAACAATAGATCTAAGTTTCCACATTCAGATCCAGGTCCAGACACTGGCATGTAAAAATTACACTATGTTCAAAGGTGGTGTCAAAACTTTGCTGGGAAAGATAAGCTGTTTGGAAACCAGTTTCAAATTCTGAACACTACCTCCTCATTACTTCTATATTTTAATTTTCTTTAACCAGAATGCAAGGAATAGAGTAGCCATATTAATAAGTAGCTAATTTGTGCATGTTATGACAACTGTCTGTATAGGGAAGGGTTTTTTTAGCTTTTTTAATGAGGTTTAATGACCATCAGAGTCACGTACACCTCCATCACTAAGTCTATGTATTTAAGAGATGGTGTTTGAGGCCAACAGCAGCTGTTGCAGTGACAGCAAAGTATGCACATATATACACACACACACATATATAAAATTCTGAAAGCCACAATTCCTTCATTAACATTATTGAAGGGATAAAATAGGTTTTAATTGTATGGCTGATTTCCCACAGAAATTTAATGGGGTAAGTATTTGGCAGAAATCAAAAGCTGTAAAATTCATGTTGTTTGTTCATGAAGTTAGCAGTGAGCTAAATCCTTCAGCTATTACTCAGGCAAAAATCCCATTGAAGTGATCTTCAGTTTCCCCTGAGGACTAAGGTTCACAGCATTTTTCTCAAAACAAAAAACTGTGTTGAACCTTAGGGAAGCTCTCATGATCAGAGAGCCTTAAGGCAAGGACACTGTTACTCTAAAACATTTTTCTTTTTTTTTTTTTTTCCCTTCTTTCTTCTCTTTTTCACCCTTTTCTTTCCAGTATGACAGATGCAGCAGTTTAGGGAAATAGCTTGCAACTGCATGGACATTTATTTTGATTAACAATACAGAAACAGTCAGTTGATTTCCATAGGTGTTTAATTTTTAAATGTGTTCTGTTGGAAATATCATACATCTGCCTGGAGTGAATAACCAAATAGCTGATAGCACCATATCTGTTCCTATTTTAGGCTTCCAAAGCCAGAGGCACTTGAACACCCATGTAGGATCCTAGGTTCTCGTGGAGGCTTGGAAGCTGGAAAGACCTAAGCCATATAAGACCAATTGCTCCTGGCACTTAAAAGGCTAGTAAAAACAGGTTATAATGTTTACATGACTTTTTATGGGTCAGAGTTTATTATAGCTCCATTCTATGGCCTACAGCAGAGGAGCATTTTACAAGGTTTTTGCTTTGCCTGACAGATATATTTCAGTGAGTTTGCCAAGGCAGGCTATTTCAACTGAGCCCCTAACATTTACAGATTTCCAAGACTCCCTTCACAGTGAAAGATACCTGGGAATTGGACAATATGAAACCAAATTGGAATGGACACAATTCATAACAATGAATAAGATCTGTGACTACTAATCATAAGAATGTTATACATGTCAAAAGACATTATACACCGCACTCAAAATGCTATATTGAAGCATATTGTGAGGCCTACAAAATTAAACTACCAAAAATTAGGGAATGCTAGAATTAAACTTGCTTGCTTAATCCCTTCCCTTCCCTGAAAAAAAAAAAAAAAAAAAAATTCATGCACCTTGCCAGGCACAGGATTGTCTCTCATGAGTATTCTCCAACAGTTTACCCTCTTTTCTTGGTTCTGTTGTTGACCGATCTCTCATCTGTTTTACAATACTGAAGCTATTTTTAACACAGATTTATGGATTACCTCACAGGGTCTTCTTTGGTACTTATAGGTACAATTACAGTAGTCCGCCAATGGTCATGATGGAGACAAATTTTTATGAATAAAGAGAGTGGTGCAAGGCAAAGAAAGAAGTACTGTGATGAGGGTAACAAGCATAATCTTTTAAGAATATCTTGAAATAGTTATTTTACTCATGCAGTGGTAGCACTTAGTGGTAGTTAAATAATGAACCCTCAGTATCTCAGTGGTCCAAGGTCCTTGTCTTGCCTTCTGGTGGGAATCTGTGGGAAGTCTGTGAGAAGGAGAAGAGGAAAGGGGAAGAAGTAGGAAACATTTCTTTCACAATTTTAATTTTGTGTTAAACTAACGTTAGATCTTTTTACTTAAAGATATGTTAGATACAGTATGGTGTAACGGGCCAGTGGGTAGAGTGCTGGTGAGACTTAGAAGCAACATTCATAGTGATAAGCCTGGCGTATAAGGCAGAGTCATAATTTCCATGTTGTTCTGTTTAGTTCATATGTTCTTTTAGTTCTCTTCTTCCTAGATGGCAAGTTTCTCCAAACTGGAATTATTTCCTTCAGCCTGGAAATAAAACTTTGTAAGTGATAAATCTTGTTGTACCATGGGAACTGGAGATCAATAATGTGAAATTTCTCATATATGTGCAGTTCATACTTCAGTCTCTGGTTATAAACTGCTCAGTGTGACTTGGGGAGGTGGAACACCATAGCCAGTGGAAAAGCAGAGGATTATTTTCTCCTGTGTCATAATTCAGTAACAGATGGGAAACCTTAACAGTTATGATTGAGTGAAAACAACTGTAATTTGTAACAATCCTGACATATTTATACACAAAACTTCCGTAATTCAGCATCAATTTTTAGCAACTTTCAAGTAAAAATTAGTACTGTCATCTGTAAATATTGGTGAGAAAAGAATCACCACAGTAAGCCTATAGCCTCTTTAAACACTGAAGCTTTACCCTAAAGTATGTTGCTTCCCCACCATCAGTGTTAACAACTCCTTCTTTGTGGAATTTCAAGTGTTGTTATGGAAGTTCTGATAACACAAATTGTTTGTAGCCAGAAAGCTGACTTTCATTAAAAACAAACTGCTACACCATACTGTACAATAGCATTTTATTGAGTTTGAAGTATCTGGCTTGTTAACTCCATTTAAGCAGCTGCTATCTCACTTCAGCCTGATCACAGGACTGTTTGAAATGAAAATAAAACCTGTTTTGTTTACAGACCTCTTTTAACTATTATGGATCAAGAATTGTTTGTTCTTTCTGACAGCTTTTACAGGCTTTTGTTACATTTTATTTTCACTGTGATATATACTGGTAATCTTCTACTTGCTTTTTGTAAGTCTTTTTCTACCTGCCACACCATGGGGAGTTTGTCAGAAAAGGCTGATCTTTCCTGATCCACTACGACATACCCTGTGCCCTTTGGACCAGGTATGCTTTCATATCACCGTGTTCAATACAGTATTCTGTTGAAGAAACAGTTCCTTTTAGTTTTTTTTTTAATTACTATTATATTTTTTACTTCAGAGTAAAATGAATGTTCTCTGCACATGTTTAGACAATTACATTTTCTGTTACTGGTGATGCCAGCAGTAGTGGTACCACCTCAAAGAGTGATTTTAACTGACCAAAGAATCTTTCCTGCCTACTGTGCCATTTTCTCAGACATGATTTCATGTACTAACATTTCTTGCTTGAATAAAGAAAATACGAACCATAATGACATTATACTAAAGATTAATTAGGTTATAATTCTTAATTTTAAGATTTTTTTTGTAGCCTTGAGTGACATTTCAGATCAAGTTTATACTGAAATAACTCTCCATGAGAATATATCATTAAATTTAACATTTGAATAAGGATGCAATACAAGCAAAACTGGTAAATTCATTATGTGTTAATTTTTATTTAAAATATACTTTTTCTTTCTGCTCTATAAGAAAGGCAGAAATAAGCTTAACAGTGATTGCTAAGCAAAACTTCATAAGTGTTTAATCAAACAATGACTTTTTAAATGGTGGAAACAGCAGTTCCTTAAAGATGTTGGAAAAACCGTCTGTTCTCCCTGTTTTGAGACCCATGCTTAATAACATGTTTGAATAAAAGCAACTTTCTTTAACATAGTCTACATATTTTTTCCTGTTGTCTTCTTATGACTATTCTTATTTACTGTACAAATATTAATAGAAACACACAAACACTAATGTCTAATAATAAACATTCTACAAAGGCAAGATTTGAACTCTTAAATCACACAGAAATCTCTAATTTTAGCATGGATATTACGTGCAGTTTCTTCAAACAGAATATCCCATCAGACTTAGATATACAATAAAAATAACTGAATGCATGTCAGAATCTGATTAGAATTTGTTGGTTACTAATAGTTGTGAGAATACAATCTATGGACTCTCAAGACTTAGATAAATGAATATGTAATGAATGTACAGAATTAAGTACATTGTGGGAACTAGCATAATATAAATAAAATGCTAACAGAAGAAAATTGCCTACTAATTCATTTTATAGCTATATAGTAATTAGTAAGACTTCAAATGTATCTCTAGGCATAGGGCTGTATCAAGGGATCATACAGAGCCAATCTTTTTAGAAGAAAAAGATGATGAGGCATTTTGCCACATCTTGGGTATTGCTGAAGAATTTCAGCATAGCCTTATGTAATCAGCTGGTCTGAATGTATACTACACTGAATAATGGAGAAACTGAAAATTACTCCTGTCCTTGTGATGATTTTGCAATTTTGTCTCCCTGTTCTGAAATTTTATCTGTATCTAGCTTCAGTCGGGGATGAGCCATCTTCCTGCATTTGAAAATAAATTCACCCAAGTTCAACCCCAAAATTTTAAGTCCAGGAGTTACCTGCTGGAACTCATTCAGTCTGCAGCAACTGGATCGTTTCATATCTCACATTTTAAATTATGAATATTTTTATTGAAGGCAAGATATTGTGAATCAGTATGGTGGAACCAGGGAGAAGTTCTGGACACTGTATTTCTGTGAGGTCTTTGGAAGTCTTCAGACCTGGAGCTAGGTCTGAATAGGAAGACACAGATGAATGAATGTCTTTGAACATCTTCTTTGATACCTACTGTTAAGCCCCATTGTTTAATGTTCTTATTCACCCGCTATACAAGTCTAAGGGCTTCAAGCGTTACAGTTTTAGCAGTAGAGTTTCTTTGCTACCTTAACACTGGTTTAGTTCACGCTTAGTTCCTCTAACACGAGTCAGACTGCAGATCGCACTCAGCAGTCAAGAAATACCCTTTGGCCTATGTCATTAGGTAGATGAATGGGTATTACAAATTTGAGTTTTTTTGTGTGCCTTGGCATTCTCAGAGGACCTGTCTGCCTGGGGCTCACTCAATAGCTCATTAGATAACCCAGCACCTCGTATTTCTGGGTTCTCTTGGGAGAATATAGATGGAAGACTTTCTCCTCTTTCTTGAAATGTTTCATTCTCCACAACAGTCCTTCTGGCGGACCTTCAGTGGTGAAGACAGAATAACATTCCTATGGGACTTAGAGAAGGAAGAAGTGTAAAAGTGTAATGTTATTCCCTTAATAGCGTTTCTGGTAATTTTTCTTACACACACACACACACACACACATATATATTACATATTCCCTAAGTAGATGATAAAACCTGTTTCTGTAAAATAAAGATTAGGCTCCCACCTGACTGATTTTCCCAGGTAGAAACACTGTGCAGGTTGTGTAACTGTGTAGCAGAAGTGTTACTTTTTATCACTTGTTTCTCCCTACTGTAATACACCTGTTCAGTTCAGTTCAGTTTTCTATATGGGGTTTTCTAACCTGTGAAGTCATCTATTCAACTGATGTTTCAGAAAAAGGGTTTGGGGCTATGATTTAGGACAAAAGACAAATCCATTTTATAGTTCAGGGTGACCTTTCTCTCACCTCCATGCAATTCAGAGTCCTCCTTGATTTTGGAACAGAAGACGGTAGGTTTCTTCCTTCAGAGAAAGACTGAGTTATAGTCATCATATTGGACTTAAGGATTGATTCCAGGATTAGCAACATTAGATGCAGTTTTTTCCTGATAAACTTAAGGCACCAACAGAGGGAATTCCTGTGACATGAATGTACTTCTAGATGGCACTGAAAATTTAAATTTCAAGTCTACTGAGTTTGGTGAATTATATCCTAAGGAGGGTTGTATATGCCAGCCGACATATTGGATGTTGTCAGCTTTAATTAAGGAATAATATTAATGGTTAAGGGTTATATATTCATCAATAAATGGCTTTTGCACGTAATTAAATGCCACAGTGAAGGTAGGAATGTAACAACAGCAAAACTATTTAGAGCAAATAGTATAAGGTGTGTTTAAAAGAATAATGGTTCAAGGGAGAGAAACAGGTGGATGTGGAGCAACAGGCTGTATAAATAAAAAAATATTGGTCAGTCCATGGTAAAAAAACAATGTATTGTCTTTGCCATGTAGTGCTACAGATACCTAAGCAAAATTTACACACATGTACACACACATCCATGTATCTGTGTATATATATATATACACACATAAGTGTACATGCATTAGCAGACCCCTAGAATGTGAAGCCTGCCTGATGATGCTCCACTGGGAGCCATTTTCCAGATTCTGAATACTGAGGAACGAGGGCATCACTACCAGGAAGATGTTAGGACGCCTATTTCAATCTGTCTATGCAGGCACATAGCAGTAGTCTTACTTCTGGGTAGAATGGACTGAAACAATTGTATCCATGAATTACTGTTCTGAAAGAAATTGGTTTCTTATTCTGTGAAGATCTGATTCTTAAAACACAAGATTTTTTTCATATAGTGGGAAAATTTCTTTGCACCTGTCATTTCTATAAGCTTGCCGCATAGATCACTGGCATTCAGGAAGATTTGTGAATCTTTAAGCAAGACCATACTGAGGATGTATTCCCTTCTATGTGTGCAAGCGGCTTTGAAATGTCCCCACATCTACTGGCAGTAGTTCGTCAGCTTTATACTAAATACTATTGCTGTATCAGAGTTTTCAAGAACGCCTTAATTAGGTGGCTTGTAAGCCCCAGAAAATTCTGTCTTGTCTGTAATTTTGAATTAAGGTCCCAGCTATTGAAAGAAAACCTGGATGTTTGGAAACCCTAAGTGCATTGCTTGCATTTGGAATTTTAAATACCTTCAAGTCCAAATACTGATATTGAATTCTTCATGTAGGATTACCTTACTTTTCATACTTGTGATCACATCCTAAGGTTCCAAGACCATGATTTATATAATTTCATTGCCAGCGTCATTAAGGAACGTAATGGACCTTATTAAGGGCAACACATCAGACATCACTCCCTTTTTTTCCTAGGGAGAGGGCATATGTTTTTGCTATTAACTCTGCCTGAACTGGAAGGCAGAGGGAGGACTCCAAGGGAACTGCTTTTTTCTAGCCATGAAGAGAAAGAATAACAAGCTACTAATGAAAGCCCTTAATACGGACAGGATGCCCAGCAATGGAATCTGTTCTTCAAAGAGGAAAGTTTGACACTGTGAGCTCAAAAGAAGAACGGAAATTTTTTTCAGATTTTCTACAATAAAAAAGATGCAAAGTTAGTTTTCTAGTTTTATTTTTGCAAAACCTCCTCCTCTAACATTAAAAAGGAGAGGAACTGAATTAGCAACAGCATCATTAAAAAGCTGTTGGTTTTATGGAAAGAAGCTGCTAAGGAAGAGTTCTTTTTTGGTAGCAGTTTCTATTTTTAAATTGTTTATAATGTTGTGTTTGTTCATTATTAGCTGAGCATTTGTCATTTCCACCACTGCTACTCTTACCAGGCATAATTTTTTTATGATTGCTCAGAAACAATGCCCTCCTGCTAACTAGGTTACTTAATGAAGAAATTAGAAGTGCTCAGGAGGAAAAAAAATAATCAAGAAAATCAAAAATCAGACTTCTTTCAAACATTGAACCATGCATTTCTTAGAAAGGAAAATATGGATGAAACTTGTCCTACTATCATCAGGAATGACTATTTACCTCTGCTCAGTACTCATGTAAGTTGCAAATCACGCAGAGGTTACAAAACAGCATTGAATCATCTAGTCACAGATTTCTTTCCTTTTCCTTATTTTATGTATTACCAAAAAGATTTGGAAAAATGATGTAAGGGGGGAAAAGAAAAGCAGAAGGAACAAAAGGTGAATAGTTAGATGATATCCACCTGAAGCTGAAGTCTGTAATCCCAGTCTAAATTTGGATAGGTCAGGTATCTTGAAACTTTGAATCAAGTTTTGTTGAAATAAATCAAAGCAGTAGGCTTTCATCATTCTGTAAAGAGAGCACAAATAAAATTTGTCTTAGAAGAAGACTTTATTATTAAAAAAGTGTAAATACACAGCTAAAGATATATAAAAAGTATGCTTCCCCCTGCTCAGCTACCCCACAGCTTATGCATCTATCACAAGCTTAGTGTTCAATGAAAAATAGTATTGGATTTAGTATCAGTATATATTTTATGGATGTAGTATCAGTATATATTTTATGGATGTAGTCTCTTTTGTGGGATTTTGCTTTGTTTAGGTAAATAATTTAATTTTGGATGCTAAGGGAAGTGAGCTATCTCATGCGGCTTCTAGGGTAATTTACCACAGAGAGCAACTTTCTCAAACTGCATGTGAATTGCTAAAGAAATATTGTAAGACACTTACATAGTTACAGCATCAACTCATGGGATTGCCAGATTGCACATTAATGCTTTCTTGGGACATGACACAAAGCTAGTCCTGCTGTAGGCAGACATTTGTTTTGCATATTCTTTACACATTCCTTCCTCTAATTTGAGTGGTACCTCATATATACTTGAAATACTATTCCTCTGGTTTGACTGGTGGTTTTCGTATGTGACTTCATGAGATTATATAAGCCTTCCCTGGAATCAGTTTTATGTGCTTTTTAGGAAATAGCTCAAGAAATTAGAAATTTGTGTAAGAAGTTTTACATGAAACTCTCATTGTTACTCATCCTTCAGCTATTACGCAAATGAAAATTAGAATTAATGAATAAAAAGCAATTTGTGGAAAGTAAAACAAATACCATACCAAAGATGAATAATGGTTAGTCACTGGCTTTTCTGGATAACCAAAGAACTGCAGTTCATTTATAATCCATAGGTTTAAAGACCCTCTTCTGTTTCCAGAAAGTCTCAGAAAACCACTTTTTCTCTGAGAGATTCTATAACACTTTCTAAAATCTTTCCTCCGCAAAGAAACCAATCTCTTATCTACACTATAAATTAGCTGCCAAAGTAATCTCTTCTTAAAAGCATCTTTTGTCCTCAATCTCCCTATAGTAAATTAAACAAATGTTTGAAAAACCTTGAAAAAATTTAATTGCAAGTGTATGTTTTAGGGCAAAATTGGAGTTCCCTTAAACTGAAATCTTTGCAAGCTTATTTCATGACTAAAACTACTATAACACTATATTTTTTTCTACTTTTCAGTTTACTCACTTGTGCAATAATCCTGGACATAGGTAGGTTATTGCACAATGTGAAAGTAATACGATATACTAATACTGTAGTTGCACTATTTTTCATTCTTTAAAGCAGTTGAAAGTAAAGTTTAATCCATTTTATGAGGAAATTCAATCCTGTAGACCCTGGACTTTTGTCTTCTGTGTCCATACTATTTTTTCATTGCTTTTACAGGTCAAATCCAAATTATGTATGATTATACGATAAATAATGATTCTAATAGCCAAAATTATTATTATTAATAATAATTATTAATAATTATTAATAATTATTGTTATTATATTAATTACTATATGATAGACATTATTCTAATAGCCAAAATAAACAAATTGACATACGGGCAAATATGATGGAGAACTATCTTTATTTAGGTTTCGGTTCCAGATTTTCTAGCATATTTCAGTGAGGTAATAATATGATGATTTTGAAGTCCCTTGAATAAGATGTATTACCCTCTCCACTTATTCTTTGGGCAGTATGTGAAGGCTTTTACTACTCAGAAAACTGAGTAGTAAACTCAGTAAACTCAGCCAACTGATAGAAAAGATGTATTTTCTGTCTCTGTTCTGAGGACACTTAAAGTCCTGTATGTCATTACAGATTTTGGTGCTTTAAATAAAATATTTACTCTCTTAATCTTTACAGTATTTTTGTCTTCCTCTTTTTCATTTAGACTTAATTCAAGGCTAAAATTGTAGGGGTTTTTTTATGCATGTAGAAGTTATCAACAGCGCTTACATATGATACGAGTCTTCTGATACATGTGGGTTCATGTGCTCTGTTTCTGGAGAACTGAAAAGTTATGTGAATTTTGGTTTAAAGTATTTTTTTACAAAGAACATACTCATTTAAATCTATATTGTCACATATAAAAGTTAAGTTACAAAAGAACTGTGACTCATCATTTTTGATTCTAAAGATATTTTTAATAAAACTGGAATGTAAACTTTTTGAGAATTAAAAATACTTATTTGTCCACTTAACAGTAGTTGTATATGTGGATGCTATAGGTAACAAAAAAGAAACATCAAAACATCTTGCCAGGAGTTTTGACAAGCCATGATGGTTAGAGTTTGCATTCTAACTTTTAATACATGCAATTTCTTCTTTGTATCTGGCAATTTCTTTTAATCAGCAACTGTGTACACACATAGTTATGTATAGTCTCTGTGCATTGACATGATGAAATTATTAGAGTCCTTGATGAGTGGAAATAACCCAGATAATGCAGTCAGTTTTGAATTTTTCCACTGATGCTGTTATTAATATCTTGGAATTGGGGATGATTTGTTGTTCAGATAAGATAAATTAATTTGCATTCTCTAATTTGTAATTTCCAAATAGCATAGCATTGTGTACAGAAGTTTACATACTGTCTAACACTGATTATCAGGGAAGTGATAGGTCAGTTGTTATTCCCATGTTACAAACTGTTATGGACTGAAGTGAAAATTATGATTAGGTGGTTTTGCAAAGGTTCATACTGGGATAAACGGTTTCGTTAAAAACATGAGGCATAGTCAAAGCCTGAAACATTAATTGAAGAAATGTGATTTATATTCCATATTTTGGGGGTGGTTTATACCCTTGTTTTTCCCTCTGCTTCTCAAAGTTTCATAAAAATGGTCTTATGCTGCTTTCTCACACAAATTACAGATTGTTCTTGTTTCACATTTAGCACATAGCTCCAAAAATTGATAGGTAGCAAAAATACGTGGAGGAGCGACAAGACTAAATCTTTAGGAGATAGTTTTTCTTAATTCAGATTGCTTGTATATCACCTGCTTTTGGTGCTTGGGCATCTCGTTCTAAGAATTTCATGGTTCTTCCAACATATGAAGTCACATCTGTTCTGGCATCTGATTAAAGTTGCCTGACACTGAAATATCTCTTTTCTCTTAAATTATTTCAATCTTTATTGTTATTTTTTATTATTTTTGTGTTATTGTTCTTTAAATTAAATAAACAAACAAAAATGCCACCATGCTACACTTCTAATGTTTTCATAATTCTAGCTACTGTTAAAGAAAAATTGCAAGGGCTTCCAAAATTGACTGCGGCTTTCTCCTAGAACTTAGTTGAAATTTGAAGCAAGAAATTTCAGAGGACTTGGCCATGCTTTCTGTGGATTGGCACAGGACAATGTGCAAACATGGTCCTGGAATCTCTATAGCAGGGAAAGATTCTTTAGACACAAATATTGCTTTAAAAAGTTTTTTTTTTGTTTGTTTTTGTTTTTGTTTTGTGCTATTTTTTGAAAAAAGAATACAGGGATGTCACTGTCTATTACAGGAGTCAAAAATGTGCTGAGCATTTTTAACTATTCGTAACTATAATTCAAAGGTTAGGAATATTTTAATATAGATTTTTGTTTCTTCTATCTTTGATGTCAATGCTTTTTTTTTGTCATGTATAGATCCACTTATACCATAATTTATTTTCATTGTACTTTTTACTTTGTCTATACATTTATTTACTAGTCTTTGTCTATATATATATATTTTAAATTCATTAAATATGTGTAAATAGGAACAAATACTCCCAAGACATGACTGTTGGCATTATTTAATGATATTAATTAGAACTGAATGAACCCTACAGGTGTCTGCATGCTACCTGAAATAGGAACCTGAAGAACGGTTCAGAGAAGTCAGCAACAAACCAAAGAGCCTGTGACTCCTAGGACTTCTTCAGCTCTTGCCTACTCAGATTATATTATTGATTTCTACTACTTCTCCCACACTGTATTTCTGTGAACTATTCTGCATCTTCTCTTCAATGTTTTGGCTGATATAAAAGGTACTGCACATCCCATTGCCTGCCACTTTTTTTCCTGTGTAAAAATGGACCTTGTTGCCTTCTTTTTTAACCATAATTTCCTGTTCATTATAAATGTAAGGAAATTAATCACTGCTTCCTGAGTTTGTCCTCTTGTATTTTTTTGGGTTCGCAGATGTGGTACTGTTAGACAATTTCAACACACAGTATATTTCAGTGAATAATTTGCCTGAAAGAGAAGTACTTTTCGCAACTCATTGATGATGAATGCACGTTCAGAAAAGTCAGATGATTCATCCTAGAAATCAGCGATTGATTCAAGAACAGAACTGATTAGCTCCCATTTTTGTGATATATTGGTCCCAGTGTTCATAGCAGTTTGTCATAGACATTCTCTGAACATTGAAGTGCAATGTATGAAATGAGACAGCAAGAACAAATAGATGAGTGTTCCTAGATGGATGACAGCCAGTGACCTAGACAGAAGTTTGGTCTGTAAGATAAGATTTAAGAGCATGTTTTATGAGATTATAGTTCTAGGGAAAAGTAGCTATAGTATAATATTACATGGTATAGCACAGTATAGTTTCATGCTGAATACCTGGATGAGGTACCAGAATAGCTCCATACCGTAGGCTAGCAGTACCCCTTCAGAAATGTAAATGGTTAAGGATGGAAAAGCTAAAATAAGGAAATAAAAGGAAGACTGAAACAGTAAATGTGGAATGGCAAATGACTCATCTGTTAATAAGACAGTAGATTCATATTTGAGACCAACATAATGACAGTTTAGTTCTAAGGGGAAAACAGCAATAGTAGCCTTTACTTGTGGATGGTGTCAGACTGACAGATAAGCCTTGGTATGGTGACAGGACATAGAAACCAAAGTTCAGGAGAACTTTGTATATGAAGCAGAAAGTCTTGCACTGAAAAAATCCAAATACATCAAAAATTTCCCATAAAGTATCTTGAACTTGGCAATCAATGAGGCATTTTGCTATTATTCATAAAGAAAGCTGCTTCTGTTAGTTGTTTCCTCATTAGGAACAGTTTACACCTTCAGCTTCAACTGCTTCCAGTTTAGAGAACGTTGCTCAGGAGCCCCTAGATTACTTTAGCTCAGCAGCAATGGCTCTCAGGAGAATAATGAGCAGGATTGACTGAAGAGTTAATGTGACAGCTGGTGGAAAAAGGGTGCAAAAAGGCCTTGAGACACTGATCAAGATTGTGTGGGACTTCTTGAGTCATGCAAAGTTGGTGGTAACATCCCAGAGGGCAGATGCATATCCAGATTGACCTCCAAAGAGAGGACACAGAAATTCAGGTGTCAAGCTGCCAGGCTTCCCTGATGCCTCTTCTGTGGGTTGGGGGCAATGGTAGCCTTGGCTCTGGATAAGGGGTTGAACCAGTGGATGAAGGAGCTGGGGAAGGAGATGAGTAGGTAGCGTACTGTCACAGGTGAAGAGCCTATCAACAGGATCTTCACAGAGATCCTTCAGAAGCCAGAGGTATCTCTTCCTGCTATTACATAGGAGGAAGTATGGACAGAAAATACTCCTGAATGAACATAAGATGGTGACTCCCAAGACAAGAAAGCTTGTGATTGCTGGCAACAGAAGGAAGACATTCTCTGCTGCCAGATGTGCACTTACGAAATAGGAATAGAGTCCTATAAATTTGGTGTCTAAAAACTTCTGTAATTTTTTCCATTAATCATTCAGCTAGTCTCCTCCCTGTCACAAATACATAAATAAGCTATCTAACATATTATAAAACAGGGATAGTTCACTTAGTCTTATTTGGCAGCAATTTTTATTTTTTTTAATGGCAGCAAGATGAAACAATTGGTATTAGCACAGCTATGTGGGAAAGGTAAGCATTTTTCTGTGTCAGAGCACAGAGGCCACTTGGGAAAAAGGCACCTGGTCATTGATAAGTGATCTGAGCAGGTAACTGCTTAACTCAACAAAGTAACAGAAGATGAAAGGTTTATGAGTCAAACAACCAAAGAAGAGAATGCAGACGGATTTGTACAAGATTGGGGTGGGGGAATATTCTGTGTGTTTCACCAGAGCTAAGAACTAAGGAGTAAAGATTATCGCAGGTAATGATGAGCCAAGCAATAGAAACATACTAAGGGCATAGTATCTTAATTAAGGTTAAGTAGTACCTTGGTATCTTAACTGAGCTTAAGATATGAACGGAGGAAATGTTACTTTTAAATGCAGGGAATATTAGCTGATAACACTCAGGCAGATCTATAGATTAAAGGTATGATTGAAACAATTGTGAAGTGCAAGTGGAGTTTTAAAGTCATAAAAGAGATGAGGGGGAGGTTTCATGACTATTTTCTCAACAACTACTTGCTAGGAAGGTCACAGAATTGCTGGGCAGTTTCGTAAGAGCATGAGAACAACTTGATTATAAGGAAAAAGTAGATGCTGAGAACAGATACTTGAGAAAGCACTGAAGAGCACACTTTAGTCAATATAGATAAAGAGAAGAACGGAACAGAAGCTAAATATGAGACAAAGTTTTCTGGGCTAGAATGTGACAATTAAATATACAGCTTTTTCTGACAATCAGTTTCTAGGCAAAATGGAATCTGTACCTGGAGTTCTGTGAAGGAAGAGTATTGGTGCCACATAATGAGATATGTAAAAGGAAGAAAAGAACAATCTAAGAAACTGTCTGGGGAAGATAATAAATGGTACTGAAAAGGCTAGAGAGAATCACCCACGGATTGTTCTTGGGATCAGCCTTACTTAGTATTTTCATTTCATTAATGACCTTGGAACAAGTAATAAAAATGTGCTGATGACACATGATTGCTAAGGTGTTGCCTGCATGCTAGAATATCAATGTACGTAATGCATGGGATGGTGTTAAGAGACTGAAAACTAGAAATGGAATGAAATGTAATAATACAAAGCAGATCATGAACTTAAGAATTAATTACAATAGTATCGTGTATAAACTAGGCTAAGTTGAAGAACTGTAAGACCAAGACCTTCATTTATTAGTTCACCACAAGATGCCTGTGGATAATGATTGTGATAACATGAAAAGCAGACCAAGAAGTGTATTGAGAAGCGTATTTGCGTAACAGATAAGGAAATATTAATATCACTCTGTAAAGCTGTTGGGTTCTGTTCCATACAGCAGAATTCAGAAAGAAGCAACTACAGAGAACATATTCTACAAGGTTAAAGGAAGGGAAGATCATACGGTACAAAAGGAGGTCAAAAGAGGGGTTAGTTTGACACAAGTAGGCAATGTCTTGAATTCATGTGAGAACAATCATATTTCCATACATCAGCGCAGATAAAAATGTGAAGAAGGAAATATACTGGTTAGCACAGGGATATGAGTTAAATGGGTGAATTTAGGTTTGATGTTAGAGGAAATTTTGCCTATTAGTATGTTCATGGAACAGCAACCTAGTGGGACTTTTGGAAAGAAGAAAAGACTGTTAAACAGTCATAAATGAGGATTAGATAGAAGGGTTGTTTTTCATGTCAGGGGACACAGCATAATGAATCAAGAACAGTCTTTGGCCCTTTGCGTGTTTCTACCTTTTTCTAAACGGGAATCCGCACAATTACTGCAGAACTGAATTTTGTACCTTTGAAAATTAATATGAACCCTATTATGCAAACTTAGCCTTACTCAGTACTTGCAGTGGACATCAATACAAATGTTCACACAAATTAAGTGAAATAAAAAGAGAGGTGAGGGGGAGCATAGCAGTTCACAGACGTTGCAACTTGTAGGAAATTCTTTCCCAGAGTCCGCCCCAGCTTTTGCAGTTTGACTTGTATTCTTATTCCTTCTGCTGAACTACAGATTCTAGCACAACAGAGTACAATTTTTCTTATGATCTCTGTGTGTGTAGGGTTTGCCTGATTTTTTGTTGTCTGTGTTTTGTGTTTGGTTTTTGGGGTTTTTGTAACAGAATAGTATATGTGACTGTTCTGGAGCTACTTCTAATATCAAATCACTTCACTCCTTAGGCAATTTAGTTATTTTAAGTGGACGCCTACTGCATTGGCTTAAGCACTAAAACTGGAGGCAGATTTTCCAGAAAATTGCTCCACTTTTCTGAATACAACCCACATGCTTATTGTTGCCCAGAGAAACAGTTGCTTATCTATCAGATTGTGAGTCAGGTAGAAAAATGCGTGACTCAGAATCATGACTATACACACCCCACTATCTAAAGAGCTGAACAATGAACAACAGCTTTCACATTCTGTGGCAGTTTTAAAATTCACATCTTACATTCATGAGCCACAGTATATTATGGAGTTATTTAATAATAACTCAAGTATGTCCATAAGTATTATACTGGAGAAAAAAAGGATCACATTCTAATATAATTTTAAGCATAACTCAAAGAATTATTCTCTAGTATGGCATAGTCACTTGGATATAAAATCCCAGTGTTTTTGGATCCAGTTGTTCTGCTCAAACAGAATTTAATCTAAAGTTAGTCACTTGGATCAGTCTCCATGCTTACAAGTACTATAGACAGCTCCATAAATGTAATGACTTTGATTTTTGTTAGTGATGTTTTTTTAAAACAAAGCTTATTTAACTTTTTTCCCTCATATGGCATATTCCTCGTCAGTAGAGTGGTGGAGTGTATGAGAAACAGTGGTATAATACAGGCAAAAATATATTGCCATTTCAATGAGAAATGACGTGTGCCAGCTTTGAACATAGCTAGACCAATTTATGGATAGAAATAAAATGCATTCTCCCACCCCTAGGGTTTTCTTTTTTTCCCACCTATTTGATTTAACCTCATCTAAAGCTCTGTGTACAGCTGAATCAATCATTGTTAAGATTATTTTGTTAGTGCAAAATACACTTGTTACTGCTTTAACATTTGTGTTTTTAAAATTCTTGAGGTTTTTTCATAGTGCTGGCAGAACAAAATTATCAATGATACCCAGTATTTTCCCATTTTTATACTACTGTCCCTAAATATGTACAATACATTAAAAACTACCATTATAGTTCATGCAATATACAAAACTGGGATACACATTCCTATTATAAAAATTAGATAGATTAAAGGGTTGAAAGTAACTTTTTGAAAAATAAAATTATGTATTCACTATCATTAGAAATTTATTAGCTTAGATAAATGCATATGGAGTTATATTCCCAACTTCAGATGTCTTATTATCTTACCTTAAATGAATTCAGGTTAATAGTATTTGCCAACACTTGTTTTTCCTTTTAAAGTGAAAATTAAATTCACTGTTATTTTCTTTTTTAAACTACTGCTTAACAGTGGGGGAAAAACCCAACCAAACAGAACAACAAAACCCTTTAAGTCTTAGTTACTTCTAAGAAGGCTACAAACCTGCATCGGGGTAGGGAAGGGGAAATGAATTCAAGAAGCAGAGAAACAAGTACTTTCCTATAGGACAATCCAGGGTCCAGATATGCATCTAAGTACTGCCATATTTAATAGAACTATTTGCATAATGGAGATCTTTACAGAAAGGTTTTGTCTGGTTGGTTGGTTGGTTGGTTTTGTTCTGGTAAAAAAAGGCTATGGAAGGGAAGGGAAGGAAAGTGAATAAGAAAAACGAAAAAGGAAAAATGGAAAAAGAAAAAGGAGAGAAAAAAGGCAAGGCAAGACAAGGCAAGGTCCCAGATACTCACTTTAGTTCTTACTTTGACCCTCCTGTATAAACGATCAATTTCACAAGGCAGACTGGAAGATTACTGGAGACATCTCTTTAGAGATGTAAACTGACACACTGATTTACGTCTGACAATGAACTGGAGAAACTTGAGAAGAATTATGAAGATGTGTAAACAGGATTGACTGGAATTGTGAAGGGTTTTTTTTGGATGTCATGAGATACACACATTATAATGGCAAGTTTAGACCTAAGCAATTTTGAAAATCCAAATAGACCGGATCTCTATCTGCTGATATTAAACAGTTGACCAGTTAGTACCAGATCCTGATTATGGCATATAAATTCAGCTCAGGCTTCTGGCTGAATGTGTTAAAATTATGTGGAAATATGGTGTTACAGTGTTACTGAAAGCAAAGAAAAATAATACAGGAATGCCGTCTGAAGTTTAGATTGGCACAATTATGTGGAAAAAGATGATCAAAGAGCTAAAGCTCTGCAAAATGCTCAGCGCATAATTCATAATGTTGTGGTATTTGCCTGGCTTAAACACATACTTAGGATCATATTTAAATGAAATCACTAAGTGTTGCCTGCCTTTTTGCCAAATACATGTTGAAAAGCCAATAGCAGCATGATACCGAGGTTTGACTTGGACTTGTGTGAAATTTTGACTTTTTAGGTTTGGGTGGACTTCAAATATCAGCATCCAATATGAAGGAATACCCCTGATATTGTACACCCTCTTAGATCAAAAATACAGAAAAAGGTGGTCTTGAGGACCCTTGCAAAGCAAATTCCAGCCCAGTACATAGTTTTATTTAATACAGAGAGATTACATAGTCTGAGCTGGAATAGTTCCTTAGAAATAAAAATAATTATACTGATGATTACAGTGAGATCAGAGGTGGGCAGTGTGTGCATACAAGGAACCAAATAGGTGCAAGGATTCAGGCAGGTTCTGTAACTGACAAAAATAAGTCTAGGCTAGGACTATAGAAAAGAAATTGAATTATTGAAACTGAATTGTAGAGCCAATTTAAATGGAATATCAGTGGCTTTAAGACAAAGATTCTTCCATATGGGAATGAGAGGAAACAATCAGAGAGGTAAAATATCAATTGCAAACCAAGCTTTACAGTTCATCATGTAAGAAGAGAAGCATACTTTCAGACAGAACCTAAATACTTGATGATATTCCAGTTTGAGAAGTAGGATGATATCATGAGAAAGGAATATAAGAAAAAGATGGCAGACCAGAGCTTCTGTTTTTATCACAAGGTCATTTCAACTAAAAAAACCCACAAAAAACCAGGAAAAATCCACACTGAAAAAAATAAAGAATGTATATATTTCACTTGATAGATACTTAGGTTGTGGAATGCATTGCTGTTGACTAAGAGAACAGAAACTTTGCAGGATTTAAAACACAATGATTAGATAAAAAGGATATATAGAGTAATATTTTGGAAACATCATGCTTCTGAGCACAAGTCCTTCTCCAAATAATAATTGGAAAAAAGAGACAATTGTGTCAAAATACATTAGAAATAAACTGTCACACATATCTAATGGCTGGGAGTTAAGCATCTTTCCATAATATAACTACATATTATAAGTGGTGGGATTCCTGTCCTTTGTGGTACAGCAATTTTTGAGTCCATCTGTGTGGATTTTTGGTTCTCCTTTACTGCTGAGGTGATTGGATTTGAATTTTCTTCTCCCCAAATATGCAAGTGAATATTTTTTTGGGAATATTGAGGGATCTGAGAAAACAATACACACATGAAAAGCAGAAAAAATAATTGAGTATAAGTACGTATTTTTCAAAAGCTAGCTTAATCAGAAGTTGGATATAGTCTTTTTGATAGAGTCCTGACGGAGATACAATATATAAATTGCAGTACTGACTGATGGTAGGGACCTTTAAAGAACAAATTCTCTTTTTCTGAACCTAGAAAAGAAAACAATTTACCTGCTGTTAGCCTACACCAGTAAAAACAAATGACAGTGGTCTATGCCAAATCAGACATAATCTTTTGAGAGTGTCATTCAGCTCCCTCAGCATTAGTCAATAATACTCACCAATAATCTCACTTTTCTTCAATTTCCTTCCAGAGTGTGTGTTTCCATGTAAAAGCATAAAGGAATTCTTGCATCAACTAAATTGAGATCATTGGAGAGGTGTAACATTTAGATACTTTAACAGTAGAGATTTAATGAGCACTCAAATCCTGTTGGAAATTGATGTTATTTGTCTATGCCTAAGGTTCATTTAAAAGTTCTTCTGGCAATGTCTTCCCTTGATGACACTAACATGTGAACAAATATTTTCTCTGTAAATGTACTAATTGCAGTTTGTAAATTGATGAAAGATAGAAATAATTATTGTTTACTGTTTCAAGTATAAAATGTACATAGGTTTGTTTGTTTAAGGGTATTTTACAAGCTCCAGGTGCTCTATAGAATCACCTCAGCTACAACTGCAAGTGATAGTGATGGAAAATATTAACAAATTTAAAGCGTCAATAAATCAAAGAAGCAAACCAACACTCCTCAAACTGCCCAAAAAACCTTACTGAATATTTTTTTCCCCACACCCAGGAAGTCAAGCTGTTTACAAATAATGAGCGTAACATTAACTGTTTTTATACCTACTAAATTAATCTGCATAGCAATCCATTTCATATTAAGGGGGAAGAAAGAAGTCTTATGATCTGGTTTTGGAGCATAACTGGCCCTAAATATGCAAAAATTTTATAGTCCTACTGACTTACATAACACTACAACTGATCCCTAAAGCTGATTAGACTTTGACTTGTAGCATACACGAAAAATAAAAGAGATTGGTCAAATTAAGAAACAGAATAATAATTTACATTTGATGCTATTTTTATGCTGAAAATATACTTCCAAAATTGTATATGTGATCTATCTTATATTTTTAAATATTTTAAAGCCTTTTACCCCAACTGTGATATAATCGTTAAGCTAAACATTTGTACATGGCATGTCATAACAAGGAACTGACAGCTCAGTGCACATGCTTTCTGCACTTAAAACATTTCCATGCATGTCAAGAACTCTTTAAAATAATTGCAACTTCAGAGTACTTCACTCTTCAGTTAGCTTGAACTATCTACCTTGGTTTATCATGAGATTCAACTTTTTGGTGGATGTCTCAAAGATTAAGCACAGTTAAGTTCTTTGAAAACAATCAAATAGAAAAAGACAGATGGGGCAAGGTTCCAGTTGCTGCGCTAGTTTATCTTTTATAAGATACTCACGTAGGAAAGACATGTGTCAAGTTCCCCAACGAACAGAAACTCTTAGGTGGTGCTTTCACCATATTAAACAGCAGAGCATTGATTGCAAGACAGGGAACACAGGAAATCAGGTTTATTGTGATTTTTATACTTTAGAATGAGTCCAATTACTAAGCTTGCACTGGGTACCCATAATAGCTTGAAATGTGCCTTGAGTGTGTGCCATGCCTTGTGCAAGCATGGTATGATGACTGAATGCACATTATATATTACCTGGTATTTCTATTCTTCATGTTCCATGGCTCTATCAACCACGGACGTCTGTGGCTGCTCTTGCAGTTTATCACTACCTCTTGTTACCAAGGCCTTGCTGCTGGTCATTGGTATTACAAGCCCTTGGATCTTCCTCAGTGTAATCTTTCCATCTTTCCTGGTTGACCAAAAAGCTAAACCTCATAAAAATAGCCTTCCGAGAGATATTTTATGCAGTCTGTCTTCCATCACCTAACCACATATCTTATGCATTTAAATCATTGGGATTTTTCTTGTATGTATGATATAGTGTTAGCACTGTGTTTGGCTGAATGCCCAACGGAAAGTACTTGATCCAGTGTGCATTTCATTCTCTTCCTCTCTGTTCTATCTGAAGAGTAAGTTGATATAACAGTTGGAGTTTTATAGGCCATAATGAGGAAAGAGACGCCACTATTATATTTATGTTCCATATTGTCACTCTTTTTAAAGATTGGCCATAATATTACCTCCTTCTATATTTTGGATTTTTTTCGGATTTTTTTCAAACCTTTTAACCACCAACAGGATAATTTTGTAACATCTTTGTCTTAGTGTATCCCCACCTGGTTTTGATACTTTAGAGGGAACATTGCCAGCCCCTTCTTCTTTGTTTTTCCTGAAGGTTCTTGTTGCTCCTTGATTTTTCTTTTTAAAAATTGAGTTCTTTCCCAAGCAAGCCAGCAGTCTGAAAAGGTGTCTGTTTGTTAGTCACTTCTACCATGATCCCATTTAAAGAAAACTATCCGGTAGCTATATATCCAAGCGGTGGTTTTCAGATTTCTCAGGCAGAATACAGATCTAAAACTGGAAGTATCTAAGGGGCTGAAACAACAGGCAAAGCCTAGAATTAGAGACTGTTATGGTAGGGGAACGGCAGTACTTTCCTAGAGATTCCCAGATTTCTATCACCTCTGGAAGTCAGGTTGCCATGCGTGCTTCCTGACTAGGCAATCAACTTGTTGTTACTGAGCTCTAGTTCTTTGAGCTCTACAGATGCCTGTGTTATGCACTCCACAAGATACCTGGTACTTTCTGCTTCATCTTCTCTGATCCCTTGAAAATCTGAAAATGCACATTTAGCTTAGAAAACTTCAAAAAACGTTGGTTTCAAAGTGAAAACTTTCCCCCTTGTCATTCTGTGGATAGGAGGGAGATAAACAACAGCTTCCTCTTCGTACATGTGCTTTTACTCTCCCATTTTAAAAAATCCTCCAAATACAGTACTAGTGACACTGCTGAAATAAGTGATGGAATATGTGAGCAAGGGGGAAAAAAATATTTTCTGCTACTAGCTGTGTTTTTCAAAATGAGAATATAACTTTTATTCATTAAACTTTGATATGAAAATTGAGACTTCTACATGGGCTGATCAATGGTAAAGACAAAAAAGCGAATCAGTAAGCACTAGCACTTTAAAAGATAATGGTCTTTTCTTGTTTCCTAAGACCAGAATTCCAGTCTACTGCAGCAACACACATTTGGCTAACTTCCTAGCATAAAATTCCAAGGTAGCTAATATTTATTACATTTCTTGACATTTCAAGGATGTAGTTAAAAGGTGCAGTCTAAAACATTTCTTCATCCTGGTTTGGGGTATGTGTGCCCTGGTCAAGTTCTGACTGCATATTGGGATGAGGCTCGGGGGCTTGGGATGTCCTCTCTCTCTCCCTAAATCTTGTTCTCCATTGAGAGGCAACTCAGGTGTGCAGACACACCAGGTACCACTGCACGTTGCACCACCTCCCAGACCTGGAGTGAATTTTCAGAAGAATACAGCTGCCACAGAGTTTTTGAAACAGCCAGCATTCCTTATGATAAATCGTGTATTCCATATACATTACTGTATTTTCTGCACTCCATTCTTAAAATAAGGTAATTGCCATTAACAGCAGTAAAACAACCAAGTAACGTATACTTCGGGGAACATGTTTTATAACTGCAGGTTGAGACTTTGTGAAAGGAGCCAAAGAAGTCAGAAGTC
Organism: Ibycter americanus; assembly: GCA_035590275.1. NCBI lineage: Eukaryota > Metazoa > Chordata > Aves > Falconiformes > Falconidae > Ibycter > Ibycter americanus. Next base: position 60,630,363 of record JAVJGI010000014.1, on the reverse strand, counting down.
AGTCATTCCCTGCAATGAAATAACATATGATCACCTTATTTCCCCATGAAAGTCCCATTCCTAAAATTTATTTTGTGATGTGAATCAACCAAAATTCCATGCTGTTTCCTTTATACATAAAGGATCAGTGAAATTTTGTATGAACTTTTTTGAATATTCTTCCTGACATACAAAGATTCTAAACAGAAATTATTGGTTATATAAGGTGTTCTTTTTAACATGCATGAATCAATTTTTATGTACAAAAATAGTATCTGTCTACAAGAATGATGTTTATAAGCAAATAACCCCAAACCTAGAGCATATATTTTTGGAGCTTGTGTTTTCATTTGATGTACTTATGGCTAGAAGGCTCAGTACTGGCATGGTGTGTAAAGAAGTCTCTCTAAGGCATGCTGAAGAACTGGAAATGGTTTTAAAAAATAATAAAATGACAGATGACTTGATTTTTCATTTATTTGTATATAAGTCATTAGGCATTGAAAAGTGTTATCATTTAAAATGTTAAATTGATGTAACTTGGATATTTATTTTTAAAAATCTATATTTTATAAATTTACCAAACGTTCAGATTTTAAATGTTCACTGGCAAATTTTTTAATGTCTGAGGGAATTTTTCCTGAACAGTCACAAAAAAAAGAAAAATAAAATAAATCACTGTTACAGAAACAGTGTATATATATATATATACACTCGATATATATTTTTTGTCTGTACACAGTAGCTGACGTTGTATAAGGTTAAATAATTTATTTTCTTAGAAAAAAACCTGCAATCTTTTCAGAAGAAAAAGAGATAATGCACATAGTATAAAATTTAGGATTATTCTGATAAGTCATTATTAATGAAGTTCTGAAATAAATTTAATCAACAAGAAAAGGAGGGAGTGTACATGAATTAATTTTCTTTTAAATTCAGCTGATTGATTTAAGTACGGTCACAGCAAAACCATTATTCCATCACATAGAATGATATTTTGTCTTCTTTGATTTCATTCGTGAGGAAGTGAACAACAGTGTGAGCTATATCAGTTGTCTATACATGAGACTGTCACTCGATCAGCTGTTTTAACCACACTGTACATTTTTAATTATTTACAAAGACTTTAGTCTTCCACTGCTACAATGTAAAAAGATGCAGATGTAAGAGCTTTTGTTATAGATGGCAGAACTCCACATTGTTAGATAACCAGTTTTTCTTTCTCCTCACCTTCAGAATGTCAAAAAAAGCTGAAGCAAACATTCGGCTCAGTTGTGCTGGTTGTGTGATTTATAACCTCATTTAACAAGTATGATTTAGTTGTATCTGCTGAAAGATCCCCACCCTAGCCCAAAGACATTAATGTCAGCTTAAAACTCTGGCAGTATATAAACTACATGGATATAGTCACAACTTGTTGTCCCAGACCTTATTAATCCTCAAGCTATTTGAATTTAGAAGCTGCTTTTGACATGGAAGCCACCGTAAATCTGCGCTCCCTGAATTTCCACCGACACTTCAGGGTGACATTTTGATTTTTTATTTTAAGGAATTATCTCTGTTCTTGCTTAATCTCATTACCTGTTATGCAGGCATTATTTTGTCTCATACCAAATATGTAGCTTACTACAAATTTTTGTGTCATTGTTCTGCCAAAGCCATCATCCACAAGGGATTTTCCTAGTGAACTAATATCAAAATATAGACAAGATTACCATTAATTTAGAGCTGGCATCTTGAAAGCCTCAGGGGTCTTTTGTATTAAGCCTCTTTGTTTTGTAAAGCTACCAGCATGAAGCTATGAATGACATTAAAAATTTGTATCCCTTGCAAAATAAAAAATTTCACTTGATTGTTTTCAGAGTAAACCTGTTGCATTGTAGCTGATACCAGCCTCTTTCTTTCTTACTGCACATCTACTTTTGTATTTTCTGACATTGTATCCCAGCAGGAAAAGAAGACAATTCAAACCCACTTAAGAAGTAAGACTGATCTTGCCTCAGAAACAGTAGAAATTATCATGCTTCAGAAACAGCCCTTTAAGCATCCTACCTTTTTTTCCCTCCAGAAATGTACCATATGTACACATGTAACTTTAAACACATCATAAATCCCAATTTCTTCAACGGGTCTATTTTGTATTTAATATTATTTTAAAGAGTTTTACTGGACTGGGGACACAGAATGATAATACAATATTTCCTTCAATGAAAATAGATACTTGTTTTTGTAACTGGAATGGCCAGGGCACAAGAAAGTGTTCTATTTTTTTATATTTCCTGATCTGTACTTGGCATGCAGTGTTATATATGGCAATGAAACACAGGTTATTTAATTAATGATATAAAGGCGTAACAGCGTGAGTGTTTCTTCTATAAAGCAACATGGGACACTAAAAAAAAATATCAAAAGATAGTCAAAGCTCTCTAGGAAGAATAAGTTAAAAAAAAAAAAAAAAGGTTAAAAAAGGGACAACAGATGTGTCAGAGACCAGTCAGAAGATACTGACACGATTTATTTCTGATGCATAAAATGATACGACAGCTTGGGCTGCCAACCTGCAGATGCCAGGTAAGAAATTCATTTACAGTTTTGAGGTAAGGACTATGTCGTCCAACTCAGAGAAGGATTCAGCAGGCATCAAGGCTGTTAGAAAGATCCCTTTTACATTGCCAGAGTTCCTCTTTCTTCAGGTTGCTGCCATGTGAGATGTAGCTTTCCGACATGTGGAGGCTTCAGTTGAAGCTCACATGATGAGGCTGCTCTACCACAAGAGACAACAGCATGTGAAAACTGAGTTGTGAAGTGATACCAACTCAATCGCTTCCCAAACAACACCCAATCCCCTGTCTCTATTGTATCTGTTTTATTCCAGCTGTTACTTAGAACTGGTAAATGACATTACATCTGCTCTCGCAATAGGGACAAATGGATTACCACACAGGAATGCGTGCAGCTACCTCACAGGGACAACGTGATTACTGGTAATGTAATGTTTTACATGCTAGATCCTTCAGCAGCTGCTTTGCAGAAAGCAAAATAAAAATATACCATGGCTGTTCGTAAGTGAACATGGAGAATAAGGAGGTAAATTTTTCAGCATTAGATTTTATAAGAACTCACTAAATTGTGAGAAGACTAAATTAGTTATTGTTCTTAACTTATTCAGAATATGTGCAAGAGTGACAGCGAAGGAAGAAGATAAAGACAGATCATTAATTTTATAACAAACATCCATTGCAGTTCTCTTCTAAAGAAGGAATAAACCAAATAAATATAGACTGCCTTTGTTTGCCAGAAGAAATAACCACTCTTCCTCCAGCTATACAAATATTGTGCAGTGACTGAGCCAGCAAGAGCATCTCAGCGATCCAAATGTTCCCTTTCACAACCACAGAGGTTCTGAGTGTTGCAGAGGCTGCAGTGTCCACTAGTCTGAAAAGTACGAGCCCAGCATCTATCCCCGGCCTCTGTGCGCTGTGAAGTGCATGTGCAACTGCTTAATAAGCTCAGTATTTCAGGGATAAAGACATTCTGAATTCAGATACAGAGGCACTGGGCTTGGTTGTCATGGTACTCTCAGCCACTGACCAAAATCCTCCTTTGTCTCATTCTTCCAAAAGTAAATGTAACTTTGTAAAGGTTTCAAAATCCTCTGTAATAAAAAAATATTATGGTATTTACCAGGTATTCACAAAATTAAATACGCATTTGCGTCTACTTCATATAAAGAATAGATGCTCAGGTCATTAAAACTGTATCCTATTTTATGCTTAAATTTAATCACTCTATGAAATAAATATGCTTATGTTTTGTCTCCAAGAAAATGAATTGAGATCGTTTAGAGCTATATACCGTGGATCTGAAAATTTGTATGTTGAGCTTTGATGAAGAGTCTGTCTAGCTTTTCTGCCATGTATCAAAAGCAGCTAGGTATTAAAATTTCAAACTTCAGTGTAGCTAATCTTTCTTCAGAAGTTGTTTGAGATTAGCAAATAAATAAGCCTGATTTAATATTATCTGAGACTAGGTCATTAACTTGCTGGGCCTGAAACATGGTGAGAACCAGCTTTTTAGAAGATGATCTTTTAATAAATATAATTATTTTCTTAGGAATAAAATTACATAGGTTTTTTTTGAAGCGAATTACTTGGCAACAATATTAGAAATTAAAAATTCCTGAAAGGTATTTCTAAAAAACAATCCCAGTTATACTTTACTGCATGGATAATTGGGGCATATATAATACAGCTGATCAGCTGTTGGTGAAAGTCTGCATGTTTTAGGTTCTGGAAAGTAAGTCTGAGGGTGCTAAGTCCTGGAGTAATAGCTTGGTTGTTCTGAAGGCAATGGCAAAATTCTGGATTCAGTAAAGGTTGCCAGTTTACCTTATGCTGAAATTTCTTGTGGTTCATTGTACCCTTACACTGCAATCGGCTTCCTTGCCCATTAGGTAGACACAGCAATATATTTTTTGTGGGGAGATAATTTGGTCTTCAGTTGAAAATCGTTATGAAAATTTACGGTATCAATTAATAACAGTTTAATTGCAAACTGATTCAATATACCTCCTGAATAGACTGCCATTGATTTCACAGAGAATTTTCTTAGCAAATCCAAAATACATAATTCCTGGAAGACTGTATAAACTCTGGAGAATTTGGGGATGGAAAACACTGTGAGAGTGAAGCAGATGTACCCTCTGAATCTGCTATAGCTGCATGTATCTTAGCAAGCATGTTGAAGGAGGAATGTGTCACTGGTTAGTGAAAAGCACCGTCCCACGCCATTAGTGCTCTGCAAGGATGTGTAGCATGCTATCTCAGGAGATACACGCTTTGTGCAATAACTGACAGATAGACTGAGAAAAGGCCATGCGAGCCATACAATCTGATTTTCTATGTGATGGAGAGTTCCGTTTGTTTGTTAACCTGCCATATGAATATTATGACTCATTAAGAGGAGAGGAAATAGAGATGGTGTTAGTGTCTTGGGGGAGGGAGGTGGCATGGCTCCTGCCCTTAGCAGCTGCCGAGTGTGTGGGAAAGAGGCACTGCTCCTAACCTGCAAGGTGGGACAGGCAAGTGAGGAGACCCTGGAGCCTCAGACAGGAGAGAGTTTGAAGAATCATGTTTCTAAAAGGGTGGAGAACAAAACCTGGGAACCACAAGGGAGATAACAGTCTTCTGCAAACAAGTAAGCTATTGAGTTGACTGAAAGTAAGCCTGGATGAAAGGATATGTTTCAAAAGGATACAGCTGTGAGAAGATCGCTTTATGGTCCTTTTCTTATTTCTAATCTTTTTTACCTAGGAATTTTTAATTTTCTGTTCTGAAGAAAGTTAATTCTTCCAGTTTACATCCTAATAAGATCTGTGGGTTTATTTTTAAGTCTTTCTACCTTGGGGACCTTCGGGACTTCAGAAATAAGGAAAAGAATGAGGCAGATGATGCCAGGCTCTGACTAATTCTGGGTCCCACCATATTCTGCATTGTCCAAGATGACTGTCCACTGTTCCTGTAAATTTCTTTATTTCCAGTATTTCAAACAGAGCTATCCAATGACTTTTGAATTTGAAGCTCAAGTGACTATTTTACAGCTAATGTGAAATATTGAATATGAAAAACCCTGAAAAATTTGTTGTTTTCAGTTCCTTAACAGTTGGAAAATCAGGTTTGAAAAATCGGCATGTACCATAAAAAACTTTGAATAGTTTCAGGTTTTTTACTTGACTGATCTTCATAATAATGGTTCAGTTAGATTCTTCACTTGTTCTGCTCTTCTTATCCACACTAAATTTAGATGCTATCCAGCATGAATAAAGGTGGGTGAAATATGGCCTTTGGTGACTATTTATAGGACTGTCTTGCTTTTACTGTTACAAATGTTCTGAACTTCCTGCTACAGTTATACAGTTCTTTTCTTAAATCCAAAACACTGGAGGGTTTTTTATTATTATTATTTATAATCTTTTAAGATGGTATATGATTAATTTCTTCTGTTTTATCTTCTTCCTCTAGGTTCTTCAGCATCTTCTATCTTTTCTTTTTTTTTTAATGTGTTCAATTAGTTTGCCATAAATGCAAATTTGTAGATGTTTACACCTGCTTTTCTTAGGCACTCAAGCTACCTAAAACTTGAAACTCTAGATTAGACCCACTTTCTTTTCTAGTTTACTTGGAGATGCACATTTCAATCCAAAAGACTAGACCTTTCAAGAGATCAGCTTCAGGGGTTGCTATTCCGCCAAGCTCAGGCTTGAGCCACAACCATAAGTTTAAACTGTAGTTTAATTTTGCTCTGCATTTCACTGCCTGAGATTCATAGAGCTTCTGTTATGATTAAACTGAAGTAAAAGATTGAGGTGAGCTTCAGCTTAGCTGTTCTTCTTAGTTAAGATAAATGTTCAAATAAAGAGTATGAATTTGTTTTCTGTTATATGCAAGAAAAGTGTCCAGAGTGGTCTGACCTTACTGTGCTACATACAAGAGAAAAAATGCCAGTAAAATAGCTAGTTCTCATTTCTGTTAGGACTCGAAGTATTCATAGACATATGATCATCATAAAATTTTCTTATTTAGAAAGAGAATTTTGCTACCCCTGCTACGGTTCATAACAAAGCTTTCCAGCCCTACTAAGTCATTTATGACTTTATTTTAGTAAGCTATTTCTTATGTCTTTCTTCAAAGATTAAGCATATTTCACATAGGAAAACTGACTACATCATCTTGTGCTGATCAACAGGATATCCTAATTTCTGAAATTCTGAAATTCTGAAAGGTCACAGACTCTTAAACAGCTTTCACCTGACTGTGTGAAATTACAGTATCCTTATAATGCAGCACTTCATATTACTGCTGACTGGTAAGACGGTGACAAGTGACCAAAGCCCTACAGTAAAAGCTGATGTAAGATTTTTCCTTTGAATATTTGAGCAGATAGGCAATTTTCTAAAGTACCGTTTTAATATTTATTTTTACTATTGGGAAATACATTAACATTTTGGTAGGCAATTTAGCTGCTATGCTGTGTGTGGAAGCAAGTATTTATTGAAGTTGCTGTGTATCCAATAACTGGAATTTGTGACAGCATCAATTTGTTTATGTTTTTTACTGCTTCAAAGTCTGTTTATTCTTGTTATGTTTCTTTAAATCAGTAACAAATCCCCTGTCATTTTAAGACTTTTCCTGCAGTGAGGTAAACATGGATGAAGCATGACATGCAATGAAACTAGCAAATGTATTTGAGCTTTTTTTAGTGTTTCAGTAAGGATCTGAGCAGAACTTGAGTTGCAGATGCAGAAGGATTCTACATACCCGTTGAGTATTTACCTCAGCATGACCCAGACATTGTTATTTTTGTTTGTGGGAGAATGTGTCAGCCTACTCTGTAGAAAAAACTGCTAAGTTTCAGTACAGCCTGGTCAAACACAATGCAAAATATATACAAAAATTGAAGCCAAAATCCCACAGTATTATACCACAAGCTTACTAGAAAGGTAGGGAATGCCATTCTTCTTATGATTTTAAATATGTTCTTACCCATCTTTCTTTTACATCAATGTGATGGTGATGGCACTTAAACATAATTGCTCTGTAAATGATGAGAAAGAGATATTTGGAAGTCTTAAAACACTGGAGAAATACCTGGTGGAGGGAAATGAAGGTGCAGTTGGAACTGGTGCCTAAATCAGTGTGAAACGAGGAGCCTGCGGGCCACCTTCTTTGTGATTTTAAACACAGCCAGACAAATAATAAAAATATGCCTTATGTGAGTAGATACACTTGTGAAGTATTTTGTTTTTCTTCTTCAGATCTTGGCGAAATGTGTCACATAATAGTGATGTACTGATAGTCTCTTGAGATATACTTGGTAGGCATTTAAGTCCTGAAAATGGACATTATTAAACTTGCAATCATTGCAGCCAGGTATCACAAGGAACCATTATAAAGTAGAAAAGGATTCATGTTTCAAAATAATTTTGAGGATCAAATAACAGAACAATTATTCTTTACTCTAGACTAGCTGAGAGAGGACCAAGGCTAAGATAAGCAGAACCATGAGCATTGTCTGGGTGGCAAGAAGGAGAGTTGTGGATCAAGGTGTGCTCAGGACTCCACAAACATAACATTGTAGCACTCTTTGTTTCCAGGAGAAGAATAAGGAGAGTGTTAGGACAGAGAAAATGCCCTCCTCAAAATGGGCAGGACAGATCTTTTCACATACTTTGATTTTATTAGAATCCAATATATGGCCTTTGGTGCACTACGGGGTTATGTGCCAGGTGCATGTTAGTCATGTGATGGAGAAAAGTACAGGATGAGAGGTCACCGTGGCTGGTGGATGTGCCTTTTGGCATGGCCTTTGCTACTTTTGCAATTGCTGGTGTTGTGTAGCACACTAGCTCCATAAACCTGCAAGCCAGACCAGTAGGCACATCACAGAGGCTGAATGCATGGCTGTGAATGGAAAAGAGTGGCACCACAGACTGCCAACGCTTGGTGGACAGAGACCATAGGGGAGGGGTGGAATGCACAGGTACTGCATTAAGTGTGTGAGACTTCTCATACCTATTCTAAAAAAAGGACTTGACTTTGAGTCAGGGACATGTCTACACAAAAACAGAGAATCACACATCAGCTTGGGTCTGAGCATAGGGAAAGTAGGCAGCTGTCCTAAAAGATGGGGAACGGTAGGAAATTTACAAAAAAGACTACAGACCTATGCTAAACACCTACTTTACCTGTTCCCGAGCCTTGGAAAAATAACATTATGGAAGCGGCCACTGGTATTTCTTCCTCAGGAAGAAGTGGCGTGAGTATGGCAGATGTTGCTGCTGCTGTAAGGACAAGGGGGATAAGGGTGGCTAGTGTCTCCTTACAGCAGTTACTGTACCAAGCTTACTTGCCAGTCCTGTGCTTTCTGAGGATGACTGAGTCAACCTGTTTCTCCAGGGTTCTGCCTCAGCTTTATGACTTCTTCTCCTCCTCCTCCTCCTCACTACTAGCTTCACCACCCCCTCATTCATTTCTTAAATTTTTCTTTTAAATAAAACCAAATACACACATGAATAGCACATGTTATATAGTGACAGTCAATTAAAATATACTTTACAAATATCTGAGTCTTACTTATATACCATTCCCACTTATCATGGCAAAACAGCACACAAAAGTAAAACAACGGTAAGTAGCTACAAGAAGCGACTAGCGAAAAACAACACAGATGAGAAACCGAATGGCCTGACCAGCAACTACCTTTCATGGAGAGCAGCTGTTTTAACACCTCTGAGAAAATTCAGCCTGGCCCCAGAGCAGCTGCCCCTTCCATGAGCCAGACCCTGCGCACAAGCTCTGTGGTGCGGGGCAGGGCAGTCCACGGGCAGAGGAACACGCAGCCACCTGCCCCCATACATGCAGCTGCAGTCACAGCCACTCAGCAAGCAGTCATGACACCCGTCTTTCCTGCCAGGAATTTTGGATTTCTTAGCAAAATGACTACTGTCATTCACAGAGTTGCAGTGTTCAGACAGTGATGTTTAGCTTATTTGGTTTTGCTCTTTACAAGAAATAATTCTTCTACCATTTTTGATAATGCTGTGAGAATAACACACAATTTTAAAACCAGTTTTATTTTTTTCTTGTCTAAGTAAATAAAAAGGTAAGCAGAGGAAGCAAGCCACACTAACCTGAGTGTAAGGAAACATACTTCAGATGCTGGAAGGGGAGCCGTTCTAGTCTGCTGTTTAATAAGACTGGGGTTTCACACTTTGGGTACATGTAGCAATTGTCATGTGTGCTACAATTTCTAAGTGTGCCTTCATTAAAACTTTCCCAGATGGGGATTAAGGGAGTGTAATTTGTCAGTGAACCAGAAATCAGTGCAGGGGTTGTGGTTCAAGCTGATAAGGCCTTGGAGGAAATTCCCTCCTACTGTTAGGAAAACTGGAAAGCGGAAACCTGAAGTATGACTGCTTTAGCTGATAAGAGAAAAATAAAATTATCTTAAACTAAGGAGGCTTTTTTTTTCGCTCTTTCTATTAGATTTATCAAGAGGAAAATATTGATACAATTTATCATTAAGCTGAAAGTTAAGTATAAGCAAAACTTCTTTTTTTTTCATGCCAGCTGTATTAATTGACTTCTTAGATTATAAAGTATGACGTGACTAAATTGGTAAGTGGTATAATCTGAGGCAGCAGGAGTAAGTTTTTAGTTTCCTTGTCATTCCTTTTAAGCTTCTACTTAAAATGACTGCAAACTGTTCAAATGATGTTAATATGACCCTTCATCTGAAATAGAATTATTAAACACTTTGGCTTTATCAGCTGTGCTATAGTTCGCAGGGTTTGGAAGACGTGCTGAAAGAGTTTTAATCAAAATGAGTAACGCCGTTCCCTTCGATTTTTGTAGTCTCATTATCCAGATTTCCCTTATTTCATACCTATGCAATGCCTGCTGAAGGACTGAGGTAAAGGTTATCTTTGACTGTAAAGCTTATGTTACTTTGTGTGTAGGCTTATATAAATTATGTGAAGGAAAGAAGCTGAATCTCTGGTTGGCTGTTATGAAAACTGACTGGTTTTGTATTTGCTTGTGTGATTGATAGTTTTATAAACATTTGATTTTAAAGCTTACAGATTCTGGTTGATGCTTTAAAATCGTCACTTGGCACACTGCTGCACCGTGAAATACCTTTTCATTTGTGTATCCATCATAGGTTGGGAGGCTGGGACAGCAGGAGTCGTTTATACTTGCTCGCTCACCTAAGTGAATTGCCTTGGGCAATGGGTTTGCTCAGTCTGGGAGATGAAATTTTTTCCTTTTCTCTGCAATGAGAGAGGAGATGAAGAGTGAAGTGCACAGGATAAGACAGAGATCTTGCCATAGACGACAAAGGATCGCTGACAATAAGGGTAGATGTGCAGGGAGGGGAAGGGGGAGACAAAGACACTGAGAAGAAAGACAATATGCTTGAACAGCAGAACTAATCAACAGCAGAAAGGACAAACCATGCACACCCTCCCTACATGAAGACAGGAAGATCTGTTGAGCTCTCAGTGACACAAAGGCTAGAACACAAAGCAGATTCAAATATATTTGATTTTTATATTTAATTTTATTTTATCTGCTTTGTATTTCATGCAAATAACAACAATGTGTTCAGTTCTGCTTCTCAGGCATGCAGCTTCAAAGGAATTTAATTGTAAACCAAAAGACTCACACCTTCAGTGGCATTTTAGGAAGACTATATTTAAACTTTGGGTGGAGACAGGTGAAGAATATGACTGAAGAGTCTGTACTGAATGGAAACAAGTGCCTGGAGCATGGGTACAGGCTTTCAAGACAAAATGTGAGGGAACAGTTTTAATTTCAGGTATGTGCCTCTGGCTGTGTCTCAGGTTTGAGGACAGAATCCTGCCGGACCTCTGTTCAGAGCTGTGATATTCACACAGCCCAAGCCCCTGACAAATGCTTATTCAGTGGCCGAGGTTAGATCAGACTCTGCAATGGACTGCTACACTTTGGTACCTGTAATCAATCGGCATTCATGGCACTGCATTCCTTAGCCAGTAGGACGCAGTGTGGATAATGGGGCCAGATGCTTTAATCCAACCTGCTCATTTAGAAATAGAGTACATGAGGACTGGTTGAATTACACAGGAATCCTTAAACAAGAAGAATGGTTTGCTCACAGGTCCTTGACATGTGAGCTTTTTCTCAGAGCCATTCTTAGTTCTCTTAGCTTGGAACTTCCATGACTTTTCTGTCACTGTCCGTGGTGTTTGCAAGTGTTTCTCTCATGTACACTGAAGCAATACTTATTGAAGTCTCTTTGCTGACAGTCCCAGAGTGGCCTTGTACTGGCCTTTTTGGTTTGGATGGTGACTAGTGCTTTTGCTTTGGCTTAGGAATCTTTTTTTTTTTTTGAAATGACATTTTCCTGTTACAACTGTTTCACTCAGAATTTTTTATTTTATTTTTTTTTTCCCCAGCTTAAAGGCATTTTGGTTAATACATACCAGCCTTTCTGGGCCATCCTACAAAAGAAAGTTGAAAATTGTCCCTAAATACTCCATTAAAAAAAATAAATACAAGAGGAACAGAACATTTTATAGTGTTTTGGTTTAAGAACGGTTTTTACTTGGTAAAAAGTACTTACTTTTTGTAAGGTTATATTCTACCTTGGTATGTGCTGCTCCTTTTATGTGTAATGCAGGTTGGAATGTAAACTTTCTTCCTCATTCACAAAATTTACATGGTCTTTCAAGTGAATATAATGCAGGACATTCTGCTAACTACTAGAGAGGCAGCATTCTATAGGTATTTAAATTCAAAACATAAAAAAGCAAAGTGGTAGATAAAAATACTAAATATAGAGAACAGTATATTTGGGGGAAAATGTCATTTGAAAATGAGTTTTTCCCTCCAAAATCTCTTACCAATAAAATAAGCAGGTGGAGTCTGAAAGATAAAATGCCATTAGGTTTTGATTAAGGATGATCTGGTGTATGTGTGGGTTGTTGCCACAAGGGGAGTCCCACTCTCTCACTTTCCATTTCTTTCCTTTGCTCTACATCTGGGAACCGTGGCTTTTCCGTGAGTTAGTTGAATGACCTGAGCACATGGAAAACTTTCTCTCTCTCAGTCTCTCTCTGCACACACACCCCCACCCCCACCCCCATCTGATCAATGTGGCAAAGTGGATAAACTGAAGAACACCCTGCCACCACTGAGAACTGACTCAAACCCCCTCAACTAGACCCTTTCTCAGTGAGAGACAGGTACTCTCAACTAGTACAAATTCAGAAAGCTACCTGACAGTTTAGACACCAGTTTTTCCTATACAACTTATTCTCTGTTATGATTCCTGTCTGTGCTTCTTTTATTGCTACTGAACTGTGAAATGGAGGATTTGAAAAATATTTGTGTTACAGTGGGAGTTTATAAACACAAAATTTGTACTATTCGTAGAACTGTGTACTTTATAGTGGTAAACTTGCTTTTTTTAAATACACTATTACTCATATTTGTCTTTTGAAGGGCTAATACTCAAATAATATACAATTTTGCAGTTTGGGGTTTTTTTTTGCTTTTGGGGCTTTTTTTAGGCTTTGCGATTACAAAGTACCATTGCAATACTTCAGACTATCTGTTAGGGCAATTTAGGGAACTAGAATGAGAATAAGACTGTTAAACGAAATGTGGACATGTAGAAACATTATCCTCTAATTTGTGGAATACACTCAAATGCATAGCATTCTTTTCCATTTCATTGTTTGCTTAATTCCCTCCTTACATGTGTTGCAGTATCTTACATTCAGGTCAGCTGACAAGGGTAGGTTGGTATGGTAAACACACTGTGCAAGCACTGTAACGGTATGCAGAGTAATCCATTTTATTCAGGGCAAGCCTAGATTGTTTAACAGGAAAGGCAATGTGTACTGAGGTTGGTGAGATACATTTCATAGCATTCCATAGCTTGTCGAAACTGTGTAATAAATGGCATACTCAAAACAGGACAAAGAACAGAAATGGGTCTTTCCCCTGATATCTGTATCACCAACAGTAGGCACTGCCCCTCTTGACCTCCTTGGCTCAGCATCCAGCTGCAGTTTTGAGCATTTGAAAATGACTATGAAAAATGACCCAACATTGTTCTCCAAAGAGTTTGCATTGTTTGTTGTAGGCTTATTAAACGCTGTCACCACTTGTGTAGAGATCTGTTTGTTAAGCAGATACTTTTGTGCTACTATTATATTCTCTGGTTTCCCTGCAGAAACACAAATAGGAATAAGTGTACTCAGTTTCTATACAAGTCAGTTTCTATACAAACATATATAGACCTGGTTCCAGTCCCATTTATTCTTGTGATATCAAACACTGCTCATTTTAAGTGTTGTCATTCTCAAGAGCCAAATGAAGAATTTTTGTACAGATTAAACGGTAGCAGAAAGGATAGAGATGTGGGATGTGTGGAGAAAGGAGTCATTTCCATTCAGCAAGCCTCCCACTTGCTGCTGAAAAGCTCTCTATATCGGGCTCGGGGAGTGCAGTGGAAAGAGTGCAGAAGATAGCTTCTCTATTTGCTTCAGCAGAAATGCATGACTCAGTTAATGCCAATCGACACCAATTCTCTCAGTGCAAAGTATTACCAGACACTTCAATATATGCAGTTTTTAAGACGACGCTTAGAGGAGGAGCATGGGAACAAGCTGATAGAAGTTGTCACAGTTCCATTTCCATTAGTGGAACCACCATACTGATTTATACCAGCTGAAGGCGTGCTAACAAGGCACCCGCAGGAATGTTGTGGCTAATTTAGAAAAGAACAGCTCACTTTTTTTTGTGTAGTATTTTTAAACGACCATTTAAGGTCTTACAGAAGGGATAGCAGTGTTCAGTTGTGCATGATTTGGATCAGACTGTGCAAAACCATTTATTTATTGAACTTAATTTCCTTATGAAAGTTCCATGAAAAGGGGCGTGGTAAATGTCAAAGAAAAAGAATGGACGATCATTTGGGGGGATCAAGCTAATTTTCTTATTTTAGTTAAACGTGTATAAAATGCCCACATTTTTGGCCCTCCAGATGATCCAGTGTTTTCTATACTATTTATTACTTAATTCTAGCAATATTATAGCTATGAATACAACTAGTGAATGGAACTATGGTTCACAGAATGATCTAGCACAGGAAAAGGTCATGAAGGAACAAAGAAATTGTATGTAAAGGACACTGAAATTTTAGCCCTCTGTAAAAACTGTGAGCAAGCCAGCTGATAAAACTGTAGCACAGTTTGCTTTATTCATTTGCTTACTTACTGTATGTAAGAATTTTTGAGTCATTGGATAGCTTCTCAGGGTTAAATTCTTACTTTTTCTCTCTCTTTTTAAATTAAATTGATTAATAATCAAAGCTTTTCCATTGTTCCAGCTAAGAATGTCAGTAATTTGACTACAATATATCATTCATTGTTTTCAATGGACTTTAATGCAAGGTCGTATTGACCTTGTGTAAATTTCTCTTTAAGAACAGCTATTAACAGTAGACCTCTGGTGCATTTGTTTCTGCATGTCTTGTTGGCATCATATGAAAAGCATTTTGAAAGTATAAGTAAACCCCATCAGTTTCAACAGAAATAATGACCCCATTTGCCATGGAAACTGAAGGACTTTATGAAAATGTACTGAGCTGTTTTCCATACTAAGGTAAAATTATTCTAAAAATAGAACTGGTGCTTGGTGTTAACTAGCCAAGTTGCAGATATTTTACTTTCTGAGCCTTTTCAAGGAAAACATAAAACTTGTGAATATTTTTGAGAAAGTCAACAACTGAATTCCTTTTTTCCAGTATTAACTTTATTTCAAAGATAGAAAGAAAAAAATCAAAACAACCGATGACTTTCTATAACAGAAGATGGCCTGGTTATTATAAGTAAACTGTTGAAATTTAAAATGGCATTTAAAACAAATCTGTAATAAAGTTATAATAAATATGTCACAGCAGCACACCCTTGCCTTGTCTTGCTTTCCCTTCCCCCTTTTCCCTTTTCCCTTGTTCTTGTTTCAACCCATGAGTTTTATCTTCTTCCCAATTCTCTTTTGCATCCCACCAGGGGAGGGAGTGAGTGAGCAAGTGGCTGCATGGTACTTCAGTTGCCAGCTGGGGTTACACCATGACAATCTTACTTTTCTTTTAAGTAAATTGGGGGAGTGGTTCAACATACTGAAATGAAATGGAAATTTGGATTCTTTCCCATGGTGTATGTGAGCTCAAAGGGTTTTTGAAAGGACCAAACTAGCAATACTTTGCAGTTATGAGCGAGGATCCGAATGGGTTTATGAAAAGTTCTGTGAAAATGCTTCCCCTAGGAGGAATTAACTAGTAGGATGAGTACATAACTGAGAGCTACCAACCAGCTGACACTGGGAAAGTCCCACAGCATCTTTGTAGAAAAAATTAAGTACACACCGGGCTGGACAGATCATTTAGTTCTACAGCACTTCCTTAGAATATAGAACATCCAGGTCCAGACGTTTAAATGTAAGAACAGTAAGAGCTGAGACAAAGAAAGATGCACCACAGGAAATCTATTCACTTGGGCTGTTTAGGGCAGCTGGAAACCCTCTGCCCCTCACTCCCTTTTTCCAGAAAAGTTTATTTCAAATCCTTTTTTCCCTGTTGCACTGAATAAAAATATCAGCAAAGGTTTGTTGATCTAGTTAAGAGGCATTAGCCTCACCTTCTGAGTTTATGACCAGAAAGTTAAGTGCTTCACTGTGAAATTGTTCCACGTGGCCTGTACTCCTCACCTTACTTTGCATTGTATAAGAAACTAAATTCGTGAGAAAGGATTTTATTAGGCTACTGGACATCTAAAAGTTAAGTACTGCCTGGGAAGTGTTGCAGTGCTTCAGTATCTTAAGGGATTTTGATCTTAGTGACCCTATGGAAGATATTACTTCTATGTGCAAGACAGGTTAAAATTTTGCTGTCATTTTAGAAAATTTACTTTTGTGGTGATGGGAAAAAAAATAAATATCTTGTAGTCACATTCCAGTGTATATTTATTAATCATAAACTGATTAAGGAATCTGTCAAAATACACTTAATCTAAGCTTTGAGCTGTGTAGTTTAGTAGTTTAAATTTAAAACCCCACAAAAACTAATAAATCCCAGGAAGGATAGAATTTGCCCTAAAGGACACCTAGAGGAAGAAAAGAGATGAAGTGATAGCTAAGGAATTTTCAGTGTTAAAAAGGTGTATCATCAGGAATTTACAATACTTTTTCCCTGAAAAACTTAGAATTTTTAGAATAAGTCTAAAAATTAGTATGAATACTTTTCCTATTTATCTTCTTTTGGATTTATCTGTTAGCAACGGCACCTGCTTTTACAGATATATTATTTCACAGAAGACATATCTAAGAGGATATTTCATATGAACAGAAGTTGAAGCTGGCCCAGAATCACTGAATAATATTAATGTTCTTTCAACAGATCAGTAATTTAATTCATTACATTCATTTAATGTAACTATTCAAATGGGAGTTGGGTATAATTATCTTTTAGTCCCTGACTTTGCACCTCTGGGGCCACAAATCAATGCTTGGTGAGGATGACAACAATTACTCTAATCAAAGTGATGTAATACATGCTAAGTTAGTTGGTTTCATTTCTTAGAGGGCTAAAGTCTTCACAGAACTACGCTGAGGTTTGGCATAGTTTGCGAGTTGGCAGGGTTTGCTATGAAGAGACACAGCCTGAAATGAGCATCAGCAGAGTAATACAGTCTCACCCTGCTGGAAAGCTGAAGTGTGGTTCTACGAACAATTAACACAATAGTGTATTGCGACTGTTCCACACCAGCCTCTCATAAGACCATAAACCTGGTCTCAACTGCCTTGATCAGTAGTACTTTGAGCTCAGCTTCCTCCTTGAAAAAGCAATTAGCAAAAAACCAGCACCCAGCTACAATGAGCAGAGTCAACCACTGCTTTGCTTTAGCATTCTGATTTCTCTTATTGCACAGGATTTCTTCCTTAATTCTAATTTGACAGTGAGATGTGTACAAATATTTGGTTTTGAAACATATAATCAGTCTTTATAAACAAGTATACCTTGTAAAAAATTCTTCCAAAATATTTAATCTTTTAAAATCTTTCTTTTATCTATGACAATGAAATTAAAAATACAGAATTTGCAGTAAATTAGGAAGATTCAGTACAAAAGTAATCAAGGGATATAAAGTATTTTATTTACTACCAGAAGCTATACTAAACCCTAACATGGTTGTGTGCCAAAAAAATCACAGGATGTTTTCATAAAAGAAAATATTTATGAGGAACAGAAATGTTTAATTTGAATGTATTACCTATTTTTTCTGCTTGGGTTTAACACTGAGATGTGCTTGCCAGAGATTATACCATTTTAATCCTGGAAAAACTGCAGACTAGAAGACAGATTTACAAAATTAGGAGAAAAGTGGGATTCAGAGACACATGCAGTAAAACAGATTAGGAAACTCTTTCCTTTCTTGCCATTTTAATGTCACTTGAGAATAAGAATTCACTGAGCTTCCTTGATATAAGAGAACAGGTTCAGATAAGGGCTTAGTATTAGATCAGGGAAGTGACTGACATAGGTATTAGGTTTGACACATCAGAAGAGGAAGATATTTGTCCTTTTTTATGTATAGAATACAGAATGATGATACAAGCGTATATGCAACAAGAAGGAATTCCTTTCTCTGGGCCTTGGCTCTTTGGTGTTTAAACTAGTCAAGCAAATCTGGGCAAACCCTAGCAGTTTGCTGTCTTGAAGGTTTATGAGAACACTTTTTACAGTTTTATTGGATTTTGAGGACTGAATTTAAGGTTCTCTTAAAGTGTGAATACACATACTTTCACTTATTATGGGGTTTAACATAGCTGATATCCCGTTCCAGGGAACGGTTTGATAATTCCTGTGCCCAGTAGCATTTCATTCTCTTTTCATCTGATCTGGTAATCAGGTGGCTAAAATGTCCTTTGCTTAGGAACTCTTCTAGCAAATTAGATAGCTTGCCAGCTTGTCTGATGATTTTTTAGGATTGTTCTCATGTAAAACATGTCCAGGAAGCTTTTTTTTTTCAGGTATTATGGTTGCTGTATACTGTAGTTTTTGTATGATGCTTCTTCTTCTCTGACAGATGTTGTTTTAACTAAATCTTATGTGTCTCCTCCTTTGTGAGATAAACTTTAAGCATAATCTCTGAATATCTTCAGGATCTGGACCTGAGAGAGCCTAATGAGAGAAGTGCTTAGTGTCTGTTCAGATCCTTGCTGGAATCCTGGTTGAAGACCGCTCAATCATTTCAAGGTGGGGGTAGCTCTGAGGCTACTTGGAGATCCTTTTGCAGGCCACTTGTGAAACATTAAAATGCACACAGACAAAAACAAACAAACAACAAACCCCCACTCATTGCTACTAATGTGCCTCTAGATTTAAGTGGAAACAAGCAACAAAATCACAGATTTTGTTTGTGCTATGTTTGTACCAAATAGTTTGCTGTAAATGTTACCCGGATGTGGCCTTCCGTTGTCAAGTCTCTGGCTCCTGTTCAAGTTTTGTCTTCTCTAGTTAATTAATCTGCCTTATAGATAGTGGAGAGTATTAGCAATGATAGAGCAGAAAAGATTGCTAATGGCTAGATGGACTACTAGATAACCCCAAATATGTTTTGAATAATGTTATTGAGACATCTTCTAATACTAAGTAACATCTTTTACAGCAGTCTGTAGGGAAAAACCTTGGACAAAAAACAACCTCATCAAAGAATACGTGAGATTTTTTTTTGAAGTGCATTATGCTCTCTGAATAAAATGGCACTGTGAAAAAATAGATGTGAAGTACTATACTGACTTAGTCAATCATAGCAGAATTAATGCCATAAGGAAATTACCCAGAAAATCAAAGAATTTTTTGTATTTGCTATGTTGTTATCACAATACGATTAAAACTGAGTGTATATTAATGCATTGGTGAAGGTTTCACTGTATGACTTTGAGATTTTTTGCATAGTGTACCTTTCAGAATCTTTCCAAGAAATTTCAATTTAATTCTCTCAGCATGCTTGCTAGATTTACATTGTAAGCTGCAGCAATGCCAATGTGTTGTGGAACCAAAGAAAAAAATGCCCGTTAAAAATGATAAGTCTTGCAGGTAATAGAAAATTAATTGTATTATTCTAGCCAGCAAACATGTGGGAGAAACAATTAAATCTTTAAGAGAACCCCAACCAAACCAAACAACCCCTCCCTCCACAATAACACAAAAATGCCATTGCCATGGAAATGTGAAGAAATATAAAGAATAAGTGAAGCAACAAGTTATTTCCATGTGGTTTTCTTCAATGAAATGCTGTGAACACAACAGTGTTCTGAAAGCCTTGGGGTGTGTCTGAATTCCTTTGGTACTAAGGCCAAGTTGATCAGAATAACAAAGTGACTGAGTTATTGATGTACTTGGCTTTAAAATGTAGTACTTAGGTGTCTTTACAATTCTTCTTTTCATGGGCATGGTGGCTATACAAAGCCTAGAGTCACTACTTCAGATATAGACCTTCATAACTGTGAGATAAATATCCCCTCGCTACCTTTCTGTGCTGACACTGGATGTGACTAACTCACAACTGCACTCGCATTGAGCTTCTCAATCTTGTTCCATAACCAGCTGTATTACAGGACTACCTGAAGCCAACCATGCTGCCATTCCTTAAATTTATGGTTTTACTTTTTTTTTTCTCTTTTTTCTTTTTTTTCCTTTTTTCTTTCCCTTAGTGGAAACTATCACAAAGCACAAAAGAAAAAAAAAAGTTTTGGTCAGCTGACTTTTGTCCTGAACTTTCAGTCAAAAGAAAGCCGGATGAGCATTCTGACCTGTTAGCTGAGAATTGTGTGCTATTGCATTTCAGATGTACCCTTTGGTGATCAAATATACATTGGCGCTAAAGATAATCAAGTGGACAAAGTAAACTAACCCCAGATTTCTGGTTGCATAATAGTGATCTGTAGAAATTGTTTAGCACACATCTGAGCAAAACCAATCTGAAAATAGTTAACTGGTCAAAGACCAGAGAGTTAAATTTGTAAAGAACATAATGTACAGCAAGCATTTTTGGCCAGATAGATGAGAATTTATTTTTAAATAACACCTTAAAATAATTTCCAAATAATTATTTTCACTTTTTTTTCCCCCCAAGTTTTGGAGAGGTAATTAAAGTTGTGAGTGTGTGTGCAATTCAATTTAACGTTAAAGAGTTTGTTTACACACTTTTCTCTAGAAATATACTGAATATTGGTATACATGGTAATATAAACCTGTGCCTGTTGAGTTTGCTGTGCATATTTATTTCCTAAATATATTAAGACCTGATGAAAAGATAAACCCCATTTATTTTTCCAAACAGCTTATTACTGATGAAGTGATAAGAAGCAAAATAAAAATGCTCTTCCTTCAATATAGCTTACCTAACACACTGACATAGTCTAATTGGTCACCTCATTTCTATTACTAAAATCCTGAGTTTATTAAAAACATATAAAAACTGTATCATAACAAAAAGTCTAAGATAGAGAAAAAAAAAAAAGTAAAGCTACATTTTTATTATACTAGATCCTTTTACTGTAGATGAAGCTAATTTAGATAGAAAGGGTTTTTTTGCATTATTATTTGTTATTCCCTGGAAAAAAACCCAACCACCCTACATCAGGAAAAAAAATATACTTATATTACTATTTCTGTACTAAAGTTTTTTGCAGCACACAAATGCTGTAACTTGACAGGAGCAAGGTATATCACATGAAGAGAATGAGAGCTCTTGCATTAACAACTGGCAATTACTGCTCAGGTTCCCTGCAGAACCTTAAAAAGTCTGTAGACATCTAAGCAACAAGTAAAGTTTGTTGTTTCTGCCAAGGACATGGATATTGTGATTTTAATTGCCATATTTCCTTATCCTTAACATAAATGATAGCTGATACTTACTCAAAGTATGGGTAAATGCAAATGAGCTTAGGAGAAGCATAGGAAACAACTGGCGTATGGCAATAGCCTACAAGAAATCTGAAATGGGAAGAGCTGCAGGGAAAAAGAAGGGGCTAAGAGTTAATTTCCTTTCTTTTTAACCAAACACCTGTATAACCCATACTCTTGCTGAATTGCAATGACATTCTTGTGTGTTTTTTTACCTCTCTCTTACAGGTGATCTACAGGGTTTATTTGTGGAAATCTGATCTCTGGTAACACACTACAGAGAGCTGAAACAAATATCTTTTTTTTTTTTTTTTTTTCCTCTATTCCAGACAAGTGGGTTGAACATCTGATGTTCCATTATACAATACTATTGTGTTTTGATTATGTCACTTTGATGTTTTTAGGTGGTTTCCATCCTCACAAATAATAAAGGGCCATTTTAAAAAATCACACTCAAGTCTGACACGTAGAACATTCCTCATAAAATTAGTTGAAAACTTTTGCAAGATAATATGTTTTTATTAATAAAAAATAATCTGTTGAAATTGTTTTTTTCACAAAATATTTTTATAGGCTTTTAAATTGAAAAATGTTGAAATGGAATGCTTAAGTATATCTTTCGTTGTTTCATTCTAGCACTCAGTTCTTTGTTTATCTAAATTTGCCTTTTAACTTTTTTGTGGTTTAGAGGAAATATTTTGTTATTGTTGAAATCAATTGGTTTAGTGTTTTGAAGGTAATATTTTGGGGATTTGAGCTTTTTTGTTCCTTAAGGAAAAATTTCAGAATTGTAATTATTTCTTTTTTCTTTGGATATGAGAAACTTCAGGATTCCCTTCAGAATGGACAGCTCTTTATGGAACAAGAAGTGTTTGGAATTCTGAGTTGTTAACCATGGCCAAGATATTAAAGCTCAATGTAGCATAGTATAGCTTAACTGAATATAAATGTAGAGAAGTCAAAATTATAAGAGGTCTAAAGTAACTTTACACTTAATTATTACCATTAGCACAGATTGGTTTAGGTCTTATTCCCATGGTGACAGATGTCATGGCAATAAGATGTTTACCCTCCATTTACATTTTTGTGAATCTCTCCCCAAAATGTATTGAGGGAAAAATGAAGTGTTTGTTAGAAACAAACTTTGTGTCAAAGTCAACAAAGACAACTTTAGATCCTTTGGATAGTTTTACACTTTTGGAGAGCTGCTAGAAAAGCTAGCAGGTACATAATGAAAGAGAACTACAAAAAGTGAGATATTGGCTATGTAGACAGAAATGAAGGCCAGAGATCAAAAAGGGGAAAGAGTTACATATAAATGTAACCTGCTCATTTCTAGCAGCTAATTTAAATGGGAAAAAGTGGCCTCAGAGACTTTTATTCATTCTTATTTACAGAGAAAATGCATGTGTCATATTGCATCGTATCATATCTCAGGTGTCTAGTTTCGCTTGGATGCTCATTTACAAAGAAGTTAACATGTGGTGGAAAACAGTCACTGTACTCTGTAGAAAAAGATGATACTTAACATATGCACAGTGATTACGACCACTATACACAGGTTCAGCATCACCGCCTAACATTTGAGTGCTAAAATTATAAATCAGTTATGATAGGATATTCTTTGCTGGACCTTTTTTTTGCATATGCATACAATATGCTGTAAACTTGCACATCTTAGATTTTCATTGCTTTTTTTTTTTTTTCTTTTACTCATCACTGGGGGTTTTTTGTGATGATTTTTTTGTTGTGGAAGGGGGGGTTGCTATCTTCTCTCCAAGAAAAAAAGTGTCCAGATAGAAAGCTAAAGAGACAAAAAACCCCAACAAAAAACAAAACAAAACAAAACAAAACAAAACCCCAAACCCAAAAAGAAAAGAGGAAAGCATATGTGTTCAGAAGACAAGAAAAGACACAGGATTCTATGTAAGGTAATTTCTTTCTTCCTACTTCTCTCTTCATTCATGAACTGCTCCATTTATTTGTTTTCTTTATTTTACCTATTATTTTTGTGTAAGGTGCAATATGTGTATTTCATTGTTGCAGCAAAGTAGTTTAATATATTTTTTTCTTTATATTAAAATTACATAACACTTCAAAATGAAAGGAGGGAAAATTCCTTTCTTGCATATTTTGTTTCCAATGTCTGCAGGTTACAAAAACAGCCCAAGTGCAACTTGTACAGGTATTACTGAGACTCAGCCTTGGAATGCTGAGAAGCTGCCATGCAGTATTATACTTGTTCAGCTTTTGATGTTCATTTGAAATGATTGGCAGGAGAATTTAACAGTTAGAAATTGTATCTCTGTATCTTGCATGGTGGGATGTTCCTTTCTGGTGCCACACTTCTGAGGAAAACGCTGCTCTTTCTCTTTAGCTGTTTTTAACAACATATACTGTGCACTGTGTGTATGCATGTGTCCATCCAGCTTTGGGTTATGGAGACAGTGAGTCTGGCTTCAGAAGTTGCCCTGAATGTGAAGCCAAAAAACCCCACAAAACACTTGACCTACCATCTTAGCTATTACTGAAATAACCAGTCAAATAAATTTAAGATATCCATTGATTGCTCAGATAGGTGTATCTTGATAAAAGGTATTTATTTTCAAAACTTAATTTTTAAATCTACTTTCTTGTACTGTCCCTAGCTTGGGTGATTCCCAAGCCTGAAATTCTGCTTGTCCCTAGACTCCTCTCATTCACCCTCCTGTCTAGCATTGCCATATCAGATCTCTTCAAGCATCAGTCACAGGCTTCATCTTTTCAGTCACACCTTCCACGCACAAGTGTTCACTTGATTTTTTCAGAACTCCTCCCTTTCTATCTTGTCTAACATCAAGTAATCCCAAGATAAATGCTGACACAGAATATGCTATCTTTTGGTTAGAAGAATCTTATTATGATTTTCTACTTACTATGATTTACGACAATTGGAACCTTAATATTTTTATGGTGATGTCTTTCCTTCTTTTTTTTTTTTTTTTTAATAAAAAATGTCTTTCCATGTCCACACCTTCAGAAATGTAAAAAATTTTTACAAAATGTTTACTTTTGTCAAATCTTTGATTAAATAAAAAGTAGTGTACTAAAGGAATTCTTTGCAATTTCTCCCCCAAATTCCCAGCAAGTGCATTAGTAGATCCATGGACTGAGAATACTTTACATCCTCTGACTTTTTGTGTGTTCTTACAGAACACACAAGGTAGATTCTGACCAAAGAACAGCTTTCCCTTTCCTTTACTGTGCAAGTTCATTGTAATATGTCAGCATAGGCACTGAAAATTGATTTATCATATTAAGTAGAGAAGTCAAAGAAATGTTTCTTTTGGCAAGTAAATGATCAAAGATAGTCTTTGTGCCTTGACACCAACAGCCAATGGCTGGTTAAAAAATAAGAGATCAAAAAATCTGTTTTTGTGCTATTTTTCTATTGAACACAATTTTACTGTGTTGGTTAGTGTTGATCCCCTTCACGTTTTCCATAGTGATCTCATATTTGATTTAGCAATAATGACAAGGGGAAGGTATAAAGCCCTGGATTTTCTTCACTCTATGGTTCTATCTGTTGCTGATGGATTGGTTGGTAGCAGCAGGAGGAGACCGGGCATGTGAAACTTCAGCCAGCTCAGACTTGCCGAAAGACCTGATAATTTCCGTTTGCAGGTAGGTTGCCATAGGTGTCCCCCAAACAATTTTTTGTACTGAGATGATCATGACAGCCATATTAATCTTTTATTTATCATTCTTGAGATTTTTCAAACAGCAGGCACTGAAAGTAACAGGTGTAACTGAAGTGACTTCAATCCTCTGAAAGTAATTTTTTAGTCTTGAACAAATGCTTTATCTTCAGGACTATAGATCTGGCTGCAGTCTGAGTGTTATTAATCACCATCAAAAATATGGAGGTTGCTTATAGGAATGACAGGAAGAATCGTGGTAGAAATTTAAATCTAATCTCAGGCAGAACTGAGTTGCAAGTTTTCATTCTCACTATAAGCCGCAGGCAAGGAGAGCAGAGGATGTAGTACGGCTTTTCTTCTAAACTCATCTAATCTAATCCCCTTTTCAGGTAAAGTGAAAGTTCATGTCACCAGCTTTTGCTTCTTTACCAGAACAAAAAGAAAAAAAAAAAAAAAGAAGGGGAAGTGTATTTTCTTTATCTATTAAGTTTGATATCTATTATGATTAAAATCATTAAATAAATGCAAGGCCTGATTCTATTACTTATAAAATCATCAGGATTCATTCCAGATGGTGAGAGTATGAAATCATTTTGGCTCAATGAGCTCTATCAGGTTTCCTCTACTGTGTCTTTCTGGTTCTGTTTTCATGTAGTTGATTATAAATTAAGTTGCACTAAAAATTTCTTCAGCAGTTTACCAGATGTTGAACATAAATAGAATAACATGTACATCTGGAGTTCTTATCTTTTTTTTTTTTTAAAAAAAGTGATCATTTCTACCCCTTCTCCATTCAGAATCCTCAGAAACTATTTTTTTTAAAAAAGGAGTTTGTAAGTGTTGTTGTGCTTTACTAATGTTGTAGAGAATCCCAGGTGGATCTCACTGGCTCTGTACTCCTAAATATGTCCATACTGAAAGATTACAATACTCTCTTGATTTTGTCCTATGACTTCTTTCTCTCTCTATTAGCTATTGTTGCATTGATACAGTGCACAGATGTACATTTTGCCATTACTATCTGCTCTTTCTAATTTTTTTTCTTTCACATAATTAAGTTCTTATGTAAAATAGTATTTTATTTGTCATTAGCATTTTTCATTTGGCTTCCTTAGCTGCCAATATGGAACTACATGATTACAGGCAAGGTAGAAGACAAGATTCTTTATAAGAAAAGAGCTTTAAATAAAAAAATGAGGAAAATATTTACAAAGACAATGGAAACACTGTGAAGATGCAAGATGCTTGTTTGCAATGCCAGACCATACTTTTCCTTTAATAGTCTTAATGCTTTTATGAGTTGAAGGCTCAAAATCAGTGGTGAAAACCTAACAAAATTACTAGTGTTGACATTTTCAGAATATAATGTTAAATTTATTTATTTAATAGTAATTTTGGCATGCTTATTGTGATATCTCCAAGTGTGATTTTACTGTATTCAACCAGAAGAAATACGATGATGCAGAGGACATGTACCTGAGATGTCCAGCCTGAAAATCCTTAAATGGAATGAATTTTCACAGTATTTAAAAATTTTGAAGAATGTGATCATTTGCAATTGTTAGTCACCTTTGAATGCAAAACTAAAGATGCAAGCAAAAGAAGAATAATATCTTGACATAAAAAAATGTTTCTTTTATCCTTTCACATTAGAAGTAAAAGGAGAAAACAAACCAACAAAACCAACCCCTCCCCAAAAAACCCCAAAAGACACTATGTTCTTGCAGTAGTCTAAAGAGAACAGCAACAAAGGAGAATCTGGACTCTTACAAGACGTTGCTGTGGTTTTACTATCATTCATTTCTAACACGTGCTTTCCACAGTTTCCTGTTTTTTGCCATAGTTTCCTGCTTTCCCAAAGTTTCTTTTGTAAGATTCCTTTTTATTCTCTCCCAAATTCTTTTCATCACAGTCAGGTTAATAATGCAAAATGAAGGTTGTGAGTGTCAAGATAGATAGATGCAAACATAGTCCTAGTGTTTCTTTCTATACTTCATTTCATACATATGAATACACACTATGGGAACAGAAAACTTCATTTCTTTAACAAAAATTATGCATATATTTATTTTGTATTGAAAATCACTGTATTTCTGTTGTTAGTGACTGCCAGTGCAGCAGTGTAAGGTGTGAGCGCTGTTTTCAACATAATTACTGCACTGACAAGCATAGCCACAGTCCTGATCTCACCTGACAAGTAAAATGGTTCCTGTCGCCATCAGCAAAATTAAAGCTTACACAGGAACACACAAATAAAAATAAATCCTATAAAATATCTTCTCTGAACATGCCTGGGCCGTGAAACAAGCTTCTGAGATATTGACTCTTATCTTAAAGGTGTTTCCTTCAAGGTCAGGCTCCAGGCATGTTAACGGCATTTGGAAATCAGGCTTGTTACCCTCTGGTTTATATGCTCTCAGTGAAGACAATAAAGAGCTCTCAAGCTGTTCATCCACTTTCTATGAAAGTGCACAAAACTGAGGAACTGTGAGAACATAAGCCTTGATATAAATTTAAACAAAAAATGTACCAGACAATTTCTTTGTGGAAACCAGTTGAGGAAATATTTGTTCAATTCCATTTAAATATGCCCTCTAGCAACTGAGAATCTCACAAAAATTTGCTAGAATATAAAGGTTCGGCACAAAGAGCTAGTGTGCTAAGACTGTAATATCTGTAAATGTTCATAAATGTTCACAAAACAATACAGCCTCTATCAATTAGTTCTTCATAATACACAGAATATAAGTGGACATTTTGAAGAAGAACCAAAATGTTTTCATATGGTTATGCAAGGGTGGATGCTGGAATATGGTAAAAATGTTTTCACTAAATTGGTCTGAAAGGGGTGTAAGTAAGGCATTGAAGGAATAAAACACCTGCAACCTAGCTTCAGGGGAAAATCTTTGCAAAAATAACAGCAGCCATGTACCAAGAGCCTCTGGCTATCCCATCTAATAAGTGACTTGGGCTAAGATCTTAGGTATTTTGCAATGTCTACCTTTTCAGAATTTGGCACCAAAGCTGAATTCTGTTAGACATCCTGGCTCCACACAGAAAGAACTCAGAATGGCATCTACAACTGCCAGCAGAAGAGAAGGTTCAACTTCTCTGGAAATGGAGAAGGATGACAGGTCAGTGCCCAAAGGTTCAACTTTCTAGGTTATTTTGCCTTCTTGAGTCAAATGAGTTCAGATTCAAATCTTTAACTTCTCAGGAGGTTTTCCTAAAAAACAGAGGGTAAGTAACTGAAGTAAGAGTTTCACCTTCCCCCCTTCCCTGGTGAAGTTCTTCCATGGGGAAAAATAACTAAACATTGGGCCTGATTGGTGGTGTCACCCACTGGAGTCTTCATTTGCAGTTCAAGATTGTTCTTTATCTTCAATCTTTGTTAATTTTTTCCTTCTGATGACGTGTTAAGGATCAGAGGCAGTATCTCTGTGCATGTAACTGCGGAGTTTTCTTGAAATAAAGACAGTATCTGTATCACATACACTGAGAACAAGACTGTATCACAGCTTTCTGCACAAAATGCATGCAGGAGAAAGGTGGGTAATTCATTATATTCAGGATAGAAGGAATACGGAAAGACAGATGTCTGGTAATTTGCTTTGCTAATCCATTAAAGGAATATGCCAGTGCTGGTTACCCTGAGGAATGGACCAACTCTTTGAGATTTTTAATTAGAATTAAAAAAAAATAATAAAAACACTGGAGTTACAATAATCCTTTCAAAGTTGAGCATTTTATGGTCATGTGATTATGTTAGATGTGCTACAGCAAGAGAATGTGCTACTGCTACAGTATACAGTTTTGCCAGCAATCATTTTAATAGCCTTGGGCTTTTCTCATAGTTACTAATCTATATGATAATATCTTTATTATTAGATTATGATTACTAAAGTAATGCAAGGAAATTCTTTGTTCTAGCTTATGTCTGGGTGGGGTTTTTTTGTGAATGTCAAATTTTTTATTATGAATAAATGTATTGGTGAAGAATGATGTCTACGGAAAGCCAAGGGGTGAACATGCTGCTGATGTTAATTTTTGAGTCACTTTGAAACAGGATACAAGTTATGTCCAAACAGACTGAGCAAGGAAAAATATTGAATGAAGCTTAGTGATGAAATGATGGTAGTTTAAAAAACCCCAACAAATATTAATTCTCTTCCATAGCTGACCACACACTTTCTTCTAGCAAAAGCCATGTATACACTAGGCATCTCCCCACACAACTTTATGGTATGTACCTGAAAATTATCTTGCATACTGCTGGCACTAAGAGTGGTTTTTAACTTCAAATGTGCAGTAAAGGTGTTCAAGAGAGGAGCTACAGTAGGTTTTGGCTTAGATTATAGTTTATAGCCAAAGTTGCCTCTCCAAAGGGCAATTCAGGTATAAGGTTCAAACAGCCTACAGAATTGTTAACTCCTTTCCAATGATTATTAGGTTTTCAATGTAGATGTCATAGTAGATGCATAATATTGGGTAAGAAGATTTAAGACGAGCACACACAAACACATATATATATATAAAATAACTGTTCAGCATTTGTCTTTTGTTATTACTCAAGTTGATTTGAGTGTGTCTGTATCAGTGTTTTGCTTCAGATCAGGGTTGCATTTTTGAAGCGGATCTCCCAAGTGTCCTATCTTGTCCTGCTTTGGCTCACATTGAGAAGCAATCTTGGATTATGAGTGTTAAATTCCTTCTCTATGAAACAGATTTGGAAGATATGCTCCAGGATTGTATCTAGCACACTTCAAGCACTGATAGATGGTCAGTCCATTGGTCCAGGGTGCAGCAAATTCAAAACACATCAAATGTAGATGTTGGGAACTTGGCAGAAATTCTATAGATCCACTGCTACAGATCTATGTCATGATAACTGGCAAAGCAGACTATGTAACCTAAATAACCTCTAGATACCTGCTGCAGTCATTGTGAAGCATTATCTTCAGCATTTTTTCAATTCTTTATTCCAGTGTGGCTTGCCTTCTAGTGTTGAGATTTCCTAACTGTAGGTAAGGCAATGTAAATTTACATACCAAAGTTTGGGCTGATACTTTGCTGTGTCTCTTCGTATCTTACCTGGTTAATGGAAAATTAAGATTATATTTTATTAAAATAACTATAATATTTTTGATTGCCTTAAGACCATCTGCCTATGCAAATGATCTCAAGCCTGGAATGGGTATGACTTGCTTTGTTATTTTTCTTATTTTCACCTCTCTTTTTCCAGGATAGAAATCTGGAAATCTGGAGAAGGTACCCTAGAAGCTGCTTTATATGCTCTCTTTGAATCTTCACTGACTGTCTAAACCAAGGCAGACTTAATAGTATGCGCAGTTCGGGAGTTAGTGATAAGGTAAGGGATAGTGACTTCTTCATCATATGAGAAAAAAACAAAAGGAAAAACTTGGGAAAACCCTTCTTCAACAAAATGATTATTTGCTGCACTGGAATGGTGGGGAAACAGGACAAAATCTATGGGGCTTTAAAATAGCCAAAATAACTTTTTTTCTAAGAATATACTGAATATAAATGCTTTTCTCTGGAATTTAGATTGTGACTCATGGGAAGTATAAGAAAAAGCCTCTGCTGAACAAATTCTTATTGTGCCTTTGAAATCAGTGGAATTGCATATATTGATTTTCTTAAAATTGTATCTGCATATAAATTTGATGCCATTTTGATTTTAGAAAACTAAGAGTATTTTCCCAATGTTATGAGATTATTTCTAAAATACAATGAAATTTTCCTGTTGTGTTTGTAATATTACAGGAACATGAGGAGAGTAATACTAAATACAGTAACATTATAGTCTCATGAAGTATTTCCATCCATTACTTTTGCTTCAAAGCTGCCAGGTTTTTACATAATTATTTTGTCAATCCAGAAACAGCTTTACCTTCCTGAGTGCAACACAATGAGTACCCATGATTCATGTTTCACTCTGCAGAGGAAAACAAAGGTGAGAGATAAACTGCATCCATTTGTAGGCTGAACTGGAGTTGATCTTGAGGTTTGTAAGAACCTTATTTTAGAGCAAATGGTGTATAGTTTCAGTCTGGCAGATTCTAGAAAAGGTCTATTCATGTGTTTGTTTTGAAAAGTTAGAATAACATTTAGAGCAATTATGTGAACTTAGAGCTCTTGAAAATGACGTATTAATACTGCTTGCTAAGGCTAAGTATACTTCAGACAGGTCAGTCCTTCAATTTTGGCCCTCGAAGTTATCTTCTCGTTAGGGTATCTTTGGGATGTAGTTGTGGAAATCTGAGGCATGGTTGTGTGATGTGGAAATGTGATCAGATATTTAGATGGATCCATGTTTCATTCATTGTAAATCGTTGTTATTGCATTGAGAGCCAAATTTTAATCTTTAAAAATGGAAGGATGCTGAAAGGTTCTGTGTAAGCTAGTTCTTCTTTAAAAAAACCTTTAAGAACTGATGGGAAAATAATTAGCTTACAAACTATTGCTTATCATAAAAAACCTTCTAATTCTAATGAATAGATAACCAATGTTATACAAAATGTTGTTATCAAACAAGGAAAGGCAGACCTCTCAAATTTTACACATGACCATTACTTAGCAGTCAAAGAGAAAAAAGTAATTAAGCGAACAGACTTGTCTAAGCAGAACCACAGTAAACACGTAGTTAGAATATAATTGCACATTTTCAGTGCAACATTTGCAGAATGTGTCATTATGGTTTTAATGGCCACAGGTGGGTAGGTGTTCTGTTTCATTCTCATAAAAAAAAACCAAACCAATGTCAGAACAACAAATATCTCCAACCTTCATGCATGGTCTTTAAATTATTTTTATGATGTTTAAAATATATAATGTGCTCCTATTATTATTATATCTGTGTTACTTCAGAATGCCACCTGCTGTCTCTCTGCTACTTTTGATACCTCTTCAGTATTGATACAAGTTTTTGTGTTGATCCTGTCTAGCCTTGCATAGTTTAGCAAGTACAAATAATTGCCTGGTGCGCAACAGCTGCAGGCAAATTTATTAGAAGAAAAACTACTTGGAAGGATTTCTCCACTTTGTTTCACTTTTCCACATCAGGAGAGTTATAAGTGGGAATCTATCTCTGAAAATATGTTCAGAGCTAGCAAAGCTGGAGTTACCTTTTAAACACATATTTCAAAGAGAAGCAGCATTGGAGTTACATTCATATTGTAAGAACTGCATCCTATCATGTATTGCACAGTGTGATGGGTCAGAAGTGTTTGTCTTAAAATACGTGAAGTACAAGTTTAGAAAGAAAAAATCAAGTTCTTTCATAGGCTACTAGCAGCAGAAAACCTCATTCACCTTCCTTTTATAATTGAGAATATAGAAATGTTTCATTTCAGTAAGGAAAAACATTGATTTTGAATCTTAAAATCTCTATTTTTTGTTATAAATTAACTTATTATTGTATTACACTTTTTATTATTTAATTTAATATAAGATAACATTAGTAACAACAGATATCAAGTTCAAGGTTAATTTTATATAATTTATCATGCCAGGTGAAACATCATAACATATATTATGGGTTCAGTATTCGGTTTTGGAAACAAAAAAGGCACTATTAATCTATTTTATTTGGAATATAAAGATTTTATAGGTTTTTTCTATAAAAATTATAATTTTAATATTGATATTATCTATAAAAATATATATATAAATTATATAAAGATTTATAGGGTTTTCCCATGTTTTGTCTTTTAAAGCTTACGGTCCCCAATAGAAGAAAGATGTAGAATTTTCCTCAGAAAGAAATTTGATTTTCTGATTGTTTCCACTTCAAACCCTAGACTTCCAGCTTTCCTGCTTTACTCTAAAACCTGAAAATAATCTGGTCCACATGAAATGATAACTTCTCCTTACTAACTTCAACTCAGCCATTTCTTTGAAGGTGCTATAGTGAGTAAATAGGGGTAAACTCTAACTACACCCTTTTCCTCCCCTTTCCACCATTCCTTATTGCCATTTTCATCACTCCCTGTCTGAGAATGAAATTATCAGATGCTTTGCAGCTATATAAAGCTAGTGACAGAACAGGTAATCCTACTTTGCCCTGAGACCCTAACTGCAGTTTTTTTACAGTAATATGTCATTTAGAAAAGAGGCCTGCATCATTAAGAAAACTAGAGAATTATGTGACAAAATGGGATTTAACATCCATTTATATATTCCTTGGTATTGTTTTTTATGATTAAATCTTTTTTTTTTTTTTTTTCATTTGGCTTCAGCAGCAGTCTCTAAGGTCATTTTGTTAGTTGGTAGCTGAAAGCTGTAATCTGAGTCATGATTTTAGGTTATTACTTTATGTAATTGGTTTCATGATTCTCTGATGTTATACTAGAAATTTAAAATAACATTAATGTAAATCCTTAAATAAAAATAAATTAAAATCAACTGTCAAAAGTCCAATATATTAAATCACACAATTACAGTAAAATAGAGGATGGAATAACTTTTTGTTAAGATTCGTACATTTTTGTTTCTTTAGTGAATTTGAGAAATCAATTCAAATATTTTTTCTGTTCTTTATTGAAATTTGTTGTTACAGCCATTGAAGAGAGAAGAAGTAAATATTATTTTTTAAATCTAAACACATAATAATTAGGCAAACATGATCCAATTTTGAAATGATGGAATCATCCAAACATCTGAAATAGCCACAGGGCTGGGAGGAACTTTGTTGTAATATTTTAGTTCTTCCATACAATCTAAACTTTTACAGACTTCCTCATTTTACACCACCTCTTATGCATATTGTCCTTTGTTCTTCACATGGTTATCTTCTCAAAGTCACACAAAGGACAAGTATAATTATATTTATTTACACTCTTTAAGCAGTGTAATTATATTCATGCTTTGAGGAGGAGTTACTGTTCTGAAGAGGTCTCCGAGTTTTTCTTTATTGAGTTATTCATACTGTTCTTTCCTGTTGTTCTTGCCCTCCCTCCAAAGGCCAAGAATAGAAAAACCTTCTATTTGCTCAAAATTCCATTTCTTTATTTAAATCCTTCTGGTTGTTTGTAGCTCATTCCCTTTGGCTCATTTTGCTTTTCTCTGTCTATGCTTTCCCTCTTCAGTTAAATTACTTTTCTGTGTTTTAATTATTAGTTATAGTTCTTTAGCCAATATCAGTTTTCATTACAAAGCTTTAACTTCTTTGATTCTTTCCATCATCATCTTATTTTTGTCACTTATTTCCTGGGTAAGAAGGTGACCATTAAATCCTAATCTCTACAGTAACTATTGGAGGCCAGAGTGAGGCGTATTGTTAATCGAATAATTTGATATAATTTTCATCTTAACAAAGACCATTGCAGCTTCTTTCTATTTATGTTCATCTCTGGACCCTTCATCATCATGTAACAACATTCAAATACTCGTTCTACTGATATTCTTTCATTCACAAGGCAGATGTTTGATAGATGATTAAGGGACCTGGTATTTCAGGCTTTCCCACAGAGTGAATATTGTAACACACATTACCCTTGTGTTTCGGTTCTTGCTGTATTTTTCATGGAGGGTGAAAAAGGACTCCTGTTAATCTTTTAAATAATCTGTCTATAAACTGCTTTTACTTCTCAACCCCTGAACAAAAACATCTGTTATTCCTTCACCTCACAGTTGTAAAATAATTGACACACCTCAGAAGAACAAAGCAAGCCAGATGAAAAAGCAATGTGTGCAAAAAATCACTATGGATTTGAACTGACATTTAAGAAAAGATTAGTGTATTTCCCTGTTATCCTTTATTTTTGCAGAATTCTGTACCTGTATGCTGATTCTTTAGGATACCCTGTGGCTACATTCTGATGA
The DNA here is from genome assembly GCA_035590275.1 of Ibycter americanus. Taxonomy (NCBI): domain Eukaryota; kingdom Metazoa; phylum Chordata; class Aves; order Falconiformes; family Falconidae; genus Ibycter; species Ibycter americanus. The sequence continues at coordinate 60,595,342 of JAVJGI010000014.1, read as the reverse complement.
GATGAAACGTGTCATCCAGCTGCCTCCATCCAAGACTGATCCATGGCACTGCAATTTACTGTCAACTTTTAACTTTTCAGTACAACATTACTGTCTGAAGGTTTCTTAAAGGTTTAGCCAACGCAAACTACACCTTAAATCTGCTATTGTAGCAGTACTGTATAACTTTGCTGCTGAAGATCAATGGCTCACACACATTTCTATCTTGGGTATTCTTAACACATCCTGAATATTCTCCTCCTATTACTTCTAAACAAATTGAAGCATTAGAAACCGTTTCTGAAAATACATTATCCAATGCTCTTATTTCACAGATGCATATTTCTCATCTGCTTTCTAGAGCATATACTGCTTCAACCTTTTGCTTTGACCAGCTATGGGTACCTAAACCCACGTTCCACCCGAATGCCTCCTAGGTTGATAGGCACTCTCCTGCACACCACACAAAGTAAGGTGAGCTACAATAACACATCTCCCACCTTTTTCTTTTCTACGTTAGTAAAAATACTGTCTCTGAAGAAGAAAGCTTTAGTTCCCCTGTATGTCATGTGGTAAGGTCACTCTTCACAGTATTGGTATATAGAGTATCAAAGGGCATTAGAAGACATATTGGTCTGTAACATGTAGCTGTATTTCCTTGACTGTGTTCCTTTATTTCTAATTCACGTTTACTGGAAAAAAAGTAAATTTATGTGACACAATAAATAGAAAATATGAAACACAATGTTTTAAATCACAGGCAATTGTATCTAAGCCACAAGTACTAGTCATGTTTTAATTAACCCATGCTTGACATGAATAATTCTGAGTGTACATATATCAATTTGTGCTACCTTTCTAATGACATCAGTTAAAGTCTCATAGTTTTCATTACTACTGTCAGAAACAAGAGAATGTGAAGAATTTGCTGCTTCTAAGTTTCTTGGAACAAAGTTTTTTTCACTTACAGTGCTAACAAAAGAGTAAAAAAATAGTATGATTACTGATTTAAAATTAACAGAATGGAAATCTCTATAGAAGTTGAACATAACTTCTCCCTTATTTTGATCTCTGGATTTGTTCACTCAGAATGTATCTTCCAGGTCCTCTGATTATGTCACCAGGTAAGTATTTGCTCCTCTTAAAAAATATAAATAGGTTGATTTCACTAGGCCATTCATGCTTAAATGTTCTTGTATCATGATATTTTATAAATATCTGTACCGGTTCTACCAGTTTTGCTGTAGCAAACACAAAGTATCAGTCATCATTGTTATCATCTTCCAAACCTTCTATTGTGTCATTTTATCCTATGAATATTTTACTACTTTTATTTACAAATTATTTCAGTTTGATTGCCCTACTCTCTTTTTCTTTCTCCAAATGTTTTCACATCAGGTTCATCCTTTACTCTGAGGAAAATGGCAACAAAATACTCAGTAAAGCTATCACCTTCCAGCTTTCCAGTCCTGGTTTAAAAAGCTCTGGTAATTTGATAGCTGTTAGGCAGGTTGTGTGCATTTCTTGATGATTCTCTTTCTCATCTCTTCCCAAATATATACTATTTACTGAAAAAACATCAGTATTGCAGTGACTGTAGATGTTCACAGATTCAGGTCAAAGCAAAGAAGTATTTTCAGAAAAAGAAAAAAAAGAGATGTAGAAGAAGAAAAGAGGTAAGCATGATTCCTAATGCTTCCTTCCAGGAATTTTTATTTTTATTTTCTAAAGTGGTAATCTTATTTTGTAATTAATCTAAATCAAAATGAGTGATTTTAAAAAATTGAAAAAAATATTTCTCGTTTTGTTTCATTTAAATATTTTGGATGGAACCAAGTGTTGGGTGGTTTTGGTGAAATTGTCAATTTAAGAACAAGTACTTGATCATTCAATCAGATAAACGCATTATTTGTATAGCTGTTGCTCAGAGCTCACTGATTAGGTCGTGGTCACATAGTTAGCCTGTAGTTAAACATTGTATTGGTTTTGTTGGTTTTGTCCACAGTCTTATCTACCCTGTCCAGTTTCTTCCATTTACTTGTTTGTTGTACCCAGCTATTCTAGTCTTATATTCTTTGGAGAAAAGTCTTATTCTCTTTATATCTGTACTGTGTACAAAATGACAGACATACAACCTAACAGAGTCTAATATATTGGATACGTCAATAATAGTTCTCTCTTCTTTGTCATGGATCTCATTATTTATTATATCAGGTTAGTCATTCTGCTATATCTCACTGAAAGGTTGTCAAGAGTATTCTTGGTAGTGCAGACAGCTTTCTTCAGTAGAGTTTTAAAACTGTGAATTACGTTTTTTAAGGAAAACCTGTGATTTTACTGCCAGTCTCCCAAGATTTCCAAAAGTAGCTCATACCTGCAGCACTATGATAGAAACAGAACTCAGTGGACTGTGACAGAGACCCGTATTTTTTCAGAGCTTTTGAACACGGACTTAATTTTAACACAATTAAAAAGAAGTGCTAGATTATAATGATGATGATTAATCCTGTCTTTGGGCCACCAAGACATCACACAGTCTGGAGGAGGCTTGGACTATTGTAGTGTGGATGAGACTGATGTACATAAGATTATCTCTGAGGAAAAAGGAGTGAACCAGTCTGTACCAACTGCTTGAGGAACAACAGCTGCTACCTGGAAAAAAACCCTGAGTTGGGCTGGAGATGTTAAGTACTAGAATTAAAGTCAGCTGTCTGTGTTACCTGCAAGCAGCTAAAGTATGACCCTTCTTACTCTCCCCAGCCACTTCCACTCAATTATTATTAAACTATAGAGACGCGCAAAGTTCTTAGTGAAGTTATTTCATGGCTTTAATGTGTTCCTCCATTTATATTCCTATATGTATGGGGGAGAGACAGAATGAAAACCTGCAGATATTCCCAAACTGGTAAACCTTCAGTCAGATCTCACACTTTGTCAGGCACCCATGCCAATCATCCACAAAACAAGCCTACAGAGAACCAATCTTCATCAGTCCTGCTGCTCAAAGAGCTTCTTATTTTTCTCCCGAATTTCTAATCTCATGTTCTCTCTCAAACAGTATTCTCTAAAGGTGGAATGGAGAAGGTACTGCAGTTTAGATGGGATTCTGAGCTGTAAATCTGTCTTTTCCAATGCTTATTTTTATTTCTTGTTTTGGAAAATACCAATAAATATAATTTTTTAAGAAATATATTGAATTTGGCATCACTTCTGTAAAACTACATGCCTGTACGATTTTTTTTTTCTATATATGATATTGCATATTTTATCTATGACTAGCTACATCTAGTACTTCTTGTTTTATTGTTCTTGCCTTTATATTCTTCCAGGTTTTCATGAACAATTCACTAAAATTCATTAAGCACACATTAAGAGCTTATCTAAAATATTTCTATACAGTTTTGAGCCAGAAGTGCATCGGCAGGTGTGGCACAGAGGTTGAAAGCTATCAGCTGTAATGTTATTCTGGTACCATAGTAACAGATAGTTTGAGGAACACTGCCATGTCCCTCGTTATCTAGTGTGGATTTAACTGGAAACGTTATGTGCCGTATCAACTTGGCTATCTACTTCATGTCATGTGAACATTATCTAAGTCAAATTTACAAACTTGAGCTGCATTAGAACGCCTTATTTATACACACACACACACTCCTAGGGAGATAATTTTTAATAAGAAAAGGATAAACAAATTCACAGAGTATTTTGTGATGAGTGAGCCAATTGCTGATTACAAGGAAAACACCAAATAAAAATCTGATTAGAGCTTGGAATTTAATGTGAGGCTCAGCTGTCCTAACACAAGTGACACTGACAGGCAGATGGAATAATAATTGGAGTAAGTTCACATGTACCAATTCCCCTTTTAATAATACCTTAAAGAGACTGTAGTATCACTATCACTATATTTTCTACTTGTGATAATGACAAAAGCCAGTCAACAGGCCAAAAGGATCACTGAGTCATGATTTCAGTCAGCTCATATAGAAGTCTTTGGTCTGAATTTTAAAATGTGGTCCACACGAATAATTTCTAATGAAGACTGATTTTGGAAATAACATTAATAAACAAACACCCTTTTGAATAGCTCTTAAGCCAAGACTGATCTCTGAAGTAAACTATAACACGCATTTTTAAGAAAATCTCTGCCTCACCTGTTTCCATTCTGTATGTGTTACCACTGTTACTATTCTAGTAAAATATTATAATTTTTCTTATGCAATCCTGTAAATGTAATGTTTCTTATAATATTTATCTGGTAACAAAATAGCAGAGCCATAGAGATTTTTGAATCCGTATCATCATGAGGTGTCACATACTACTTTATGTTAAAAGTCAAAATAGTAGAGACAAATGAGAGGGTTTATCCTGTTTGTTGGCATAAAACAGTAACATTAAAGTGCAATCAGTCACTGAATTTCAGATCTAATTTAGTTAAACAAAGAAAGTTTTAAATTTAGTGAAGCAGTCATCATAGCAGAAACAGAATGATGGCATATAAACGGAAACTACCTAACGCAGGGTCAACTAAAATTTTGCTTTTAATATTCCTGTGTTGTTATGTTATTGCTTATTTACTAAATATCAGTAAGACCTCCAAACTGCAAAGTGTAAAAGTTCTATGCACAGTAAAGGGTAACTTCAGAGCTTTATTGGCCTTGAAGGTCCTCTGGTGCCTGAAGTTCTGTTTCTAGGCATAAACAGTAGTTCTTCAGTTTCGGTCAAGCAGAAAGATTCAGTGCCTGCAAGACATTAAAAGCCTTCCTTGAAACAAGACAGTACGTATCCTGTACCTATTGCTCATGCCAGGTATAGTCTAGTAGTTCCTTGATTATGTTCTTGGCAATCAGTGTTATCAGTGTTTTATCTAATTTTCATTATAGACAATAGAATATCATATCCATTGGAATTAATGAATCTATAGGTGAAAGACCCATATGATACATATAAAATTGTATCCCTACCATAGTCAAAAAAGAGCTTTGCATTGATTTATTGCACACACATTTAAGTGTATATAAAAGCGCCTATAGAAATGTAAAATAGTATACAATTTATTGAAAACAAGACATAAAGTTAAAAAATAGTTTGATCTAGACTTTGATGAATATCTCTGTTTGGACTTCTAATATATCCTTATATATCCTATGTGTGAGAGACTAATTTTTTTCTTTTGATGCTATCTTATTCTTATGGTATCGAATAATGTCAGCACTTGGTATTTACCCATTATTTATTTTATTTTTTTATGTTTCATCACTTCACTCTGTATAATATTGGAAGGAGAGTGCTTGGAGCTAAGCACTGAAGTTCATGATAATTTCTCATATATAGAATTACTTATAAACGACTATTAACAAATCTGCATATTCATAGAGTTTTTTAAAAGAATTAATGTAAAAAGAAATTGAAGGAGTGGGTGGCTAGCAAAATTCAAAAAATATTAATAATAGTATAACAATTCACAGTATTTCAGGAAATATTTTGAACCGATTCTTTTGTCATTAACACAGGACATAACTAGGTGTTGCTTACTAATTTTAGCACAAAGAAAAGAAATACTTTTGTGAAAAATACTAATTGAGCTTTGAAATATTTCCATGTAACACTTTTCCTGCCTTAATTAATAACAGATATTTGAGAGATAATTGTAATTTAATTAAAATTAAAATTTGTTTTAAAAACAATACCATTTAAAAAAAAAGCAGAATGAAACTTTTCTCAAAGAATTTCGGTGAATTCCAGAAGACCCTGCATGATTCTTCTCATATTAATGAATTTAAGTTGCGCAAGCTGTATTTTATCCCCTTATTTGAATTTCTAACAAATATTTACATTAAAAATGAAGAAGTAACTAGTATTTTCATCACCACACTGTAGATCAGTGAATGAAGTTCATTTTAAAATGACTCTAAAACACATTGTAAGGCTTTTACTTCCTTTCACATACGATTTTTCTTGTACTTTCTTTGGTTAGAGTCAGCTGTCACCACAGTACTTTTACTTTAATTGCAGATGTAAACTCAAGAAGTTTATACATGATGAAAATGAAAGAAATATTATAAATTGCAAACTTTTTATACATTAATTGTATTTGCTCTGACCCAACTCAGATTAAATTTCACTGCAGGAAGATTTATGGAAATATTTGCCATTACTTATTTTCTAATAGATTGCTATAGAGTTCCATTAAATAACACTGTGGTATCCACTTCAAAAGCAGCATCTCTGCATGAGTAAGCAATCACATGTAAAGTGGATAATATGCAATTACTAAATATTCTGGATTAGTTGTTTTTCTTTATTTCTTTTTTTTCATGAGGAAAGTCACTTAGGAAAAGAGATTTGAATTTAACTTCTGAAACAACTATTGTTCTTAGATTTCTGTTCTCTAGTCTTTACTAAAATTTAATGGAATTTTCATGTTCATTCAGTAAGGATCAATATTCATGGTCTGTCATTTATTGTCTGTGTGTTTTTCTGCTGCCTGCTATGAAATCACGAAGATGTGTAAAATGAGTGTGTCACTCGACCTCATGGAATTGATCTTCATCTCTGAGGTGAAAGAGATTTTGTCTCACAATTCTCAAATTGTTTTATCTAAAATTTTAAATTTTTACAAAAATTTGTTTTTCTTTTCTTATGAATTACTCAACATGCTGACAGCCAAGGAAAATCAAGTAGAAAAATTACTATTTGTCTCTATTTTTTTGCATTATATTGTAATATGCTTTTCAGGTTATCTTGTTCTTAGCAATAGGAGGTAGTGTTTACAAAAGTAGAATGATTTCTTTATGTTCAGGGAAAAAAAACATACGATTAAAGAATCCTGTGATTCAGCCTTCCTTTCCAATTGTGTACTGCTAATCAAACTGACTCACAGAGAGCTGATTTCCTGAAACTAATGAGTCCAACTGTACTATTCATACTGAATACCGAATTCTCTTTTCATTGCAGGTCTAGTGCTCTAAGTGTTGATTAATGAATGTGTGTAAGTATTTGCGAAGGGTAGGTAATTCCAAACCACTGGGAAACTTTCATCCAACTGGTAGTCTACTTCTCCCATTTTATTAAAGTTTTCTGGACTTCTGAATGGCCTGCCATTGGACAGCAGTCATAGCATGGTCTGGTTTATGTATAAACTGAAATGGTCTGGTTTATGTAGCAAGAGCTTAAATTGAATTTGAGATTTAAATTTCCTATTGCCTTTTGACAATTTTAGTTAGAACCCATCCTTTACTTCTCTGCAGTATTTATTGTTAAAATGGTAAACACTCATCATTCTTCTGCAGTGTTGGTGGGTTTTTTTCCAAACATTTGACGACACCCTAACTAATCCTAAGGTTGTCCTGCTAGGCTTATGTCTTGATTAGTTCTCTGAAATTAGTGAAAAAGTCTGTAAGCACATGCACCTGAGAGAGGACATCTGTTGATTTAGATACATCAGGAATACAATGGATCTCAGATGATTTTCCACTTCTTGGCAGAACATCCTTCTTGCTATAAGTAAAAGTAATTCTGAAATGAAATATCTCAGCTCCTGCTAGTGTTTTAGCAGATGTTTAATTACATAAGGGAAAAACTGAACATTATAAGGAAGGATTGATAGAACTGTATCCCAGATACCATAAAGTTTAGTTAAGAACCAGCACATTGAAAAAGTGGAACAAAAGTGGTATTTCTTCTGTTAAGAAAACTATCCAAATCCCTTTGCCATAACTACAGTTGCTCCTGCAACCCAGAAAGAATGGTATTTGTCCATTGTGTTGCCTAGAAGAATTGCTCAGCAACTCTAAGGAGCAGTGAGAAAGGTGTACCTTAAATGCCAGAGTGACTCACTGCAGCTATAGATAAAACATAGGTAGGAGATGGCAGAGTTGAGTTGTCATCTTTCACATTTGCCTAGGGAAGTTATGTCTAAGGTGAATATCCCAGCTACAGGGGAGACTGAAGGTGGACATTACAATTTTTCCTTTCTAATAAAAGTGTAATTTATTCTTCCTTCCTTTTCCTTCCCTTTTTTTTTTAGCTCAAATAGAGAGGATTAAAAAGCTAAAATTATGGATTCATCCCAGCTAAGTGTAGGCACTTAACTGAGGATGGTGTGTTAAGATCCTAATCATTCTAGGCTTATCCTAAAGTTAATGGAAAGAAAGTTGCCTCCTGAGAGCAATTAAGACCTTAGTTGACTGAAATTACCAGCTGTAAAAGCCCTTCACTCTTCATATTATGTCTCTAAAGCTTGTGGGATAAATCTGGACCAAATATTTAATTTGGGGTTTAATGGATCTGTCATGTTTAATGGAACACTTTCTCCAAAGAAGAAAAATGAGCAAGCAGAAATATTTCAAACCAATCATTTTTTGGGCTGTTAAAAAATGAAATATTTTCCCTCAAAAATTACTTAAGCATTACTATACTCAGCTTACTATGTATAAGAACTCCTGTATTTATACTCTTAAAAAGGTATGTTGGGGTGAGTTCCTGTTAACATTGACAGTAAGGATTGATTTAATCACAAGTATTTAAACAGTTAGTCACCTTTTACTTCAAATTGAGATATGAAGCAACAGAAGGTTTACAGGTAAATATGTGATCAAGTGGCAAAAGCAAAGCCCTTGGTTTTCATTGAAATGCCTAATTTCTTCTCACTTTTTCAAAAGGATCTTCAGTAAGACTTTTCCAAAAATATTTTGTAAAACTACCAAAAATTTCCCATGTTTCTGTTAGCATCTTGGATTTTCAGTTCTTTTCAAGTCATTAATTTCCATCCACCTGAGTACCAGTGGAAGTTATAACTGTTTCTTCAAAGACTAGACATGATCCATCATGTCAAGTGGTAGGGCTTCTATTTATAAGAACTAATGATATTGTTAATAAAGGAACATAAGCCTGTGATAAATTAAAAATAAAACAAACACAAAATTTATTTGGGCTATCTGATAATGTTAATTCAAATGCCAGATATCACATAGAAATGTTCCTAGTGGAGACTTGCAAGAACCATGTAATTTCTGGTTTTGAAAAAGACTTCCATATATCCTCTAATATCTTTATCATCCATAAACATGACCTTGGCACACTGATTTTTACTTATAATACTAATATAATCTTGATGCTTATAGCTGCCATTCTTTCTAAGCTGGTGACCAATTAAACCACATTGACTTATGAATTCTGAACTTTGTGAGCCATTTCAGAAACACTACAGTGCCTTGAAGACAAAGATACCAAAGATACTCTGCTTAAAGAAGCAACATTTGTGTTCTGTCACAACAAACTGAAATAAATTTAAAATGTTTTCTTCCTAACAGGCTTGATTCAACACAGCTCATTGAACTGTACCTTTGAAAAGCTTGTTTTATTTTTCAGGTCATAATTTTGTCTTGTATTGGGTTTCTAGAGAAATCTATAAAATTTTGTTTCACAAATGACATTTCAGTTTGGAATTATTTGTTTTGATCATAGTAAATTCAGACTTCCCCCCCCCAACTTGGTTTGTTAGTGTTCAAATCTAATTAAGGTATGTAAGACAAATTGTTCTGCCAATAGGGTTTTGCATGAATTTGTTTTGTGACTTCCAACTGTCCCTCCCAACCACCCACCACTCCCATTTATAAATATCTACTAATCTCTCACCAACTTAATCACAGTGCCCTTAGTTCTATCAAGAACCTAGATGCTATGGCGTATCCATGTTGTTCCAACTTCCAAAGACATCTCCCTGCAATACCATGAGTTCATTCCCCTGCTGTCTGCTCCTCCAGGTTTTCTCTGATGCTTCTTAGGTCCTCACATCATCATACTCCCAGATTTTTCCATGTCTCTCACTGCTGCTACTTTGCCTGTAACTCAAAATAATGCAGTAAATGCTGCAATTGTTTTGGAGCTACATGCAGCCTCTTTGGCTCTTTAACATGCTTATGCTTATTGGTCTTCTGGATGCTGCCACCCAGTTGATGGCTGACCAGATGAATAGCTAATTCCTCATTGGAATGCTGGTGAATGTTCCTTTTCCATCAATCAATCTTTCAGCCACTTATGTTCGTAAAACTGTTGGACTGGTGATACCTTTGAGAATTCTATGCTTGTGTCAAATTTGATTGAAATTGGGTAATATAGTGTCATTCACCTCCGAGAAAAGAAGAGCACTGGAGGGGCAGAGATAAACACGCAGTAGCATCAGGTAATCTGGATATTCATATGATAGAAAGCCTTATTGCATATAGAACTTGTGCATTATTTTACCTATGTTTAAAGCATAGTTCTTCAAAGGTGGACTTAATAAAATTGTTTTTTAACAATACATCTTTATTACTAGCGGAAAATATGAGAATCCACAGTAACAAATCCTTTTAGTTCTCATGAGAAGCCATAGAAGATTCTAACTTACATTGACAGAAACCCTTCCCACCTACTACCACTGAAACAGCTGATATTTGTATGTCAGAACCTGATTTCAGTGGAGTTCTGTAAGAGCACTCAGAACTCATTGTAGGCTAAAAAATCGATTTCACTAACTTCACTGACTTTTTTTACTGTGATAAAATATTTTTATAGTTTCTTGAAACTTCACTAGCATGTATTAGTTTTACTATGCAGTTCAAGATTGAAGTTAATGCTATACTTGGACAGATTATTTTAAAAGCATTTTTTATAATGCCTAATAGAAAAACTATTGTGTTTAAGTTTTGATGGAAAGTTATGGCGCAGAAGAATAATATGGTTGTTATTCCCGCATCTTATAAGAGAACTGAGTTTCTTCTACAGAAGATAAGATACTGTACTATTTAAAAACATTAAAAAGTAATTTATATGACAGACTGCCCATCAAACATTAAACAGCAAAACCTGGACATCATGGGATGACAGGCCTCACTTCATGACTTTCTATAGTATCTCACAAACAGCTTTAGGTTTGGTTGTCTGGAACAACTGCTATAAGCTGAAAAATGTCTAACATCACTTTTCCTCACTAAATTTTTTCAGAACATATATGAATATCTTGAGCTGACTAGAACCAGGGAAAGGTTCTGGCAAGCTTTCTGCTAACCTCTGTCCATGGTGGGAAGGCTCATGTTCTTCCACTGTTTGTTTTGTATCCTTTTATTTTGAAGTCTTGTGGGCATTTAAAGCCCTTGTGAATCACTTTGTGAAAAGAGTTTTTTGAAAAGTCTTGTATGTGTACCAGATCACTTTATTCACATACTTGTTAACACATCAAACTCACACTAAGGCATGACTCTCCTCTACAGTAGGTTTCTGGTCCTGATGAGTTATACATTTAAAAACAATTAGTTTTTATGGGTTTAGAAAGTTCTTGCAACTTTTTTTCTCAGCATTATTGTAATTTACACTTACATGTAACTTATCATGTTTTATATAGTCTATTAATGCTCTTAATTTGTACATTCTTTCCCCTTGAAGTTTTTTTTTCTGTGTACCAAGATCACTTATTCAGCTGTTTAAGCTGATTTTCAACCACAGTGACTTTTTCCTTCTCTCAGAATTCCTTTGATCAGCAGCATGTTTTTATTTTATCTATCTACTACTGACATTTTAAAAAACTCTAAAGCCCGCATGAAATCATCTTGCCCTTTAAATGCTTCATTAAGTTCCTGATAAATAGCATTCTCATTGTATTTAATTTGTCTTTCCTAGATGTTGTTATAGGGGTTTTGGTTTTGGGGTGGCTTGAATTTTTTTGGTCGCTGAGAAGATATTGATTTAGAGTGTTTTATGACCAGAGAGAGAGATATTTTTTGGGGGTAGTTACATCTTGAACCAAAATATCAAGATCAGGAACTAAAGATCAAGAATTATATGGAACAAATAACTGTGGATTATCTAACCACTTTATCCAAGAAACAACCATGTATGGTATCTAAAATTTGTTGCACTGTGGAGATAAATTTATCAGTTTATACACTGGCAATTGGACCTTCCCATTCATACTTCATATTTTCACAGCCTCTCTTGTGTAAGTATGACATATTTTTGAGAGGGATTATATCACATAGTACCTGTCGTACTAGAGACTCGAGGAGTGTCCCGTGAGATCTTTTCCAATCATATGTTCTCATAATTTTGTGAAATTCAATTTTTTAGTTTAAGATAGATACGTTCACAGTATCAGGTTATGTATTATATATGAATTATATTTCGGAGCTACCTGCAATGTGTAATTATGACTACTATATAGATATGATCTCATTGTTATTAAATACAATTATATAACTTAACTTTTGAAGATATTTAGGTGATCAGTGAAAAAAAATAATCAGAGCTAGCACAAGGAATGGTGTATAAAAAGTAATTGAAAATGGAATTGTATGCCTAAATAATGTTTAACAGTGAAAAATCACTGTGCATCGCTGAACCTAGTTTGCGTTCTTCCCATTGACTTTGTATGGGCACCTATCAAATATGTAAGTATAGGAAAAAAAGCCTTCCTTCCCTAGCTTTTTTATGTGATTAACAGATGTGATGCTTACTATAGAAAAATAATTTTCCTACAAAGGGGCAAATGCTTTAATATTTCAGCTTGTTATACAAATAATATTTGTCAATATTTGGACATTTAAAATAACATTTTTTATAGAAAAAGTGTTTCAGTAAAAAGCATAAGTTAACAAATACTTCAAGTTCTCATTATTTATAGCAGAAACCATAAATGCTAGAGAATTTGTTCTGCTTACCATATAGAAGCTTTTGCCAACAAGAAAGCATAATTTTTCCTAGTTATATATTTTATATCAGTCTGATGTTGTTAGATTTCCCTTGGCAAAAAACTGGAATTGTATAGTAACTTCTACATTCGTACATTATGCTTCCCTGCCCCCTGTCAAGTATTCCTACTAGTGAGAATAGCTACAGGAGTTTCAGAGAAGTTGAACTTTGTAATTTGCCTATGGAAGGTATTTTTAAGTCAGCCACTGCAAGAGATTATGAACTGCAAGAAATACCTGTATTATAAATAAGTAGGACGTTTAGGAAAAGAAAGTGATCTAATTTGTTATTATTATGTGATGAACAGTGATTCTGACTTCACAATTTGTCTGTGAAGGCAATTTTTAATCTCAGGACACAGCTGTTATTTGTCTCTCTCTGAGTTAAACCATTCACTTTTATCAGTTTGTGTTAGCCCTGATTCCCAGAGCAAACACAATTCACTTTTGGCAAAACTTTTAATGAAAAAGCCCATCCCTTAGAAATAATATCCATCCTATGTCAATGGCAACTAATAGAGACTAACACGGAGTTAGGCTCAAGATCCTCATTTAGAACTTAAACATTTCTGAGAAAGAAGATTTTTCTCCGGACACTGTGGGACCTAAGATGACTGTGGACACATGTTATGTTGTCTAAATTAAGAGATTCCCAAGTCTTTCCTAGGTCTGTAATTGGAGTCCTGAATATGGCTCTGGATACCCAAAGATCCAGATATTTAAACATGTTTGAGCAGATGAGACTAACTCCCTGCAAGATCTCCCTGATTAATGGTTGCTGGCACTGCTTGGACAGCTCCCCCACTCTTCATGGTATTCAATACATTTTAATGCTTATAGCCACTTGCTCTGGCAATTTATAGTTTCTCATAGTAAGAAGAGAGGCTTGTCTCGTGTATAGGGTTTTAAAAACTCATGCCTACACCAGTACTTCTGTTAGTTATGTATCTACAAATGACTACAAAAGCTTCTTCATAATCTGTTTGTTTTATCACTATTCTGAAGTAATTTATTAATTGTTAATTGCATTAAAATATATTCTGATTCTGTTGATCAGAAATCCTCCACACTTTCAACACATGTTAATGACTTCTGTTTATCTTGACATTTATTCATTGGAGAAAAAGAACTACTATCAACACAAAACAGCCAATGGCAGGTTGATTTTTATGGTAAGTTAATGGCAACATATGTATGTAGTAGATATTTTGTTTATAGCTAAATTTAACTATAACATTGCCCCTGGTAGGGTAGTATGCTATGTATTTTCTATGTTGGTCAGAATGGCATGGTGATCATGGAAGACTGATGTTGACACCTTCTTGGCTATCAATCTTTCTTAACTTTTTAGCATTTCATGATGGTTGTGTGAAATGTATCTCAGAATGCTTACCCTAACAAAGGGGGAAGAATCCTGCAGAAGGCCCTTGAAAGCCATGCACCAAGTGGAGAATAATGCTTGGGTCTCTTCCAACCCCAGCCTTAAATTTAACAAAAACTGAGACTGGTTCTCAGTTGCTGGACCTCCAGCCATTGCCCAGATGAAAAAGTACTCAGGGGAGAGCCCTTATTACAGACTATGGCTTTTATTGCATATAACCAGTTAGGAGACGTGTGAAATATGGACCTCCATGCTCAGTCTCTCTTCAGGCTATAACTCTAACTGTAGAACTATGCCTGGATGTGACAAGTTCTATTGGGCAGTCCCTGTGCAGCTCAAAGTGCACTGAAGCATGAGGCTTTGCCTTCTGCAACATACTGATTCTTTCGGCAGTCTTTGCAGTCCTTAACCAACAGGAGCTATGTGCTTTGTCTCTCTTCCAACCCTAACCCCAAATCTAGGCATGGGCTGAGCCTTAGCTGAGGACACCCATCCATGACCCCCATTATAGAGTACTCAGGTGATAAATCTTTCTCCATCATAACCTTTCCCTTGGCAGACCCTTTGAAGTCCCACATGATGCGGAGCTACAGGCTTTGCCTTTCTGCTAATCCTAACCCTAGGAGTGGCCTGAGGCTTAGCCAATGACCTCCAGCCAAGACCTACCTGAACAATTTCACAGAGGAGAAATCTTTCTGTGGTTTTCTCCTTCTTTTAGCAGCTTCACACCAACTGGAGCTCCATGTTTTGTCTATCAATACTAATCCCAACCCAAGGTTAAATACAATCCAAGACTGGTGCTGACCTTTATCCAAGGGCAGAATCACAGAATCCTTGAGGTTGGAAGGGATCTCTGGAGACTGTTTGGTTCATCCTTCCTGCTCACTACAGCTTCTAAGTCTGTTTCTCAGAACCTTGTTCAATTTCATTTTTAATACATCCTAGGACAGAGATTCTGCAGCCTCCCTGGGAAACTTATTTCAGTGCTATCACTCTCAGAGTAAAAAAGGTATTTCCTCATGTTTAGACGGGAACTTCCTGTGTTCCAGTTTGTGCCCATTGACACTGTCCTGTCACTGGGAACCACTGAAAAGAGTTTGGCTCCATCTTCTTTACACCTTGCCATTAGATATTTATATGCATTTATAAGATCCCCCTGAGCCTTCTCTTCTCCAGCGTGAGCAGTCACAGCTCTCTCAGACTCTTCTCATATGACAGATGCTCTAGTTGCTTCATCATCTTCATGGCCTTTTGCTGGACTTGCTTGAATAAGTCCATGTACTGGGGAGTCCAGACTTGGACACAGGATTGTAGATATGTTCTCATCCAGAGAATGGTCACCTCCTTTGTCCTGCTGACAATGATATTACCTATGCAACGCAGGATGCCATTGGCCTTATTTGCTGCAAGGACATGTTGCTGGCTCATGTTCAACTTTGTTCACCAGCACCCCTAGGTCCTCCTCTGCAAAACCATATTCCAGACAGTCAGCCCCAACATGTACTGGTGCTTGAGGTTGTTCCTCACTAGCTGCAAGACTTTGCACTTCTTATTGAATTTCATGAGGTTTCTGTCAGCCCAATTCTTGAGCCTGTTGAGGTCCCTCTGGATGGCAGCACAACCCTCTCGTGTATCAGCCACTCCCAGTTTTGTGTTATCTGCAAGCTTACTGAGGGTTCTTTCTGCCCTGACCAGGGCAGAGAGAACGCAGGTCATTAATGCAGATGTTAAGCAGTATCTGCCCCAGTACTAACACTGGCATACTCTACCATGACTGGCCTCCGGATGGACTTCGTACCATTGATCACAACCCCCTGGGCTCAGCCCTTCAGCCAGTTTTTAGTACACCTCACTGTCTGTTTCTCTAATCTGTACTTCTTCAGTTTGTCTATGAGGATATATTTGCACAAAGTGTCAAAAGTCTTTTCTAAAGTTGAGACAAAGAACATACACTGCTCTCCCAGCACCCACCAAGCCAGTCTTCTCATTCTATGAGGTTGTCAGGTTGATCAGGCAGGACCATATTCCAGGAGATTCCCTGAAGCAAGAAGCCGGTGGTTTTTTTCTCTAAAAATCAGGAGTGCCTGCCTTCATTAGCTCCTCAGTTACCTGTGTCAGGACCTTGTCATCAGTGCATTCCAGAAAACTCCTGGGTTGCTCTGTTGTCTTGCAGATATCAGGGTTGTTCAAGTCCCCAGTGACAACCATTGTCTGAGAACCTAAGGGTTGTAACAGCTCTCTGAAAGAGCTGTCATCTACTTCTTCCTGAACAGGCAATCTGCAAGCAAACGTGCACCACGATATCGCCCACCTTGATCTGCCCCTAATCTTCACCCATAAATTCTCAACTGGCTCATCATCCACTCCTAGGCAGGGCTGCAGGTGATCCGGCTTCTGCCCCACATAAAGAATAGTTCCCTCTCCTCACCTTCCTGGCTGTCCCTCCTAAAGAGCCTGTATCCATCTATTGCAACACTTATGTGAGCTATCCCACCATACCTTTGCAATCCTAATGAGATCACAGCCCTGCAGATGCATGCACACCTCTAACTCCTGCATGGTCCTCATGCTCTGTGCGTTAACCTACAGGACCTTCAAGTAGACACCCAGCTCTGTGGACTTCCCAGGGAAAGGGCAAGAACTTCCCCCATAATGTTGTCCTCTCAGCATTCGCTTATTTATATGCATACAAACAGGCCCCCTTCCACCTTGTTTTCCTGATTTTGAGGTGTCTTTTGACCACATTGCCCTGTACCTTCTGCTTACAAATCCAGCCAGCCAATTCCTCACTTAACTGTGGGCACCCACCCATGGCTCACATGAAAATGTCCTCAGGGGATAAATCTTTCTGCAGTATAACGCACCCCTCGGCAGCCCCATGTCCACTGGAGTTGCAGGCTTTGCCTCTCTCCCAGCCTTAACCCTAAACGTCTTAAACCTAACCCTGACCATAAACCTGAGCATGGGCTCAACCTTATGCAAGGACCCCAAGCCCTGACACAAATGAAAAGATTGTCAGGGGAGAGGTCTGTCTATACCTTATTTTTCTGGGGAGCTATTACTTTTCCAACA
>JAVJGI010000014.1:60503442-60578172 GCA_035590275.1 Ibycter americanus | reverse complement strand
ACCTTGAAGCCAAACACTATCTGGCCTTTTAAGCCCACAGAACTCAAATCTTTTTCTAAAGATGAGCCTTATTGTTGGTCTTCACCTGAAGGATTGCTCAGAGTGAGGAATAAATTGACAAATGCTATGACCATAAATCTGGATTTTCCAGTTTATAAACTTCATTATTTATTGCCAATGAAGCATGGTGGAAAAATTACTACGATACCTAGTTCTTCTTGGACAGACGTACAGCTGCCTGAGATGTGATTATTAGTAAATTAATGCTTTCTGAGCAACATGACTATGACCACTGTGGAAATGAGAGAACAACTTTTTTTGTAAAAGAAGCACAAATAATTCCAAGCGAAAATTAAGGTCCTTTCTGAAATCTAACCTTCTGAGAATCAGCTTTCTGTAGAAACTACCTATTTCAAAGCACTGTTTGCTGAGTTCAGGCCCAGCCCCTGGTCTGATATCCTACCTTGAAATACTGCCTGTGAATAGTTACTCTTTTTCAGCCCCTGGTCCAGGACTGACCGAAAGGCATTTAATGAGATTACAGTATATTTCCCTTAAGTATAGTTTCTAAGGAATATGCCATTTGGAGTAATAGAAAACAGTGCTTATTTCCTTTAGAAGTAGTAAGTAAATCAGATTCTTAATACACTTGCAATCTTGCCTGCTCACAACTTGTCAAACCAGTTCTTCTCATTTTTAGTGCTGCTAAAGGTAATTTACCTGGGAGAAGTGCAATGCAAAGAAATGAGTAATTCTGGGAGCAGGCTCCACTGTTCAGATATGTCATTTTCTAAATGTATTCGGAATACAAAAGAGGGTGTGTGGGTGGGTAAAAAACAGATGTATTTCATTCTCAATAAAACAAAGTACAAAAGGTACAAGTTGTGGTGCTGGCCACTTTTTCTATTATTTCAGCTTGAAATCAAAGATACATATTATCAGAGGATGCATAATATAAAGGAGTTATTTTTTTTGTTATAATTTACGTTGTAATTGGGAACTTGAGAACCTCAACTTTCTAACAGTGGGATTTTTTTGAAAATCTAAATTTTTGATGCACTGCATAAGATGGTAAATAAAAAGTAGTTTTTATATTTTTTTATTGTACTGCTTTCATTTATTGATGAAGTTTCATTTGCTGTAACATCTGAAGATCAGCCTAGATCAGTCTGGAAGTCTAGAATTAGTCTAGAGCTAATTTTCGAATTTACAGATCTGGCATGTCTTCCACTCTAACTCAAAAGACACCTCTGATTACTGTCCGAGTGTTCTCCTGGACAGCGTCTGTCTGCATACAAACAGATGTAAAGTATTAAAAAAGCCTCAGGGATCAGACTAACTGATGACTGATCTGTATGGGCTGGATAATCCTTTTTTTTTGTTGACCTACTTACCAAAACAACATAAACCCAAGAAATACCAGCAATAAACATAGGTATAAAATATCTTTATTATTTAAAACTAAAGGAATGTGCTAAGGAGAATAATCTGCTGATGACACCAATAAAAGCCCATATCATTCAGACTTTTTAAGGATTGTTCAGTGAGAACTAGTTAAAGAGGCCCCATATTGAATGTTCTATTGTTAGCAGCTTGGGCAGAGTCTAGAAAAATATGAGTCATATGTGTTATACATACATAACTGGGTGAAAGCCCAGTGATGCCTTTTGATCCCCAAACAAAATCCAGAAGCTAGTGGAAAAAAATTAGTAGCCAAACACCTCCCGTCCACAAAGTACTTTTTTCTCAGTTTACATCTGAGTGACCTCAATAAATTTAGTTAGTGCTTAAGTAATTTTGACCTTTATTTAGCAATATTCTGAAGATTATGAAACTGGTCGGCCAAATACCTCAAGCTCACAATTATATTGAAGTCAATAGGACTCCTTACCTGCTGACATTCTTTGTTGAATGAGCTCTTGATTAGTCAGATTCTTTCAGAATAATTTTAAACAACATATTTCTGGGACCAATGTCCTGAAAAATATAGGAGAATCTTTATAAAGCTCTTTCTGATATTTAGTAAATCTTATATAAAAACTTGTAACAGAACTAAAATAAAAAGGGCCAAAAAAAGATAAAAAAGTTTTTCAGTTTGTTGAAAAGACATACAGGTACTCATTGCAGTACAGACTAATTTTTATTCAAGTGTTTTGATATTTTACTCAGAAATGGACAAAATTTAGAGCAAGTTTGAGCAAGTGAATTAGAAGCAAGCACATTTTATGTATTCCCCATCTTGCTGTGTAATTTTCACCTCTTGAAACTTAGAAATATATGTAAAACTATCAAAAATTAGAATAAAACATTTTTTCTGACCAAATCCTGATCAATTATATATAAATATTTTGTAGAAGTGATGTTTTATAATTAAATTAAATGCATTTATACAAAATTATCAAAGTAAGATTGAAAAGTGTTATTTTTTAAAAACAAGCTTACACATTTGATCTGACAAAACTGGTCAATAGCAAATATACAGATAATTACTTTCATCTTGGCTGATGCCTTATAACTTGCTCAACTTAAACTTGAATACTGTGCCTGTATCCTTGCCTTTGCTAATATAGTCTCATTTATCATTATGCATACTATCACACTGTCAGATTCACTCATTTCAAGACTTTCTGCACATAACTCCCAGTTGTACCATTCTAATCTTGACAGTCTCCCCAAATCCTTATCCAAAGGCAGGGTCTCTTCCCTCTGCAACTACCTCACTGTTTTATTCTCAATTTCCCTCTTAGATTTGAAATCCCAGACTTCCCCTCCCTCATTCCCAGGAACCACCCTGATTCCTTATCCTTACCTCTGTTTCTTCTCTCATTCCAGTCTGGCTCTTTTCCCACTGTACTCAAGTCAGACATCTTTCTCTTCCTAATACCCTGGGAAAGAACAAAGAAGAAAATGTTGAGCTAATGAAAGTGCAATAAAAAGTTTTCATTTTCTTCTCTCAGTTCCAGTTTTCAGTCTCCATCCCACTCACAAGAGGAACTGAAATTGCAAGACAAAGAATGTCTAAGTGGATAACCTATAAATAAATATTTGAATAAATATTGAATAAAATAATTTGAATTAAAAAAAATAAAATACAGTCTGAATGCTAGTTTTGTCAACTTAAATATCTTTTGCTCCAACCCACAGAAAAGCAGATAAAATCCCCCAAATATACTTCTGAGATAAACAAGTAAACAATGAATTCAGATGTTTACATTGCAAGATGCTTTTTTTTTTTTTAAATTTTGATATATATATATCTCATTTAAATGGAGCATTACACGCCTGCACTTGTATTGTATGTCAGAAATAATCAGGAAGCAGTGTAGGTACATCTGACATTAACATAAAGCTAGGATAGTTCTGCAGCTGACTTTGAAAGTAAACAAATTCTTTGTGTGCTTGTTCATTTCCTGAACAATATTCTCATTCTCTTTTGCAACTAAATGACTTTGTATAATAGAGTGCTTCCAGATACATTTTTTTATATACACATGAATATAAAACTGACATTTTAAGATTTTTGTTCATGAATGAAAATATACATTGATACATTTCAGAAAATATATTTGTATGTAATATCTGTTTAGTAGGGAGATTTTAGTGGAATATAATTTATTTCCTTATGCCTTAGTAATTTCTATTCTTTCCTCTGTGTGTCACAATGGAAATTTCATTGTTCATATTAGCATTTAGACTTTTGTTTTATTCACTGACTGCCCCTGCTACGAATTTGATGTGTTTCCCTTAAGCAGCACACAAGTAAAAGAAAATAACCTCTGAGAATAATAATAATAATAAAAAACCCCAACAAAACCAAACCCTGAACCATCAGCTCTACACGACCAGAGGATGCATCCCAGAATCCATTTTGGGAATGAAAGCTGGATTAAGGTAAGATTGCCAGTGATTCCTGCCCCTCACATTGTGGTGTCCTCAGTGCAACACAATCACGATTTTCCCTTCAACCATAAATTTAACTTGAGGAGAGAAAAAAAAAATAATAAAAAAATCTTATTAGAAAACCCGTGGTTGTATTCCATAGTGTTACTGATATCTGAAGTCATATCAAGAGCCAGAGAGTATTTGTTCCAGTGAAGGTGCCTGGATCAAAAAGTGAGGTAAACAAGAGCATATGTGCGGGGGCAGTCAGGGAGGCGGGAGAGGGCAGCGCGCCCCTCGCAGCGCTCCCCAGCACCGCCGGCCGCGGGCGGCCCCGGGGTGCGGAGCGGGGCGTGGGAGCTGGGACGCGCTACAGCCTGCTGGCGGCTTCCCATCCTTTGACACATGGGGGCGCAATTCAAACGAGAGGCTGAGCTTCCAAAACTTTGATTATTTTTTTTTTAATAGCAGCTTTCCAAGACTCCTACCTTTCTCCTTTTCCACTGTAATAACTTCCCTCCTCTTCCATCTCCCTTCCATTTCCCTCTTACGTCTCTTGCATATTACACTTTTATTCTGTATGTAGTTTCGTCAGACAGGTCTCTTGGAAGCTTTCTGCCAACCTTGCAGAAGGGAAGGGACGGCAGCTGTAAGGCACCGCTGCCCCTCTCAACCAGCACAAGCCCAGGCCAAGCAAATTGCTCTGCGAACGCCCTGCAGTGCAGCAAGGCAAGGAAATGTCTTCATTTGCCATATGTTGTGCGGACCAGCAGTGAGGGGTTTATTAGCCTCTCTACGTCGCTGCACCACTCAGCCTACATTACTCATTGTGCTGGGGTTTTTTTGAAAGGAACTACTAAAACGATTCCTTCTCAGTTCAATGACAATGTTTTCTGACGTTCCAGGAAATGTGCTGAATTCATGATACACAGGTTATCGGTGGGCCCATATCATATGAGTCTAGCAAACAAGACAATATTGAAATGATGAATTGCTACATAATCAGGAGCAATATTACAAACATCCTGATTTCCTTCCTGTTTAACATTCTCAGGGCTGAGTGAAGAGCTGTTTCTTGGTTCCCATTCTGCTCTGTGCATCATCACTGCCTTGATGATTTTGAGGTACAAAGTAGGCGTATGACAGAAAAATGAAAAGACAAAGGCTATGAAGGCAATCAATATGGTATGCACCCATATGCCTCAGAGATTTTTAATTGCTACTGGGGGATTTCAAGGAATTTCTAAAATTAATTGCAGAGATGCATACTCTTCTAAGAACTGAATGGTTACGTAAGAGCTATCTGTAAGAACCAAACTTTTTTACATCACTGAAAAAAAGGCTGTTTAGAAAAAAAATTTAAAGATGTATGAACATAAAGATAAGCAAGCAAACAAACAAAAAACCTCACTAAGATATTTCATCTGTTGTGAATGGTAATCAAGGTTAAAAAAAAACAGCACAAAACCTCAGACATGCTTACTGCTTCTCAGGTAAAGTCATGCATCTGGTCAATGTACACATTTCTGCTCTTTTTAAAACTTAGTCTCCAAATGAAGGTTTTCACTACTGGGTTAGTGATTTTCTTAGCTGGAGAACCTGCTAAGTTGCAGGACAGCATATAGTCATGAGAATTCAACATCCCCTGACCGAGGACTTCAGTATAATAACAAAGTAATCAAAACAAATTATTTCTCTGGTTTTATTTAACATTGTAAAAAGAAAAACAATAAAAATAAAGTATTATGTATCAAATTAAATTTAGTATTAGTTCAATTTTTAAAAGATGATTCAGTGTTTGTACTTGGAGATGTGGTCTGGTCAGAACTGAAAAAGATAATATTCTGCGCAGTTCAAGTTTTGAGCTGTATTAGTTATTTAAGCCTGAATATCAGCTGTGTCAACCCCTTCCTCTGTAATTCATATTGTACTAGAATTAGGTTTTATCAGACAAAAGCATATTTTATCTGAAAAAGGGTCTACATTTTTTTCACAACTGTGATAACTGCGAGGCTTGACTTTGGAGAAAATAAGTACAGAGTGTAGATCAGTATGCAAGTTCTGTAGTTGTTATTGGCTTTAAATTGCCTCTTGTTCCACAGGGAACTAAAAGAAGAGGGGAAAAAAAAAGCAATGTAGAATGATGTACGGTGTCTAATAGTATCAGTGGCTTTGCTCTTAGATTTTTTTTTAGTTTTATTTTAGCTGCAATCACTACAATACATTGGCTGCAGTACTTGCAGATGGAAACTAAGTACAGACGTGCCAATATAGGCTCCAGGTTTGCAAGTATTCACTGCTTTATTGTAAATAGAGCAAATAGCTTTCCCTGGATCATCCAAGCTGAAGTTGAAGAAGTGCCATATATAAAAGATTACCCTTTGGGAACAGTTGAAACTCCATGTACAACTGCACTTTCAATGGAAGAAGATTATTTTTTGATGCTTTTCTAGGGCATATTTATTTCTTTTAGTATTGCAGCCAATATTGTGGTTTTCTTGAGAACGTGTGTTGCCTGCATGAGTTCCCACAGACACAACAGCAGCAGAAAGAGTGGAAGCAAATTTTTCTAACTCAAGAATAACAGTACCCATTTGAACTCTTGCTGAACATACCTCCATTGCAATGGGACACCGGCTGATTTACACACCTTGAAGAGCTTTTGGGAATATTGATAATTCATGGTTTTCCATTTTACAAAATTAAAATCCTGAATTGATTCTCTCATTCAGATTCATGACCAAAATTAAGTAGTTTAAGCTGTTTGACTTGCTTTTGAAAGAGTTATGGCCCGTTTTGTACTCTTTTCCAGTGACTCTATAATAACTTAATTAAAAGGGTGATTTGGTCTCAGACTTTCAGCCTTCTGTCTTTTTTGGTCTTTCCAACTAATTTCTGTAAGATTATATAGTAGAACTAATCCTTGAGAAACAAGCAGTTTCTAGGGGAAAAAATTAGACAAAAAAGAATTAATATTGGATTGAATATGCAAGAAATTAAATGGCAAAATATGAGACATGACAAGCTATTTCATATCAATGGTTTTGAATTGGTTTTCTTGTATCTTAATACTTGAAATATTGTATGTTCCTAACTGATATTTAATGTGTCTTTGCTATATTAATATTTAAAGAAGCCTAAAGTGTTCTTGCTTTTAAAATATTCATGATCGCTGGTCTTTTATGTGAAACAAATTTCAAAGGAGGAATCCCTAATTCACTCATTAACCAAGTCACATATCTTCTTACTTGCCTAAACAATTTTTAGTGGTTTTATCCATGAATCTGAGTCAAAGCGCAAATTTTATAATTGTACTATATTAACAAAGGTTGAGTAGATTTACATTTGGAAGTGTGGCAATCTATTTTTTCAACTTTCTTATTGACAATGGAATCACATGACATGGAAAAGCAGGCATATATTCAAGGAAAAAATTATTGCAAGGAGTTAAAGTTTATCCGAAACATACATTCAAAGCTTACTTTTACCCTCAAAAAACTTGCTTTGATCTCTTTCAATAACAAATATTAGAGCACTGTTCTAGAGGTTTTAGTAGTGAAGGACCCCCAAGAAATCCAATTTCCCCTTTTGGATATAAGTTGGATCAGGAAGGGTAAGAATTTGCAGGACAGTATGGGTAATGTAGGGGTGGGCAATGAAGGCAGAAGGAGTCAACACAAACTGGAAATTGCAAGAGCAGAGAAACAGAGAAGACATAGCTTGGTGTTTGACAGCTCTAGGGAGCAGAATTGTCTCTGAGTGCTGGCTGCAAAGGTAAAAACTTCAACATATAAGTGTCCTGCTTTTTCACTGGAAAGCAAATTCCCAAGGAATGGGTAGGTAACAGTTCACATGCTCATTCAAATCTTTGACTGCAAGTCTGATGGAAAGAATACCAGCTTCTTTTGATATGAGTACTAGAAATGGATGGAGACTGAGCCTACCAAATTGTTTCACATGGAGAGCAGGTAACAGCTGCTGGTCCCCTTTGGCCACTGCTGCTCTGGTCTGGATTTACCTTGGCAGCACAGGCATGAAGAACTCATATCCCATTATTAGCAATATGTTCAGACAATGCTTCCTTTATTCTTGTTTTCATTTTCATATGTAGCTTGTGAAATGTACTCTGTCTGCTTTTCAGATGAGCATCACAAGAGACTGATGCCAATCTGCAGAAGATTTTCCTCCAGCAATCTAAATTTGAGCCCATGGCAGACTCTGCAGGCAGTTTAGTTGGCAGCATCAGAGATACTTCTATGTTTGCCGCTTAATTAACTGTTGATGGACCATCTGGGCAGCTTAGTCTTTCTGCATGTCATTTTCTTTGGTTCACCTTGGAGTCTGTATAAACAAGGCACATTCATTTATGTGAAAAAATGCATTACGTAAACATCCTTTTAGATCAATGTATATCAGTATTTTTAAGGCCATATTGTACCAAAAAGCTGTTACATTAGCCAGTTTGCAGACTTAGACATCAAGAAGGTGGGGAGGCGAGACTGGTTAAAATTGATTTTACCACTTATTTCCCCGATGTCCTGCTCAGTACCTACACAATTGTTTATCTTAATTCTCAGGAAGAAATCTGCACTACCATATTCCATTGATTTCTTTAATTTGTTAGTATAGGATTTCAGAAGAAAGTGAAAGCCCAAAAGATAGTTTTAAAGAGGAAGAGAAGAAAAAGTTCAGATTAATTACTTTCATGACATAAACCCAGATGACTATGCAAAAACTCCATTGTACCGAGTGTATAATAAAATTCATCATACCAAATTTTCTTTCACATCATAACTTTTCCATGGTAGAATACAATATTATATCTGAGTTTTTAAAAATATACTGAAGCAGAGAGTTTTTATTGAAACAATAAGCCTTGTTTTCAAAAAGTTTAACCTCTAATTTAGGTTCACCAGTTTTGAAGATATTAACAATAAATGCATGGTTTCAATGGTAAGTAATACCTTTAGGTATAGCAAATAAGAAGTGTGGAATTCAACTTCTGTGGAAAAAAACCCCATCCAAACAAAAGAAAAAAAGCCCCCAAACAATCAGAAACCTAATGGATGAAATTATGACCTTACTGAGGTTAGTGGGAATTTTGCCAGTGGAACTGAGATTTCATACCATCAGTGTGAATCAGGCAGTTATTGAGGGAGGAGTTCAAAATACATGTCTGAGCTACTGTAGTTACTCCAAAGAAGCCCAATGCTGAATGAACTGCAGTTCAGGTTAGTTCTAGCATCTGTCCATTTTTTCATACTTGCAAGACAGAATTACTTGTTTAATGTATGTTGAGTGCTACTATGTTTTAAAATTACGAGACCTCATGAAGTAAGATTTAAAAGATCATTTCTTTTATAGAAATAAGAAATCTGTCTTAGATGGTGACAGATTTACCACTTATAACTGAGAGACCTGCGACATACAGGATGTTTTTCTTTTTGAATGTACGATCCTTGCTGGAGTGGATTTTCTTTGCATTGAAGATCAAAATTACCTAGGTGGTCAAAAGTACTTTAAAATATTATTTGGAGTATATACATAATTCATTCTTTAACAAAAAAAAGTTTCTAACCTGTGGACTCAGTGTAGAAAGGGACTGGAGCACTTCACGCATGAGGAAAGGCTGAGAGAGCTGGGACTGTTCAGCCTGGGGAAGAGAAGGCTCAGGGGGGGATCTCATTGATGTACAGAAATACCAGAAAGGAGGGTGCAAAGACTGTGGAGCCAGGCTCTTTTCAGTGGTGCCCAAGAGGCAATGGGCACAAATTTAAACACAGGAGTTTCCCTCTGAACATCAGGAAACACTTTTTTACTGTGACGGTGGCTGAATACTGCAACAAGTTGCCCAGGGAGGTTGTGGGTTGTGAAGTCTCCCTCTTTAGAGATATTAAAATCTGTCTAGACATGGTCCTAGGCAACTGGCTCTAGGTGGTCCTTCTTGAGCAGTGGGATTGGACAAGATGACCTCCAGAGGTTCTGTCCAACCTCAACCATTCTGTGATTCTGTGAAAGACTGGAAAAGTCAAGACTTTTGTCTTATGTATGTCTACATTTTCTTTTCCTACAGAGCTGCGGTCAGTTGCAGTATTTTGTACCCTTGGTACTCCATGTTTCTTCAAAAAGCTATACAAAGTATGTTGCATGTCCATATTCATCAGTCTTTTTTTCTTCTGGATAAACCTATTTTCATATTTTGTCTTGTTGGGTTTTTTTGTTACTGGTTGGTGTTATTTGTTTGTTTTTCTGTTTCTTTGGGGGGTTTTGCCAACCATAGGTCAGAGATTATTCAAATGTCTCGCACCTGCAACCAGATGTTTGGCAATATCAGCACTAATTTCAAATCCCTTGTTAGAGACATGGAAATCTGAATGCCACATTTCTCTTAGTACATCTAGGAATGTTTTAAAATCATTTCCATTATGGTAAGAACATACTTCATGGTTTCAGCACTTCAGCATCTGCAGATAGTGGATGGTTTGCACACTTACTTGGACAACAAAATAAGTTACAAAGTTAATACAAAATTTAATATTTTTATTGTCAAGTACTGAGAAGCAAAGATTATCTGATAATGACAGTAGTTGGCAAGGATGGTAGGATGCATATAATTCAAAATACATCATTCAAGAGCCTTAAACAGGAGTTTAGCTTAAGAACAGAAGCTCAGAAACAAACTTCAAGGATATGAATCTTCCTATGCTATATAATTTTGAATAGAAAATTTGCTTTTTAATTCCTTTGTATTGATAATTTTTCTCTTTTTCTGAAGAAGGCTCATTAAAAATAGGAAAATAGATATAAGTGTATGGACTGGAACCAAAAGAGAACTAAAGAGTCTAAATTAGAATTTAGGACAAACTTCTTAGTACCAGAAACTATGCTTAAAATTTTAAATTCTCTCTAAAATTACTCAAATTCCTGTGGATTCTTTGACTGAAGACACTTAAGTTTTCCTCAGTCTCCATATAAAAATTCCTAAGCCCATAACAAAAACAATCAAGGAAACAATGAATAACATAAACATTAAGAAAATACATCATTTTGCAGAACCAGGACTGTTCATTAGAAGCATTCTGATATTCTAATGTGTCTGTGACATTTGTAATATATTTTTACATTGTTTGAAAAGGGTGTTAATATTTGACAACTTTCCCCTTTCTCCATTGACCTCTTTGAACTTAATTTGAACTATTTTTCAGTATTTGTAGGTTTCAGTGAAGTCAATGGAACTCGCTATGCTGACCGCATTTCCCTAAAGGGCTCTAAATCGGAAGGAAAAGAAGCGAACATTGGGTTTGCTCCAGAGATAATCTGACCAGATACTTACACCTTGCTCCAGCACTATGTTTCAGGAGTAACTGGAAGATAAGTCCCCTCTTCTGACATATAAAGTTGCTATTTGAATTAACTGTGATAATAATTTAGTTTGGAATCAAGAAAGGATACTTAACTTTGTTTTGTTTCATTAACCTTATGCTAGTTGTGGCATTATTCTGCATTGCAACTGCACTGCACTTATAAACAAGTGGTTGAACACGGTCTTTTTACTTTGTTGTACTTCGTTGTCAACCTTAATCCATTTGAGGTGATGCCATTGTATTTCATACTTCTGTTTTTGTCTTAAGAGATCCTACAGCAGTTCTGAGTAGTTTTCCAGTGATCACTGATGTACGCTTTTTACCTTCACAATATTACAAAGCCAAACAGATTAATTTTAAAAGCCTTCAGCCTAACTCAGCTTTGCTGCTTTTCCTTGTTATTATTTGTGTTAATATAGTGCCTGGAAACAGGTTAAGACAGGTGGAAGGTTTTATAGCTCAAGCCTTAACTAATCCTACAAACTGTAACTGAGTTAGGAGAAGAAAAAGAGAACTTAGTATTTTGAAAACAGAAATGATAGATGAGCCATAAAAATGGTGTCGTTCAGAAATGCATTAACAATACAGAATGCCATCTGATCTTTCTGAACCTTTTAGGGGATGCAAATTTAGCCCCGGATTCTGAAATTGGATCCTCACAAGCAAACTCCGTGTCCAGGCCTTTCTGGAGTTTCCTTTAACAAGGTGCCACCCTGCAGAACAGTTGGTCCTGCCTTCACAAAGATGAGACTGCAGAACCAGGGCAGTTCATTAGGAGGTTTCAGAGGCATGTTCAAAGCCATTTCAGATCCTGCTAGAAAAAATACACATATACACCCCCCCCCACACACACACCCCCAGCACCCCTTCCCCCTACCAAAAAAGAAAACAACAAAAAGCACCACCTCATTTTCATTTAGTTGTTTAAGATTTGGGGAGTAATGGAATGCAATAAATACTAGATGTGAAGCCACAGTATGTAGATCCCAAAAAGATGTACAAGTATCCGAAATGTAATTTCTCATAGAATCAAGGGCCTCGGTTTTCATACGCAGTTCTGGAAAAGTCTTCCAGCTCCTGTACAGCTGGGACAGAAACCTATTCCCTTTTCCTTATCCATAGGCATTGAAGAGTTTAGTAAGAGTTCAGTGAAGTTCTGAAAACTTATTTGTTGGCCTAGGTACTTGTTGCTGTAACAAGATTTTTTTCCCTTAGTATCCAAGAGGAGAAAGAGAAGAAGACAGTTTCCTGAAAAACTGTTTAATTGGATACTGCTTTCTCTTTACAGTTTTAAGTTTATAAATGTCATGAGCAATAAACTGGGATTGGCAAGTAATCACTCCTTCACGGGTACCATTTGCATTTAATGCATGCTGGTGGGCAGCTAACAATGATGCCAGAAACTTCACTAAAGATGCACTTATTCTTCTAATTTTGGGCATTTATATGTTATGCCTAAAGATTTTATTCTTTCTTCATAAAAAAATTAATATGGGGAGGAAGGGACTTCCAGAGGATGATATATATCTGTGTTTATTGAAGACATCTATTTTTGCCCATGGACAACACAAATTCTTATGGTCACCAGACTCAGAAGCAACAGGTTAAGGTTATGTACGTAAATTAGGTAAAAGGAATCTGGACCTTTGGAAGCAATCTGTTTAAAAGCAAAATATAACATCTGGCTTTTCTACTTTTGGCTTACTAATTTGTGGGTTAATATTTTTGGTTTTCTGGTTGTTTTTTAGTAAAAATGCAAACACTGGTAAAGACATTAAAAAAGAAAGTTTTAAATGTATCTCTATTGTGTATGTTCCTTTCATCTAGCACTTGCTAATATGTATCAGTCATCTTTAAATTATGTGATAAAATGTTTAGACTTCTCCTAAAGCAGATCCAATATCAGTTGCACTGTTTAAAAACTACACATGTAACAAGAAATAATACAGATTTGTGGCTTTTTGTTTTGTTTTGATTGGGGTTTTCTGGCATTGAGCTCTCTAAGTATATTTGATGTTGGCCTTACAGAATTGCTGGCTGGTTTTCAGATGTTTTATTTTAATGGAAGGTTAAATCAATGAAAAATAAAGGGCTTAACTCAGCAGAAAATTTTACTTGAATGAACAAATTCATTTTCCATGCATATCATATTAGCTTACTATAGACTTTATAAACTAAATTCTTTCAAAAATATAAATGAACTAGAGGCTATGCAATTCAAATTGAGGCAAGGATTTAAACCTTTGTAACAACCGTCAATTTAAAACATGCATCTAAATAAGAGCATAATTATATTCTGAAGCACAAAAATTATCACAATAATAATGGAAGCATAGGAACAGGCGTGTAATATGCATTTGTATGATATATTTGCACAGTAAATGAGATGAATTTTAGAGAGATGTTTCTAAGAAAGAGTTATGAGAATCTTTTTACATAATTTATCAATGTGTAATACATTTTGTTTTTAAACAGGGAGACAAGCACAACACTAAGGTGTGAGGCTTCATATGGAAGTTGAAGATTCATGTCATAATGGGGTTTTTTAGTAGTAGTCTGTTTTGTTCTATTGTATGATTATGACACAGTTACTCATCAAGAAAAGAAATTTATTTTCCTAGTAAGCTGAATTTAATTTACTTTTTTTTTTTTTTTTTTTTTACTTAAGAGATAATTTGATATTACAAGGCTGTGGTAAACTATACATATTGCCTGCTTCGCTTGGAGCAAAATCTCATTATATCTGTACAGAACCAAATGTGTTCTTAAAAAGGAAAGATCTCTAGATTGGAACTTTCTACATAAGTGTCCCCAGGACAGGCCAAGCCAACAGGCTCCAGCAGTAAGGGTTGCTAACAGTCATGGGAACTAGATGTTTATGTGATATTTTTTTCAGTTGTAAGAAATGTTTTGTTCTTGTTTTTCTCTTTGACATATTAAAGAGGGACAGAAACATAATAATTTCAGTGTAGTATCTCTGTTACATCCAGACTTAACTCTATGTTGGCCCACAAAATGATTTGCTTTCCTTATTTCAGTTTCCAGAAAACAATATACCTGCATGCATGAAAGGGCACATGTTAGAACTGAGAGTCACACCACTGGAAAACACATCCACTTCTGGTTTCCCTAGACAGAAGTGAAATTGTTTTTTTCTAGAACCTGGTGTCCCAGCAACCCATGTACTCTTATTTTCTGCTCTCTTCACAATAAATAGTTGAATATAGTTCTTTTAGGCTTGCAAAAAAGAGAAGCTTTATTTAAGATACACAGTACTACATATCACAGATCCATTAAGGTATACTTTTTTTTTTTTTTTTTTTTTTAAGAGAATGCATTGTATAATAAATATGCTTGAATTCTGTTCAAATGGATTGAACTAATGCTTTCGAGGACCTGTCTGCAAAGCTATATTACTGCGTAAGGAAAATGTACAATTGCAAGAATAATAAACAATGACTAGAGTAAAAGTCCTTTTGCACTGTGTATTAATTTATTTGCATGCTTTCATCGGGCATTTTCAATGAATAGGATATAAATTGAACAAGATCCAGAATGTTCATTTTGTAGAGAAAATTTATACATTAGCTCTACTTAAGCATAAAATAAAAATAAAAAAAAAAAAAAGAAAGAAAAAGAAAGAAAGAAAGAAAGAAAGAAAGAAAAAAGAAAGAAAGAAAGAAAGAAAGAGAGAGAGGGAGAGAACCTATCCTGAATCCTAGGGCAGAACTCTCTGCCCACCATTTTTTGTGGAAGTCCCCTGCCTCCATCGAGTTTCTTCTGAGCCTACTGTATTTGTATTTGTGCATGCACATTCTATTTGTACATGGTGTTTGGATTGTAGTGTTTGGCTGTGGTGTGTGACAAAATACTGGCTATACCTTTTCCTTTTGTGTTGCTGTTGCAGTGATTTTAGTTTAGATTTACAACAATGGAATTGGAATTGAGAAACAGATATAGACAATTTGACTTTAAATACTGAAGTGCTATATTTATTCTGGTAATCCTTAGACAGTAGGTAGTTGCCAACCTACCCACTGTACCATAAATAAATTATTTGAAATAAATTTCTCTCAGTGGTATTTCAAATATCTTTCCTGTGTTCAAACAGTAAATCCATTGTTTGTTTTACTATTAGTTCCCTCTAG
The DNA here is from genome assembly GCA_035590275.1 of Ibycter americanus. Lineage (NCBI taxonomy): Eukaryota > Metazoa > Chordata > Aves > Falconiformes > Falconidae > Ibycter > Ibycter americanus. The sequence goes on along the minus strand of JAVJGI010000014.1, from coordinate 60,562,781 downwards.
ACTTAATTGGTTTAGTTTAATAGTAGTTAGAATCCTCTCATTTGGCTTTTGTGTCTGAAGAAAACAAAGAGTAGTTTAGGTGATGACTGAATAAATTAATTTCTTGTTACAATTGATTGAAATTACAGTGGGTTGGCACATAGTATGAATCTTTCGTTACAGAATGTATTTGAAAATGAAAAAAGACTAGAATTTACATTTGGTTTAGGTTAGAATTTTTGTAATTTGTAAGCAGGCTTACTTGACTTCACAAGATACAACCTGAAAAGCAGGTTTAGGGATGACTGAAACACTTTTCAGTCCCTTACAGATACCAATACAGAACAGATTTAGCACTGCATGGTTTTTGGGTTGCTATCTCAGTGTAGGACGTCACTGAAATATATTTTTAATAACCCACCATGGAAAACTTTTCCCAGCACCCACCTAAAACTGGAAATGCTGAAAATTCTGACATTACTGATATTTTATATCCCACTCTACAGCTACCCTTGTTTCTCTGAGACAGTTCAGAGCATTCACAGTCTTAAAATAGCTGAGCTCTCTAACGGTTAATAGGTGATCTCACAGAGACCCCCAAAATTAATGTTGTTCTGCTAAAAGCAGTCCAATTCAGTGCCTATTCTGAGAGCACATCTAAGTTGAGGTCTTCGGAGAGGCCAGCTAAAGCTGGTTTCTTTTAACTTACGTCACTAGAAAGAGGTAGTGCCCCACCTAAATATGAGGGTAGTAGAGCACTTGGCCTGGGCATTGCAAACTATGCGTAAATTTGTTCCTGTATTCTGACTTCGTTTAAACGTTGACTTATTTACCAGGCTACAAGTTGATATAATGAGAAGTTTTAGTGGCTTACATTCTCAAATCTAGATCTTCTGCTGGGTTGTAGGTAGGCTGTTGTAAACATCACTTGGGAATTTGCTCGCTTCAGAGATACAGACTGCAAACAGAGTGGAAAGAGGACATGTTTTTTCTCTGGCATTTGTTTTCCATTAAAAATTACATTTTCATAATAGTGAAAAACAATACACACACACACCCCACCCCACCCCCCCTTTCTTTTTGAAAAAACAGACTTTCTTTTCTTTCTGCTTCCCTTCCTATCTAATGGTCTCAATTATCCTTAAGAGTATTTCCTGTGGCATATTTGCAGCATTGATACTTGTCATCCTCTGTTATCCCTATGTTGATTGCAGTCTGGGATTATCTAAGACTTTACTAAAAAATAGAATTAAACTTCATTGCTAAATATTAAAAGCATTACTGGCAGATGATTAATAAAAAATACTTCATGTTTACTGGCATCTAGATTATTGATAATGTTATATAGGAAGTTATCATAAATATTATATGAGAAGGAAACAATCAAATATTTAAAATGGATTGAATGATTCAGAATATTGATAACGGATTACAAAGCCTCTCATCACAAGGGTTATTTCTCTAAATATGTCCAGGTCAATATGAAACAGATATTATTGCCATATAAGAGCACCTTTTTTCCCCTTTTTACTCAGGGACCAGGTCTGCACTTTTGGAAGTCAGTAGGAAAACCTCTAATGGTATCAGAGTTTCAGAACATGGGTTACATTCTAATTTTCACTGTGCTTTGAGATCAGAAAATGGCTTCCTAAAAGTGAATACATTTACACAACAGTTGTGGTGGATCTGTTACAGGTGAAAAACCTCACCCTTGCCAGATGTACATTGCCAGATGTAAAAGTGACAAGAATCTCACTGTCATATCGCTCTCATTTTATCCGATGATCAGATATTTTTTTAAAACAACCTGCTGAGTGAAATAGAAAGGTAAATTACTGCTTCACATTAATTTTTATTTCAGAGAAAATTAAATAATGCATCAGCTAAACCAAACTTTGAATGGAGACCTTTGAGAAGCCATCCAAGAAAACCCATCATTTTCCAAGTTTTAAATATCAGAGAACATCTGGGTGTTCTCCTCAATTAAAAAGCAGGCAAGAGCCAAAAAGGTCGTAGAGGTTCTCTACATTAGCTGCCTCTTCAAAAGCAGAAAAGAACTGTTGTCTGATATTTCACGTCCCAAAAATGTTTACCACAGTAAATTCAAATTTAGCACAAAGTTGGGTTATCCATACCAGGACTAACTTTTAACTCCCTTCCTTTCCCTTCCAAGCCTTTTTTCCACCAGCAAACTCCCCAGACACAAGGCATCCAATTGTTCTGTGGACAATGAAGCTGCATATTTAATTATTTTTTTTTAAACAATTGGGCAGAAAGATAAAGAAATGCTAGTGTTAGTCAAGGATTTTAGTACTATTTATTAGGTAATATTAAAGTTCACCGAACATTGCCAGAGTTACAGACAATACTTTCAGACATACTTTCAGACTTAAAAACAGAAGAAACCCCCTCCGTTATTTTAACAGCTTTCATTTGAAATATTCAGTTGCTCACATACACAGCAGGAAATAAAAAGGGAAAACAGGCTTTCAAAAACAAATATTAAAACTAAATGTCTGTAGACTTACAGCAGATAACAAACAAAAAATATTAATGACCTGTGGTATAATTTACTAAACTATGACACAGCTGGAAACACTGAAGGAAAAATACATAAGCAAACCTTTCAGTAAATAAAAATTCTGCTTAGCAAGGAAAGAAAAAGGAATGCTCTGAAAGCCCATTAAAACTCACAGTGTGAACTTGTTCAAACAATTAAAAGAGACAATATGATACAGTAGTCTAAAATCAGCACGTTATAAGGGAAATTAATAGAGATCACATCAGCTGAATTTCTTTTCTAATGGGAAATTACATTCCATAAATACTATCTGAAATACTTAACGTACATGAACATTTTGATCTTAAGGTAGTAATCTTACCAAAATATATGTCTAAGAACATCAGTTTTGGGGAGAGGGGGGTTGTGTTATTATTATTTTTTTTTAAACTGCAAGTATGGTTGGGGCATTTTTTTTTTTTGTGCCTCTGTAGACATTTCACTGAATTTCATGAGACATTTGACATAACCGGACAAGGTATTAGACAGTATGTTCAAATTATGACAATTCCTTAAGAAAATTATAGTTTATTCTGGAAAATATTTGCAGGGACAAAAATGCAGGAAAATGAATCCAAACTTGGTTTTGAAATAAGGAAGCTTATGACACCTACTTTTATTTCTAATAATTCTAACCTTAATTTTGGACTTACATTCTTAAATATTTTCCTATGTAATTCTAAATCTTGCAATGTGTGTACTCATATATGTCTAGACAGAACTTCAGGGGAAAAGAATACAAGTACAACAGTAATCTGGTTCTGCATTTTCTGTCTCAGTGGATTCATAACATAACAGAACTCTTTAAACTTAAATTGTGTTTCTACAGTTCACCATATGCAGGATACATCTGCGTCACAGCACAGACACAAGCACCGAGCTAGTCAAGTTAGTTCAGTTATCAGAAGCAACGTAGGCATATTAGTTCTGGGATTAATGTGCTGCAGTGAATTATGAAGCAGGGTACCTCTGCAATGCCGTCATGTCCTACAGCCTTTGGTTATTGCTTTCAAGACCCAGTACTTAGGCCAGACCTGGGGTTCAGCATAGAGAAGGAATAAAACACAGCCCGAGAAATACTTTCCAAAATTTGAAATTAAGGTGGCTGTTCCAGATTTATTCCCAAGATTTCCTGAGCAGAGCTATATTTCCATGCATTGTGAGCACAGTAAATTCATTGCCAGAATACACCAGACTAGCTGCTCAGCATACATTGTAGTCAGTATGTGCAATCACAGTAGCCATTAGTCCAGGATACTCGGATGTTTAGCAGCTTGCTGCTACTAACCTGAAAACACACCCAGAAATCCTGCAGAAATGCCTGGGAGTATTGTTTATCTATTGGGTGTTAGACAGCACATACACCAGCCAGCTGAGCTGGTGATATGTATGAAAATGAAAATGAAAACCTGAAAATACTGAAGTGACAAGATTAAAATAATGAAAGGTCCAAAAGAATTGCTATGTAGTAGGCAGGGATTTTTCTTGTTTCTGCCATTGACTTTTATGCTGAGCAGAGAAAGAAGAGGTTTCTTAAAATTATTCCTAAAGCAAGAAAGGGTAAACAGAAGAATAAATGAAATAAAATTACCCTTATGTAACCAGTAACCCTGAAAAAGCTGTGGTGCTAAAAAAATGATTACTTGCAAAAAAAGCCCCCTCACAAGCCAGAGTCTTTTCTTGTCAAATGGGAGATTAATTCAAAGGCACAACTGGGAGAGGCAGAGGAGGACTGTAAATGCTAGATTAAATAAAGGATTTCGACATCGAAAGATTACACAGTGCAGTGTGTAACTTTTAGGCACTCTCATAGGAGTACAAAAGCATGAGTTAGAAGCTTCTTACTCAGGACATAGGAAAAGTCAGAATGCCAGACCTTCAAAAGCAATCCTGAAAAAGTAGCAGGTTTCTGTCAGGACATAAATCTCAACCCACTGCTATTTACTCCAGACTGGTGACCACTTGTGAGTAACCTTCTTCCACATAGTAGCTATACTTTTCATATAAAGGCTGGGACTAAAGTTCATTCTTCAAAAACATCATTGCAGACCAATGAATATTTAAAATGAGAAACAAAAGCAATCTGCCTTGGACAGAGTTTGAAAACCATGGCACACACTTATGTATGCAGACAAAATGCATTCTGAAACAGAAAAAATGTATTAAGGAAAAATGATGTTTTATGGATAATTTTATATGTAACTTCAAATAAAACTTCAAAATTAAAACATCTCTAAAGTTAGACTCCGCAAAGGAACAGAAGACTTCATTGTATCCATGTGGATATTTGAGAGAGAGATTATGAAGATTTGAACACTTTCACTTCAAGGAAACACTGAAAGCAGAAATCTGCTTTCTGGGTGATACAGAAGTTGTGCAATGGTCTCACCATCTTCTGCTTCAGCAATACAATAATATCAAAGTGAACAGCCAGCTCTCTTCAGTTTATTGCTGAAACAGTTGAAAGCACCTGCCCTCCACAGAAAATTTCAGGTACTAGATCATGGCCAGATATACTTGCCTACAAGCCTGGACTCCAGATTCATTTTTGCCAACAGTAGAGTTATACAAAAGGCAAGCTACTTCTAAAATGCCCAAGCCCACTTGTCCTATGTTTAGCCATTTGGTCCCTTTTGCTAGCAAAGGTATGGCTCAACTCTGATTAATTTAGCTCTCACATAAAACCTTACTATCAGTGTAGGGTTTTAGCACGCCACTGTACTTCAAATTTCTGATCAGATAGTCAATGGTACATTCAGTTTATACATTCTTCCCATCACCCTTTTGAGCCACCTGCTAATCAGAGTTTTACGATACTGCACTCACTCTGAAGTCACAGCATCACAGCTGATCAATCCGCTGTACCTGCCACACAGAGGATTCCACATCATGTGCACTGGAGTTTAAGAACAATCTATAATGCAAAAACAGTAAAGCCTTTTGGAGCTTGTTTTCTTTTCTAGTACTCATTAGGGTTACCAAATAAATCTTTAAATGTTCCACCTGCTGTGAATGATGCTTTCAAAGGCATGTGCATGTGTATATATATGTGCCTATTCATGTATATTTGTATCATGTAAGTGTAAACATACATATGTGAAAGTGTGTATGTACATTTACATGCTCATACATTTTTATTCATGGAGTGGATTTTTACTTTCATCTTTGCTTCTGGTAGGGACAGGCCATTAGTATAAATTGGCATAGCTGAGTCAAAATCAAAAGAATTATGACAGCTGAAGAGCTGGCCTTACATTCAGATTTTGAAGTCATATTAGTGCTTTCAGTAAAAGGCAGAATCAATGACTGAAGAAATCTTTATGTTCATTTGGTATTATAAAAAGCTATGAGAGTAGGTAGATTTGCTCACCACACTACCTGTGTCACTGCAACGGTGGTTAAGGGGTAGTAAGACCCCAGACAAACCTTGATCTCCCCCTTTCAGAGTGTCTCAGTAGAAAGAGTTGGTCACTTGCTGGAACTGTATTAGAATTGGACAGCACAAATCTTAGCAATATATCACTGAAGGCTTTCTCTCAAACACGTTTTGCAGTATATTCTGCTCCTGTTTGCAATCTTTCAATCAATTTCCATTCCAAGAAAATTTGAATTACTGCTGGTTGAATTATAAAAGATAAATTAAGAATACTCGATTCAAATCAGTGAATCATTCTACATGGACAAATTGTTTCCATATTCTGTGAGCAATGTGGATAGAAAAAGATTAAATTAATTAATTTGAAAGACATCAGGATTGAGAAACAATTTAGTGAATATTTGACCAAAATACCTTTTGTAAATACGCTACTATAAAATGTATCTAATTCTGTAATAGAATCCAAATACGTCTCATTCTGTGAGGTTCATCTGCTTCTTCTCCTACCAATATGTCAAAAGATTTCCATTAGTTCTGCAAAAGACTTAATTGCTTATTTCATATCAATTTATTATTTTGTCATCATAATTGATTTTTGCTCTTAATATTAGTTCCATTATTTTATTATAATAAATAAATCCTTCCTTCTTTACCCCTCATATTAAAAAAAAAAAAAAGAAAAGCTTGCTTTTTAGAACTCTCGTTTTTGATGACTATCTAAAAAGATCATTAGTTAAGAAACTTTTTTTACCTTTAATAACCAGTAGTATACTGATTTGATTTTACTGACAGGGATGTTTCTGTGTTTTGTCTCACTTTCTCTTATCAAAGGATATAGCTATAAGTTCTCAATCAGAAAGAAAACATGCTACTATTTGGAGCGTTAAAGGGGAAAGAGGGATAAGTGCTACAAAATATAAGCAATGAGATATGGAGAGACAGTCGAATTCTGAATTTTTCTAAATTTCTTTTAGATATAACAGCAAACTGCTATTCAGATAATTTTTAGTCTCTTAAATTACATTCTCTGTACCAACAGGGGTTTAATATCTGGGGGTCTGGTGAGAGGAAGGGAGGCTCTGTGGTTGTTCAAATTTTCTCTTACCCCATAGTTTTTCTTTGCGTTACGTTCCTAGTATTTATTTCACTTTTTTTTTTTTTCCCCCTTTTTCCTAGTAGAGAAATAGTATCCTGAAAAATTATCCCACTGTTAAGGCAAAAAGAAATTACTGGAAGAGCCCATACTCAACCTTTTTTCCCATTTCACTTTAACTTATTACTTGTTTTAATTCCACTGAAATCACTATCCTGAAATAAAGTCCTTCTACAGCAGTTCTTGAAGCCATTCCTTCCTATGCCAACTTTCAATAGCTAAAGATCACTTGCCTACTGTTTATTATGATCCCTCAGTTCTTTACACACTTAGATAAGTGAAGTTGTGTAGATAAATGTTTGTGTGTTTGATCTTTTTTTTTCTTTTTTTTTTTTTATGGGAAGAGGAAAGATCACTTTCTTTATGTCTAATTTTAAAAATATTTGTATGTAGTGAAACAAATATTTATGTTAATTAAAGCCTCTACATGTGTCTAATGTATCTAATGATTAAAACCCAATCCACAGAATTTCCACTATCACAAATATCATTATTATTATTATAATTGGCTACTGTTATAAATATCTCTGATAGCTTTTCTTTTTTTTCTATCCTTCTCCATACACTTTAAAAATCTGTATCATTTATTCAGCTTAGTTTGTCATATTATCAGGATGTTTCTAAATTTCCTGTTGCATAATCACTTCTCACTCTAGTCCTAAAGGCAATCAGAATTTAAGAGAAATGGTTTTATCTTGAAAATCAGAGCAGATACTACACAGACTTCTTGTTATTAATTTATTTTTACAGTTAAGGAAAGTAAAGAAATTATTTGTTATAAATTGTTTTGTTATTTAATACAAAAATGAAAGGAAAAAGGTTTAAAAAAATGATTCAGGACAAATAATAAATTATATAAAAAACCTGAAGCTGCTTTCTTAGAAAATTCTACAATTGTATCTCGTTTGTAAGTCCTCCTGACATGAAAATGTAAGTGGAAGAGTAAGCAACTGATGACTATTATAAAGAAGCAATAAAAACAAAGAAAACACAATATTCAGTGTAGCCTATTATATCATTGTCAACCCAAAGGACAGATTATATTGATGGCAAAGGAGATGAAACAGTACTTGGCTACATCTCCTAACATTAATTCCTGAAATCAATATAACCACTCAGCTATCTTTCTGGAGAGAATTAGTTTTATTTGTCTGGTTTTTAAAGTTTTTGAACAGATGCATCTGAAATAATATTATTTCCTAGATATGTATTTAAGCTCAGCTTGAATCATTCCTTGGTCAAGTGAGGGTGAAGTCTGAATATTGCTTCCTGTATATTGCGATATCCCAATTTATTGCAGTATTTTAGAAGAGTTACAGAGATTGAATCAAAGGCTATACAAGCTAGTAAGAATTAAGGAAAGTGGAAAAATTAAAAAGGGAGCGTATGAAGAACTTTGACTCCAGTAGCATGTATTTTACCTCTGTGGATAACAAAGGGAAAAAAAGAAGCAGTTTTAGCAATATTACCATTGCTAATGGTAATGCATACATCTCTGCGGAATCCAACAGAACTGTACTGACTTGCATCAGCTAATCAGTACCTAATTTCTTCTTTTGCCACACTCTACGTGCTTTAGAGTAGACCCGTTTGATCTGTGAATTGCTTGTTCTGTAGCTAAAGTATTTAGCTTTGAAACTAAATTTGTAGAGAGTGACTGGGGGCATTACTTGTTCCTTTCAGCTATTTGCCATCAGGCGGATGGAGACTTTAGACCTAGAAAGAAATGAGTGGTCAGCAAAGGTTCTCAAAAAGAGAATGACAAAGAGGGTTTTTTTCGGGGTGGGGGTGGGGGTGTTGGAGTTTGGTTTTGGGGTTTTTTTTTGGTTTTGTTTTAATAAGAGCATCCACTGTTTCCAGTCCTGAGAGAAAACAATCTCAGTTCAATGGAATTTATATAGCCCACTGTATATGTACCTATAGACTTCTTTATAATCCTCTTTTACAGAACGTAATTTGTAGCACCTATGTAATGTTTTGTTCTGAAAAAAATCTTTTCAGTGCATCCCCTTGACTGTCTGCTGTTCCAAGACTTTTGAGAAAAAAGGTATAGATGTTAACCCAAATGGGCCAACTGATTTTAATGTACCTGTGTACTGGTACAGCGAGCTGATGATGAGAAATGGCTGTATGGGCATACAATACCTGTTAGGGAGGAGTGAAGGTTTGTCAAGCAGAGATAGTAAAGGGATATGAAAAGGGCATTAAAAATCAGGCTTTCACCTAGAACTGTGACTTTAAAGTTTTTGAAAAATATTTTTTCACGGCAACTGAATCGCAAGTAAAGCTGTATTGGAGTGGGTGTAGAAAAGTGATACTAGCAGTGTGTCCACTGGAAAAAGCAGTAAGTGGTGCAGAAGTTCAGAGTATAATGCAAAACACCTAGGTTTTATTTATTTGTCCCCATTGCTAACCTGTTCCAGATGCTGTGCAGCAAGTGCCTGGGAGTGGCTGTCATTCACAAGAATTGCCACACTGATTTGACTCAGTTTAAGAGATTAACATCTTCCTCTTTTGGAAGCCTCTTAATGGAAATCAGTGTGGCAAAGGCTAATCCTAAAACTAGGTTCAATGTCAGCTGACTTTACCTGCCCGTGGTATATCTCCATTCCATATGGAGGCTATTCTGGTTATCTAAACCTCTCTCCATGGAAAGAGAGAAAGGTACCACTAAAATTGCCTTCTGGAAATCCTCTGAGCTGCTGGCCTAAATTATGCAGGAAATGGCAGAATGGAGAATACCTGAAGGAGCAGAAAAAGCAAGGTTTATTAAAAAAAAAAAAAAAGGTTTAAAATTATTAACTAACCCACACTTTCAGTGGGATATACCAGGAATCAGACAGTATTTGCACAAGTGCAAACACTTAGAGCTCTGTTGGGCAATATGGGGATAAGAAATACACAGTGACAGAGGTCACTGAACAGGCATGATCTTTATTAAACAGAGTAACTCAGGCTGGAGATTTTCAGTCAGAGTTCATTGTATGATCTGTTGAGCACAAACTCTGCTGTGCAAGTAAGATTGCTGTTTTCCAGAGATTAAAGTGCTCACTTAAGAGGTGTTTTCGTTTGTGTGAAGAGCTGGGAAATTTTGAATGTGTATTTTTTTGCCTGAGCCTGGCTCCTGTGCCTTTTTTGTCAGACCCATGCAGCTCACATTGATATTTTACTTTGCTTTGGAGGACTGAGGAAAGTGTTTTCCTGGTAGATTTTCTTGCAAAGCTCTGGTAAAACACAAGTACTTTTATTTCCCTTATTATTACAAACCAAGGAAAAAGAACTTGGTGAAAATTGTCGCATCAGCTTTTATTGTCTCCTTGTTTGTTATAGCTCTGCTCTCCTTCAGGCCTTCTGCAAATTCTCAAAGTCCAAAGAAATTTTACATTTAAGGTATAATACAGTTTGCATTAAAATGTAAAAGAGAAGGCTAAGAAAAGGTATCTGACTGAGGTCTTCAGCTATCTAATCAGTGGTCATAGAGAAGTCAAGGCCAGACCTTTCTCGGAAGTGCACACTGAAAGGATGAAAGACAATGGATACAAGTTGCAGCAAAGGAATTTTCTTCTAGATAGGTGGAAAAAAATCCATGGTGACACTGGTCAAGCAATGCAGTACGTTGCAAACAGCTTGCTCAGAGAGGCTGTCTCTTTGAAAAACTAGACAAGGCTCTAAGAAACATCATTTAATTCTGAGGTATGCCTTTCTTTCAGTCAGCACCACACCAGGTGATGTCCAGAGGTCCCTACAAACCTAAATTATTTTCTAGTTCTAAAACTAACAAATCACATCTATTGAAGAGGATAGTTGAACCTTTCAATAAGAATACCTGATACTCAGATTCAATATCTCCTATTATAAAATTATAGAAGGAGATTAAAAGGAAATACTGAGGATAAGAAAATGAAAAATTTAGGGCAATGTCTATTATACGGGAAGTAAAACCAAACTACAGTGTTTTAAGTTGGAATTTCTTCTTTTATTTTTTACTTTCATTCTCCTCATATGTTAGTATTCTGTAATTATCTTCACCAGTTTATCTGTCCCAGTTCTTCTGCTTCTATTAGACTGTACCTTTTAAACCTTTATAAAAAACTTGCTGTTAAAAATCTTCCTTGGGAGACTAATTCTTATAGTATTCTGTACACATAAGCTGCATATATCGTTGAATTAACTTCCTATGTCTTTATATATTTTCCAAAATCAGCACCATATTTAAGACTTAATATTTTCCCCTCACTACCCAGAATGGTGTTGCTCTGGCAAATGGGGATTACAGTGCAGTAGTATCAGATGTTTTCTGCAGACTCCTGCCTCCAGCAGACATGTGTTTTAAATAAAAATTACCATAGGTCCCACACCATATCTATTTTCTTTTCCTTAATTCTGTTGTAATAGTTATTCTATCCAAGTTTTATCTCTCAGCAATAAATGTAAAACTTAATTTAAGCTATACCAATTAGATCTGGGTTGGTGATTTTATCTCCTAGTTATACATTTAATAGTTGATTTAAGCTACACAACTTGCTTTAGATCCTGGAGAAGGAGGGGGTGTGATCCTGATAAATCATACCGGGTTTCAGATGAAGTGCAAATGTGCTTGGTTAGGAGTTGCTGTTACTTAGGTTCCCTACGGTTTTCTTTACACTAGTAATTGAGCAAATTATGGGTCCAGTCCTATAAACCCTCAGCACATGGAACTTCTGTTTCCAATAGAAGCTCAGGTTGCAAAGGGCTTGCTCCTAATCCTGGGGCCAGCCAAAATCAAGGGCTTGGGAGGGGGGAGGAGAGGCAGCACACAGCAGGTCTGTCCCGGGAGCAGACTGAAGAGGGTGGCCACTCTTTCACAGCTTCTCTTTTGCCCTTTTACCTTGCCTTGGCAAGGGAACAGAAGGGAGAATAAATAATTTTACTCCTCCTTACTCTCCTCGTTGTGCTGTTTCTCTTGCCTCTCCAGCTAATGTGTGGATGACCTTGACTTGATCTTACCTCTGCTGCCTTCTGTGTCAGAGGATTAGTAGCATTCCCACTCCTGACTGCAATCACAATATGAACAGGGAAATCCCAGAGGTTTGAAGAAAAGTACCTCTTAAAAGGACTGAGTGCTGTACTTCTGAAACAGTGCTGAAGAAATACACTTTGGAAATGTAGTTTAGGTGTCTAGCAGGTAGGACAGAACCTCAGGATGCCTGCATGCTTCCCTCTGTCCATACTACCTTATCGTCTGCTGGCAAACCTACTCCTTACACCGAGGGATCATTTCAGCTCAACTTCGAGTTACCTTTCTAGACTAGGATATAGCTTATCCCTTCATTCACATACATTTGAGTAGAAACTTACCTTTCCACAAGAGGGTTAACTTGAGAACAGAGAGTATAGAGGATTTCAGCCTTTCTCAGTTAACTCAGTTATCCAGTTTGGGATTCTTGGTATATAAAGGGAGTCCTAATAATGCAATTTTAACTGGGATGCCAAAAGTGCATGCCAAAATTGATCTCAAGACACCTGTATACCCTGATACCAAAACTGGATTAAACAGTTGTAAGACTTTGGTCACATTAGGTGGTCATCTCTTTGGTACCTTCATAGTGCAGAGCTAAAGGAAGAGATTGTGCTCTGAGAATGCAGCAACTTGCAGTTACCATCTACTAAGAGAGCTGGTGTAGGGAAAGGAAAGATTTTTTGCAGGAAGGATTCTAAGATGGAAATCAACAAACTGCACCCCAAGGAAAATTCTGCTGAGAAAGCTTTCCCAGAACAGGTTCTGGAAGGTCTGAGGACTTCTTTAAAGAGTTAATTGGAAAAGACCCTGGAAAACTAACTGACAAACACAGTTCCTATTTAAAATTAAATGCTGTTTGGAAAGTAAGTCTCATAAAAAGCCCAAGATACAGGTACTGAGCCAATTCAGAAAAAGGATTTATAAGAGTATAAAATTACCAGAATTTCTCTCTGCTCAGTTTTTATCTCAAACTGAAAATCAAACAACTTTAAAAAAAAACCCCAAACCAACAAACTGAAAAAGCAGGTCCCACAGCCTAATGCAATCAAGAAAACTGCAAGCTGTATTCTTGCTCATAAACCTTAACCTCCATGCTCATTTGTGGGTACATATGGCATTCCTTATATTTTTGTATTCCTCCCTTGAATTTATGTCAGGTAAGATGGGCTCACTTTATGTGAAACAGCTCATTCGGCATAGTCCTTCTGTATGTACACACTGATCCTCAAGTTTAATGTTACCGTGTAAGGTAGACATGGTCATTCTCATATGCTGCAGATGTCTACAGGTGTTGGCAAGCAGTATTTCATAGCTAAATTATAGCTAACTGCCTCGTTGTGAAACTTGCAGATCTCACTGAATTTTCTTCTGTGAAATCTATATTTAATAGCATAGTTTAATTGAATGACATGATAACAAATATCTTTAAAATAACACAGGGCATTCAAAACCTGTTAATAATATATTCTAAGAAATAGTATAGTTGGATGTAAATGATAAACCTCTTTAGCACCTATTATAATTTGCTTTCCCCTTCTTCCTACACTGAATACATGGTACTTATGAGGACTGCATATATCATTATCCCTTACAAAGTAGTATTCACCTTTTTTTTTTTTTTTCTTCCAGGATGTATAACATTGCAGAAATGACCCACTCTACTTTTACTTAGAAACCTCTTGCAAGTTCTAGTGCCAAATATGTGAACAGGAATGCCAGTGTGAGCAGAGATCTGCAGAGCATGGTACACATTCAGATCATGAAGCTGATTTTGAGACTGTTTATCCTTTTTCTCTATAGTTTGCATATGGATGCAGATAGACTAAGATTTGCAAGAGTGGCTATGTTAATGTCTTTCTTTTACTTTGAAAATATTTTCCTTCAACATCTCTGGTAAAGAAGTAGAAGAAAGTGGGAGAAGAATCACTTTTTTATTTTGAGATGTTTAGTCTCATGTCACAAATAAATACTAAAACAGATGGCTATTTTGTCACAGGACTATATATATTTTTGTATAGACACCCCCCACAGACACACAAGATTACTAACAAAGTATTTCTAATTTTAAATACTAAAATTGTGAATTCCAAGGAAGCTTGGACCTATTGCAATAACTGAAACCCTTATTTATCCTTTAGCTCCCTTTAATCTGGGAAAAGCACAAGATGAAAACATAGGAGAGAGATATTTTGGACTAAAATGTACCAGGGGACTTCAGCAGCTAGGAGTTACAGCTTATATTTGCCTTTTTAAAGGAGTGTACCCTATCTTTTGTTAAATAAAGAATATTTTCCTCTTTCATTAAATTATATGAAAATGAAGTCTGTTCTTGCATCCTTGAAATCAATAGACTTTTCTGATTGTTATTACCAAGTACAAAATCCAACCAAAGTGAAGATTCATCTGGATATTTACTGATCTGAACCTGGTAGCAACTTACGATGTGCAAAATAACACCTTATCCTTTTTCTGGAACTGTGCCTACATACAGTAACAGCCTCACTGAAATAGTTACAAACTCAGCAGAAAAAATTACTTCAGAAAGATGATTTCCTATATTCTGCCTGGACTAATGCCTGGATATTAAAGGCTTAAGAACTCAGCACCAAGCAGATTCTTATTTTGACTGCTGTTCTATAAATAGAAACAGAAAGTGAAAATGCAGTTCACTAGTTAACATGAGTGTTTTTTATGTATGATGCTGAACACTCTGATGAATGGACAGGCCCTGCAGGAGATTAGATACATGACCAACAAATCTTTCAGAAGCAGCCAAGGGAACTAAGCAAACAAGGCAGAGACGAGAAAGGCCAAGGAAACTAAAAGACTGTGTTGGGATATCAGAGTGACATAATGAGAACATCTCAAATGAAAGCAAATTAACTGAAGGACATTATGAGAGTGTGAAAATGATCTTATGTAGCTATCAGGTAAAAAAAAAGCTTGATCAAATTTGAATGCATTTAATTATTTTACTTAAGAAACTATTTAAGAAGTTGAATTATTTTACTTATAAAAAAAAGTCCACAACAGCTTAAACCAAAACATGAAATATAGGCTCACTTATTTTCGAATTACAGAAGAAGCTTATTTGTGGTGACTTATGCTCCATGACAACTGATGATTTATGATATAATTTATAACCCCCCATATTTCAGCACAAGACAGCATCCTTTACTAGATGATAATGAACTACTTAAGGAAGTAAATACAGTGTATTTAAGCATTGCAAATTATCAGGGAGGAGGCAAAAGGAAAGGACAGGAAGAAGGCACTCATAAGATTTTATGAAAGTTTTTTTCACTTATTCTTGCAACTTTATATCTAGCAGAATTTAAAAAACTCAATGCTTTTGTGTAAACCAATGATGCAATATGATGCTTGGTTTGCATTCTGTCATATTTCCATGAGCTTCCTCTCAAAACTTGCAAAGAAGTAAGAGCTTGACATCATGAGAAGCATATATCCTTGTAAGGGAGTATAGGTAAGAAAAAAGTAACTTGTATTGGTTCTAAGGCTGAGGAAGCCAGTCATTTCAAATAAATATAGGAGCTGCTGACCTGACACCTAGTTTTATCCTGACATTTAATTTCTTTCTGTTAATTAATTTCCATTAGCAGACTCCACTCAATGAATTTTTGGAAGTGCCTTTGTGCAACAGACTATTTCAGATAATTGGCACCCCGACAGGCTGCTAACACTCTCTGTAATAAACGTTATATAGGCAAATAAGCTGCAAGATTTCATAGCTGCCAGCAGCCAGTGGTTGTACAAATATTCGCATGCATAATTAGAAGAAAATGATTACTTACTGAGCTGTCCATTTTATAGATCTATCCAGCTGATGACAATTCAGTTTTGGAGCCACTGTCTTTATTTTTTAAATATGTTAAAATTCCAGAGCAGAACAATACAAAACAATATTTTAACAAATTGATGAGCATAGATTTTTGATGTAATGTTCCTTTTCAGTTAAAAAATCTACTTTTTTTAAGAGATAACTTTTATGTGCCTGTACACTGATATGGGATACGAATGATCTAAGAGCCTCATCTTTAACTGATTTTATTTCACTTTGAATGAGGTAGAACAGTCTTGAAGAAAGTCTTGATCAAAGTACATCCTGAGCTAACTTGTATCTCAGACCCTGCCCTCTATGTCTGTGAAGGGAACAAAAGTTCAGATTTAGATGTCTAGAGTTTAGCAGATGGACTCCCTAATTTTCTCTTTTTTCCTTTTCTTCTGAATGCAGATGTGTGAGAGTTTGTATTTTTGTACACATACTTTTGTAGTAATGGTTTTTATACAGTCAGCCTCAGAGCTTGGGAGATAGGCAGGGAATCATGGAGAGAACCGTCCTCTGGTTTATTATGCATTCAGGGATGTGAAAGATGGTATTTATGCCACCCAAAAATATTCTCATAAGGCAGCCATATTAAACATTAGTCCCACGATTATTTGTCCACAAGCTAAAAGAAAATATGTATGCTACTCATATTATGTTATTAGACTACATTATCAGACAAACTGAATCAAGGTAGATCTCTGACCACTTTTATGGACAATGACCATTACCAAATATCTTAGAAACTCAGAGAAATATGTATGTTTGTCAGCTGTGGGAGGTGAGTAGGAAGAAAGTATGAATATATTCCAAATTTGCAAATTAGTGTGAGGTTAATCTCCTCTTACATTTTTAAAGGCTTCAGTTTGTAAAGAAAACATCTATAACACCCTTTAGCACCTCTCACTTGGTGATCCATGATCAAAATTAGAAATAGCTTTGCAAAGTACAAATCACTCCAGACAAACATGAATACTTTGTTTTGATAAAGTGACAAAAACAGTTGATGAGGGGAATGAAGTAGATGTGATATATCTAGCTTTTATTAAAGCATTTGATATAGTGTCAAATGAAATTCTACTCACAAAATTGATTCAAATTGGCATGGGTATGAACACTGTCACACAGAATGAAAACTTGCTGAAGGACTGCAAACAGTGCACTGATAAATAGCAATATATTCAGCTGAATTTACAGCATGTAAATGAAATTTGCAGATAATATTAAATTCATTTAGGAGGTGTTATGAAAACCTTCAAGGAAAGAGAGAAATAGTACAGAAAGAGACCGAGAAGTAGTAATATGCACATAAAATATCAAAATGTTTTGCAGTTCCATAAATTTTAAGACCAGCAGAAACTATAACGATCATCTAGACTGACCTCCTGTATAACACAGTCCATAGAATTTTAACAAGTGATTTCTATATAACTTTAGGATGAGCAAGACCTTCTATTTGACAAATAAATCTATTCTCAATTTTAAAACTTCACATTTTAGAGAATTTATCATGACCCTAGGTACACTGTTTCAATGGCTAATTATTTTTACCATTACTAAAAAAATTTGCACCTTATATGAGATTCAGAACAGAGAAGTTGCAACGGAATACATTTGAGAATATATAACCTATAGCAAGGGTATTAAATAAAAAAGGAAATATTGCAAAACACTAATATGAAAAAGCCTTTGGGATACTGAATAGCAACTTCAATTGGAATTTGGCCTTTCCAGTGGCCACAGTGAATCTAGACAAGGGCACATTGAGCTGCAGCAATAATAAGTCATAGACCAAATGTATGATCTCATTTGTAATGTATAGTTTTGTTGTAGTCACTGGTTGAATTCAAATTTAGGTACTTTGGAATCAGCTGCATCTACATTGCTCTTTTAGGTTGGATAGGAATGTGCTTTGAAAGCAGTGTCTGTCTTACTCCCAATTAATTTTCTTTGCATAGTGGAGCAATATAAGAACACAGAACTGGGCTCCTTTCACATAACTCTGGACAATAAGATGGATCCAAACTCCAGGGGTTTGAGTCTGCATAACCAGAGTAATTCTGAAGTTATGCTTTAGAAGAAATCCAGTGTGAACATCAGATTCTGAACATCAATGGTTTTGCTGTACAGGTTAATTCCTGTTGTGCCACTCCACCAGCTAATGAAGACGTTACAGAAATACTGACTGTTGGCCAGAGTTCCAAGAAAAAATAAGTTTAGGGATTAAGCAGTGATTCATTCACTTGAGCATTATACACATAATTAACTTTTCAGCTTGTAAAAGAGGGGATATTGTCATGTGAAGCCTTTGGAGGCTACATACACCAACAACAGAGCAAGAATTACTTCTAGTGGTATCAGTGATACAAGACGATAAGAATGAAAGTTCAGGAGGGATATTTTGTTTGAATGTCTGTATAAACTTTCTGGCAATGAGGTGTGATTACTTTGTCAAAATGGCTGCTAAGAAAAGTGTGCAGGCCAAAGTGTGGAGGACACTTAAAACTCATCTGGACAAAGACACTGTAGGAACCAATATTTCAGTGTCACAGAAAAAGAGTGAATTACTAACTAGAAGGGTTCTTTAGCTATGGTTCCCTTGAGTACACAGGTTCGTACTTACTCATCTATTTTAACAGTGGGTGATAGGAACCTGATAAAGGGAAAAATGAATGAAGGGAAATTTAAGTTCTAGTAAAGGTAAAGAAGTCTAAAGCATCCATTAATGCCTTTTAGCTTTGAATATTCCTAACCCTTTCCACTCTCTGCCTTTGCCCTGCTCCTCCCCTACAAACAGTTTCTAGGCCAGAACTCAGAGCAGTTGCACTAATATACATCAGCTCAAACCTCACTGGTGCATTATAGCACTACCCTGTCTGTCTACTGTTGCTATTAGGCCGGAAGTCAAAAGATTTTTTCAAGACAGCAAACAAATCCATCTGAAAATCTGTACTAATGAGCTGTGCTGACTCATGAGCAGTAGGAGCCTGATGTATCACAGATCAGCTGTGGACTACTTTCCAGGATCACATAAACTACTACCTCACTTAACATCATTAGTTATTCTACCCCCAGGGCCTAGAAACATGAGCTACTTGTTTGGTTGGTTTTCCCATCCCAAATCGTATGTCATATGAGAATGAAGGTGCTGGTAGTATGAGCAACCAGCTAATAGCATTGCCCAAGTTCTCCACAGACATCTGGAGACTTATAACAATAAACTCTATCTGGTCTTCTCAGATACTACTTCACACAGTGATCAAGGACATTAATTGCAGCTAATAGCTGAATAATCAGTATGGACGCTAAACCTTGCATAAACTCCAGATACACTGATAATATCATATTTAGAATTCTATTTTTAAACTAGGTGAAGATCATGGAAACAGGAAGAACTGATGTGTTGGTAGAGTTACCATATCTAAGAGGAGACAATATTTGCTAGAACTGCCACAAAGATAGAGATATCTTTATTAATGGTTAAGTAGCACGAAGGAATAAAATGCTTTGTTCAAAAAAGTGAAGCAGTAGTGTATTGCCTCAGGAAAATAATGACTGATCTGTTGTTAACATCTTAATATATAACTGTTGCAACAAAGGAATCTGTTCTCACTGAACTAAATGTTTATTTGTTGTTTGCAAGGTGTAGAAAGAATACCCAGCACTTCTCACGTGAGGTTGGGTTGTATTTTATTTACTTTTTGAGATTTATTTTGACAGTATAAAGTATTAATTTCTACTTTAAAAAAACCACCTCAAAACCAAAACAAAAAACCTTCAGCAATTTAGTGAAATATTACATTCATCAAGCAAAGGAAATTGTCTATGTTTAGTATAGCTTTTCTGAAGATATTTTTTTAACAGCTTTCTCTTTCTCATGTTGTTGCTTTTACAGGTGAGATCAACAAGGCTTCTTCAACTCTTAAAGAATGTTGGTCTTGTAAGAACAGCAGTAAGAGTGAATGAGTCATGTTCCCTAATCAATTTTGTGCTGTTCCTTGGAGAAAATGAATGCTTCCACCCCTTCAGAGAGTTCTAGAGAGTTAAGGGGAAGGAAAAAGGCAGCAAATGGATTTGAAGGTTGAGCAAAAGATGTACCTCCATAAAACACAAAACTGAAGTATAAGCAAAAGGGCGCTTTTTGCAGAAGTTAGCTTCCAAACTAAAAAAATAAAAAAGAAAAAAAGGAAAAGAAAAGGCTAAATATGGAATTCAGTCTCTCTTCTTTTCCTAAAAATAATCAACCATGAAGATTCTTGTTCTACAGGAAAGATATTTGAAAGAAAAAAAGTAAACCAGCAAAGCCCATTTAGAACAATACAATCAATGAGCAAAAGCAGGATTATGCAGTAGTAAAAGACATCAGTGCTTATTGACACTTAAATGTACAACCAGAATAAAAAAAAAAAAAGAAAAGCCTGCTAGTGGGGAATTAAGTCAGAAGCCAATTTCATACAAAATGGGCAGTACTGGGAAGAAAAGGGGCACTCTAAAATACAAGTTTTTCTTGGAACTCTGACCTCTTACCTGCCAAATTCCTGGCACCTGGAGAGTTTGAGAGGGATTCCTCCAAAAAGCTTGAATCAAAGCAAAAATGCCAAGCAGAAATTTGGAGGAAAAATTTGAGATAAGTCAGAATTTGCAACAAGGTCATAACTGTGATAGTTAATGTTGTCAACATGAGGCATCTGTACAGTTTTGGTCAATCACTGCAAAGAAAATGCAATGAGACATAACTTACTTCCTGATGGTATTATTATGTAAATTAGCAGGAGAGCATAACATAAACCAGATGCATTTTTTATAGGTCACTATCTGTTGAGTTCCAAGTGCCTATGTTTAGAAGGACACAAGACATAGGTAAGAAAAAGACCTGAACTCCAGCAGGAGATCATATGAGCTCAGACACTGGTGTTTTTTATAATATGCTACTGAGGATCCCAGATCAAGTTTCTGTCTGAAATATGTTTAACAGGTAAAGTAAAAGCTGTGTGTAAGCAAAACGAAATAAGGAATTAATTTACTACTTCCTATCGGCAGGCAGGTGTTCAGACATCTTCAGGAAAGCCAAGCTCCAGCATGCGTAATAGTTATTTGGGAAGGCAAACGCTGTAACTCTAAATGTCCTGCTCCCTTTCTTCCTCCTCCCTCCCAGCTTTCATTGCTGAGCACAACATCATATGGTATGGGATATCCCTTTGGTCAGCTGAGATCAGCTGTCCCAGCTGTGCCCCCTCCCAGCTTCTTGTGCTGGTTTGACCTTGACTCTGTGCACACGCTGGTCAGCAATAGCTAAAACATCCCTGTGTTATCAACACGGTTTTCATCACAGATCCAAAGCATAGCCCCATACCAGCTACTGTGAAGAAATTTAACTCCATCCCAGCCAAAACCAGTAGAGTGCTTCAGTTTGTTTAGACTATATACAAGAGAGGAAGTGCATGCTTATACTTAAACTGAACACACTTAAAGCCATTTTTCACTTCAGTCTTTTTACTGCTGCTCAACTGTTACTTAAGCTCAATAAATACCTGCACTAAACTGGATTTCTACTAAACTAATTTCTGTAGGATCAGCCAGAAGTTTGCTAGCATGTTTCTATAACTGTCCATTATAAGTTCACTACAAAATAATAGAATATCAAATGTGGCAAATAAATGCAAACATTTTGAGTTTCATGGGAATAGATGATTTTGTCCTTAATTCTTCCCCTTCTCGCCTTGCACTGACTGAAAGTCACCTATGAAATATCAGCAACAAGGGGAATAAAATACTAAGGAATTGCTGGTATAAATAACACATGCAGTAGTGAGAGTAAAACCAAAGAAACTATAAATTAATAGTGTTAAAAATATATCGTTCTTTCTAAAGTGCTAAAAAAAAAAAAAAGCTGATATTTTTCACCAGCTGACAGATGAATTGCAAACAATAGAAAGTCTGGGTGGGGGTCATTTTACCTCATTTTAGACATCTGGCCAACTCAAGCTTCCTTTTCAGACAGCTGAAAGAAATATACATTTCCAAGGCACAGAAGCAGAAGCCCAAAACCTGAAGTGAATGGCTCCTTAAAAGTGCTTGTTTCTTTTACAGACTGTAAAAGGAATTCAGCTTATTTAGAGAGATTTGCATTTTGCTGAATGAACTTTCTCTTTCATAACAGCTAGATCAATGCAAAAATGTGACAAACAAGACACTCTTTTTTTGTGATGTTCAATAAGTAAATAACTGAAATGTTAGGAGAATAAAATTCATATTTTGTTATTGCTTCTTGGATTCAAATTTTGCAACAGCTGTGGGAATTCCTACAGCTTTAAGCTCAGAAACCAAGATCAAAGAATAGGAACCCTGGTGATGCTTTCTTTCGATAATACTATTTATGTTTCCATTTGATCTAATAAGTATTTAGATTCTTGCTGAAACAAGCTATTACCCTTTAAAATGTTGATAAGGCATGTAAACAAACATGAACAATTAAGGCAAAATTATACAGAGCATATAATTTTATGTTGCTTCCTGCAATAGCTCTTTTCATTTTCTATGATAATCAGAGATATTAGTGTTAGCTAATGTGAAAGCTCTGACTATATGTCTGTATTTTCTTAATATTTGAAATACTAATAATTTCCAGGATTTTGCAATATCAGTTGATAGAGCCTGTTATATGCTTGCCCTGATGAAAAAGTTCTTTACAAAAAAAATCTTATCTAAGAAAATCTTTAACTAAGGTATTTAGTGAAAATACATTCATGTTTTATACTTTTATACTCTGAGCTGGTTTTTTTTGTGTGTGAGAGTATATTTTATTTCAAACGTGATATTTTAAAAGTGATGTTGTATGCATCTTGCAGGCTTGCAATATTTTTACTTGATTTCTTTATTTCTGAAACTCACAGAAGTTTTGTAAACTTCAAGGATTCATCTTAGCCGACATTAGCAAGAACTGCTATCACTGTCTTGTTAGAGTGTACTGAAGGTTGTGCACCACTTCTTAAAATAATAAGCAGAAGCAGTGGTGAACCATCCATTCATTTGTTTTTAAGACAGTGTCTGAGTATGCTTTTCTATCACACTCTAACAAAATTAAATATGACTTGGCGATACTGTGTTAGCTGCCTCTATCTGTGTATTATGTACAAAAGGCTCTTAAAAGGACATAAGCTGCAGTAATAGGATATCTACAGTTCGGGTTTTTTTCTTGTTTTACCTAAAAGAAAATATTTTTAAGATTCTATTCTATTTATTACCTTCATGGCTTTGAAACAATACAGTTTAGAAAGAGGAATGGGAACTGACATATTTTAAGGTAATTTGTTCAAAAAGAAAATTACTCAAGGTAGCAGTGTATGCATTAATTGAGAAGCAAGGCATAAATATCTTATTTGTACCATTCCAATTTGTAGATATCTATACGTGTATTTTTAAGAGTTTTGATGAAGCTGTAGATTTCTTTTCACTGAACATTATATTTGTGCCTTGCTTTGAAATGAATTAATGTCCTGTTCACAGTAATGGTATTGAAAGTTATAATAAGGTATTGAAATAGAAAGTTACAAAGTTACAAAGTCAGAAGAGAAAGGTTTGTAGTTTTGTATCAGTGCCTTCGCTTTGTTCCTTGGGTTTGTCATCTCTCATGTTTGAATTTTGCTGTGATAGACCATTCTGCCAGGATTCTCCACTGGGCAACCCAAATGTCCATTAATGCATTAATGTAAGTTTTTCTTCCTCTTCCTTGTATAATGATGTCAACCATTATACAATGAAGTACTATCCATGTTAAACATTAACCATTTAGCGGGTTTCATATTAGAAGACAATGACCTTTAACAAGAAATTTAGTAGGACTTTTTGGGAGAACTGGGAGCCCACTAGGGTTCTTCATACATTTGGCTTCTCATAGAACAAAAACGTTGCTCAAGGGTAATGCTTTTTTTCTCTCAGTTTGGAGGCCCAATAAAAATTATCCTCTACTACTGCCATATTTCCCTTTCCTGTGGTCCACATTTAACCTGATTTCATATCCAGAAGACCTTGCCTCAAAGGGATGGGTGTCATAAGAGAAAAATTCAATTTACCATTAACTGACATGTCAAACATTAGCTGAAAATTTGTGAGAAGCACTTTAAACTGCTCAGGTTATTTTCTGTACACTTCATATCTTTAAGGCAAACCAAAGCATATCTTGGGCAAGCCCTGCTTCCTTTTATCCCAGAATTCCTCTCTTATGTCTCCTGAAATGCCCTGCTTAGTTTCTACAAGTGTGATTCAACCTGCAGCAGCTGTTTCATTTGAAACAATCAGAAGCACAAACTTGTTCACTGAAGTAAAGAATATTACCTGGAGAGTTATAGAAGTTCACATAACCCTACTCCTCTTTCTGCTACTATGCTACATGCTTTCACATTAGTCAGTTCTCCCTTTTATGCAGCTAAATTTATTAGTACAGTCAAGTTAGGTGGAAAGAAACCCAGTGAGGTGGAAGGGGTAGAATACAGACAGCAGTTACTTAAATGACAGTCTGTAGTTGAAGAATCACAAACTGCAGCAATTGTGAAAGGAGTCAGCATGGCCCAGACCACAGTGAAGGTGAATTAATCAAAATTAAGATAATGGTGCAAGCACACAGGATATCATTGAGACTCAGCTGATATGTAGTTACTTGTTAAACTATAGTAACTTGACCATGACTCTGACCTTATACTCTTGTTAGTAAAGTGCCATGATTTTCAATAAAAAGTGATTGGTATTGTATTTGTAATATTTTACAACAATTCTATAACAAAAAGGAAGCAATAAAAAATTAATTTTAGTCTATTCCTTACTTGTGGAACTTGGATCCTCAAAATAAACTCATTTTCATGTTCAGATTCTTAATGAAACTTTGAGTTTCTTTGATTATTTTTTGGGGTTTTTTTTTGTTTCTACTGTAACTCTTATTTTTCTTAGTGAAGACTGATATATATATATATAAAATGGAGTAAAAATAATAATGGGTGAATATTTGACATCTAATGTTCATAATAGGATTTTTTTGCATAATACAAATTATTGATATTTTAAATGTATTATTTATAACATCTACATTTATTCCATACTGCAAATAGCTACAGAAGGGATAATCCAATGGTTCAGGCCCTAATCTAAGTTATTTCTGTTCTGCCAAAGCCATCTTTTGAGAATTTGGCTAATTCACTTAGGCCAAGGAAACAAAGGCATTTTTGTGCTTAAGTAGGAATTCAAAGTCCAAGTTCTGTGTGCAATGCTTGGGGAGAGTTTGGCACATACAAATATTGGTCAGAAAAGCCAGAGCAATGTGCATGGGGAATGCATAAATTTAGCAGAACCACAAAATACAATGGCATATTTAAAACCCCATTTATTTACTTGTGATTAACTGCACATTGCAATCCTTGACTGAGATGGCTCTGTGAGATTTGGATCACAGCTATAAGCCAAATAATCACTTTAGGCATAGTCATTTGACTTATTCTTTTCAAAATGGGTGTTTCCAGCTATATTTAATAAAACACCTCTTTGGGATGAGTGGGATCAAACTGATGATGTCACATAGATATCAGAGGGAAACAAATTACGCAAAGCTGTAGTGACCTTGGAGAACGACCAGTTGTAACAATATGGAGAAAGAAATGAGATTCGTGGATCAAGGAGGGGAAACAGCCAAGTACGTGATTCCGTAACTGAGTGTTGTGGACTCCCAGACTCCTAAAGCCTGTGTCAAACTACTGTGGAGTAAAACACAGAAACTTTGCTGTGACTAAGATTTAGAAAGCAGAGCTTTCATCATTCACATAAACTCCTTCATGACATGATACAGACTGAGGCTCCTTCATGCTCACTACTTTTTGTCACCCCCATGAATCCTGGATTCCTTCTGGTACAATATGACATATGTCCAAAAGATGAGATGATGGGTATTGAATGATGGGTGACGTTGAACAATGATATCCACCTTCCATGTCTGTTGACCTCAGTTGGAGGTGAGAATGCTCTGGTGCCATCAGGTTTGGGGGACTAAATTATTAGGTTGCAAAAAAGATAGATCCTACCTGCTCCTTTGCGAGGACACTATACTGAAACTCGGTCTTACATCTTGTATGTGCTCTGCCACAGATATAATTGAATTTCTCATCTGCCTTCACAGACCTAAAATTAATCTTGAAAAACTGTTTGATTCTCAGATTTTGAGTGGCAGACCTTTACGAATAATACCACATTATGAAAATGATATGAGGGTGCTAGATCAAACCAATTCAAAACAACTAAAAAGAAACACAATGCAATTTATTTTTTTATGGTTTCCTTTAAATGCTATATTAAAGAATTATTTATAAAAAGACTGTAAAAAATAAGGATTGCCATTCTTCACAGCTTTGATTTTAGGATTTTTTATTTTAACCTCCTCGTTAAGTTAATTGCACACTAATTAAGTATTGTAATGAAAAAAAAATTTTCAATTAGTTTATTTTTTTCTGCATTCTGCAGTTTGCATTAATACAACAGTCTAAAGAGAATAATTCTAGCTAGTTTAATGAATAATCTGAAAGGGAATGATTTATCTATGTGCACCACACACACAGCTGAAACTCCTCCTGTGCCAGACTTTGAACTTACATTGTCTTTGCTTTGTTCTGTAGGCATACACACATACACACACGAAATCAAATACTTCACACAATAAAAAGAAAGTTAGAATTGAAACAAGACAGCTCCTTGAAGAGTTGGTCATTGTATGCACTAGTGGATTAAAATACTCAATTCCCAGTTCTTTGGAAAAGTATTTCTCAACTTAGGAGTGTTGCCTCCTGTGGAGGAATGCAAGTGAACCCCTTCAAAAAATGTGCGGGTTTTTTTTTGGTTTTTTTTTTCAAAATTCTTTGTTTTCAGTTGAAACTCAGCAAAGGCTAAGTCATAAAGGCTCACCACGTGAAGAAAGTGATGAGGCAAGCAAGGAAAAAAATAAACTAAAGCAAAATGACAGACAGAGCTGGTTACTTTGTGTCTTGTAATTTGTAATATTAAACTGTGTTTTGAGTTTATTTTGTCATATCACACTTTATTGTAACTCAGGGACTGATAGCTAAATTCCTCTGCTTAGAGGTGTAGTCAACTAAACTAGTTTAAAGTGTCTTACTGTAAAATCAAGATGTGTATCCTTAGCATTATATTGTTTATCATACATTTGAACACAAAGGTGAATTTATTTTTCTAAAATAAATATAATATCAGACAAGCACAGAATTAAGCACTGCTGATTCCTATTTTAGCTGGTAGTTTGTATTCACATTAAAAATTGCATTTGAACAAACTTCTTCCACTTTGTATAGCCTACCGGTAAGTTCATGTCTAAAAGACTACATTTGAACAAAGCAAAATATGGCAGGAGGTCTTCATGTATATAGGTTAAAAGTTTACTGAGTGATGCAAAGTGAAGCCTTCAGAATATTGTGATGTGCAACTTCACTATGTGATTTTATTATCATTATTTTCCCTCACAGAGAAACACTTCTTTCCACATAAACCACACATTGTTTGTTCTTGTTCATGAAAACATCCATGATGCTAATCCTGGAAGATACATTACAAAACAGGAGAATATACATTACCTGCAGTAACAAATGCTGAATAAGCAACGAGTGTCAAGATAGCTTATAATTCATTAATATTCTTTACCTTCAGTGATACCCATGGTGTGATAATGGCATATGCTTACACTAGAGAACGAACAGGTGAACAGCAACCTTAAAAGATGGTTTGATGCCAGACATATAGCCATTTCAATGAGACGGTTAAAAAAAACCCAAACAATTTAATATTCAGAGAGGCACCTGATATTTCATAAAAGTGCTTCACAGTCCATAAATGTACTTAACTCCTGTTTGCTTAACACTATAGTCTGGCTTCCTAGCTGGGAATCCTGAATCCTAAATTAAGAACCTCATAATTGCCAATACTTCTTCTCCCATTCTATCTACTACAGATACATTGTCTGTAAGAGACTTCTGGTTTATCACAGTAGTTTTGGAAAGGCTAAGTTTCAAACCAATTTTGCTAATACCTTGTAAGATATTTTTAATGTGAACATTCCTTGTTTTCATTTTCATCTTTGTCACATTCACATTAAAACAGGTAAGAACAGCTACAAATGTAGCCCACCCACAGTCCTCCGTGCAGCCCTCTGCAAACCTGTGTTGATGCAAATACATTCTAAAATCCTCAAATGCCAGTGAAATGGTGTCAACAGATGAGGTTCACCTGTCTCAAAGTGGGAAAAGGAGCCTAGGTCGGGAGTTAGCAGGGCTCATTGAGAGAGCTTTAAACTAGATTCGAAGGGTGAAGGGAATAAAACCAAGCTCCTTAGAGATGAGCCTGGGGATGGCATGCCAGGACTGGAGGTGAGACTAATAGCACAGCTGAAGTGCATCTATGCCAATGCCCAATGCATGGGCAACAGACAGGAGGAACTGGAAGCCATCATGCTGTAGGAAGACTATGATATAATCACCATCATGGAAACATGGTGGGATAACGTGCATGACTGGAGTGCTGCAATGGGTGGCTACAAATTCTTCAGAATGGATAGGTAAGGAAGGAGAGGCAGTGGGGTAGCTCTGTATGACAGGCAGTGTTTTGATTGCCTGGAGTTGAACGATGGTGACAGCAGAGCTGAGTGGTTATAGGTGAGAATCGGGGGGAGGGCCAACAAGGTGGGTGTCCTGGTAGGAGTCTGTTATAGACCACCCACCCAAGACGAAAGGACAGATGAAACATTCTACAAGCTGCTGGGAGAAGTTTCAAGATTGCTAGCCCTTGGTCTCATGGGGGACTTCAACCTACTGGATGTCTGCTGGAAATACAACACAGTGGATAAGAAACAGTCTAGGAAGTTCCAGGGGTGTGTGGAAGAGAACCTCCTGACACAGCTGATCAGTGAGAGAACCAGGGAAGATGCTCCGCTGGACCTAATGTTTACAAACAGAGAAGGACTGGTGGGTGATGGGGTGGTCAGAGGATGTCTTGGGCATAGCAATCATGGGATAATAGAGTTCACGATTCTTGGAGAAGTAAGGAAGAGGGTCAGCAGAACTGCTACCTTGAACTTCCAGAGGGCCAGCTTTGGCCTGTTCAAGAGCCTGGTTGACAGAGTCCTTTGGGAGATAGTTGTGAAGGTCCAAGAGGTTCAGGAAGGCTGGACATTCTTCAAGAAGGTAGTCTTAAAGGCAAAGGAGCAGGTGGTCCCCATGTGCTGAAAGAGAAGCTGGTGGGGGAGAAGACCAGTCTGGCTGAACAGAGAGCTTTGTCTGGAACTCAGGTACTGTGGTTTAACCCCAGCCAGAGACTGAGCCCCAGGCAGCCGCTTTCTCACTCCTCCAACAGTGCGATGAGGGAAAGGATCGGAAGAGTAAAAGTGAGAAAACTTGTGTCCTGAGATAAAGACAGTTTAACAGGTAAAGCAAAAGCCACACATGCAACCAAAGCAGAACAAGGAATTCATTCACCACTTCCCACCAGCAGGCAGGTGTTCAGCCATCCCCAGGAAAGCCGGGCTCCATCACGTGTGATGGTTACTTGCTAAGACAAATGTCATGATGCCGAATGTCCCCCTCTTCCTTCTTCCCCCCAGGTTTATATACTCAGGATGACTTCATATGGTACGGAATATCCCTTTGGCTAGTTCAGGTCACCTGTCCTGGCTGTGTCCCCTCCCAATTTCCCGTGCCCCTCCAGCCCTCTCGCTGGCAGTGCCTGAGAAACTGAAAAGTCCTTGACTTAGTATAAACACTACCCAGTGACAACCAAACCCATCAGTTTGCTCTCAACATTGTTCTCACACCAAATTCAAAACACAGCACTGCACCAGCTACTAAGAAGAAAATTAACTCTATCCCAGCTCAAACCAGGACATCAGGGAAAAAGGAGCATTTATCACCTTTGGAAGAAGGGGCAGGCAACTCTGGAGGACTATAAGGATGTTGTAAGGTTATGCAGGGCAAACATTAGAGAGGTGAAAGCCCAGACTGAACTCATGCTGGCCTCTGCTCTAAAGTAACAAAAAGTGGTTTTACAAATACATTAGCAACAAAAGGATGACCAAGGAAAATCTTCATCCTTTATCGTGTGTGTTGGGAAACATTGCCACAAAGGATGAGGAAAAGACTGAGGTACTTAATGCCTACTTTGCCTTCTGCCTACTCAACCCCCTGTGTTGGAACAGAGGGATGAGGAGGAGCAGAATGAAGTCCCCACAGTCCAGGAGGAAACTGTTACTGACCTGCTATTCCACTTAGCCATGTACAAGCATATGAGGCTAGATGGGATCCACCCAAGGATACTGAGGGAACTGGAAGAGGAGCTTTCCAAGCCACTCTCCATCATTTATCAACAGTCCTGGCAAATTGGAGATATCCCAGAAGACTGGAGGTTATCCAATGTGATGCCCATCTACAGGAAGGGCAAGAAGGAGGATCTGGGGAACCTCAGGTCTGTCAGCCTGACCTCAGTGCCAAGGAAGGTTATGGAGCAGATCATCCTGAGTGCCATCATGCGGCACGTGCAGGACAGCTGGGGGATCAGGCCCAGCCAGCATGGGTTTATGAAAGGCAATTCCTGCTTGACAAATCTGACCTCCTTCTATGACAAGATGACCTACATAGTGGTTAAGGGAAAAGCTGTGGATGTTGTCTACCTGGACCTAAGTAAAGCCTTTGACACCATCTCCCACAGCACTCTCCTGGAGAAACTGGCTGCTTGTGGCTTGGATGAGTGTAATTTATCCTGAGTAAAAAGCTGGCTGGACAGCTGAGCCCAAAGACTGGTAGTAAATGTAGTTATGTCCAGCTAGTGACCGGTCACAGGTGGTGTTCCCCAGGGCTCAGTTTTGGGGTCCATTCTGTTTAATATCTTTATCAACAATCTGGATGAGGGTATCCAGTGCACCCTCAGTAAGTTTGCAGACAACACCAAGCTGGCAGAGAGTGCTATTTCTACTTGAGGGTAGGACGGCTCTGCAGAGGGATCTGGACAAGCTAGATGGATGGGCCAAGGCCAATCGTATGAGGTTCAACAAGGCTCAGTGCCGGGTCCTGCACTTGGGTCACAGCAACCCCACGCAGCGCTACAGGCTTGGGGAAGAGCGGCTGGAAAGCTGCCTGGCAGGAAAAGACCTGGGGGTGCTGGTTGACGGCCGGCTGAACATGAGCCAGCAGTGTGCCCAGGAAGCCAAGAAGGCCAACAGCATCCTGGCTTGTATCAGAAACAGTGTGGCCAGCAGGACTAAGGAAGCGATTGCCCACCTGTACTCAGCACTGGTGAGGCTGCACCTCAAATATTGCGTTCGATTTTCGGGCCCTCACTTCAAGAGGGATGTAGATGTGCCAGAGTGTGTCCAGAGAAGGGCAACAAAGCTGGTGAAAGGTCTAGAGCACAAGTTTTCTGGGGAGCAGCTGAGGGAACTGACGTGGTTTTGTTTGGAGAAGAGGAGACTCCAGGGGGATTTTATTGCTCTCTACAATTACCTGAAAGGAGGCTGTAGGCAGGTGGGGGTTGATCTGTTCTCCCAGTTAACTAGCAACAGGACAAGAGTAAACGGTTCTAGGTTATCAGTCGGGCTTGATGAGCTCAAAGGTTTATTCCAATCTAAATGCTTCTATGATTTTGTGAAATAAATGATATAATTAGCCTTGACTACTGCCTGTGCTGAAGCAGTTTCTTTTCTTCCTGTATTTATATATACAGTCCCTGTATTTATATATACTTTTTCATAGTTTGTCTAGTGAGAAAACATCTAACAGTAATAAACCCCAGAAATTATGATGGTTTCCTTATTAGTTTTGTGCATTTGTATTCATATACTTGCTTGTTTTGAAGTGATGACCTTGGAAACAAAATTTTCGTGACCTAAAGGAGACAGAAATTTATTTTTAACACTACCTTTGCTTAAATTTCAATACATGTAAATACTACTCTAAATTTTCATTTCACAAGCATGGTTCCAATCACATTTGTATCCACTTAAACCAGCATATGCTGGACCTTTGATTCCCCTCTGAATCATACCCTAAAAATAATGAAAGCTTTTTTAAAAACTAACTGTAATAATTTGTTCTCTTATTCCTCTTTAAAAAAGAAGGAAAAAAAAAAAAAGTCTCCCAGGTGGGGGATATATGGCCAGAAACAGGAAATTGCTTTCTTGGTGACCTGCTTTAGGAAAGCTTAATACCTCGCAGGTATCCTTAAAATTCTACAATCTGGCAGATAAATAGGCAAGTTTTTAAGTGGGTAATTGATGGACTTAGGCAGAGGCTAGTGAGTGAACTTAAAAGAAAGCTGGTTGTGCACAGGAAAGGAGGGGACAGATAACATTTTCTTATAACTTGAGACTCAGAATCTTTGTGTAGAAAATATCAGAAGAACGTGATGAACTTGGAAGAAATGCAAAGGAAAGTAAATTTACATTAAAAACTGAAAGACTCTCCAGTTGGATACTGACAGAAATTATATTGGTAAGCTATATGCCAGCCACTGGGAACTTTCTCTTGAGGAAAATAAATAGCTTAATACATTTAATGTTATTAGGCTGTGATAGAATGTCTCTATGGAAAACAAAATGTGTTCAAAACTGTATTTCCAATACAGCAGGAAAATATTGCTGCGATTAAACAAGACATTCATAATACTGCATCTGGAAGACTGTGCATAGCTGATCATGCATATTAAGACAAGACTTACTCCACCTTTGACAGAAAGGCAGGTTAGGAGCATAATCAGGACTGTGGTCACTGCAACTAAAATGGAATACTGTCAAGCAATGTGCATTTTAAGCAGAACTGTACAATGACAGGAAATCATTATGAAATCATTTGCCTAATTGCTTGCTGGATCTTGGTGTATTAAGAAGCAACAGCAGCTGATAAAGTGTTTGGATCAGTACTGCAGGTCACAACAAAAATCTATGCTTCTACATCTGTAATCAGAAAACAGAAGAAAACATGGACTTCCATGAATAACTCCATGTACCAATTCTATATGTGTTTCAAGGAGGATGAAATTAAGGTGCTGTTTAAGCTAAATGAAAAGTTGCCTAAAGATTGGAATGCCAAGTTGTCATTCAGATGAACCATCTTTGACCATCTATTTTAGGTATCTGTGTATAAAATATGTTTTGGTAGACAGGCATGTTTTTTTCTATTCATTTTACCTAATTTTTAAAAATTCTTTTTCTTTGGCTCCCAGCCTCACCAAGCTGTTCATATTTTTCTCTAGTCTTTGTACTTTTATGAATAGAATCAATATATTCTCTTTTTTCCATGTCACTGTCCTCTGTTTTCAATTTGGACCTCTCTTTCAGATCCTCTTTCCTTAATTTTTCCTTAATTCTGCCTGTACTTTATCTGTTTTGCCTGTAGTTCCTCACTCTGCATCTTCACTACCTTAATTATATTTTTTGCCAGGTTCAGTTAGCTGTTTCAGTTTCTATGGTTGCCCTGCCTGTGTTACAGATCTCATACACAGTGAACTTGTATTTTCCCATGGCTTCCACAACAGGCATGTGCCCAAATTTGTGCTTGCAGAGATACATGCACTTAAAAATAAGCAAACGAATGTCTTCCATTAGATATATGACAGCTCAATTAACAGGTAATTATTCAGATTATACTTTATTTTCATTCTTAGAAGGAATCAGCATCACAATGAAATTATATATCACCCTTCCAGTAAACATAGACTGTCTGCCAAATCTGCCTTGCATAAAGATAATGCCCAGAACTCCATCTATCATTTTTCAAATTTCAGTGGTTTTAGTACTCACATTAATAATAGCAGCTGCCTTTTGTGAGAGCTGTTTCAATTTTGCACTCTTTTCACTGAGTTCTTCAATCTCTTAAAATAGCTGGACTCAAGATTCTCTCTGGAAAAAACCAAGATGCTTTCTGTGTCCAGGAACAATCTTCTGCCATAGGCAATCTATGACTCCCAGTGTTTTTTGGTTTATTTTGCTGACTTTTACTTTGAGGTTGTTTATGTTTACACAGGAGTGAAAATCCTCCTTGACTGAGTTCTCAGGTATTTCCATAAAATTCACCGACAAACAAATAAAATACACCAACAAACAAACTTGACAAATGCAAACTTTTCCAACCAGGAAATTAGGATGACTAACAGAAAGACAGATATTAAACTTGATTACCTCTTTGGCCAAAGATTCATAAAACACAAGCATTCATCTCCTGCCATACAAAGGCCCCATAACTGAGCAAAAATGGGAAAATAATATTTAGAAGCTGCTTATAAATGATAGTGCAAGTATGAGAGGTTTTTTTGTGCAAACAGTGAAGAAAACAGGAGATGTGTCTGCAGCTGCATGTTCTAAACCCATTCCTGGTTTGGAAAGTCTGATGCTGTTTCTTGGTTGCTGGCATAAATAGGTTGTATTGTATTTCAATGCAGTCTTGAAATATCTTTGGAGGAAATGTAATCTTTGAAGAAATTTTGGTCATAAATGCAAGCACTGATCTTCTGACCTGCAGTAACAGAGCATGGGAATTATTCAACTAGATGCCTTCCTGCTTCTAATATTGTGATAGCTTTTGTAACTTCCCAAGACAAAATGCATGCCTAAGTCCACAGATTAATGCATCCGGTCTTGTTCACAGCCTTCAAATGATTGAGAGAATGGTTTGTAACACTATTACTAGCATTTTTCTATTTTATTAGTGGGCAATGTAAGATCTTTGTGACTTTCACCTCAGCTGACAGATTGCAGGAACTCGCTGAGAATTTTAATGCCTACTTATTTATTTAATTTATTTATATTACTAACAAAAAAAGGCTTATTCCAAAGACTTATTTTATTTGTTTGTCTTACACTTTTCAGACTTGTGCCACTGGAATATTCTATGTTGTGTGCCCCCGCATACATGTCAAACTGAGCATGTTGAAAATTTGATGTCTAAGAACTGTAAGTGCGTATGACAAAATTAATGATCATAGCATTCTTCTGTGTTAAAATACAAAGATTTTTTGAGGCTATCAGCAATTTTGGGTGCAAATATGAGACAATCAGAGAAGACTTGACTCAGAAACTGGAGATGGATCAGGCTTGAGGGGAGTCAATGTACAGTCAACCAGTACAATGACAGGTTTAAAGCTCTCTCTCCTTAAAATATCTTGTTGTGTTAGGTTGAAAATAACTTATATTGAAGTTATTTATTACATTATTCAGTTGTAAAGGTATAAGAAAATCCCAAATAAAGCTTGGCAGATGATGAGGAAATCATCTTCTGAGAAGTTACTGACTTACCTACAGTTCAGAATGAACTGTTTTTTGACCCCCCACTAATGCCAACAAAAGCAGTGCAGTAGCCACCGGCTGGCACCGAAATTTCTTAATTACCTCCATGACTCTGAGTTACTCTGCAGAAAAGCACAGCTTGTCCTAACACACTGTACTGCTTTCTAGTATCCAGCCTAGTCCTGCATTATGCCAGTTTATTGAGAGATGGCTTAGCGTCCTAATACAATGTACACAACTATATGATGGTACACTCAGATGTTTAATCTCAGAAATATTTCTATATACATTTAAAAATGAAGAAAAATATAACAGTAGAATATTCTGAAATGTTCATTTAAAAGACAGATCAATAGCTCTTTCACAGTGTTTTGTCACTGGAAGACAAGCTGTGGTGAAGGTTATTTTGCTGTCCAAAAAGGTGCAGGCTGCATTTAAAAATCTCACAGGAGGACATACATTTTGCATAGAAGTTCAATATGTTTTGCTCTTGCCTTTCCCATGCTATAACCATCAGTCTGATGTCAGTATGCTTCAAATTAGCTGATATTTCAGATATATATTTGTAAACTTAGAGATCTAAATGGTCTTTTAGGTGCTTTCCAGGGAGGTTATAACCTCAAAGGTGTTAAGAAAATTTACAACTGGGGCCTCAACAAAGACAGAAGTGGAAGAAATGAAAAGTGGAGGGTAAAAGTGAGGCAGCAATGGGAATAGAAAAAATACAAAAGGAAGAAAAAGAACTCTTGGAAAGGAGAAAAGAAAAGAAAAACCATGTAGAAATTCTCAAAAAGCAAAAAGCTACTTAGACTATAGGAACAGAACAACATGCAATAAGCAAATGGTGAGAATGAAGTGAAAACTAGGGCAACAAAAGAAAACTCTAAAAGGGAGGAGAGCAAAGGAAAAATAGTGTAAGACTAAGTGGTAAGCAGCAGAACAGGAACAGGTTAAGAGTAAAGACTCTGTATGCCAGAAGAGGACACTAAGAGAGTAAAATTTAATTTTTAGAAAGTCTTCTGGGAATTAAGCCTGATTTCCACAGAGGTGTTTAATGGGAGCTGTCTGCTCAGATCTTCTTAAGCATTTTTGAAAATCACCTCCATGCTATTTCATTCGTGTTTTGGAATAACTAAATCTTCCTCATATTTAGTTGGTAAATGGTTTCTAATGCTAACTATGGCATTTTAATTTCCTCTCAAATATATCATATTTTGTCAGACCTCTAATGGGATACGTTTAACCATCAACACTGTACAAGAAAGGCAAAGCCAGTGACAGTAGAAATTTCCCAATGCTTTCCTATCAAATTCAATTCTGCAATTTGAAGAACATTTTTTTTGGAAAAACAGAAGCAAAAGTATAGTTCATCACAGAGCAAGCCACTTTGCCAGTAATAGAGTGGAGCACTTTAAAGGGTGAGAACAAACAAGAAAATGATTGTGTGACTCTATCCCCAAATATACTGACATTTAAATGACACCATCTGTGAAAGCCTTGCCGTTGGACTCTTTAGGAGTGAGTTCTGTTCAGTCTATGGTTTCCAAAAGAAAGGATGAAGACTGCTGTTTTGACAGGGCTTTGTGACCCCTTAACAACAGCTGTCCATATAATGCTCAGGCACCGCTGAGTTTCTAACATAAAAATAATGTCCTGAGACCACTTTGTGAGGACTGAGCTCATTAGCTTGCCACAAAAGGAATCAGTATTGAATTTCTGAAAGTATTTAATCTTAATCCATTTGCAACTGAAGGTAGAATCTCCCTACCATTGGCTGGAAACTGTAGAGATAAGTATTATTTGTTAAACTTCAGTCTAGTGCATGATTAATCCCCCTGAGTTCAGTGGGATTCAATTAAAATCATGAAAGTATCAAGACGCTTTTCTACACTTCTTTGAGTAACTTACACATCAGTAAAAGAATGATAAGTTTAAATCCATTACTATCAGATATTCTTTTTCTTCATACAAAGGAGAACAGTTTCGTGGTCAGAAAGAACACAAGCAAGAAAAATCCTGAGCATGTTACTTTCACGGGCTGAGCACTGAGATAGACAGTGGTAAGCTGCCTCAGTCTTTCACTGTATAATGTAAAATGCACATGTCATCTAATTATTCTCCAGCCTAGTGATTAAGGAATTATCTAAAGCTGCTGCAGATGTGAGTTTGAATCTCCTTAGGCTCAAGAGAGAACTGAACATTGGCCTCCCACTTTTTTGGTAATTACCATATCATAATAAATTCATAATAAATGTACACTTCCCACGTCACCTACATCCGTCCCTACATTCTGCATCCCCAACGCCCCCGCCCCCCCCCCAATTCCCTGCCCCCCCCAATCTACTGTGTTCCTCATAGATGTCTAGGTTTACTGTAGTTCTCCAGCTCAAGAGCCTGAAGTGGCATCTAAACAGATCCTCTAACCTTTGGAGAAAGGATGCTTTAGGATACCTTCGTTACTAGCATTTTCTAAGCAGCCCTCCTCCCGTGCAGCATTTCTTGAAACATCCTTTGCCAGCATGTCCTTCTCTAAGGATATTCTGGGTAGAATTAATTTAGATAACTCCGCATCCCACTTTTAAAGGGGTGCCTGCCTGAATCCATGACATGGGTACCCAAACTCATACACGTATTCCCCTTGCCATTCAGTTTCTCTTTGTACCAGCTGTTCTGATTCCAGAGCCAGAAGCCTGATTCTTGCCCTTTCCAATGAATAAGAAACTGTCTCAGCAAAGCAAATTTCACTGTCAGAGCCTGACCCCTAACAATTGGGTGATGCAGTTGTATTTGAGAAAGCAAACTTCCTTTTGCAAAGCTGTGATTCATGGCTGAAAGGATTCAGAATCAGAAACAATACTTCCTGCAAACACACAAAAATCCAGGTTTCTCTTGAGGTCATAATTATGCTCTATGTATTTACTTCACTAACTTCTAATTGCTTTTTACTTAAACTCTGTCACCTGTACTCTCCAGCATTGAAAATAATCTTTCTCCACGACCTCTTCAGTCCTGTCGATTTTAACTCTCTTTCTCTATACATTTGTCCTTAGGTTCCTCTTTTCCGTTTTCCCATTCCCCTTCCCCTCCCTGCCCCCCAAGTACGATGCACTGGGTTTCTGTTCTTATCCATTCTTCTCTGGTTTTAAAGTCAGGGTTATTTTTTTTTTTTCTTCAAACTTCTATATATAGAAAGGCTGTAAAATATCTAACCTCCTTTTTTTTTCCACATCTTTCTGATTGGAGAGCATCCAGTCCTGCCAAATAATCAGCCATCCTTATGGGAATACCGAACAAAAAAAGTACGAGTATTTTTGTACCATGTGTAATAAGGAAATATTTATGCATCATAAAGAATTTCTTGTGTGTTTGTGTGCAATTAATTATTATTATTATTAAAGAGAAATTGTAATCCTGTAAGATAAGTTAATGTTTAGTTAAAAGCTTGAAAGAGAAGGGTTGTCTTCTGTAACAATGATTCAGTCAGGCATAGTATACAAGAAATTGTGCAATTTTTGTTTTAGCATCTTATTGCTTGGTATTGAAGTGCTTTAAGTATTATATGACCATGGCTGTCTCGCTTGTATTAAAAGATTTGAGAATAAGTTGCTATATAATTGCTGATCCTATGAGAATGTGAAACTGGATAATATATGAAATGCAACCAAAAAAAAATATACCCAGAGGCTGCTGTGACTTCTTCTGTGCTCTGTCGTGTTTTCTTCTGGGGCTGGGTTGGGGTGCTTCAGGCTTGGTGTTGCCTCCGCTCCCCCAGCCCTGCCAGGAAGGATGCAGGCTGGTCTGGGATGCTGCTGGGGACCATGAATGGGTTGGGGCTCGTTCCCCATAGGAGAAGGGCAAGTCCTCGCCTGCGTGGGCATGTGTTGAAGGAGCTGTTGACGCTGAGCTCTGCTGGAGGCCTCTGAGAGAGCAACCACGAGCTTTTTTTGGGTGTTTTTGTTTCCCCCTCCACTTCTGTGCCTGCGGAGGCTGAGGGCCTCCGTGCCAGCGCCGTCCCTCCCCGCCAGCGGCGCAGTGAGCGGAGATGGCCATAGAAGGCAAACAGCCTCGGCAGCACCGCGCTCCTGGCGCAGGGTGCCCCGGCTGCAGCCGCCGGTGTCTTCTGGTGGCCTTATCCATACCTGCTGGAGCAGCGTGGGAGCTGCGGCCCCGGGCGGGGGTGGCTGTCCCGGCAGGATGAAAGCGGGGCCGGGCGTTGCTGTGGATGCACTGGAGGCAGCTTGCTTAAATCCTAGTGGGGTGGCCTGGGGGTCTCCTTGCCGTGCCAAAGGGGTCCCCTGTGGCTCAGCGCCGCAAGTCTCTGTGATGGGGCGCTCCTAAAGCCCTCCCATGCAGCTTCCCACTCCAGGGATCAGTGTTTTCCTCTCCCCCCAGGGCTTCGAAGGCAGTGCTGAGCAAAGGCAAGGAGCAGGGGAAAAAAAATAAGAAAAAGCAAAAGGCAGGTCTAAAAATAGCCCTGCTGGCCACCATGCCTGGGAACGGGCTTGGCTGAGTGCTGCTGCTCCGGGAAGTGACTCGCTGTGGGGCCACGGGCTGCCCAAGCCGGAGCAGCACTGCCAGCCCCTTCCCCATGGGATCTCCCTGCCTGTGGTCCAGGCAAACCTCACTCCTGCCGGGTCCATCCACATCTCGCAGCTCTGCTCACCTAAGCGGAAACACCCTGGAGAGCAGCAGGGGCCTGGTGATGGAAGCGTGCAAAGTTTTAAATTATAGAGGAGTAGGGTTTTTTTGTTGGCTTTGGGTTTTTTTTTTTGTTTTTTTTGTTGTTTTTTTTTTTAAATAAAGCCTTTAGCACATGCATTAACGTGGCCAGGCAATGAATAATTTACTCCCGGCTCTATTAAGCTTTTACACTGGGACCCATGCAACACAGCTCGCCTTGGAGCTAAAGTAGGTCACGTCTGCTCAGAGGGTCCCCAGGCATCCCCCTCCCTGGCTGGTGCAAGCGTGGCGCAGGCGTGTGTGCACACACATGTGCGCTTGCTGCCTCGGTCCGTCCGTGCCTGCCTGTGCGTACGTGCAATGCCCCTGCCCCTCCCAGGCTGCTCAAGCGTGTGTCCTGCTCAAAGGGACACTCTGGGGGCAGCGATTTGGGGACAGTGAATGTCCCCGTCTGTGGGTGGGATGAAGCTCCGGGGTGGAGAGAAGCTCTGGATGGGGCACAGCCTCATGGCATCGTCAGGAAAAAGGGTGCAGGTTGCTGGCACCCAGGTCCTTTGGTCCTTGGCGCTTCCTGGACCTGTCAAGCAGTGGTCATAGGAGAAAGCAGCCAGAGAAGAGAGGAGATGGCATTGGGGCTGGCAGAAGAAGGAATAGGGAAAAGGCTGGGTTTTGATACACTTTCATTTTTCATTTTACTTTTTACTGGAAATGCCTCCTCTCTTTTCCTTGTTTTTAAGGTGGGACAAAAAAAAAATCCATCTGGGAGCTTTTGGACCATTTTCTTCCAAAAGTGCTGTGCTCTGCCACGGCATGTGGTCGAGGCACTGCAGCAAGGAGCACTTTGGAAACAGCAAATCCAGCTGTTCTGATGCAAAAAGGTCTCTCGGCACGGCCGTGCTGGACAAGCTGCCACAGAGCTGGCCTGGGCCCCTGTTTGAACTGATGAGACATGTTCGCAGCAGGCCAGGGTGTCTTCAGGGGGGCCAGATGCAAAACTCAAGTCCCTGCTTGAAACCAGAGACATAGAAAAGGAGACAGGTCACTTAACATCTGCTTTCATCCAGGGACCTGCTGGTCACCAGAGACTGCAGAGTTCCCATCTCCGAGGTCAGGAGCACCTTGCAGCGCTGATGCTCACCTTGTG
Source organism: Ibycter americanus (assembly GCA_035590275.1). Classification (NCBI taxonomy): domain Eukaryota; kingdom Metazoa; phylum Chordata; class Aves; order Falconiformes; family Falconidae; genus Ibycter; species Ibycter americanus. Next base: position 60,521,740 of record JAVJGI010000014.1, on the reverse strand, counting down.
GTCCTTCATACCTTTGCTGATGATTAAGGGTACCCAGATGCAGCTCAGCTGTGCGGGTTGCATGATCTGGTGCCTTCAGCCCATTTCTACAGCAGACATGATGAAAAGCAATTCAAATGGCTTCTGCAAAGGATCAAAATGGCTCCTGCAAACCCTGGCAACTTCTATCTGCTGGTCTGCACCGGCAGCGCAGGGAGAAGAGCCTCTGTCACCATCTCCTTTCCCCAAGGCATCCCTCCTTGCTCAGGCTGAAGCCTTTCATGGTTGAAGCCCATCGATGTCCTCCCAGTTGTTTGTTCCTTGGGCAGACACCAATGGCCACAACTGCGAGATGACTCAGATAGCCCCAGATCCGTGCTGCATCAGGCTTTGGTGGCTGCCGCTCCCAGCTGACTTCCAGCTCACGTAATGTTGCTGGGATTTCCCTGGAAAATGTGGGTGGTTCAGCCCCATGAGGATGAGGAGCAGGTCTGCTGTGGTCAGGGACCATCACATGTACTAGCTCTGTGGACCCCCAGCCCGTGGCCAAATAAAGTGAAGAGCCAAGCTGCTTGATGATGGATGACCTTGGCAGCACACCTCCAGAAGAAGCAGGCTTGGTTGGTTGGGTGTATAAGGAGGCTTACCCAGGCCAGAAGCATCCCCAGGGAGGCAGAAAGAGCTAGGAAATGATGGAGACCAAGCAGGGGGGGAGAAAGCATGCTGTCTGCTTCTTACCTTGCGTTTCCTTATTGCACATGTTCCCTCTCATGAGTTTTGCTTACTTGCCGGGCTCGGATATTGCCACACTGTCTTACAGCTCCCAAAATACCTTTGCTCTCCCTCTGCCAACCAACCACTTGTTAAATTATTCCCCAACCCAGCAAGAAGTCTGTAGAGACTTGGGAACGGCACCCCAATACCCCAAACAGTGAGCACGGAAAGACACAGGAGATACATAACGGACTGCACGGGTGTCATATAGGTTTGTAGGGATGAAATACACCCTGCTCAGTAACTACTGGTGAAAGGTGAGTGGTACCAGAGCCACCCCCAAAGCGACAGACCACAGCCCAGAGGGGCTTTGGGGGTCATGGTGCTGCTGCAATGGGATCCCGCACAAAAGCCTGTAATATTCCAATGGCAAGCGGGTGGCCAGAGGGTTATTAGTTAGTTACCTCCATCCTGATTCAAAAATACGTGGGATCAGGTCAAATCCTCGAAGAATAAAACTTCTCTGACGTTTTTTTGGCTTTGTTATTTCTGATGATAGGATGGGAAGGTCCTGGTCTGTGTTGAGTCAGCGTGTTAACAAGATGCGCAGTGCGGCGGGAAAGCCGCGAGGTGGCATCCGAGAGCTGATCACGCGAAACCCGGACGCTCGCAGGCAGGAGCTTAACCGGCGCGTGCGGCTCGGGGCAGCGCAGAAACCCGCAGAGCTGGTCCCGCACCTTCCTCTCCCCCTCGGGATGGGGACAGTGTAAGTACTTCAGACAAAAATCTTTGTATTAATAGAGGAAAACCTTTTTACCTCTCTGGTCAGCTATAGCACTGTTACCTAAAATACACCGAATCTCAGTGGGTTTGCTGGGGAGGGGGCTGTCCACAGCCCAGCCTGACCGTGGTGGGACCATCACCAGCATCGATTGACTCAGGCCATTGACTCGTGGCTTGGTCCAGTTGAACCTGGGAAACCCTGGGGATCTCCCTCTTCTGGCTACCTCTCCCAGTGCATAGCTTCTGGTATTACTCATCTAACTAAAGAAGAACAAAATATAACACTTTTGTGATGACATAGCAATGACACATTCAGCTCTTTACTACGCATGGGGCAGTGGGGGCCACCCGACCATGCAAGTGGGCTACCTGGTCCAGCTCTTTTTGCAAGTGAGGCTGAGGACTGAGCTGGGTGGAAGCATGACCAGCACCCTACGGTGGCGCTGGGTCAGACGGCAGATGGCACCAGGAGATTAGCTCAGGAAGATCCGAGCAAGTCGGGGTGCCTGGAGGGAGCAGAGGCCACCGCTGGACTCGCAGATCTCAGCCTGGCACAGGCTGTACGACCAAGAGGAAAGAACAGCTGCAGCAGCCCAGCCTCCTGGGACAGCGGAACACCAGCCCCTGATAAAAACCTAGAATTGTCTTCAAATACATCCAGAACGTCCTTCTCCTTCGGTCCGGGGCACTCAGAACAGGAGAAATCCCAGATTTTCCTCTGTGTGCAGACGGATTGGAGTCTCCAGTGTGTTTGTCCTGCTACAGGAATCCACAGCTCTCCCCTTCCCTCCATTTCCCACGGTCTCTAGACACAACAGACTGAGCACGCTTCATCTGGTGGGCTTCATCCACTGAGCTTCATCCATCGGGCTTCGTTGTGATTGACTCATTCCTTTCATCCTCCTCTGGGTCACAGGAGTGAGTGGGAACTCCTGAACCTCTCCTGGGCACCAACGCTCCACGCTGCTCGCCCAGGACAGGTGTTTCAACAGGCAAAGGGAGGATGACAGCTTGCTCCAACGTGTCAATGCCAAATGGCTGCTGCAGCAATTACTGATTTTGAGGGCATGCTGGTACCGTGACCAATGTACTTTCATCTGTCCTTTGTCCTTTCACTGTTCTTGGTGTCCCGCTGAGGACTGGGTTGGTTGGTTGCTCAAGGGTCTGTGGGCGACAGCATGGTCCCCCTCATGCTCTCTTGGTGAGGTTGGTATCTGCTGTCCTCTGCAGGTGCTTTCCCTTCTCTGCTGGCAAAGCCAGGAAAGCCAGCCCTCTGCCCTCCACCAACTGAACTGACGCAGGGTGGGCTGGAGTTTCTCAGGAGATCTGCCAGCCCCACCAGAAGGCAGACAGGCTCTCATGGGACCTGCCAGCCTTAGGGACAGGTACTGGGGTGTCATGTAGGGGAAGGAAGGCAGTGGGTTGATTGACATTGATAATATACAGCTGTGACCTTGCTTTAATGATGTGCAGCTGTAGCTCATTCCCGCAAAAGTGGTTCAATAGCTCTGAGGAGTGTGGGAGAGGGGGCCCTGGATGAAGCAGAGACAAGGAGCAGTCTGGCCTGGCCTCTGGAGGAGGGAGAAAACAGCATGGACAGTAGAACCTGACCAATGGTAAAGCCTTTTTGCTGCTTGCTAGTTTGTTTGCATTGTGTTATTTTTCCTGTCTGCCGGAACTCAAACTGCAACAGGGTCATGAGCAAGGTCCCAGGCCATGCTACTGCCTGGTGGGTGTTTCCAGTTTGGAAGCTGTGGATACTGGCAAGTGCTGGACGTCCTCCTGCAACTGGCTTTTCTGCATGTCTCCCCAAGGCAGCAGGGAAAAAGCTGTGCACATGGGTCTGGACCGTGGTACCTAGTGCTGATTCTCTGCAGGTGGTATGGAGTTGCCCCGTATGGAGAAAGCACATCTTAGGGTCGTCGTTGACTTTCAGGTTACTGTGAGTTTGCAGCAGCAGCAGCAGTGGCTGTGACTTGCATACGGCCTTCCAGGTGAGAAAGCTGAAGGGAAGGAGTGAACTTAGAGGGATTTTGGCAGAAGAGCCTGAACCTTGCGGATGGCTGGGAGAGGCTGTCAGCTCTGCTCTGTCCACAGCGTCCCTGGTTCAACCTGAGCTGAATCATGCCCTGCTTCCCTCAGCGAGAAGTGTCATCACTGCCCAGCTCTAGGAAGACCAAGTAGCTGCCACCTCCTCTCTTCCATGGACTGGTTCATCTCTGCCAATGCTCCCGGGAGGTCTCTGCGCTGCTGAGTGGCCACATGTGGCATTTTACAAGATGCCTGCTGGCGCAGGGGGATGCCAACCGATTCATCCCAGCACCTTGCCTTGGGAACAGGCTCTCCTAATGCAGACAGCCTGAGCCACAGGTGCCACCATTGGCCAAAGTCAACAGCGTTCAGCAGTGCTTCCGCGTGCTTGGCTTCATAGGGCCCCTGATGGGTTGACAGACGGCTTGATAAGACATCCCTGCATTGCAGGAAACTTCGTGCCTTCACCCGCCTCCCTGCCAGTCATCTGCAGCCAGTGTTTTTGCTTTCCAAACCCAGACCTGACTGTAATGAGGAAATACGGCCTCTGTGCTGGAGGACCACCTCCTGAAAAAGCAGGGGTGAACCGTAGGCAATGGAAACGTCTCCCTGGGACAGGTCTTCCTTTCCAAGATGCTGCGGCACAGGGAGGTGAGCATGTGTCCCTTCTGCTGTCCAGCAGATGCCCATGGGTTTGGGAAGCAGGTGTCACCTTCACCTGGAGAAACACACTCAGAGTCCCTGACTGGTTGTTGGGAACCCATCACCCCCACAGAAGATCCATACCACTTTGTCCATGAGGCCAGGCCACTCAAAAAAAACCCCTTTTGGTTTTTATCCTCACTTTTGGATGAATGAAGACCAGTCATGATGAGGGCTTCAGGGACAAAGCAGCTGAGGCCTTTGGGAATGGGAATCGCTGCTTGGCTGACTTGCTGGCTGCCATGCTTTCAGAAATGTATCCCAGGCTCAGAAAGGGTCTGGATGCCACGGTTACACTATTCAGCAGTGGTCCTGCAGCTGCAATGGTTTATTTTTCTCCCGCTATCCTAACCGGTCTTACTGAAAAGAGCGCAAGTCGTTCCTCTAGAAACCAGTGCATTTATTAACCTCACCACCACCACAGCAGCTCAGTCTTTACAGGGACATTAATTAAGAAGAGCACCTTCAGTTCCAGGGGCTCGTTTCCGCAAGAAAACCACTCCCAAACAAATCGCTGACCACAAGTTATGACTAGCCTGTTCCTGAACTAGCCCTTGCATTTGTGTCCTGAACCCATCAAAATGCTGATGAGGGCTAAACAGAGTAAAATTTGATTAAAGTTTAATTGAACACCTCCATTTTTGGGTTACCCTTCTGGTGTAGGCACTTAGATATGGGCTGGGAATCAGTAAGGAAATACTGCTTTTCCATGGAAGTTGCCACCTGTAGCTACATTGCCTTTTTTGCAGCAGTTTGGGGGAACTGGAGAGAAATATTTCTCTTTTGTGGATCAGCCTGGCTGTGCCAGCATCTTTCTGAAATGCAATAACTGGATTTCAACAGATGCATCTTAAAATGACCCTTTCTTGGCTTGAACTGAGCACTTTGATGTAGACCTCTGGGGTTTTTTTTAATATTAACCAACAAAAGGCTTACCTTGAAATCCCAGGGACCACTGGGCCTGTTTCCTTGGTTTCTTTTCTCAGAAAAATGTTAGTTCTGAAAAAATTTGCCCTTGTTACAGATTGAAAGGTTACAAGGGCATCTCTCGGGAAGATGCACTGACTTCATGTGATGGATTTGGCTTTATTAAACAGATACAGGAAAGTTTATCTCCAATATATGTAAAAAATTTTGGTGGTCTAATCTTAAAAACTGTTTTAGTATTTAACTAAGGCTAAAAATCCTTTCTTAAAATTTAACATTTTAAAATTATTATTTTTTATTTCTGATGGAGAGGTCTGGTGGCTGGGGAGCAACCAACCACCACACCTTGGAAAAGGGAGGGGGGAATTCCAGTCAGATACAAGGGAAAAAATTCACATTTGTATTCTTAACAAAGATTATTAATTATTACAAACACACACAAATCCAAAGCCAGTAAGCAAACTTTGGGTATCTGAAGAAAATACGTTGCGACTAAGAGGAAGGTGACCTCCCAGAGGTGTGTGCTTGTGTATTGTATCAGAGTAAAGCTGTGATGCACAGAAGGTTCCTGAACTAGAAGTGGAAGCAAACATTGGTGACACTCAGAGAAGATGGTGTTGGGTGAGCCTTGGAAAAAACAAGATAGGTTTTATCACATTTTTCTGAGCACGGGTCGTCAGAGCTACAGACCTGTTGTTTCTGGGAAAAGTCTTAGTCATGAATGTTAGACCTGAAGCATTTGCAGCTCCAAGGACAGAGAGGTACTGGCCAAAGTCAAAGCCAAGATGAGAAACAGAAGACTTGGGCTGAGCTGTAAAAAAAAAACCCCTGAGCCACCACATCTGATGCTTTTTGCAGTGGACTGAGGAAAATAATATTGTTATAACTACTGCCATTTAAATTCATGTCTCTTCCTCCCAGTATAACCTCCTTGCATGGATAAGGCAGATGCGAGGCAGCATTTTGGGATGGTCGCAGGAGAAAACCCAAGTGATAGAGCACTGCCAAGAACTGGTAAGGAACATTATCTCCAGAGCCTGTGATGAAGGAGAGATACTAGGTAAGAAATCTGCCTTCCTGATACCATGGAGCAGGGATGCATGCCCCTCCTTGGACGAGATAGTCCACAAAACCATCCCAGAGAGACGAGAGGAACTGACCCGGGGAGACCAGCGTCACGTCAGGCCAGCAAGCCGTGTGCGGCGTGACTCTCACTTGGTAACAGGGCTCAAGGGCGGACACTCCTCCGAAATGCAGCTGCTGTCAGGAAAACACTTGACAGTCCTTTGTTTCTACTTACAGATGTAACCTTGAGGTGTCCTGACTTGCCCACAGAAATCCCACTGCCGCTTAAAGCAGAGCCTTAGCGTACACACGGGCAAACCCAGCCAGCTCTGTGAAGGTGATGGGGCTAGAGAAATGTGCACACTCGTGTCCAGCACCTGAAAGTGCTGTTACACGTTTCTCTGTACCTCTCCCTCCCTTGGGTTTTGGGCAGATTTCCATATCCCTTCTCTCTGTCACCTGCATCCCACTCTTTAATTCTTTTTCTAGCATCTCCTGCTACTGTGGATATTTCTGGTCACTATTAAAATGTGTGTTAACTCTTTGTGGGGGAAAACGGTCATCTGTTTTAAATAATTTTGAAAATGTTCTTCTAGAAAAGAGCAAATATAAACTTTATACCAGCATGATGCTTGTGTGACTGAGACTGTTAGGAGTGAAGCCTGGGCTAACAGATGACAATGTGTTGTGCAGGAGAATATGTATTTTGGTAGGAAACGCTACAGGGACAATTTGGTTCTAAATAAGGTCATTGAAAATAATCTTATAAGAAGATGGATATAGAAAAGTAAAACCAAATACACAGAACGTATTTTCCTCATTTTAGGACAAAAACTCTCTGTGCCATTATGTGTTTAAATCCAATTTCTCTTAATAACTGCACAAAGATCTCCAGCAGAGAGCAGAAGCAGAGCTGGTGAGTCAGGCGCATTGCACAGCACCTAGGTCATGCTTGACTTACACAGAAGTGGCCACTCTAGATATTTTCCACTGTGAAAAAAATACAAAACTGAAGGACTGGGTTTCGTTTGCCACAGACGAGCACTCTGGAACTGCTGCGGGCGATTCAGTAGGTCTGTGACTCATGCGGTCCCGGCCTTGCTCTCACTGCTCCTTGCTCGCCCCGGCAGAGCAGAGCCCGGCCTCCGGGGCGAGGCTCACACCGGAGCGAAGGCTCTGCCCTGGGGATGCTCCGCCAGCACCAGCGGGCTCAGCACCAGCGGGCTCAGCACCAGCGGGCTCAGCACCAGCGGGCTCCGCAGCAGCTGCAGGGCCTGGCGGAGCTGGGCGCTGGCGGAGGCCAAGCTTGGGCGCTGGCGGGGAAGGGCAGAGGTTTGCCGGGCGGTGCTGCCGCCTGGCTCGTTAGGTGTCTCAGGGCAGCCTTTCCACTTCAGCCCAACGAAAACAACAGGCCCAGCTCACGGTAGCAACAAAAACTCTCTCTGCTGCCTTCTTGGAGGGGAGCATCCTCCTCCACCCATGGAACCACACCTGGCCTTTCCCTTTGAGTCATTCTTGCCCGCAGCAAGACTGGGATCCTCTCCTCTTCCTCAGCTGAAGTCTTTTGGGGTATTCCAGCAGTGAGGGAGCGCCCAGGGCTGATTCACAGCTCACAGAAACCATTTTCTTCCAACCCAGCAACTCTTTTGCATCCTGAGGTTCTTCCTGGCCTTGCTCCTCCAAAACAACACAGTTCCCCTTCCCTGCCAGCTGTTTCCCAGCTAAGAAACACAGTCCTGGTTATGTCCATGTCAACTTGGACCGCAGCTAGGAGCTATCACGGGTGCCAGCATTGCTCCAGGCGGTGCCCCGGACATGGGGTCTCCGTGTGTGCTAAGCACACTAATCCTGCAGGACTTCTTGCTGAAGAAGCTGGCACAGCGAACTCTGTTAACGAGAGAATTGCCACAAGGCTCAGGCAGGGAACACCTGCGTATAGAAAACCTCTGCTAAAGCCCCAGACAGAAAATGAAGGATTGTCCTATTGAATGCCAGGCCCTGTGGTAACAAAGGCCTAAGAAATCATCCTCATTGCCCCTTTGGATCCTTCTCCTGCCCTCAGCTGGTGATGGGCACGCAGGCATCCTGGCCAAACGGGTTCCTGGCAGACTTGCGGGAGTACTAGACAAATGCAAGCTGCGACGCCTTCAGAGGCTTGCTGCAGGCTTTTAAAGCTAACTGCCAGGATCGCTGCGTGGAAGGAGCCATTGCCAAGGCAATGAAGGCTTTTGGGGGACAGCTGCATGCAGCCCTGTGCTTGGTTTAACTGAGATTTGAATTGTACTGTACTCAAGTCTAAAACTACATTTTCTCTACCGCCAATACGTTATGGCTTTTTGCAGTTCTGAAACACCTCACAGAGAAATGCATAATTGAGAGCAACAGGTTTGCACCTGAAAATAAGAGGATTAGTGATGTCATGCTTGCGGCTCCATTTCTGAGTTGAGCTAATTGCATTAAAAAGTTTTTAATGTAATGGTTTTCCCTGCCTCTGAGGCTATTTAGCACAGTGCTACCTACACAAAGCCACTTGTAAATATCCAGTTCAGAGGAACCAGAAGTGCACTTTTAACCAGTCTTTTGAAACATCTGGCAACCACAATGACAAAAATGCCAGAAAAATAAATTCTTTCCCCCTGAATTGTTGGCAGAGGCTGTCATGGACAACACTGTAAGAATACCTGTGTGCAGCAATGTGCAGGTCTGGGGAAGGAGTGGTGTGGCCCTGCCAAAATGGGTTGACAATGCAAACTGTAGGCACGAGCTGCAGTGCTCTGTCAAGTTTGTTTTGTGGAGTAAGTTGTGAGCAGGTGACAGACACCCAGCAGCTCAGACTCCACAGGCGGCTGCCGGCATGTTAGTGATGATTAGCTTTTTAACAGCTGCGTCCACCCATATGCATGTAAGAAACAGGTAGTGACTGCTAGTTGCGTGGCTGGGACGCGCAGATGTGATGGTGATAAGCAGAAGCGATGGACTCAGCTGTGGGAACATGCCACCCTGCAAGACACGGGTTTAGCATCCAGTCACAAAACAGCTTCTCTAACAGGACCAGCAACTTCCAAATCAATCACTGCTTTGGAAGAGAAAAAAATGCAGGAGTCAACTTGGAATTCTCATGTGTAAGCCAGCTGGTATGTTGGAAAGAAGGGGGGAATGAACAGGCCATACTCGGCATCCTAAAGACGAATTAATAATCTACAGGCTGCAAGTTAGGGCCAAAATTGGCATCTTCCTGGCCTCTTTCCATCTTAGCGCAGGGATGTAAAGGATGGCCATCTGCCAAGGGTTAAAAAAGCAGTTGCCATGCTGTGTCACCAACCCACCAAACAAGTCTGATGTTGCCTTTAAGGGGTTTCTCAAGGCATCACCCTGTTTCTTTCTCGGCCCTGGGCTTTTATTTCTTGCCAGGGCATGTTGCAACCCTGAGTCAGCCAAACCCTTGGTGCGGATCTCAGACTTCTCAACACCCCACAAAGATTGCGATAACAAACCCAGGTATAAACTAGAACAGATCACCTTTCAATTAAAAGGAACTCGAAGCAGCAAAGCTGGAATAGAAAAACAAGAAGTTTATAAAATTTTTCCTCCAGCATTGTGTCCTTGCAGGTGTCCTTGCTTCTGGACTTGGGTTTAGTCAGCTCCGTGGCTTTGAGTTCAACTCTGTGTGAGGCCATTGGTCCTTCCCCATCACCCCAACGCCTGCTCCCTGCACTTCCTCGCAGCTTCTTCTGGAGATGCAGCTTCCCATCTCCTTGTTGTGGCTATTACTCCTGGGCTTTCTCCCCAGCTGGACTCAGCTGCTCCCCAGGAAAGGAGTCAACCAGTCACTGCTTTCCAAAAGGAACATGATGTGCAAATTTTGAACAAGCAAATTGCACTGGGCTGAGAGTTGTTTGGGGGAAGCCTTGCAGCTAAGCTGTTAGACTGGTCTCCAAAGCAAGTTTTGGAGTAGGATATATCACCATGCACGTGCAGGTCAGTTCAGCCGTGCAGCAGCTGACAAGTCACAGCCCATGAGTGTCTTCTGCCACTGGGAGAAAGTCTGTAGCCCACATACTGAAAAAAGCTACGCATTCATCAGTTGCAGTCCCACTGGTCTTCAGGTGGGTGCACAAGAGCTACCTTGTATTCCAGCTGGCAGCCCAGCATCTGTGGCTTGTGGCATAATGGGCTCCAGCCCACGCTCAGCACCGGCACGCTAGGCATTCTCTGCAGCTCAGCTCAAGCCAGCCTTCCACGCTCAGCCTCCTCCTTTAGCAGTTGCTTGTCCATTGCATTTCTGAAGGAATGCCATTTGTACATGGACCGTGGGCTGGTCATGCCAAGCCCACTGCGCCTTTCCAACGACGCCTAGCTCTTAGTTATCTGTATCCAAAAGGATGCTCTAGATCATTCCTGCTGCTCACAGTCTAAGGGTGAGTATGCAAATCCTACATATCATTCATAAAAGTAATGCATAGTCTCCTCTACCTCCTAACACAAGCACCTTAGAAAAAAAGTCAGCATTAGATGGAACGCATAATAAAGCCAATATGAGAGAGTTCATCAGCTTCTCACCTCCAGAAGTGTCCAGAAAAGAATGTGGGAATGCTAGGAACGTCAGAACATCTCGTCATGGTGGTTCCCAGAAACTGGAGATACTCCAAGACTGTCTGAAATTACACTGTTGAACCACACTTGGATGGAGAAAATTTAATTAACTGTCCCTTACAGCCTGGTAAAGAACCACCCAAGACTGAAACAGCAGGTGCATTTTGTAGCCCTCAGCCATGTTGAGTAGCATAAAAGTGACACTGAGGTCTGCGGACTCCCCACCTCTTGCAGAGGAGACAGGAAGCCTGCCCAATGCCTGTAGGTGACAACAAGGCCAGGAGGAACCAAAAGGGCAAGACAAGGGAGAAGTCTGGCAGGAGTGGAGAATGAGGGAGTGGGTGACTGCAAGGAGAGATGCTTACTGTGTGGGTGTTGGCCTTGAGGACAAGGAACAGAGCCACCTGTAACTCTGTATCAGACCCCAAAGGGGCAAAAGGATTGAGAGGAAATAGAGAAGGCCTTGCAGCAGAGGAGGTTGTCAGGAAGGACATTTGGGGTTGACTGGAAAGGGGAAGAGCTTCTCCAAGGGTGAGACCTGGAAGGGTGAGACGTTCCTAGTGTTCCCATGTTCTTTTCTGGACACCTCTGGAGGTGACAAGCTGACGAACTCTCACATACTGGCTTTGTTATGCATTTGTTTCATTTAATGCCAACTTTTTTCTAAGATGTTTGCACTGGAAGGTGGCAGAAACTATGCATTACTTTTATTAAAGATATGTAGGACAGGCCATTCCTGTCCCTAGGATATCATCCCAGGCTTATAAATGGGAATGGCCATGTAGACAAGAGAGGGACTGAATGGAAACTGTGTTTCCTCTGTGGCTGAAGATTTCAGGGTGGGAAGTGATTTTGTGATCTCAGTGGGTTGCTCCCTCCCTTTGGCCGAGATGCTCCTCAAGTCATCAGCAGCTTGGCCAGCAAGCAAGAACCACATAAACTGTTGTTAGAAGATCCACAGCCTTTGGAAAGGAGGGGTTTATTTGGCCCCAAATCCTGCTATTCTCATCTGTAAGAGAGGTTTCTCTGAGTCCTTCTGATGCTTCAGGAACCGGAGTTTTGTGCAGCAATTAGCCAGACATAGCAATGGCAGCAGGGTTTGTCCATGGTTGTTTAATTTTAGAGCAATCTCTGGTTACTTTCTGCAGAAATACATGTCATGAGGTGTTCTTTGTTCTAAATATCCATCTGGTTTGGAGCACAGACTAGCACTGCCACAGCCCACCCCAATGATTACTGTACATGACGTTTGGTTAATCTTTTCCCTCCTTGGGAGGGAAGCAGAGAAGAACAAGAATGTCACACCTCTATGTACTCAGCATGAGATTAAACAATGTGGAAAACCCTCCTGGAAGATTTCACTGCTCAGCTCTCCACGTGTCTGGGAAGATCACTGAACAAGGACTGCTGTGGTGTCCAAGGCCTTTTTGGTGACATTAGGCAAGCTCTCCAGGCATCTGGTGCTGCCAGAGGAAGGAGAAACCTGGATGCTACAGCTACCCAGGTTATCACTGGTCTCACAACATGTCTTCTGTCTTGGCGTTTTACTCTCCAAGCAGGGCTTCTGCTGTCTGGGTAGATTTTTATGTCAGTGGCATCCTACCCCGCTGATGTTCAACCTCCCCTGGACCCAGGAGGCATTCAGGAGCCTGTTCCTGCTCCTACTGTATCCAAGTCCCTGCTCCTGGGGATGTTCAGAGCATGAAACACTTGCATTCATCTCATCTGCTCATGGTGCAGAGCTTGTTTCTTCTCTCAGCACCTTCCCCCTGGACATTTACCCAGATACCCTAAACCGTTTTTGTTAAAGCCTCAACCTCTTTTACCCATATGGGCTATTAATGCTGTCCAAGGGCCAAGATTCCACTGGGGCCATTACTTGTCCTCCTACTCCTACCTGTGCCAGAAACGGGGTCCATGCCATGCCAGAAACAAGAGCTTCACCACCTTGAGAAGAGGAAGTTACTCAGTTCTCTGTGAGATATAGCATTTATTTCTACCCCTGGGTGGCTGAATTTGTTGTAAATAGGTCACCTTGTTTAACAAGAAGGAATGTCAACACATTTTTATTAGCTTCCCAAACAAACCTCGAGGGGTAGGGCAACAAACTAGTACCTAGCTTCCTTGCTGCACTTGAAGTTTTTGTTTCCCTGCATTTCCTCATCTGTTGAGGGAGTGTGGTTTATGATTCATTCCACAGTGCTTAGTTATTGGAGATGTGTTTAAAGACGTGGGTTTTTTATAGTATTCCTTCATACTGCTGGTGTTGAACTTAGCGGTGGATGGCGCAGGCATGGATTAGATACAGCTACAAAACAAACAACTGCCTCCAGCCCAGCGCTGTTAGTGCTAAAAAAGGCCAGGCTCTTCCAGGAAACAAACCTGGGGAATGACCCAGCACAAGAGAGAGGCAAAGTGCACAACCCTCATATCACCCAGAGCCTATCTGGGAGTACTGATCCCTGCTGAGAAGTAGATGGACCTTCCACATAGCCTGATTCCTGTGCAGAGAATCTAGTAGCTTCCTTATGCACTATCCAGGTTCTGTGGCTGCTCCTCACTACCGTGTCTGTCTCCACCACATCATGGGCCAGGGTGCCCTCTCTGCCTTCAGGCCCCGCTGTGGCTCATCCTTCTCCAGTGACTGACGTGCACCTCTCACCAAGCCCCACTTGTTTAGTGCTCTGTTGTCCCATTTCTCTGCTTCACTCACAATGAGCTTTCTGCTCTTGCAGCTGGTCCCCCAGGTAAGAAACAGTTCCCCCAAAACCAGCCTCATCTCTCACGCACGGATCTATCAGGGTCCAGCTGCCCATGAGGACTTAAAAATGATTTCAGAGAGAACTGTATCATGAACTTGGGAAAAGCTCTGAAAAGCATCCAGGCAGCTTTTCTGTCCTTCCTTCATCAAAAATCATGCTCCTTTCTTAAGGAAAAGCAGAAATACCAGAAGCCCAAACCATCGGCTGTTGACTGCCCTGGACCAAGTGAGTCTGGACCAAGCCATCTCTCTGGGATTGAACATTGTACCATGTGGCTGGGTCTTAAACCATTCTGGAGTTAATGGTGTGTGACAAGTTGCAGAAAAAAACAGAAAAAAGCCAGAGACATGAACAAGATAATCATGCTTATGCAGACAGATGGCTTCACGGTGGTACACAGAGAAAGGGATGCTGCAGTGGAGGGGAAGTAACATCACTGACTGCTTGATTTCGCCTGCATTCATGGAAGCAGGACTTTGAGTGTATCCTTCCAGAGAGGGTGTTGGAAAAGTTGGTCAGCTGCAAAGTCCAGCAGAGGGTCGCTAAGACTGGAGTACCTGGCATATGATGAGATGCTGAAGGAGCTGGATTTGTCTCACAGGAGAAGAGAAGGTTTCTAGGGACTATAATTGCTGCCACCACTATAATTGCTTTAACTACTAGGCACTTCTGTAAAGGTATAGAGCTCTGCCACCATCCGATGGCTTACCAAATCTGACTGAAGAGGGGTGTTTCTGGGCATGCAGAGAGCGAGTTAGTCATAGAGTAAAGCAGAGTTTCTCTGGGTTGTGGCCCTGGCCTTGAAACCCTAAACTCCACCAAACTGTCCTGGGTGACTACGTGGCAGTTTGCACCCTGCCCCTGCGCAGCCTGCTAGCCTCTTGGCTGACTCACGCTACTGCGTAGGTGGGCTCGGGATAATCCCAAGAAGGATACACAAAAAAATAGGTGGACACGTGCCCCCGGCACCGGCCACACAAGATCCACTGCTGCCATTCAGTCAAAGTTCGTTTGCAAAAGGTTGTTTGTAAGCTCTGTATTTCTGAGAATAGAAACGCTGTGCAGGGGGGCTCTTCAGCCACCAGACTTCTGGTCCTGCCTCAGGCTTGGGGACAGGACAGACCTGGATGGCTGATGTGAAGGTACAGGCACCTCTCCCAGGAAGGTGGAATGCGCATGCCTTAATGCTCATTAAAAGCTGGCACACAATCACTAAAGGATTGTCTCACAAGGAGATTTTAAATGATTCCCTGAGCCGCACTCTTCTGCAGAAAACTGCGTTAAATATTGACTGATGGGATTACATTTAGTGTGATGTCTTACCAGCATGCAAGGATGCATGCAGGTGTGGACGAGGAAGTCAGTAGCTGAGGATAATTTCTGAGGAAATTACAAATCTGAGCTATGCAGATAACTACGTTTGCTGATACACACATGTGGGGATGGTGGAAGGTCTTGACCCAGAACAGAACAGTGCTGCAAAAATTTATAACCAGCAGCCACAAAGTTGCCCAGGATCTTCTTCTGCCCTCACCTGGCTGGGTGGGTGAGTGGAAATGTTGGATCCCAATATATTCCTGTATCTGTCTTCCCAGTGGAGCACCCTGTGAGGTGCTCAGAGGAAAAGGAGCAGGGGCAGGCTCTGTGGTCATGCACTCAAAACCCCAAATGTGCAAAGGAACGGGTTTTGGGGGCATGAGTAAATATTTAAAAATAAGGATTGTTGATAGATATTTTGAGCTGCATCCCTGTTGACACATTCAGCAGCAGAGGCTCTCTTTTTTTTGGAACAAATCCTCTCAAGATAAAATTGTCAGAGGGCTTGTCTCTGCAGGGAGTTAATATTTAAAAACAGAACCTGGTGTTATTATTTCAGAATATAATTGCCCACACTTAGAGCTGTTTCACAGGATTATTGAACTTCATTTGCAGACTTAATCTGAATCTAGGTCTCGTGGCTATGACCTACCTTACACAGCTCTAACACTCATGCTCGCTTTGACTTGGAGGTGAGATAAGGCTGTCACAGGATGGTGGCTTTATGGGTGAGATACTGTTATGGCATCTCCTCTCTTTGGGAGAAAGAAATTATTACTGTGTTGTTTAATTTCTTTTTCTAACTGTTGTCAAAGGTGCTGGTAGATCTGGACAGGCATCTTAGAATTTTCTGCATAAACTTGGGAGAAAACATTTGCTCTTGTTGGTCAGAAATAGAATTGCTACGCTGGGATGCGGAAGAAGCTTCAGAGGGATCCTGCTGAGGGTGACAACACCTCCCAGGCAAATAGAAATCCTTCATAGGTTAAATAAAGGGAGGGGAATAGAAGTAGTTGCCTCCAGCGTAAGTCCTGCTTGAGCTGTGCATGGAGAGAGAGAGATCATGAAGGTGGAGAGATTAGGCTCAGGCCCCTTGGGTACATTTTGGACCAGGCAGAGGCTTGCACTGACATGTGATGCTTACAGCAGATAGCTGGCTGCTCCACACAGGGCCCCCAACCCAACACTGCACCCGAGACTGCCCTGCCACGTGGGACTGCTGAAGGATCACTGCAAGGAGCCTGGGGTCCAAAGCACTGCCCTCACCCTCCACGGGGAACTGGTGAGTGTGCGACCTGCACCCGTTGCCCTTTGTTTCGGGGAAGCTCCTCCTCCAAGACAGGGAAGTGAGTCCACCTGAGGTCATGCCACCCTTCTCCTCACCTGAGATGGTCCAGAGAGGTGTTTCATAACTTGCAAACAAGGAAAATACATGCCAAGTTTGACTGCTATAAGTGAACTGAGTTACAGTCATGTCAACAAAGAACCTATCTTCTTACCTAGCAAGACAACAATGATCCTGATCATTGGCTAAAAAGGCAAACATATATTTTTGTTGAGCTAATGCAAAGTGGGACTGTTCTGGCAATAAGGATTGATTTGCAAGATTAACTTGTTATGACATGATCTTTATAGCACCACTATTGCATGCTTGAAGGAAAGTGAATGACCTCTGTGGTCACTAGAAGTTGGATGACCATAAGCATAAGTGAAAAATAAATGAATGTGCAACTAAGTCCTAAGTATGTTTTGTTTCAAGCTGTCTTTGGTTGGCAGTCAAAAGAGCTTGCCAGGCAATGCTGAAGACAAACAAAGAGAAATGGACCATGGCAAGAACTTCAAAACTTCTTTTAAACAAGGATCTCACAGAACTTGTAGCAGCTGGTGGAGTCCTTGTGATCTTGAAGCAAGAGCAGACTGAGTCTGCACACTGGAGCCAGCTGCCAGGCAGCAAATACTGGCAGAGAAAACACAGATGGAAAGTATGAAGTGGATTTGATCCAGAAGGAAAGCGGGAAAGAGAAGGGGAAGAAACTGAAGATGCAGTGCTGACAGTCATGGCAGGGAGGAGCAGAAGAGCTGAAGCAACCATTTCTCCTGCCCCAACAATAAGCTACTTGTCTGCCCAAACGCTGGCAAGGAATTGCTTTCCTCCCCATCTTGCTGCAGGGCAGGAGCAGAGGCTGTCTGGCCACAGGGCCATGTTGGCTGAGGGCATTGCTGTGCCTTGAGAGGAAGAGCCAACACCATCGGTTCCTCCTGGGAGAGAAGACAACAGAACCAAAGCACTTCAAATCTGCCACCCCACCCTGTCAAGACAGTGACACCCTGGGCACAGCAGCAGCCAGAGGCTGGGTTCTTCAGAGCACCTCCTGGTGTGCCAAAGCAGCACAGAAGCCACTTTTGCAGAGGTGCAAACAGGTGCCTTGAAAAAACAAGTGCATCCAGGAAGAGATGGCCGTTCCCTGTCTTTCTGTAATTTGCAGAAATGCAAATATTCCTGCTTCATCTACTGAGGCAGTGGATGTGGCAGGAATTGCACTGCTGTGTACACACTGAATAAGGAGTTTTGTCACAGTTTCCCTCAAACATTCTCCTTCCCCTGCCCTCAGAGTAACCACAGGAGTGGCTCACAGCCACTAATTCGATGCTGACTCCAACTTGGAAAAGCATTGCAGGGAATGACCCAGGAGAAAATAAATGCATCAGCCCTCATCTGCCTGGAAGGTGAAACATTTTTGCAAGAAGGAAAGGAAATTCATAGATACTCCCATTCATGCAAGCAGGAGGAAGTAAAATTACATGTGCAGGCTATTTTATCTGGTTCCGGCAACTTTGCATGACATACCCTGTACATTTTCTATTTTTCCAAGGAAGTCAAGCTTAGAAAACTTCCAGCTTCAGAATGCTCTTGGGGACACTGGAGCAGATAACCTTCTTGAGATCTGCCAGCTCCCTTTGGGTGGAAAACCTTTTACCCCTGAAACCCATAATCCCCAAAATCTCAGGCTTTTTCCCCCAGTAGGCCATTCTCACAGCTGAGATAGCTACGTTCCAACAATGCCGCATCCAGCTGGGTCCTTGCAAGCCCACGGACTCGCATTTTATTGAATTCTGGTCAACGCGCATGGCGCCGTGCTGCCGCCGGCTTCACACCAGTGCCGGTTTGACCCGAGCCACACCGGCTGGCACGGCCGCCACATGCACCCGGGCAGGCACGACGTGAGCGGGAACAGGGCCCAGCGCACCCAGTTACACTCTGAAAGGCCGGGGGGCTGCGGCCCTGCCGGGCTGCGGGGAGCGCAGCTGAAGCTTATTCCCCGGCGCTGCCAGGGGGGAGGCGGGGGCCTGACGCTGCGGCCTGCTGGGCCCTGGCTGCCCTGCCGGAGAGGCCCGGCGGGCCGGGGCCTGGGGCCGGAGCCGGG
>JAVJGI010000014.1:60450986-60500819 GCA_035590275.1 Ibycter americanus | reverse complement strand
GAACGAATTTCTTCCTTTGCTTTGCTTGTGCGCGCGCAGCTTTTGCTTTACTTATTAAATTGTTCTTATCTCAACCCCTGACTTTTACATTCTTTTCCGATCCCCCTCCCTATCCCTCTGGGTGAGGGGGAGTGAGTGAGTGGCTGCGTGGTGCTTGGTTGCTGGCCGGGGTTAAACCAGCACACACATACATTAAAAAGTTTATGATCTTTCTTTGAAAGCAAAACTTGTCTTTTATGAACTTCAAAAAGTTGGACCAAGTCTGATGCATTCTTATTAAAACAGAATAAACCTAAAAAAAAAAAAAAAAAGTAAAACTTGGGAAAGTCACAATGTGATTAAATATTTGTGGTGGTTTTTTTTTTTTCTTGGTTCAGAAACATGTTCAGTTTGGCGAGATAGAACAAAATATATTAAAAAACACTTACATGTAAGAAGAAGTAGTAATTCTCTTTTTTTTCCTATGTGTAAAAGCAGTGAGTTTTTATACATACTATAAATATTATGAGTATAGGAATCAGAAATACAGTTCTAGTCCTGGCTGTGTCTGAGATACACAAGCAATACTTTGTGTATGTCACTTTTAGAAAATATCATTACATTTAATCATGCAAAAACCACTGCTGATGGAAAAGTCACAAAGAAATAAACCATTCTTTCTCTTTGCAGCCCTGCTGAAATAAACCATACTTTTGAGTGGCTTTTGACAGGCATTAGGACATGCTTTTGTTTGCTATCCTTTACAGGCTTCCTTTAGCCCACCTCACACAGTAATTTCTGCTAGGGTTACATGGGTGCTGGGTGTGAATCCAGCTGCACCTTTGCCCCAGAGTTTGCCGAGCTCCTCCAGCCCCGTCCATTCAGCCACATCAACCTAAACAATTGAATGCATTGATTAGGAAAGTGGCATCAGTGTAGCACCTGAAGACTCTCAATTCATTGCATACACCTTCCTTCTGACAGGCATTTTTTAGAGCAACCTCAATACAGCTCCAAAATGGGACCAAAACTGTAAATGATCATTCAGAATGGGATACAGTTATGTGATTATACAAGCCAGTGGTGTGTCTCCTTCCACAAAGCCCATTATTTAGCCTTCATCACCCCTTTACAGAAATGGTATTATAGAATTTCAGGGTGTTCAGAGAAGAATGAGAAGAAAGATGAGGAAATGGAGAGAAAAATCACGCATCAAGAAAGACAGAAAAGTCTGAGCATGTTTTGTACCTGGAGAAGATGTAAATCAAATAAAATAATTAATATCAATCACAGTGGGATTGTAAAAAGTCGAGGGTTTTTTTGTTTTGTTCTAATCACCCGTTACTGGGTTTCCTGACAATTTACTCATAATAACAACTATATATGGAAGACAGAACAGTATATTCCATTTTTCCTGCCCCTTCTTCCAAAGGTGGTAAACTTTGCTTTTTTCCCTCAGTTCCAGACAAAGCTCTCTGTTCAGCCAGACTGGTCTTCTCCCCCACCAGCTTGTCTTTCAGCACATGGGGACAGCCTGCTCCTTTGCCTTTAAGACTACCTTCTTGAAGAATGTCCAGCCTTCCTGAACTCCTTGGCCCTTCACAACTATCTCCCAAGGGACTCGGTCAACCAGGCTCTTGAACAGGCCAAAGCTGGCCCTCTGGAAGTCCAAGGTAGCAGTTCTGCTGACCCACTTCCTTACTTCTCCAAGAATCATGAACTCTATCATCCCATGATTGCTATGCCCAAGACATCCTCTGACCACCCCATCACCCACCAGTCCTTCCCTGTTTGTAAACATTAGGTCCAGCAGGGCGTCTTCCCTGGTTATCTCACTGATCAGCTGTGTCAGGAGGTTCTCTTCCACACACCCCTGGAACCTCCTAGACTGTTTCCTGTCCACTGTGTTGTATTTCCAGTGAGACCATAGTAAAGCCTTTGACACAGTCTCCCACAGCATTCTCCTGGAGAAACTGGTTGTGTATGGCTTGGATAAGTGTACTTCATGCTGGGTAAAAAGGTGGTGTTTGGACGTATAAGGAGTGGAAGGATATCAAGAAGTGTATCCATCTATTATGGAATTCTGTACTTTCTCCCATGATACTACTGCAGGGGTCAAAGTATGCAACAAAATGGACTGTGCATTTGAATCAAATTTGGAGATTTATTCCACCAGCAGGAATATACCCAGCAGCAATATTCTTGCTCATACCATCTCTTAGGAGCAACAGTCAGTAACATGATCTTTCAAACTGTTCAGTAGGAAAATGCACCTAGATGTTAAGAAGTATGTCTAAATGCTATTCTGCATATATCTTAAAATGCTTCAACATTAAGCCATATAATTTATCTCACTGGAGGTGTTTTAGAACAATAATAATAATTTTTAGACCATCAGAATGTTACTGGTGAATGTAATTTCTTAGAATGTATGTAAATTAATATTCCAAATGTACACATCTACTGTCTAAAGTTGACCTTTATCCACTTATAAATTCCATTGAGATCTCATAATTATTTGATTGGTATTTGGTTCTTTAAGGAAGTAGCTAATCTATCTTCTGCTCTAGATGTGCTTTTTCGTTTTCTTTTTGTTTTTCTCTCTTTTTTTTTTTTTTTAATTTGTATCTCTCTTGGTCTGCCAAGCTCTTATAATTATCTTGTTTTGTGTCTACCAAAATGGCAAGCAAAATGTCCGTGTCAATTAATTTCTCATGGAACATAAAACCAGAGATTAAAATAAAAGTACATTATTTTCATATGGATTATTCATTATCTTTACCTCCCTGAATTACTGTAGGGTTTTGTCTATTGAAAATAAAAACTAGAGTCACAACTTCACTATTGGACTGTATATGCTATGGCCAGAAAAGACTGTCTCTGTGGGCACCTTAATTTATTTTTCATAGGATTAAAGTAGACAGTAATGAAAATCTACTCTTCTTTCTTCCTTTTCTTACTTGAAGAGATCACATTTTTAATAAGAATTCAACTTTAGAAAGTAGGAAAACAATGCATTAAGGTTTGCAATAACAATATTTTTTTGTTTAAGCACAAGAATTATGAGTATTCGAATTTTTACTTTCCAATTATATTTAGGATTTCTCTATATTTTAATTATAAGTTGTTGATATATGTGCTATCTTTAAAATTCATTGGTGTTTTATTAGAATTACAGTGCTGGGCTGTCTTTAATCTTCTTTTTACTGTGCAAGGCTCTTTTCTTTGACAGCTTCTGGCAATAGAGACAAAAAATAAAACCCCAACCCAGTAACAAATATAGAGACATGAAAGGGTTTTTTAGGGATCCATGCAATTAATTTTCCTCAAAGACTTGCTCAAACTAGCTTTGTAGGTCATGAAAAGAGGAATGACCAAGTAGAAAGTGATTCTAGGACCAGCAGGAAAAAACATATCCTACAATCTGATAGCACACACTAAGCTGTAAAATCCCTAGCTCTGCAACCCAGGACAACTGTTAGCAGTGATAACAGTTGTATTTTTAAACACATGGAAACATTTGCTTGTTAGGCATGTTTAAAAACAGGTGAATAATAGGAAAACTCTTTTGGGAAAGGAAGAGTAAGAAACCTCCACCTAAAATTATGGTAAATTGCCACTTGCATTGCTTTCCCCCAGGGCAATGAGGAATTAAAGAGAAAAACAAGTAGGTGGCAGTTCTGTTTGTGCTAAACAGATAGGTTAAAAGTGATTTTGAATATAGTTATTCTAGCGTGCAATCATTGATCAATACCTGCACATCAGTTTATACTATTGATTACATTAGAATCATAAATCATCTCCCTTTGTGGATGGCCTGGGGCATTCGTTTTATCACACTGGAACTATGTCTATACTGCAGATTAAAATGAACTGCTATTTCATTAATAATCTGTAAAATGAAGCTAAAATGGCATGACAGGCACAGCTGCCTGAGATTAATCAGCAAGTATTCTTTACCTACTCTTAGAACTATGAACTACTTTTGATCAGCCATTCTGTAGGAGTGTGTTTAACACAACTGCCTAAAAGCATACTGTTATGTTCAGTCAGCACAATATTACCAGCTTAAATTGTCACATCTTCTTTTGTATGTTTTGGAGTCATTCCTTAAGTCACATTCTTAAATGGAAGTCATTAAGTGCACCAAACAACTGAATATGTGTGCCTGTGTGCTGGTGATAATGATTAAACATTAACCTCTTTTCCCTGTGTATTACTAAAGGGACAACAAAATCAAAAGAAATGATATATTCTTTGCCAGTCTCCTTTCTCTCTCTTTCAGCAGAGACAGGCACAACCCTGGCAAATTCTGTAGCAGAACTGCCAGCTGGGCGCAAGCAGCAGAAGGGGGAATTTTGTTTACTAATCAAAATCTTTGCCGTAAGTATTCTGAGGAACACCTGCAGTAACATACCCTCTCCAGAAAAACAGCACAATGCTCAGGAAAACAGAGCCCCAGGTTCTTTTTTGTTGTTGTTGTTAAGAAACAAAGATTCTCCACAGCATCGCTGTTTCATAGTCCCAGCCTAGTCTGTTGCTACAAATGAACATGGCAGATGAGAATATTAATCTTTTCTTGCCTTCAGCTCCTAGAATATCTTTGTATCTTTACAATTATCATCTCAAAACCCTGTGGTCTGAAGGCAGTATATGTTCTCTTTCAATAACTCGTACTAAGATCATAGTTAAAAAATTTCCATTCTCCTAGGGATTCAACAAGCTTTTTCCAGGGCTGTGTGTACTTGAGACATGTCATCCTCACTATCTATTCCTCAGGAAGTTTGGTTTTTAAAATAAGGAAAGAATAGAAGCTTTACTTTTTGAATTGCGTCTGGTAGTTCTTGGAAAATTTACTATTCTGATATCAGCCCTACACCATCAAAGCACCTAAACATTTGTTCGGTGGATATGACATAGGTGTTCAAGTCAGGCCTATTCTAGGTTCATAGGAAAATATCAACAGTTAAAAAGAATCCTGCAGGTTATAACTGTGACGTAGCTTTATTTTATTATATCAGCCTTAATTGCTTAGTGCACGAAAGATTTATACCCTTTCAAATAAACTCCTTGCTACATCAAAATCTAGAGAGCTTATTAAACAGCAATAATCTATTCAATATCACCGACAGACCATGTCAGCATCTCATGATGAGGAAAAAACACCAACACAAAACCACAGGCTTTTTTTCCATCTTTCCAGTTGTGTCTGTGGTTAACATGGATGTACTAGTAACAGACAAAAAAATGCTCTCTGTGTCACAACATCATACACATTCAGTATCTTTTTGCCTTACTTCTCATGCCATTGTTATAATTACAAATAATCAGAAAGTTTTAAATTGAAGTATGACATACATAACTTCCAGCAATCACAGCCGTTTTATTTGTGTGTATTCACGTGTTAGCACCATGGCTAATTGTGATTTGTATCACTTGTTTTTCTGGAAAAACATATATTTTTCTGGTCAAAAATCCTTTTTTTTTTTTTTCCCCAAAAATAAGTAAAGAATACCTTCAGTATCTGCATTTCTTAAAATACAAATTTATTTTTTCAACCTTTTTTGTTGTGGATAATCTTAACACAGTGAGGGAGTCTGAGTACTGCTTTGATAAACAAAAGAGCCAGAGAACAAGCACAAGACTGAAATCCTTGCCTCGCACCACTTAGCTGTTGCTTTGCTACCTGACTGAATTGGGTTGCTCAAAATACATGCTCCAAGACAGTATCTTGTCATGGTCTAGGGCTGGTTCAGATGTGTTCACAAAGGGATTGTAGCAACTGTGGTTTTGTTCCCTCTTCCAAGTCCTCAAAAACGTATCCCAGCCATCTTTGCATCTTCAGAAGCCTCCTCATATCCTCACACCCTTAAAAAAAATGAATTACAATATAACCTTCACATTATGTTGCATTCCTTGAACCGAACTCCCACTGCCACCCCCACACAAAATAATAGTTATATTTGAGGGATACTATATGGAGTCAGAGAAGCTGCAGGGCCAAATGGCTTGTAGCATGGATGCAGCAAGTTGCATCCAAGAGAAGTTATTCCTAAGCACTGTGGTCATGGACCCCTCAATGCTGTCTGTCCTGAAAGGCGTGATTATCTAGAAATGCATGCAAAGCCAGATATCTGAAAGTCATGCACAGTGAATATTATTCTTAAAACATTTCCCATTAAGAAACAAATAAATGACAGGTTTTAAAAAAGACAGTGGTAATGGTTAACATAACACATGTAAAATTAGTGTCCCAGTATGTCAGGATAGGATAAAACCTCACTGCTGGATTCAGTTTCTTTTGGACCCCTTTCTGTGCAGCAAAGCCAGAAAGGCTGTTATAATCTACTTACTGTTACCAAAATTACCAGTCTTTTCTAAAGTAATAATAGTAACATGATAATAACTCTTATTGTAGAGATACAGGAAAGACATTAGAGGATAGATTACTTTCCAGCATTTACGACTCTTATTTGTCACAAATTAGAAGAGAAGATCCCTGAACTTCAATTAAAAGAATAATGTTAAGCAAATCGTATAGTAGAATATGTGCTTCTGAGCTTAATTTTCATTACTTATTCTAAACTTATCTACATGTGTGACAAGCCCATATTTGAAACAGACACATGGATGGTAATCCCCCCATTCTTGCGTTAGATATATTATTGGCTCTTTTCCCTCTAAGCTAGAGTTCAGTACTTGAGACATACATCTGGTGTGTTTGCA
Source organism: Ibycter americanus (assembly GCA_035590275.1). Lineage (NCBI taxonomy): Eukaryota > Metazoa > Chordata > Aves > Falconiformes > Falconidae > Ibycter > Ibycter americanus. Next base: position 60,494,114 of record JAVJGI010000014.1, on the reverse strand, counting down.
CAGCACTTAGCAGAAGCAGAACAATATGTATTTTTTCTTCTAATATTGCTTGTTTAGGAAGCAGGCCACAGAAGACATGATATAATAGCTTTTATCCTGCACCATAGAATCCCACCAAAATACTGAATTCCGTGATTTGTCCAATAATTCTGTGTCAAACTATTATTATTTAGTCATAATGATAGTCCCAGGCCAATGATCATGGGGAACATTCACCCATTTTTTTCCCCCAAGACCATGGTTATAGTATCTATGTCTACTGGGATTACCTGTGAATGAAGAATATAGAACATCAATGGTGCATTATTTGTCCTAATGCACAGAATGGGTGGGAACTGTGGCATATTCTGCTGTCAACAAAGAGATCCACCATCTGCAGACAGTCCTGCCATTGATAAAAACTTCACAGGCAGTTGAAAAGGCCTCCATGTTAGATTAAAGTTATTTTCTTCTGGCAGCTCTTAAAATCTGCTTTCCACTGCCTGTAGAACTTGATCTACTTATGGGGATCAGTGCACTACGCACATGTAATTAGACAAAAAGTTAGATGTCTAGATGAGGTAGACTACGCTCTTACTCTGTCTTAATCAAGCAGTCCTGGAAAATTCTTGATCTAATTCAATGGCTGAATATGTACATTTACTTATTAATACTCAAGGGGGGGTTGTTTTTTCATTTGTAAGTTGTTTTTCGGAAGACAGTATTTCTATGTTGCATATATACATACAAAATTCTCCCATCAATGTCATTTTAAACAGTAAAGTAACAGGAGTGCAGATTAAATCTTCGTACAGTGAGAAGAGCATCACAATAAAAAAACCCTAAAAAATACAGAAAATGCTTTTAAATTTATGCTTTGAAATCTGTTAAAATCAAGTTTCATTGTGTTTGTTGTCTGTTGGGAGATTTGAATATATCTTGCCAAATGTGCCACCTATGATTTATTCCTTATTTGTTTTAAAGGAGCAGATTCATATAGTTTGCACAAATGAATCTAATGTGCATATATAAAAGGAAATACACAAGGACTAGTTCTAAAGTTATGACTGTTACTGTTTGCTGTTATTCCAAAAGATTTGACATACATTCTATCCATTCTTTTTGTTACGGTAATAACTAATAGTCTGTGAGGCTTACAGCACCTTCTCCAGTACCAGATATCGTGTGTCTACAGTCTGGTGTTTGCATAAGTGCGCTTGTTTTTGGCTGCTAAACAAGCAGTGGGCAAAAGATTTCTCTGCAAAGCCCTCAGAGGTGCCTATTCATCATTGTGTTGAGGTATAGTGATCTCTAATGAGTAGTTTGACCAACAGAAAGATTAAGGGTAAGAATAAGGTAAGTATGCTCTACAGAATAAAATTATAAGCCCTCAGCATTAGCTAAGATATCAACTGTTTCTTTGTGTTTATTTACTGTTGAAAGCATATTACCAAATGTTACTCTTTTTTAGCCGAAATGCCTTAGCAGGCAAGAGGAAGCTTGAACATTTGTCTTTCCCTGGCTATTACATTCATGTTTGCCGGAACTTCCTGAATGGAGCTATGAATGGCATGTTCTCTATCAGAGCACATGGATATGATCCTTTGGGGAAGCATCAGGGCACGTGATGGGGCAGAAAGCCTCGGGACAAACAGCAAGCAGACAACCTGTAGCTAGGCTAGAGAACTGAATCTTAAAAACAGCAAGAAGCAAGTAGACAGCAAGGCCTCTTCTGTGAAAGAAAGAAATAAACTTTCCTTAGGACAAATATAAAATTACACATAGTTTGTTACAACTCTGGAAGCCATAAGAAATTCCAAGAGTAATACATTTTCAGACTTTGGTTTGAATCTTTCTCACATGGTTTATCTGAACAGTTTTCTACTTCTGCTCTAATAAATTGTGAAAGGTCTTTGTTTCGTTGGTTTTGGATTTTGGGGGTGTTTTTTTGTGGTTTGGGTTGTTTCTTGTTTTGGGTTTTTTGGTTTGTTTTTTTTTTATGTATAAAATTAAGCACAGTTTAATTTTTAGCAAAATGTGATAACAGTTACAAAAATGAGGAAATGTAACAAAACATGTTATCAAGACTATGCCTCCCTGTCAAGGCATTAGTTGCTGCTAATAGAGATTCCTTTGTGTTGTAGTTCTTGTGTGTTTATGTTGGGGAAATGACTCCATTTCATCCTGTGCCACCCTTCATTCTCTTCCTCGGAACTGAATTCTTTGGCCACTGTCTCCCACTTTTACCCTGAGATCATTAAATAACATGCAAGTGCAACCTTCAAATAGTTTCTTCTAAATAAGTGACTTTTCCCTTTAAGTTAAAGTGGGAGATAGTATTGTACCTTAATTCAGACACAATGAGGGAGATATGTAGAGGATTCCTTGTATTATATGTTCCTTATTACTGCATTATAATACTTCCAATATGTGAACCAAGTTAGTGTAGAGTGCAAATGCTGTAAGGCAGGTTTTTTTCTCACTAATTATCACAGGATTTTGGCCTGAAATTCAGACCATTGTTCTGATACTTTGTTAGTCTTTCATGCTAATGTATTATCTTTCTAGTTTATAACAATTGTTTAGCAATCATATATCAAAGGAAACATTAACAATAGAAACATCTTAATATCCTCATACTTGACAGCTTACCACAACTTTTCATGGAGCCAAATATGATGCATTAAATCAACTGATGAAATCCAATGAGCAATGAGATGGTTACAACATAGCACATGCTTTTAGGTCTAGGAGATCCACCACATCCCTCAGAGAGTGTTTTATTGAGCACAGCAAAAACGCATAATAGAAAACTGACTCTGCCCTAAGAAGAAAACTTAGATATTGTGAGCATGCAAGGTGTTGAAGAAAGACATCTTGGATAGGAAGAGACAAAGTCTGTTTAAAGCAGGAATTTGTCTGGACTCCTATTAAGCTATCTCTGTGGTCATGGTGTGAGGAGGAGGAGGGGGAAAGAGAGACTGAGAGGGAGAGAGGGGTTCAGGATTTGTGTGTCTACCAGAGTCATACATACCTACCTTGACAGACTCCTCCTTTTGCCTTCATTGACTGGAGACAGAGCCCATACAGCTAACTTAGACCTGAAGACTAAAGTTTAAACAGTTGATTTTAGGTGAGCTACTAAAGAAATACAGCCATTTCTACCACCGTGGGAGTGGATGGTACATAAACAGTTTCACTCAGCAGAGAGTAAATAAATATTTGCAAATATCTACAGTGTGATGCCAACAGTGAAACTATTCCAAACCACAGAAACGTTGAAGGCATCTTTATCCTCCCTCCTTCTGGAACACAGAGAAACCTCATTACAGGTTATGTGATCTCTTCTTCAAAGCTTTGGGACTCACCCCTTTTCTTCAAAATGGAAACAAAACACTTATTAAATATTTAAGACAGCTGAAAAATGTATGTCTGTGTGTGCTATGATTTTTTTTCACTATGTTAACAAAACTATAGTGTTGTCATGTGATGCAGGGACAAGCCCATGTGAAAAAAATGAATTTTAAAAAAAGGAAAAATGAGGTCTTAAATAGAAGACATTTTAGACTTCTGTAGTTATTTAGTCATTTCAGCCATACCAAAGAAAAAAAAAAGGTGGTACTTGAAAGGGATCTTGGAAAATATACAATTACTCTATGTCATGCATCATTTACTTAGGCATAGATCATTAGCATTTCTCTGCTTTGTTCTGCTTACATTCAAAGGATTTTCTATTCTAACTACTCAGGCAATTAAGATCCATAATTGTAATATGTCTTTTTTTTTTTTTCTTACTTAACTTTTTTACTATAAAAATGGCTACCAGGAGATATATTTCATGTAAGTTACATATTTAGAGACCATCTGTTGTGAAAAGATTTCCTGCAGGGAGAATTTATCAGCGTCTGACTTCAGCCCCATTTATCTTCTGTTATTTAGTGAAATGGCATAATACAAAATTTTAACTGCAGCAACTTATATTGATCAAATTGCACGTTCCAATAAAGATAAATTGTCTTAATCAGGATTTCAAGATTGTTATATAGAGTGGAGATTTCTATCCTTTCCAGAGTAAAAGAAATTCATACTGTGAGCAAAACTTAAAAGTGTTCTCCTGTTTTCTGCTGAAGTATGTTCCCTGATATAATAAAAATAAAAAAAAAAACAAAAAACAACAGTCCGACTTATATTTGGACTGTACACTGCCAAAGTAGCACAGTATTCTTTCAATTAAATAACTTCCAACATTTCAGAGACAAAAATGGACCTGGGACACTGATATTAATTCTCATGTAAGCTTACCTGGATCCCCTTTCATTTCCAAATCTAACAACACTGGTAAAATTTCTGCTGTATAATCATCACAATAGATCTAGAATTCATCATGAAGGAATATAATGTAATGCAATTTTTCCTTTACTAATGTGGATTGACCTTGTATAACTTTGTTTTCTTTATGAATACTTTTTTTATCAATACAATAGCAATAGTAATAATAATAATAGTCTCACAGTAAAGTATCTATAGACAAATGAAACAGTTCTTCTCTTAAAAGGCCAGTAAATCTGAAAGAATCGTAGGTACAAAAGATACAAATAAGGTGTGAAAGAAAGGCTTGGTTTAGAAACAAGTGATAATTTATTTTCTGTAGATTTATAACTTGTACACTTGAATAATATGTTCTCACGTACTGTTTGGTTGTTTACTGAACTTTACATTCTATAAATGCTTGCCTCTCTTATCTAGTGAACAGAGAGAAGCAGGTAATGTTGCAGACCTCCAGAGGAAGATGCTATCTAACAGAATTTAGGTATCTTGCATTGAACTGACTTCCTCATTCACCTGTCTCTGACTGACTTGTCACTTACATTGTTAGGACTCATTTACGCTATTTATAATGAAACACTAGGCCCATTTTAAATAATCTCACCTGGAGAAAATTTTGTCTCTTTACAGCAAATAAAAGATAAGATACCCTCACATTATAAAAGTAGATAACAATTCTTTGTTGAGATTAAAAAGTGTTATTAATTTTATTTTTAAATGAAGAATAGAGAAAGTAATTCATATACACTTAACTTCACAAGAAATCAGATACTCATGAATTGTTCTCAGGTCTGTAGCCCCAGACAACGATTTCCATGAGATTAATTAGGTTGTTCTACATGCATTACTGTGCTCTGAAATTTATTTGGGTCTTCTGCCTGTTTGTTTATTTCAGAACTAACATGGGCTTTTTCTTCTTCCAGCATGCTTATTTCAGTAGTAATCTATTTTAACATTGATAGCAAAAGATGTATTTTAAGGTAGGCCATGCTAAGAAAGGTATGAGGAAAAGATATGAGAATGAAAAGAGACTCCAAATCAAGAGGAAGGAAAGATCATCACAGAAGCTGAACTCAAAACTTGTATGTGTGGGGTAAGTATCACAGAGTAAAATGATGTCTCACTGCTTTGCAGTATCAATTTCTAATAAAATGCTTTTGACCCCACCCCCAATCTGTATGTTTTTATTTTCACTGTTGCTGCTACTATTTTTTTTCTTCCTCCCCCTTTTTTTTTTATTTGAAGGTTTTGGTCTTTTATTCTTGTAATTAAAGGGGAAAACAAGAAAGAACGTATAATTGTTTTTAAACTATTTGTTATTTTATACTTCTCAGTCATGTCATCTGGTATTCATCTCTTCTTTAAACTTAGTGGCCAAGTTTTCAGCTGCTGTAAATTGCACAATACTAATAAAATCAAACACAATGATTAATTTTAATCAGCTGTTCATCTGATTTCAGAGTTCTGTTATATTTAATATCTTCTTACAGTAAAATAACTGACGTTTTTTGTTGTTTTTCTCTGAATTTTGTACTTGTTTTTCTTGTATCAAGGAGAAGCTATCCTTCTGATAGAATATTTTCAGTATTTTAATTTATTATTTTCATAATATCCTACCACTTGCTTTCTTTTATTGACAGCCAGTGGGCATTGAACAGATGTTTCCCCTGAGGTTTTTTAAATGATACTTATTTGTTATCTTGCTTTTTCTTGGATGGCTGCACATAATTTAGAATCCACCAGTTTGTGCAAGTTCAAGTTGTTCCTTCTATTGTACATTAGCTTGTGTTTCTCTACAGTGATTGTAATTTGCTTTCATTGCCCAGCTTACCATGTGTTATCTCAACTTCTGAAGCTCCTCATAACCTTCTGAAGACTAAAAACAGTGTTATGATCGAAATATTTAACTTACCGTATGGTCTGGACTTCTGCTTTAAAAATATGTATTACATTAATAGCAACCATAGCACCAAAAATAACAGAACTTTTGTAGGTCTACTTTTAACCTAAATCTACATTAATTGTTAACTTGTTTTTAATTTGTCACTGCTTTTTATTTAATTTGAATTATTTCAACTCGGTGACAGGATTTATCGTTCACCAGTTCTGCTTTTCCCTCTTATCATCCATAGATCAGTAACTTAAAGGACTTTATTGCAAGTCACATCAGATATTCTGCAATTATTTTGTTGATCACTTCTGCTTTTGACACTTTAAAGTGCATTATATTATATGCCTTACATACATTAATTCAGAAGTGATGGGTTGTGAATCACAGTCCCATCTATTTGTGTAAATTAGATTCTTGATTGGATAATGACTCTTGTGAAAGTCTAACATGAATAGGCTGATATAATAGTTAAAAGTAAAGTTAGTGCTTAACAAAGATTCAATTCACATTAGGGATTTTAGTGACTGTGAATTCTGTTTTGGGGGTAAGATGCCTAAAACAGCAAAAGAAACACATACTGATTCTGAATCGTATCACACATAAGCCCATTTGTAGATTTGAACCCTGAATTTTCTGTCTGTACATTCGTCATGTGTAAAACAGAAAGTTGTGAATATGTGAACATTATAGCCTGTGAAGTGCCCAGTTCCATGTTAATGTGGTCCTGTAGAAGCAGACCAGAGGACCACAAGCAGGATAATCGGGGATGTAGCAAGAACATTATATGAAGAAAGAATGAAGAATGTTTATATAGCCTGAGAGGAAAAAAAAAAAGTAAGCACATTCAATACATAAGAATTAGCAGTACAGAGGGAAATAACTAATTATCCATGTGTGTGATGGTATGAATTTAAATTTCAGCAGGTAAAAATTGTTTAGTAAATGAGAGAGTGATAGTACCTTTTAGGAGGTAGAGTACTTGGTGTAGCAGCAGAATTTCCAGTAGTGGAATTTTTTAAGAACAGTTTCAATAAATAGCTCTCAAAAGTAATCCTGCAAGAATACTGGCATGCACTTCACTGTGTATTTTTCAATATTCACATTCTGAGTTATGCTTCATTTTCCTTGCTCACGGGAGGAGGAAGTTCAGATCAATTCCACAATTCAGATCCTTGAAAATTCTGAACTTGCCATTTGCAAAAAGCCTTCCTTGTCTCTTATAGCTGAGGAAATAACTACAGGAATATGAAAGGGAGACATAGCCATATTCCCCTCTCCTCTCCTATTTTTTTTTTTTTTTTTTAATACATTACTCCTCTTCATCCTGTGGTTCACAGGCATTTCTGTTATGGTTTCCCCCATTTCTCTCAGCTTAGGATTTTAGTTTAGTTCAGTTTAGATTTTTCCCTAACTGTCAACGTTATTGAGAGGTGAAAAAATCTATGCAGGGATGTCTTCATGTGCTTGTGATGATCTGTGTTGACTAAGCAAATCTATGTCAATTTGAGAAGCAAACATCCAGGCTGCAGAGTGCAATTGTCCTTACTACATTATTATGGAAGTGTCATAGAATCATAAAATTATTTAGGTGGGAAAAGACCTTTGCGATCATCAAGTCCAACTGATAACCCAGAACTTCCAAGTTCACCACTAAACCATGTCCCTAAGCACCACATCTACACATTTTTTAAACACCTACAGGGATGGTGATTCCACCACCTCCCTGGGAAGCCTGTTCCAATGTTTGACCACCCTTTCAGTGAAGAAATTGTTCCTAATATCCAATCTAAACATCCCCTGGCATAACTTGAGGCTGTTTCCTCTTGTGCTGGTGCTAGTTATCTGGGAGAAGAAACCTATCCCCAGCTGCCTACAGCCTCCTTTCAGGTAGTTGCAGAGAGCAATAAGGTCCCCCTGGAGTCTCCTCTTCTCCAGACTAAACAACCCCAGTTCCTCCAGCTGCTCCTCAGAAGACTTGTTCTCTAGACCCTTCACCAGCTTTGTTGCCTTTCTCTGGACATGCTCCAGCACTTCTACATCCCTCTTGAAGTGAGGGGCCCAAAACCAAACTCAATATTCGAGGTGCAGCCTCACCAGTGCTGAGTGTGAGGGGACAATTTACTAGTCCTGCTGGCCACACTGTTTCTGATACAAGCCAGGATGCTGTTGGCCTTCTTGGCCACTTGGGCACACTGCTGGCTCATCTTCAGCCAGCTGTGGACCAACACCCCCAGGTCCTTTTCCTCCAGGCAGCTTTCCAGCCGCTCTGCCCCCAGCCTGTAGCGCTGCGTGGGGTTACTGTGACCCAAGTACAGGACCCAGCACTGAGCCTTGTACAATTATTGGCCTCAACCTATCAATCCAGGCTGTCCAGCTGCCTCTGGAGAGCCTTCCTACCCTCAAATAGATCAACACTCTCTGCCAGCTTGGTGTCATCTGCAAACTTATTGAGGGTGCACTCAATCCCCTCATCCAGATAGTTGATAAAGATATTAAACAGAACTGGCCCCAATACTGAGCATATGCGCAGGAGAGAAGAGGAATTAGTACTCTTTTGTTTTTATTTTTAACTGACCAGAATTTAGGATAGTGCTTTCAATTGCAAGAGGAGAATTTGGGAACAAACAGTTCCAATGAGCTTATATGTGTTATATTTGAGCTACTTGCAGGTACTTAGAGGAACATTCCATATCTCCATAAAAGTATGTTTAGCTAGCTGAAGACATCAGTCTTCATTGCACTCTTTAGCTACTAACCTAATAAGAAAAAAGAATATATATATATTATATAATATTTTTGTATTTAAAGAATTCTTGTACATTAGGAGAAAAATCTTCAGAAAATACACACATAGAGAATACAAAGGCAAAATAAATAAGCAACGCTGCATTATCTGGGTTTTGCTTATATATTCTGTATTTGTTTCCCAATTTAAGGCCTGTCATATTTGAGGTGTCAAGATTACTTCTAATGAAAGACTCTGACAACAGAGGCCACTCCAATGTCTATCTTCTAGGTGTCTGGTCCTCTATTGTATACCATATTATACACGAAATTCAGATGTCTGATTTAGAAGCCTAATCAGCTTAGACTGCCTTGATGATCATTATAAAGATATGTACCTTTAGCTGCTTATTTAAATTTTGAGAAGGCTGAATTGTCTTCTTATCCATTTCTTTGATTGATAGGATCTCATCCGAGACACCTTGGAGAAAAAGGTTCAAAGCTGTGTCAGGGGATATGCAGACTTCACTTTAGGAAGCATTTCTTTACCGAGAGGACAGTCAAACACTGAAACAGGCTTCCTAGAGAGGTGGTCGATGCCCCATGCCTGCCAATGTTTAAGAGGCCTTTGGACAATGCTCTTAACAACACACTTTAACTTTTGGTCACCCTGAAGTAGTCAGGAAGTTGGACTAGATGATCATCGTAAGTCCCTTCTAACTTAGTTTATTCTATTCTATTCTATTCTATTCTATTCTATTCTATTCTATTCTATTCTATTCTAATATTTCTAGAAATATTTTGATAGCCTTAAAAAGCCCAAATTCTGTTAAAACAGTGTAAGATCTCTTATCAAACACTCTAAGACCAGCCAAACATATACCATGGAAAATCACTGTTCACTTGAAAGTTTCAGTCATTTGATTCCTAATTTACGTTGAAACAATGTTAGAGACACAATCTGGTTCATTATCTGTACCCAGAGTTCTTTATAGCATTGATTTTTAATACAGTACGACTGACAAAGCAAAAATACCCCATGAAACAAGCTGGCTATCCTTTCTCCCTTCATCTGTTGTAAGAACAATCCAGCCACACTGTTAGATTGGTTTTCTTATCAGCAGGGAGGCAGCAGCCAGGCAAGATTCTGGCAAATAGAGCTACTTTTCCCCCTTTTAAACTTGAGTGTGTTACCTCTAGGAAGAAGGGGGGGTGGGGTGGGGTGGGTGGGGAGGGAGAAGAGAGGCAACAATCAAACAAAGTTGCCTTGTACAGAGAGAAGGTATTATGTTCAGCTTGACCTTGACCTACAACTCCTGACATTAGCTCTGGAAAATGTGTCAGTTTTCTTGCCTGGTTTGTTCAAGTGGTGAAGCCTTACTACTACTGTAAAGGCATACTTTACATATACACACAAACACAAGTGCACTTATTTCTATGAAGTCAGAGGCAACAAAGCTGTCTTTGTATCTAGCAAATATAATTCTTTCCTCCTTGCATAATTGCTTAGATGTTTTTGTTTGAAATTCTATTCACATTGACACTTCATGTATGTGTGAAACTGGTTTGAATGATGTCTACATTCATTAGTTTTTCCACAGTAACTATTTCCCTTACAAGGTACATGATCCCAGAGCAAAGAAAAGTTAACAATTTAAAACTCTGAGGGTGTCTTTGTTGGGATCAGTGTAATTTTTTAATTCACATTCCTTTCACTTAGTTCCTGTAATCCCTGAAGAGAACAGAGTCAAACTTTGTGTTTTAATTAGGATTTTCAGTATTTATGGCCTGGAGCAATGAAAGAAAAGAGAAAATCTAGGGTTGTTGTGGGAAAAAGGAGTGGGCCAAGTTTGCATTCTTGTGACTGTCATTTACATTTTCTAAGAACAGATGTCAAAAGTGAAAATGGTTTCATGATTCACAGTGCAGTATGACTAAAAGTAATCAGTAGGATTTTGCATGAAGTATCAATAAGAAAGATCTATCAAAGAATGAATTTAGTCAAGGAAAGCAACTCTGTGAGGAAAAAAGAATAGACTGGAACTATAGCAATCATGATAATAACTAAGGTTCAAGAATAAATATTCCACAAGTATGTTGCTTTTACAAATACAGATATTATAGATGTATTGCATTGGTACCAAGGGCTGAAGAACTTAACAGGGCAGTTGAGATGCTGATCTTGTGTCAGGCAATGGAAGCTTACAAGAATTTTAAACCTGATTTCACTACAAATGTGTAGATTAACTACAGTACAAAATATTGAAAAGGTACATCTTTGCCCTCTTTCGCTTTACAATAGAAGTTGTTTAATATGTCAGCTGTAGGGCATTCAGAAACGTGAGATGAATGCAGGTTTTGCTTAATTATGCAGCTTCCTGCTCCGTCCTTGTGAGTACCTTATTTGTTTTACTGTTTCTTGATGGATGCTTGACAGTCACTGTAGGCCAAGCTGTGTGAGGGGATCAGGATAACCATTATTGGTTATTTCTCAGTGAACATCATGCAAATCTGGTATAGCTCTATGGTAGTTTAAGAGAACTAACCTGTTTCCAGGAAAAACACAACTCTTTCTTTTTTTAGTGAAACTTTGTGCAAAAAATTCTCAAAATTTTCACTGCATGTATGCATTCACTGCTTTCCATACAGGTGCCTGTGTGCCCACACACAAGCTTGTACACGCAGACAGATACACACACTGACAAGTTTCTCATTTGCTAAAAAAAAGTCATAAAATGTAGCATGAATAATGTTATCATTCAAGTATGTGGACACATTTTTCAAACTAAAAAGGCAAAATCTAACTTCCTGCTAATCATCATTCTTACTTATGGAAATAGGGATAAAAAGAAGATATATTAAAAAAAAAAAAAAAAAAAAAGTGGAGATCTTACTTTGTCAAAAAGTCACAAAGAAGGTTACTCAACTTTCCTGCTCTTACATTGCTTCATGTTCCCTCAAATTATGGTCAGATGAGATATATTTAACAGAAACATATTTTTTTCCTCTGGAAATCAGTATCAACTGTCTTCTCACTGAGTACTGGAAAAATAGTCACAAAATTTCTTTATGTTTTATTAATCATTACATTTCAGGGCATAGTATGTCACTATAAAATAATGCAGATTAATTCTGGACATGAAATTATCATAAATGGTCATAAAAATATTGTAAAATGGATTTTCATTGGGACAAGGAAATCTGAAAAGTGTAATTAAAACATTTCAGCTTCTACGGGGATAAAAGTATCAAAACCAGCAGCTGTTTCATACTAGTTTTCTCCTACCAGAATAATGTTGATAACATAAGTAAGTGTGGTATTTTTTTTGCTGTGTGCATATATGCATAAATCTGAACTTATATGAACAGTCTGACTGAAATAAACGAGACATCTCACATTAAACCATCAGATTTTTTCACGGAGTATCTATTTTGAATCATTTAAATATAGACTTAAACTGCAGAATTCAGATTAAAAATACATTTGGAAAAAAACTTGATATCTAAATGTGTTGAGATTTATTACACAGTTTCACCAGCTATAAAGAAGAAACTAGTGAGATTTACCTAAGTTTATACATTTGTCTAAGAGGAGGGAAATATAAAAAGTTCTTTTACTAATATTTACTTCAGAATCATAGAATCACAGAGTGGTCTGTGGTTGAAGAGACCTTTAAAGATCATCTAGTCCAACCCCTCCATCATGGGCAGGAACATCTTTCACTAGATCAGGTTGTTCAAAGCCCCATCCAACCTGAGCTTGAACAGGTCCAGGGATGGGGCATCCACAACTTCTCTGGGCAACCTGTTCCAGTGCCTCACTACCCTTGTCGTAAATAATGTCTTCCTTATGTCCAATCTAAATCTACCCTTCTTCAGTTTAAAACTCTTGCCCCTTGTCCTGTCACTGCAGGCTTTGGTAAAAAGTCTCTCTCCATCTTGTTTATAAGCTCTCTTTAAGTATTGAAAGGCTGCAATAAGATGTCCCCGGAGCCTTCTCTTCTCATGGCTGAACAACCCCAGCTCTCTCAGCATGTCTTCATAGGAGAGGTGTTCCATCCCTCTGACCTTTTTTGTGGCCCTCCTCTGGACCTGCTCCAACAGGTCCGTGTCTTTCCTGTACTGAGGGCCCCAGACTTGGATACAGTACCTCAGGTGAGGACTCATGAGAGCAGAGAAAACAGTACATGGTAGAAATTTCAAACTAATTCACAGAATATAATTCACCACCCATCATGTACCTCCATATCCTCTGCTGGATGATAACCTGCTGATAGTCATACTGCTCTTGTTGTCTGCTAAATCCCTGTGAAAATGTTTGCCTTTGTTTTATGCCTTGATTGGAAAGCAGTCGTAAACACATGCTAAACTACCTTGTGGAACAAAATCAGAGGGACTACGTACTGGGAAGTATTTTCTAGATCAGATTTTCATTTATATCTTTACTTTTGACATTTAGTCTTATTTTTGGAAATAGGTGCTATATGACATTTTCTTTATTTTAGTTGCAGTATTTTATCAGTAGTTGCATAATTTATCAGAGTGATGATAGAAAATGTAAATTTACTCCTTTTATGCATGGTGTACACAATATTTTCCTGAGGTTATGTTAGGGAAAGCACACATTTAGATGGTATATGGCAGGATGAAAATTACCAGTCTTTACCAGTTGCATGATAAATAGACAGTTTGTGTTATTTGAGTAGTAAATAACATGAAAATAACATATAAACAGCTTTTGTTGCTGTTGTTGCTCATAAACAGGCCATCTATAAAGCAAAATAAGAATAGAAAAGATAATGGCACTGTTTTCTTGAGACTCAATAAATGTGATAGAAGTTCATCTGGTATTTTCATATTGTACCATATTACATAATCCATTAAATAAAAGACACTATATAGTCTGATTCCTTAAATTGCTATGAAGTCGTTTCTCTGGTCTAACTATCACCAGTAGTTAAGCATTTTTGGTGTGCAAACCCCACAAAGAAAAGGTTCTTGGCACTTTTAGGCAGTTGTTCCTATGAATTTTCTGAGGATGCCTTTGCTAGCTAAAAGATTGTGTAATAGATTGATTATATTTTTACCTTTCAATGCTGTTAATTCAATTACTTTTTCTCCCCCCACTTTGTTTCTCAGTGAGATGTCATAAAATATACTTCGCAGAAATGGATGACAAATACTGCTTGATATTGTGTAGTGTTCAAAATTGAAATTTATTGTTAATAATATGTGAATTTTAACAGATTTCAATATGCTTCAGTTGTGTTTCTTTAATGTGGAAGTGAAAACATGCATTTTAAAGTTCTCATATGTTACACTGATAGAAATTCCCATTTAAAAACAATGTAGATATGCATTGTATTTATCTGTAGTAATGTTTTTTTTCTTATATGCCTACATGCAAGAATTTAGAAATCCAAATAATGAATACGAGTAATTTCACACCTCAGGCCAATACAATTATCAAGATATTGTAAAAAAAAAAAAAAAAAAAAAGTCGGAATTGTTAATGGCAGTGTTATTAATGAATTTGCTTGTACTGTTGAATTTTGTTGTAGATGCTGTATAAAAATACGAAAAATCACATCTGAAAAACTTTATACATCACAGCCTGAAAAATAAATTATACAAAATCCTACCGGCATGAGTTTATTTAGGCATAAGAAATAATTGCTAGGAGAAGGACAGTGCATTCAGATAACTGAATGGAGAAAGATTTATAATTATATTGGTTGATTGCTTCACAAAGATCAAGACATAAATGGATTCATCAACAAATCTCAGACTCAACTCTGTCCCATTCCCAGGCCTAGTAGGAAATGCAGGCAAGCTGTGGAAGCAATAACAGTAGAAGGATGGAAAATAAGAAGAGATCAAGATCAAGACTAAAATTTTCAGTGTGCGTTAGGTCCCGGTATATGTTTTATGGACAATTACAAATTTCCATAGCAGATATGAGGTACAGGTAAACTAAGTTTTCAGGACGTAACTATGGTTTATTGGTTTCCCTTAGACAGGAGGCATCCAGTCTACTAAGGGGCACATTAACAATACATAAATCTTTATCTTCCCTGTTGGCTATTGGAAAGCTCTGGAAATAGAAAAGTTTTTGACCACCACCACCACCACATGGCCTTTTTTTTTTTACTTTTTTTTCTGTAGACAGTTAACTCAGTACAAAAGGAAAGTGAACATGTCCTTAAACTTTTCCTTTCTGTTTATTAAGCTGTTACACTTATAACACTTAGGAATGAACTCTCAAGAGGGAGAGAGAAACTGTTTTCTGTCTGGAAAAGTCAATACCTACCTATGTATAGATAGTGAGTGTGGAACTACAAGAAAGGGAAATGTGAATTAAGATTGCATACTAAGATACATCTTCGCATCATATATGTTGTTCAATTATTTGAAGTTTTGGCCAGAGTTTGATGAACTTAATTGTGTGTTTCCAGTGCAGCACAAACTTGAGTTGCCTCTATATTTAGCCATACTGCACTTGATGGAAATTTTCCTTCCAGTTTATGCAACATTTCACAATAATTTCATGCTCTGGAGAGAAGGGAATGAAACAGGAGGAAAAAATCCTCCTCGTGTTTTTGCATGGCTTTAAAGCCAGGATGTAGATTAATGCACTGGACTTACAGTTTGAAATAAAATCATCCTACAAAGATTTTACAAGTGTTGCACTTGCCAATGCTTGTATTTTTAAATATTATGTATCTTTGTGATTCTGTAAGGTGGGAGAAGGGAACTACTGAGCTACATTATGTGAAAGGAAGGGAGGAAGGCGGTAAGGCAGAAGGAAGGAAAGGGAGAAAGAGGGAAGAAGGAAGGGAGGAAGGAAATGGGCCAGTTGTTGCATATATTGAAGCACATGATGTTTGTATTTTAGAAACATGAAGACTTTCCAGCTAAATCTCTTCCCCTAAGCAATATGGTCTTCTTGGCTGAAAATAAAGATCCTGCTGCCATAATAACATATTGCTCTTGATTAAAAATGCTCATTAAATAAAATTAAAATTATTACTAGTGGCTAAAATTATTCTCTAAAAATAAATTATGGGCTAGAATCAATAGAAAAATGATACAGCTTAATAATGGTTTAGGACAAAGGTTTATCCAGATAAACTGTTGACTTATTTTAGTGTGTAAAGTCTTCTAATATGGTAAAATCAGTGGCAAACCTAATGTGAATTCCAGACACATGGAAGGGTGTTTTCTAACCTGCCTGTTTAAGAACTATGTCACAGCTGAACATTTTGAATCACCTTACTTGATCCTTTCAGTTTTCTTTCTGTCATGTTTATTCATCATTGAATTATTCACCATCGTGGAAGTTAGATCTGAAGAGTGAAGGGAAAGAGCAGGACAGAAGAATTGCAACTGTTTCCTTTCAGGAACATCTGAACCTTTCTAACAGAGATTTCATTTATTACAGTTATCACTAACTTATCCAGATTCTTCCTTTTAGAGAAAAATCCAAAAGAAGGTCAGCCCCATGGAATGACCTGCTGGGGCTGTGCAGAGGTACTTTATCTTCCCACACTTCTGGAAATCTGCAAGGCATAAGGTTAAATCCCTTCTTCCATAGATTGAGACAAGCTCTTTCAGCTCATTCTCTGCGACTGCAGGAGGACCTTGGTTAAAAGTGCTCCTAACTTTTCACATTCCTTCAATAATCATTGAAGTAATTATTTTCCTATAGTGATCAGTCAAAAATTTCTCCCTCTGATATAGTATTGCTGCACAATCACATGCCATCACTTATCTTTGTCCCAAGCAGGGCAAATAGAAAATAAATTATCTATAAACATGTTATAAATGTGTGCTGTAAAAAGCATATGTAGGCAAACTGTCACTTAGTTCAGTCTCCTATTGATTCTGAACATCACTAATGGATGGATTTCTTTTGGATGAGGGTAGCTCTGGGGCTGGGATAGTGGCTGTACGGTGAGTTGAAGAAATCTGTGATTAACAATATGAACCAAACCAGACAGAAATGTCATATCTCTCTTACAGCATACCAGTCCGTAGTCATATTTTACCTCTAAAATATAACACTTTTATATCCATAATGTAAGACTTGTTAGATTAATAAAGGAATGATTTAATCTAGATAATGGTCCAACATTTATAATACATTTATGACTTAGGATTTTCCAGGCAGCTGATTAAAGGATTATTAACATAAATGTTAAAGTTTATTAGCAGCACCTTTGTACTGATATAAAGTTTCCAGACTGAAGATTTATAAAAAATCAATCTACTTAAACTTTAATATGTGCTAAGCATCATCTCTGTAAAATGTGTTGATTCTTTTTCTCATATGGCAAACAGAATAAAGAAATTAAAACTAAAAAGAAAAACGTGTATGCCAGACGAGTACTATCAAAATACGCCTACGCTGAGGAGGATGGGAGGAAATACAACACAGATGGCACCGATTTAGCAAATACGAGACCTCATTCAATGCCTATTAAGTTAGCAGGAAAAGAAATCAGTTATCTACACAAGCTCCAAACTGTTTTTGCAGACAGGTGTAGACCCATCTGAGCTCCTCTCATATAGCAGTCAGGTGTCTGGTTTGGCATGGGGTTGTTCTCATGACTTCTGTGCCTGGCTGAGAGGTCCGGCACTCCTCCATGGCTATATTACAGCCCCACAGAAGAAAGACCATAGAGGCTTTTGCTCATGAGCTTTAGTTTTGTGTATTTCAGTTTACATCTTGCAGCACTGCTAGTCCTTATGTTCCTAATGACTAGGCAGGTACCTCCAGAAATAACTCCTTAGTTAATGCAATTTCAAATATTGAAATGGTGAGCCAAAATGCCGGAGGGGTAAAGGTACAATACGTGAGACTAGTACATTTCACAGAGCG
Source organism: Ibycter americanus (assembly GCA_035590275.1). NCBI lineage: Eukaryota > Metazoa > Chordata > Aves > Falconiformes > Falconidae > Ibycter > Ibycter americanus. Next base: position 60,476,313 of record JAVJGI010000014.1, on the reverse strand, counting down.
AATATAATGTGCTGTTAACACCTATAACTTTGTGGGCACCGTTACAACATGTATAACTGCTAAAATTGTGATTAAATGTGATACATGTTAGAAAAAGGCCTGCTATTAGTGGAAAACTATTAACTAGTAATATAACATGTGAAATACCTATTTGTAACCCAAACAAAATGTCTGCAGAAGATAACAGTACTGCAGCATACTGTTCTCCAGCTGCTAAATAAAAGATTGGAATGGATCCAACAGAAAACAGATATAGAATCAGCTATTATTATTATTAATTTTTCTACAGTAACTACTTCTTAAAGCTATTATTTTCATTGTCTTATCCTAAAAGTCCATTTTTGGGTGTTGGTTCTTGTGTATGTAAACCTGTGAACAGTATAGACTGGCATCACTTTGACTAGTACTAACCAGAAAAAAAAAAACCTCACCCCAAAAAAAGTCTCCTGAATAGTGCGTACTCAGGAGGTCCAATGGATCTGAAATTTGTTGAGACAGATCCCCTGCACTTAGCAGGTTAGCATGTGCCTCTTAGCACCTGAAAACATCAGATTTCTTTTGCATGGAAATTGATCTTCATTTGGGTTAGCCTGTGACGTCTAAGAGCTATGTCTGTAAATCTGAATTATTCACTCTAGATTTTCTTTATTATATCAGAAGTACAGGAACCTGGAAAGGGGGTTCATCAGGCTTGAGACATCTGTTTTATGTTGAATTGTGTTTTAGAAGTATTTCTTAGTAAACCTTAGATAATCTAAATCTTAAGACACAGCAAGTAAATTTCTCTGAAGACTAATTCTTGATAATAGTGTGTAGTGGCTAGACACATGCATTTCTGCATTAGCTCTGAAGTTAGAGGTGTAACCTCAGCCAGGACATCACTCTATGTATAAAATAAAACTCTGTGCCTCAAATTTGTGCCTGAGCCATGATGTTTGCACCTGATATGTCTGTGTCTAAACTTTAACATTCACCTTGATCCTGATGAATTTTGTAATTTGATAAAAAACTAATTCAGCCAACTACAAATCTAGTTTAATTATAAAAAAAGGAGGACATTTTAACATTAAAATAGTGTTGGGGTTTTTTTAAGTTGTTTTCTAAAATATTTTTTTTTTTCATGTGAGAAGCAGATTTGTACTGAAGCAGTATATCCATTTTGTAAGGAGTAACATAAATGCTAAGCATTTTAGGGAGAAAAGAGACCTGCTTTTCTGATCAGAACATGGATCTGAGTTTTCTTACTTCACTCTGCCTGTATCTCTCTTGGCTGCTGCATGAGTAACCCATAAAGCTGGAGGCATAAGAAGACTGTCAACTGTTTCTGTGGTCATTTGGGGATGTATTTGGAGGAGAAAATAATTTTGCTTTAGCCCCTTTCCTGATTTCTTTTCTTTTATATAACAGTATTTTGCTTTCAATCAGTCACCTTTTGCTCGGGAGATCTTAATTTGTACTGTCATGGCCCTGATGTCTTCTACTCCTGTGCTCAGACACATGCTTTCTGTTTTCCATTTCGGGCACAGACACCTGGAGAAAAATATAAAACTATGAAACTTAATTTTTTTTTTTAAAGAACCAGTTCAAAACCCCAGACTGACTCACTGAGAGGCCAGATAACTTCTTGTGCAGTTTCTTAGCACAAGGACCATGCAGCTGGGGTGTGAGACTGTCACAACACTGCGTTAGACTTGTGCTGTCATAGAATTGCAGCTGCAGTCATATGTCTCCTCAATACAGTCCATAAGCAATTTTTTGCTTGCAAAACATCAAACGTGATGAACATCTAGTATACCCACCAGGTAACATATATTTGGATGTGATTCTCCACGCACCAAGCATGTTGTTGATAAATTGGAGTGAGTCCTGGGCCACCAGGATGGTCAGGGCTGGAGCAGTTCCCCTGTGAGGAAAGGCTGGGGGAGCAAGGCTTTCTCAGCCTTGGCCAGAGACAGCTTCAGGGCCACCTCCCAGCCACCTTCCCATACCTGTGAGGCAGTTACTAAGAAGAGAGAGCCAAGATTTTTACTGCACTGCACAACAGTAAAGTGAGGAATAGCCATCATCAATTGAAACCACAGAGCTTCTGACTGAATTCAAGCGGTGGTGGGTGGGAATCCCTGTGAAAATAATTAAACTAATTTTGTTAGCTTAGTTTCTTCTGTTTTGTGGCTTGCTGGTCATCTTGTATGCAAAAAACAGCATCTTTTCATGTTCCTAAAAATGCAATAATGAATTGCATGAAATATACGGATCATCTCTTACAGTACTAGATCTCTTAGAGCAGCTTAGAGTTTTGAGGAAAGTGAGAAACATTAATCTAAAAAGTTTTTTCTTGCCCTCTTCATACACGCTGACATAAACATTTACAGTAAGGAAATCACTTATTAAAATTTCGAATTATTTTAAAAAAATCATATTTGAGCCTCATAATAATTTAAATATATTCCCTTTATCCTAACAGAAAAAATTAATCAGGAGAAAAACTCATTTTATTTTGAATAATGCCTGTAAGTCTCAAATGTTATATAATGCATGTATATCATCCTGCTATAAAACCTAAGAAAAACTGTTGAGCAGAAATTAGCCTTTAAATAAAATTTAAAGGTCTATAGAGAACACTCATCTTGAACAGAAAAAGTAGCTTTCGTTCCATAATTGGAACTCGTAATGTTTTTCCTGCTAGATCTTATTAACCTGTATATGCAACACACAACAATGCACAGTATGTTTTAACCACTTTAGTCTCTGTAAAATCTTGCAATTATAATCTCCAAAACATGTGAAGCTATTTTATAATGTTAATTAAGGGTCATGGAGTACTGTTGCCTATATAGTGTTACCAAGGTGGTGGACTGTAACATTTTGCTGGAGCTTTAGCTGGCACTCTGTTAACTGTACCTGAGTGGCTTGCTTATCATCTTTGTTTAGCAGGTCATTTGACACCCAATAATTTTACGTTATGAAAGAAAATACATAAAACTGTGTTCATCTACAATACAGTAGTGATTTTTTGGAATCTTTCTTTCTCTCCCTATCTGTGCATAAAGGAGAAGAAACAGTGTATTAAAGTAGAAAACAAGGTACTGGTAATAATGAACATTTATCAGATAGCCGTGATGGACTAAATTCCCCCTGAAATATGGTTTCTGTTAGAAATGTTTTAATAATTTACAGTAGTATCTCCACAAGTTTATGTAGCCCTCTAGAATATAAAAGGCTTTAAACCATTTAATAGAGTTGTGTACTCTTTCCTGTTTTGTTTGTTTATTTGTTTTACAAAACCTTCCAAGAAAAGAGCTAGATAAACTAGGCAGGAATTGAGGGTTAGATTTATCATTGTTCCTTCTGTGTCATCATTTCCACATAGGCAAAGTAAATATGAAGTGCCAGCACATCAGAGTGGTATTTGGCTAGGACAACAGCTAATGTAGTCCTGTATTTCTAGTGTCCTGCTTCTCCCTGTGAAGTTCATGAAATTCATCTGCATGCCAGATGAGTAACTATTTAGCTGAAGTAAGCGGTTGCAAGGTTCCCAGCAGTAACAAGAACTGACAGACCTTTTCATAAATGTTCAGTAACAATTCAAAATAGCAATAAAACAGGTTTTAGAGCAGCCCCTACTTGTTTCTAGGACATTTATTAAGCAAGTAAGCATCAGATGCAAACCCATGATGCCCCTTTATAAGGCCTCTTCACAGAACCTCAAAGCATGATTTCTTCATGAAGATTCTCCTCCCAATATTTCTTCACTTACATGAAAACATAAATGAGCGTAACAGAGTTACAAAAGATTTTTATACCTCTAGATTACAAAACCATGAAACTGATTTTCTCTAAAGGGTCACTTAGTTGAGATTATCACCCTGTAAAGGCCAACTGACACTCCATCTAGGTTGACAGAAGTCTCTGTTTGGTTTCAGGTGGCTAACCTTAGACTTTTCTGCTATTAAAGGTATTGGTCCGGCAAATAAGCGGGAGTAGATTTTCTCCATCCTTTCCCAAACAAAAAAGAAACTGAGCTGAACATGCCTATTTCCTCTCTCTCCCCTTGCTTCTCTCTTCTTATTGTCCAAAACCAATGTAAAGGAAAAGAAAAATATACTGACCCCCCCATTTTTTAAAAATTAAATTTACAAATAATCATTGTCTATATACGTATGAGTTATATCATTTATATAAGTTATAAACATAATCCTTCATATTATGGATACATTAAAAATAGACTGACCGAAGCATAAATATTTGGTCACCAACACCAAAACCACAAAACATGAATGTTGTTAAAAGTTATGTCCCTTCTTGAAACAATTAACAGGGGTGGATCATACTTAAACCACATTTAAAATAACTATCTGCAGACACTTCATTATAATTTGCAGAAGAAGATGACCCGCAAAATAAAAGTAAACAAGAAGTTACACTGGTATCTAGGTTGATTAAAGCACCAGCTGCATGTTTGTAAGTCCCTCATATATAAGGTATCTAAAGAGTTTAAATTTCCACACTGAACATTTTTTAAAGTGGAATCTATATTTTGTCAAACAAAACTGACTGAGAAGAAAATAAAGATAGAGAGATTAATTAAAAAACAACTGAAAATAAGAATGGTCCCTAATGCAGATCACTTAATGACTGAAATCTACATCTCCTGTTGCAAATCATATGCTCCACAGCTAAAACCTTTCCGAATAGCTTATAAAAAGACAGGTGGTCTTGAAAACAAATCAAGGTGCATATTTGTTACCCTACTCCCTGCTTTACTAATGGTCAGTGACGTGACTGATTAATATCAATGTATATTTTGAACATTTCAGAGGCAAGGTAGTTTTCCTAGAATTGGATAGAAAAAGAAAATCACGTGGTAGTGACCAGTGTATTTAAAATGTTATTACCTCTGTGCATGTGGTCACAAGCCAGAACGCACTGCAAAAACTTTGGCCATAGGTAAAACCCCCTTACCTTCAATGTAATTCAAACTGTGGGCTCACATTCTCAGATCTAATTTTAGATGTTTATCTGCTCTTCTTAAATCAGAGGTCTTTCTGTCATGGAGTACTTCAATTTACAAGTCACCTATCACTTTCCAGTGGCTGTAGGGGAAATCTGGGGAAACTGAGCTCCTAATTCAGAGGCCTTTGTTAAGGAATAGCCCAGGTTATATGGACTCTCATGTTTCCTTATGTCGCATCAAAATGTCTAATCCAAATGTTTCCAGGTCAGCATCTATACAGGCAGGGTGCTGGAAGCATGTTGTGGTCCTCTATATCTCTTGTTAGGAAGTTACACATGTAGGTGTGACTTCTTTGCTTCAGTGTTGTTACTAAGTATGATCACAGAAAATATTTTTTTCCTATTGGACATTATAGGTGGGGACAGTAAAATAATGACTGTAATTTGTTCCTTTATCTGATCACATATGATTATTACAGCAATCTGCTCAAATATGGGGAAATGTTTTTCTCTTTATAGTTTAAGTCTGAAGCTCAGAAGCTGACATAAAGCTGGGTTTCAGGACATGTGGAGTGTCAGAAGCATAGTCTGGAGATGTACATAGTGCAATGTTCCCAGTATTCACCCATTAGATCAAAAAATGTGATTATGTGGTCTCTTAAATTAATAGCTGATGTATTGCAGTTCTAAAATAAAATAAAAAAAAATAGACATTAGTCAACTCAGCAAAAAATAGCAAATCAATAACAAACATATTCTATTTGCTAGCGTGAGTTATTTTACATGCTTGGGTTTATATTTTTCATTACCCCATCCCACAGAAGGACGTTTATACTATTCACCACTTGACAAATGTCATTCTGTAATGCACTTATTCCACAGACTTTAAGATTAGTAAGGAATGTGACTCCTGAGACTCTTTTCTGCTATATCGCATCACTTGTAATAATCCTTCAAAATTTTTTTAGGATTTTTTTTTTTGTTGTTGGAAAGAATAGGTGACAATTAGTAAACTTTTTATCAACAGATTTCAGAATGGTCTTACTGTTTTGCATTCTAAACCTGACAAACTGATTTATGGCCTGTTTTCATTCCAGCTTATGCTCAAGTTTAGTCATCTAGCTGAAGCTACCAACTGATGATCTAGGTACTAACAGCATTCTGTGAGGTTACTCAAAATCTCCCGTGAGAGAGACATAGATCTCAACTGCTCTCAATTGTTTTTAGACTTGTCTAGGACTGCAAGACTTCCTAACTCATTGTGTCAGTTTAGAGCCACAAGTGAGATAGTACGAGTCCAGGAGACTGCTCTCTCTGTACTTAACGTGTTGCATGTACAAATAAAGTATGACAAATCTGGGGCGGAGGGAAGGGCAGGAAGAAGGGTTATCATTGCTTGTTCTGTACTTGAACACAAAAAACAAACTGAGAAAAAAGTATTTCTGTAGATAATGCTATGAGAACAGAATATCCACTGGAGATGCTTATTGTCAACATCATTGTCTACATTTATGCTGCAATCAAAAACATCTGGTGTTTAGAATGATACAAACACTGAAGAGAAAAACTTACGCCATGTATCCAAAATAAAAGGCAATTATTTTTTGACCTCACAATGCTGTAATTTATTCTGAAAGTACCAAGAGCACTTAGAGTCAATGATACCAGTTTTTCCTTCATAGAACTGAGAACCAACCCAGCCTTGGGCTTTTCCTAATAATTACTGAACACCCTCATATTTTGATAACATGGGGCAGATGGCACAAAGGAAGTTGTGTTTAGATCTCTTCTTATCATTCCCTTTTTTTTTTTTTTAATCCAGACATGTACATGATGCTTTCCATGATCATCTTTATATGCCTTATTTATTTGAAATAGGTAGGCATGTTTATACTTGCCGTTTCAAAGCAGTACTTACTTCTCATACACACCTCGATAGTATTGTTTCACAACTGTATGATGAAATCAATCACATCGGTCAAAATCTTTTGGAGAAAAAGTCATCAGATAAGACAAACTGATTTGCTTACAGAAAATTTCTTTATTAAAAGCAAGCCACCTGAATGTGTTTTACATATCTGAGATAGTTATCTGTCCCTAAATGGTATGATTGCCTGTTTGCTAGGTAATTCTGCTCTGAGGCTTTGTTCTGTAAGCAAAGGCATATTAAAAGGTCTTCGCATCTCTGAAGTAGTTTCAAGTACTTATGGAGCTCTTGTAAATCAAATGGATAAAATCAAAACATCAAGCAGAAAGTGTGTAAAAAGTTTTTAATGTTTGGCTTATAGCCAAGATTACCATTAAAGTTGTAAATATCACCACTAAATAGATAACAATATAACAATTTATGTAAATCAATAGAAATGTCTATATAAGCATATTTAAGAAAATCTATTTTCAGTAGCTTGCAACACTATGAACCCAGATGTACTATGCTTCCCTTTTTGAAAAAGTGAATTAAATTTTTAGAGGGACAGGAATGCATAAAGTTAAATGCTTTCAAAAACTATTACAACTATTTTTTTTAGTAGACTTCATACACATTAGAAAAATGGCTTCCATCCATTGTATCTGTTACTTAGGGGAAATTATCCATCATTCCTCATTGAATAAAAGCTTCCTCTCTAACAACATCATTTTAATGGCATTAGTGTAGTTTTTCACAAATAAAATACATGGCACGTAATCAGACTTCTTCACTTGAATAACCCTTGTGTTGTTAAGGAAATGTTATAGGCCTACACCATCATTCCCAGTATGTGACAATTTGAGCCCACATGACCAATATTTTTCAAATATATGCGTTTAACTTAATATTAAAGAGTCATATCAAACATGCATGCTACAGATGCAATTTAAATTATAGCTACTTTATCAACTAGGCAAAGTTTTTATGCAAGGTAATTTTGTAGGCATTCTTACTTTTTTCATACATTAAATACATTGAGATTTCAAAATAAATAAGTCTTCAAAATCAACCTGTGAATGTTTTTTGACTGGTTTATCTCTTTAGAACTATGGGCTACTAGTCTTTGTGTCTTTTTATGCTTGGTTATGCAAAGCCTGAACATGTCAGCGGTGCAGAGTGGTGAAAGGGGGAATGGGCAAAATGTAGCTAATATCCCTGACCATTGTCTGCTACAATTACTTTAACATACAAAAAAAACCCCACCTGCAAGTCCAGGACAGGTGCACTATGGAGGAGACAGTTTTTATTATTCTGATATAATATTGTCTTGATTTATAAACTGGGATTGGTTAATTTGTTCAGATGGTATTGGTTTTACTCCTCAAAAGGATGAAAGAGGTAAAAGGTTGAGGTCTACTTAGTAATTCTCTTGGATTTTGTTCCTTGTTGTGATTTTTTTAGTCTCCTTTTTTCTTTTGAAGAGCATGGAAGATATCTAGCACATGAGAACCAACTATAAATAAATACCATCTTTTAAAGAGAGGTCCCCGTAGAGGATGTTATTAAGAACATTTGCAGTAAAATAAAATATTTCACATACTATCAAACACACTTTTTACAAACCATATATGTTTTGCAAAAGAAGAGCTGACATAGTTCCATAAAAGAGAGTTTGTTCAAATAGCATTTATGCTGTGTCTGTGTCTGAGAATGTAGGATAAATTTTAACATTTTGTTCCTTTGTTGTGTTTGGTAGTGTTCATTTTTATTGTGCTGCATCTATACTTTTCACTTAAACATAATATACACAGCAAATTAGAAAAATACCCAAGGAAGAAGAAAGAGATGGTCTCAAAAATGCTTTTTTTCCATGTGTGATGTGCACCAAAGAGAAGCATCATCCAGAAATGTATCAAATTCTCTACAGTCACTGTTGAGAAACTACATAGAATAATTTCTTTCACAGTTTGATTAGGAAAATGGGAAGGGCAAAAATGGTTCATAAGAGGAGAAGACGGTTCTGCTTTATTCAAGAGAGAACAATGTAGAGAGAAACAGTACATCCCAGACAAAGTAGGATTCATCTCTCACTGAGTTCTGGTTTCTTTTGAAAGAGCAAAAAAGATGGTGAATCTCTAACACTAGTTGTTGTACAAGGACATACAAAAACGACCCAAGGAAGAAAGAAAAAGTGAGAGGTACTTAAAATCAGAGAATAGATATATATGAAGATTTTTTTTTTTTTAAATGCTTGAAAACATAGTAATATTCCACTCAGTGAAAAGAGCTTTTTACCAGGTGGAAGATGGAAGTTTCTAGGGTTGTATTTAGCCATGAGAAGCCATAATAATTAAGTAGGATTTGAAGCAGAAAAAACATGGACAAAATTATTGAGCCTTAAATGGATACAGAATACATCTGCTACTAGCTAAAAGTTAAATCTGAGAATATAATGCAAAAAAATCATTTGAATACAGAATGAAACATATTTTTGAGTTTTTGTTTTACCTATAAAAATGGCCAAATTTCAAAATGTCAAATAATTTTTAGATAAGATTATGAAACGCAAAAAATGCTGAAATTATTACTGTTTTACATTTCTACCATAGCACTTATACAAGCCAAAGAAAATGAAACCACTGCCGCTTTCTAAATTTACTTGCAGCTTTTTGCTACACATTCAATGTTTAGCAAAAGAACAATATTTTTTCTTAAAACTTTATAAAATATTAGTGCTTTGTCAACATTCATCAGTTATTTTGATATGGCTTATAGAATCATCTTCTTGAAAGGTAGATTAATTTTTCAGATACATTTATTTTTCAATTATTCATTCAGAAATTATAAAATTATGATTTTATATCCTAAATATAGGAATCTATCCTATCCAAAATCACAGAGTAGTTGCACACAAATTTCCAGAAATCAAGCCATATGACTCAAAATTCTGTGGACAATATTTGCTGTTATTTCATAATTTAGATCTTAGAATCCCTTTCATAAGTTTATTAATACTAGTTTTCATGTGTTATATGTACTTTTCACATATTAGAGATTTGTTCCCTTTAAGGAACATAGCTATCAAAACACCAAAATTTTTTGACAGAATATATACTCTTTTCCAACATATTTGTTCACTGTCTTGGTATCTACTAAGTTGTGTTTGGCTAGAATGCAGAAAATACTGGAAAAAACTCATAAATGTGTCAAGACGATGCTTTTTTTTGTACATAGAACAACAATAACAAAAGGGTTCTTCCCTTCCAGGCATTTCAAATATAAATTATTTTTTCCAACTAAGTACAATTTTAATTTCCATTCCATAATGCACTGTTAAAGATTTTGGCTTTTCAGAAACAACTGTAATTTCAGAAATCTGTTGATTTTTTAAAAGTAATTTGACAAGTTCAAGCAAAGTATTAGTTAGTAGCAATATATGTAAAATGAGTGCCACAGTCAAAGTAATGTCTGCTTGGAAAAAATAGATAACTATGTCTAAATTCTCACAGGCTATCTACAATGACAGTTAGACATATGCCTATACTCATATCTAAACTTACATTAGCTGTATATTTTTAAACATTGCCTATTCATCTCTAAAGGCAGAGCAAAAGCCAGCCAAAGGCCAGTTCTGGACTTCTACTCCATTTACTGTCTCTGAAACTGCCCAATTTGCCGTCCTCTCCTACAGACTGCCCTTCCATGAAGTGGCTTTTATCCTGCTCCACTTTTGCTCCACTCCATTTCTTCTTTGTGCTTTTCATCTGCTTTTCAGACTCCTGCGAAGTACTTGCAGCATCACTCCTGCCCTGAACTGCAGCCAGTTTATGCAAGACCTTTAGAGGAGCATGGTCTCAATTTGATAAATACTGGGAAGAACCATAATTTTATCACGCAGTCAACTCACCACTGAAGTTTGATTTTGATCATGTTATAGTCCCAGAAGGACAGCTAGGACAAGGAAATTTCTTTCTGAGAGGAACCTCTCTTTTCAGTGCTATGCTTTTTTCACAAGGAAAGTGAAGTGAAACACGCCAGTGGTCTGAGTGCCTTGCTTTCATACAACTCTCTTTTGTAGGACAAGGGTTTTACATATAGGGAAAAAGAGATGAGAGAGCTACTTCTGTATCACCTCAAGACATTACTATTGTTAAAATACCTGAATACTACTATGGTCCTGCAGGCAACTAAGCCAGGACATCCCTTCTTCATTGTGTAGCCTGGGAGGACTCTTTACTAAAGAGTTTCTGGCACTGAGGCCAAGTGACGTTGCCTGGTCAGGTGTATGGTGTCAAGCCATTTAGCCTCTAAAACAGGACAACTGCATCTAGCCTGCCTGTAGGGATGGGCCCCTGAATTGAGATAAATCTCAGGCACTGCCTAGGAACTGCCTGGTAGAAGACCAGGCAGCCTGATGGGTGTCAAAGGCTGATGTGAAGAGCCCAGATGAGAGCTGCACAGCTTGAGCCAGTGATCAGGCTGGTACGGTAGCAGCCTTGGGGCATCTCTTCAGCAGAAAATTCCTGGATCTGTTCATGTACAGAAGCTGTTGCATAACACCTTTGTAATGTGTTTTATGTAAGGGAAGAGGGTAGCTAATATGTAGTAAGGAGCAAAGCAAAGGAGGATTTTGCTTTGTTTGGATTTGATCAGTGGTAATGTAATGTGGGAATGATGTAGGGATAATATGATAATGTTAGGTGATTACTCCTCATCTTGTAAATACGACACTGAAGCAGAGGGAAAAATAAGCAAAACCAAGAAGCATATGGTTAAAAAAAAAGTGCCACACTAAGCAACATGTAATAGGACTATCTCAATGACTGTAGTACCTTGCATTGTCATGCAGGCATTGTTCCAAAGTTATTTTTATATATGTGTTCATGTATATCAGTGACAAATTAAAGTGCAGATAATTTTAAGATCAATGAGGTGTTTTAACTCTTGACTGATTGAAAGTGTGAGCAGCCCTTGGTAATTTAACTTGGCAGGAGAGAGATCACTTCCTTTTTTGGCTGGATTTTTAGGGACAAAATATGTTAAGATTATGGGAGGCAAGTCCAAATGATCTAGCCTTATTCCCTTACTCTGAATCTGTGAACGCTGAAACTGGGACAACCTGCTGACAATGCTGCATCTAAAAGAAGCCGATTTCCAAGCACAGTTGCTTTAACAGGCAGTGCATTGGTGGTAGGAGGAGCACATAGTGGCATGCTGGAGAAAGGTGGTCCTTATAAACTCTTATATTTTACATGGCTGATGAAGTAAAGATGCCTGTGGAATCACCTCAACGGGGCTTCAACTTGTTTCAGGTGCCAGTTCAGGTGCAATCTCCAAATTCACCGCTCCAAACTTCAGTGTTGTTCTGTAGACGTAGCTGTGGCTGAGTGGAAGGATAAGCAAACTCATTTCACTCTTGGTACTGTACCAACCAGAGATATAGAGCTGAGAAGGCAAAAACATGAGAGAGGAAAGAAGAAAAGCAGACAACAAATAACACAAGTATTCCTTCCCCTTTTGCCCTGAAAGTTAAGCCTTCCATAGTCTACATACTTTTTTCCCTACTCCTGTTAGATTAATTTTCATTTATTTGGTTATGGTGCACTATTCCTACTAGGCTTATGATGTCTTAGTTTAATAAAGCTCTCTGTTGAAGCTGTTATTCGTACTGGCCTAATTACTATAGAAGAAGAAGAAGCCTTTCCAGAAAGATTTCATTGAACTTCAATAACAGATGAAACAGTTTATACAGACCACTAAATTGACACTACATTATTCCCAAACAGCAAATACAGGAAGGAATAATTAAATCAATAGGGTTTTCAACAGACAGATCAGGGGGTTTTGTCTTCACAATACCCAATCCATAAATTTCAGAAAGGCAAACTGCCATTGGAGTACTTCATACAGGCAGTTCAGAAAATTATTTCAACAAGAAATTTAAGCCCTGATGTTTTGCACAACAGTATGTTGTCAGATGATTATTTATTAGGCAAATCAATTTTACTTTGAGCATCTCTGGGACAAGTATGTTCTTTCAGTGGATGATTTTCATTATTTTTCCAAATAACTAAAAATAATTTGAACATGAATAATATCTTCACATAATATATGTATGCATATAAGCAAGTATACTGGAATTCCTGGGAAATTTGCCTGTACACACACATGTGTGCATGCATCCTGAGGTAAAGCTTTTTCATCCAGTCAGATAAGTTTCTATCTACAGTCTTCTGTCCCTGTTAATACTGAAATGCATATTCCATATGCTCCCTTCTTATCTATATCTGGCTTCATAAATCAATGCTTACAAGGGTTAGCAATGTCCTGGCCACAACATCAAAACGAAATGATACCCTATCCTAGCTAAACACCAAAGCACTGACATTATACATTTTCCCAGTTTTCCCCAGATTCATCTTCCTGCATCTTCCCTTGACCAAATAAGAATCCCGTACTGGTTTTAGGTAATTTATTGTGTACATTTTCTAGAATATAAACTATAGATAGAGAGTTTCCTTAGCATCTCCAGCAAAGCCTGAAAGCTTCATTTGAAAATCAGGTCTGATTTCAAGTGTGTCTGTAACCTCAATGATTCCCAAGTGAAGAAATTATCTAGTATTTAAAAACAGTAGTATCCAAAGAGTTAGCAGACTATTATTACCTCCAAAACAATTTGTTCTGGAAATACGATGAATGCCCACTGTTTTGTAGGCATCAAATGTTTCAGGAAGCTACTGACACTAATTCTTACCCTTTTGCAGAACTTTGGAAGCCATGATTGCAACATAATTTCACTAGTGTATGTCATTTCTCCTCTAGGAGTGCCACTGTACACAGGAGACCAGACTGGCATTGGTACCTTGCAGAAAGAACATTAGCTGCCTCAGTTACATACACTTTCAGATCTGGTCTGCTACCCAAGCCTTTTGGATTTAGAAATTCCCCCCAAAGCCTTGTAGTGTCTCTTTGTGTATCTGTTTCCTGGTATAATCATTTGGATTGCGGTTCTGAGGAGGTTCTGGCCTCAGTTAGTGTTTGTTTGTTGCCAGTTCAAATAGTTTCATCATTGAATCATTCTGTCATTCAAGGCTGCAAATGTTGAGGGTGACAATGAATTCTGCCCTTTAAGAAAGACAAATTGTCAACACAGAAGTTTCAGAAGGCTTCCTGTTTGCTAACATAAAGAACCTACTATATATAACAACACCTGCCATTAACACATTGAGATTTATTTGGGCATATTTCAATACAATAACTGGGAAAGGTGGGTCACAGAGCAAGGGTCTGTGCTATGTTTTGTGTCAGAAGTTGAGACCTGTCATTATGGACATCACTGTCACTTTGATATCTCAGCACAAGCTGAGATGAGATGAGATGTAAGCTACTTTGAGTGCTCAGTGTATTGTCACCTATCTGCCCCACAGTGCTTCCGTATTTTCCTGCTCATCAAAGCACATAGGTAAGGCCACAGTCTACCTATCAATATTTTTGACAGAAAGAGGGAAAAGAAATGTAAAGTAATACTTTCCTTTTAAGAGTAATTGGATGCCATTTATTGACTAGTGGACATGCATTCATTGTGTGATTCCTATATCCAAAAGTAAACAATTACCTATATAGATAAATATTTGTAGAAAGAAAAGGATGAAGAGATTATATAATATAAAGCCTAAAGAATAAAAAGAATAAGGCAGATCAGACTTCCATTGTGCTTTACAAGATCCTCCACTGCAGCGATAATCCCTACTGCTTCTGCTAACTCTCTTTTATTAAATCTGACTCTTCAGCAAAGCTAACATGAAGGAGCAGGAAGACCTTTATGATAGTAGAGATTAGCATCAATATAGTAGGAAGAGATATTCAAGAGTGTTAGTGGATCAGATACACAGTAATGGATACTACATTTTTATTTAAATCTTGCTAAACCTAAAGCTATGTTATGAATAGAAGCATCTCTCCTTCCTTCGAATAACTTATCTCGTTCCAAGCATGAATAACAGCATGATATCTTCATTTTGACAATTGGCTTCTGTGGCTATTGGGACTGAAGCTCTGATTAAGTTGGTATAATAAAGAAATTCTCTCCCGTTTTCTTTCATGTGCTCAACAGGCCTGGATCACTTATTTTGGCTGTTCTCACTGTCTCATGTTTTCAGACACATTCATTTATCACAAAGCAAGTCACATTCCTGTTTGTGTTTCCACTTTACTCTAAAGGGCACACAGAGAAACATTACAGGAATGCAGGATTGCAGCAAATAAATTGTCTGCACTTAGTCTGCAATATGTCTCTACAGCCATTCAGCCTTGTATGATTTCTTGTTGCAGAGATAGTGTTAAAAGGCTTCTTATAAACAATCGTTTAGTACAGAATTTTCTGATGATGTGACTCTTTGATCTGATTTTCTGCTGAGAATTGATATATATTCTACGGAAACTTTATGTTCTTTGTACTGATACGTCTTAAAGTCTCATTTAATAATACAGCTGTCTTTACATCTCAAAGATGTTTGATGTACAGTAATTTAACTGGAATCAGATTGCCATGTAACTCCCACAAATCTGAAAGTTTCATACCAAAGTAATTAAAAAATCAACAGTTTCTAGCAGGATTAAAGGAAGCATCACAACTCGAGGCGTTGATGAGCTACACTAGACAAAGCGATAGGTGTTGCTGCATTTGCTATGCTTGTTACTGGCACAAAACTGCAATAGGATAGAATCTTCTCCATAGCATTCCTATTTTAAGGGTAACCACATATACTGTACATTGCCTTTCCTTATGAAAAGAATTAGCTACATACTGTTCACAATACAAAAGATTTATATTACACTGTAGCTGAATTGTTCTTTTTATTACTATATGAAGTGATCGGCTTTGACAGCAGAAGTAGCCTTGTAGTAGAAGGAAAATGAACTGAATTCCTTATTAAATACCTTATCTTTCATTCACACCGCTCTAACCTGCAGTCATGCTTTCTAAATTAAATGATTTGTGATTTACATTGAATGATCAGGGTCAGTATAACATATATAGACTCCTCCCCATGATTTTTACTTGTTTTCATTATTATTATTATTATTTATATTATAGCATTTTTTTCTGTTTATACAAAATTCATCTTTGAAAATATAAAATTCCACTGAGTTATAAACATTTTTGAACTACTTGTTGAAGGGTCCATCACAAAACAGGAGAGTAGCTGGTCTAATGTAACTGAAACATGTTTTTTGAAGTCTTTTTGGAAATTAGTATTTTTCCTCCTAAAGTCTTTTTGGTTGTTATTGATTACTTTTTGGTTTTTGGTTTAGACTATATATATTTTAAAAACAAAACTAAAAGCCAGGTGTTTGGTTGTTTGGGGTTTTTTTTGTTTGTGTGGTTTTGGTTTTGGTTTTGGTTTTGGTTTTTTTTCTGGAATGAGCTTACCATACCCAAAAATTAAAAATAAACAATGCAGCAAAATTTCAGGTGTCTTTAAAACCCAGAGTCTCAACAAATTGTAATGCCTTTTTCTCCTTTCATTCTTCTGCTGAGGCAAGAATCCACTGTAATTGTCTATTTTTATGTGGATGACCTCATTCACAAGACACGAAAGTTACTGCTTTTCAGGTTTTTTATTTGTTTGTATAACATGCACAATAGAAAATGCAATGGTTTGTAATTGAAAACATATGACTTGAAGTAAACTCTTAAGCTAAGCCAATGTTTTTGTATTTTAATATTATTGACATTATATATATATATATATTTATATTTTTTTGTAAAGCTTTTCTCAAGGAGGTGTCATATTCAATGAGAAAACCTCTTAAGGCATTGGCAGGGAAAACCATCCCATCAGGTTTCAAATGAATTTTAAACTTTTTTGTCTTCTTTTTCATCTTTGAATATCCAAGGCAAGATTCAGACCACCTAAATGAGGAAAAACAATGCTTAAGTATTGAGGTTCCATAACCATCAGTACAAGTACATTATACTAAGTCAATGGGTTTGCTATACAGTTAATGACGTAGAAACTGCTGAATAACAGTTTACAAATTCTCTAAGCTATCAAGAGAGCTGTCTAGAATCCCCCACAGGGCACTCTAGATACAAGGTAAAAATCTGAGATTCCCTACAGGTCAAGCACTGAACTGGGCTATATACATCCAACTTCAGTCTTCTGGAATTCATATGGAGATCCATGCATAAATGAACTGGGGTCCTGAGATGCCAATGTCCAGTTCAGGAGCTCTAGGACAGCGTATCTACTAAGGAACTGAGAAATGTGTCTTGCCCTAGCCCAAGGAAACATAGTGCAATAACTCCCACATCCCAAAAAGGAGATCTCAGTCACATCTCCTGATGAGGTACATGATACTCTCTATCTGTGTAAAAAAAGTTGTGCTTGCTAGCATCAAAGATAGAAAGGAGGTAAAAGGAACGTAGGCAGAAAGATTGAGGCACTTAGTATGGGAAAGAAGGATCTTGGACAAATAATTGTTCTGATTGCCAAAAATAAAAAGAAATTCACCACGACACTTCTGTCCTTGAGCTTATGTTTACTATAACATAGATAATCATCTTCAATTGCCTTGCCCTCCGTAAAAATAAAACCTGCTCATGCCTTGCATTAATGTTTTGGTTGTCTAACTATAAGCTGATCCACAAATATCTTCAGTGTTTTATGGGGTGTCTAATGTAAAACAATGTAAAACAATAAACACTACTAAATCTTCATTTTTCCTTTTCCATTCTATTTGTACTGATACACTAAAATCAATTAACATTGAATAATATTGACATCAGGGTTATGAGAGTTTATCATTTAAATATGAGCATTTGGTTTGTCCCTTTTGATAAGAAGGAAGGATCAAGAAAATTTAGACTCACTTGAGTGCAAAACCTTGATTTTGTGCCTCCAGAAACTGTATATGGATGCCAGGAAAAGAGAAAAGGAAAAAAAAAACACCAAACAAACCCTCAAAATATCCTCCAGAATGCTGAGCAATTGCTGTTGTGAAGGCTAACCACAGGTTCTGCTTCCAGTGGTTTGCATGGAAGGGTAGCCTACAACAAGGTGCATAGTATTTTCTGATGAAGACTGAACAGAATGTTATTGTCAGCTCTTCATCACTGCCTTCCCCAGGGTATTTTATCCTTCTGCAGTTAAAAGCTGAGTCAAAATATTGCCAAATTCTGACACTGTGTGAAATTCATCTCTTTCTGCACAATTATTTGAGCTGTGGAGTTGGAATGGCACTTTAGCAGATTTCATTTAGGAATAGAAGAAAGGGAAGCGATTCAAAATCATACAGAAGTAGGGTGAGATATGATGAATGTAAGTGAAACAAAAAAACTGAACAGTAAGTTGATTCCTGACATTTCTAAAATTATACTTTTAAAAGTCAGTAGAATGGATTAAAAAACCCCACTTCTTTAAGATTTGAACTATTCATATATCTAGAATCAACATCACTGTATCACACAGATCTCTTCAACACCATTTTTCCAGTGATTAAAATATGAAAAAGGAAACATTAAATTTCAGAAAGGTGGCATCCCAGAGTAGTTTCAGCAGAATTTCCATTCATATTCCTGTCTGTACCTTTAGAGGGATATCTATTGTTCTTTCTGTCAGCTATGATAAGAAATGTTTGTTGTTGCTAGATTTACAGAAATTTCCTTGGAAATTCATTGAATAAGCAATGTAAAAGCCAGCTCCATTGGTTCTGAGGAAAGGGAAAGAGCTCAGGATTATACCCTTTACATAAAGAGTTTATACTAGATATCTTTAACAAAAAACAAAACCAAACTAACTCTTTGTTTCCTCTTGTCCAGCCAAGAGGATGAGAAGAAGTAATTTCATCCTTAAAACTTTTATATTTATATCATAAATCTGTAGCATCCTTAGATGCCTTTCTACAATGGTCTGATTTTTTTAATTTGTTTTACATCTAACTATATATTGCTTGCTTACATGGTATTCCTCCCCCCTTACCTTTTGAGTGAGATATCTAGCATGCTCCGGGTTAATCAGGATGAGGGGATCCAGTTTTAATTAGAATTGTACAAACACAGGAATTCTCACTGAGAAACTAATACATATGAATATCTACTAAGTGACAATTTAAGAACTGCAAGGTGTCAGCTCTCAGAGCTGAATATGACTAAAACACCTGGGAAATTACAGGTGCTGTTCTCTGCCATTAGGGAGAAGTAAGACTGTAAGCCTTAGTAGACTGGTTTTGCCCTTTTGAATTTTCTCTCGGGCAATCTTTCTGAGGGAGAATTTCATGTATGTGCTGAGTTCTAAACATTATGTGGAAAAGACCCAACCTGGATTTATTGGTTACATGGAAAGAAACCTTTAGACCTGCTAGGGGAGCCAGTGTTGCTGGTGGTATTGTAGGGGAATGAAAGCAGCTGGTTAACCTCAGTAAGCTTTTGGACTGCCATTTCAGTCTGTGTGAATGACTCGTGGAGAATGTCATTTGCATGTCATTGCTCATGAATAGGCACCAATGTGTTAAATCTTTTGTCTTCCTTAATAATCAGATTGCTAATATTATTTTTTATGTGCTGCAATTTGTTAGATAAAAACCAGAAAATACAACAGATAGTTTCTCTGAAGATTTGTGTATGTCCTTTTTAAAATATTTGGTGGTTGGACGAAAAAAAAAGAAATACTGTTAAACCATGACTTTGGTGTGATATGGCCTATTTCCTGGGAATAATTGATAGAAATATAGTAAAGTGTTTGTGGTAAATTTGAAGTGGCATGCACAGTATGTGTTTAGAATGTTTATACAGTCTCCAATTGATTCTCAGGGAGCTCAGACTAATTGGAAATAAGGTTTATGTGCGGCGAAGCAGTGAAGCAGTGATATGGTGATACCGCAGAAGTGATTCCTGCCTCTGGCAATATTTTTATATATATCTGCAGAGCTCAGGCATACTTTATAATTCTGAGGTACTTAAATAATAGAAAGAAGTCATTTTGTAAATGTATCTGGGTTTACCGTATTACCGGTACCCACCTCTCCTATCAGAGAAAGAAAGGATTAACGCTCTGCCCTTTCTCCCCTTCACTGCTGTTAGAAGGAACTGTAAAACTTGTTTTCACAAGTTGTGCTAATGGCAGGTGGGATATGGATGCAGGGATTTTGAATTCTTATCATCCATGCCCCTTTTTGTCAGGGACAGGAAGTGATCAACAGATAACAGCTTGTAGTGCAGAGGTAAACGTGTTCAGAACTGTTCAACATAATAATAACCTCAAGTTTTATTCAACAGCTTCTGACCTGTAAAACTCTCCTGGTTTGCAAATTGACCCTAGTGGAAAAGACTGTGGCTGTAATGGCCGGCACTAAGGGTACTCAGACCTTTGCTAGGGATATGTTGTGGTTTAACTCCAGCCAGCAACTAAGCACCACGCAGTCACTCACTCACTGTCGTTGTCCTCCAACACCCCCCACTCCCACCCCCGGAGGGGTTGGGGAGAGAATTGGAAGGGTAAAAGTAAGAAAAGTCATGGGTTGAGATAAGAACAGTTTAACAATTGGAGTTGTTATTATCATCATTATAATTATCATTATCATTACTATAACTATTATAATTATTTTCATTATTATCATTATTTTTAAAATTGTTATGAAAGGGAAAATAACAAAAAGAAAGAAAAACAAACCCCAAGAAAAACAAGTGATGCAAATGAAAAACAATTGCTCACCACCAACAGACCAGTGCCCAGCCTGTTCCCAAGTAGCAGTCCCTCAGTGATCTTTCCTCCTAGTTCATATACTGAGCATGATGTCATATGGTATGGAATATCCCTTTGGCCAGTTGGGGTCAGCTGTGCTGACTGACCACAGCTTCTTGTGCACTCCCAGCCTCCTTGCTGGCAGGACAGTGTGAAAAGCTGAAAAGTCCTTGACTTAGTGTAAACACTGCTCAGCAACAACTAAAACATCAGTGTGTTTTCAATATTATTCTCATCTTAAATCTAAATGACAACACTATACCAGCTACTGGGAAGAAAATTAACTCTATTCCAGCTGAAACCAGAACAGGATGTTATAACCAGGAATGTTAGTACTGATAGGAAAACTATACCTCAATAACAGAATTTACTTCAGGATTGAAATATTAAGGGTAGAGTTACGAAAGGCACCTGTAAGAATTTTTTGTTAATGAAAGAAGACTTCAAAAAGCTACGTTTCTTCTTGTTAATATGCTTTTTTTTGGCATTCCTGTTTTCCTCCTCTCCTCTCCTCTCCTCTCCTCTCCTCTCCTCTCCTCTCCTCTCCTCTCCTCTCCTCTCCTCTCCTCCCTCCTTCTTCTCTCTTTTTCCCTTCCCTTCCCTTCCCTTCCCTTCCCTTCCTCTCTCTGCACTTCACTACACCTCTCATTTTTCCTATGGATATAAAACCTTTCCTCATGCTGTGTACTCAGTTTTTATCATTGATGCTCATTCTAATGCATATACTTGCATTATAGCTTCACTTACAGAAGTCTGATAAGAGTAGATCTCAACTCGATCTGGTTTGTTTTTTTTTTTATAAATGCTCACATTTAGCATGGCTTCCTGTCTCTTACCTAGAAAGAAATTTCTCTTCCTGTGTTCCTGAAATCAAGGCTATTTATTTCTTCATGTATATGTGTGTGGATAGATACACAGATAGCTAGTTCTATCTTGCTTTCTAACTAGTCCTTTCTAACTTACATCGACGCAAGGTACTCTGGTGTTTCCAAGACAGTTCTTCTAAACTGTAGCTGAAAGAACAGCATAATTTTCTTTTCCACTGCTAAGTGGAACCATGAAAAAGAAGGCAAAAGTATTTCTACCTTCAGAATTTCATTTCCAATATGCAGAAGGTTTCCTCCTCTCCAATTCCTTTCTCTTTATTTCTTGCAAAGATAGAAATAAGTAGCCAGACTCTCATGATTTCAGGTGGGAAAGACTAGAAGGTAATATTGTAATGAGGCATCCAGTCCCATGAGTTCTATTTAGCTAAGCATCCTTTGGCTGCAGTGGAAAGGGAGCAACACAAGGAAATGAGAGGAAAAGAAACAAAAAAGACCAGCAATCCAGTCTATGCTATTTCTGAAACATACATATAAAAATTATTTTATTTTTTACAGAAAAGAAACATAGATATTCCAATGTTAAGTTCTCTGATGTTTTAAATAAACAGTTTGGGAAACTGGGTAGCCTTTCTTCAAGCGTCTTGTGTTTTGGTGTTACTTGTTTCTGAAGTGAGAAAGTAGCAGCAACATGTTGCTTTTAAGTGGCATTGCAAATGCAGTTTCTACTTCAAACACAAAACTGTCTTTGATTCTCTGACAGTCTCTCAGTGGGTATATATCAGACAATGTATACCTAATTCTAAATTTTTTCTATAGCATCTCCTACCTCAATATTTAAACTATCTTGAGGGTGTGGGTATCATTCCCACATACGATATCCTATCCAATTTTATGTACATTATAATTCTTATAACTATTACTGTTATGTCAACAAACCCCCCAGACCTATGTGTTTTCATCTGCCGTTGTGAAAATTCCAAGCCCTGTTCTAAGTAGTTGTGACCTTTTAAGTAATGCAAACCACGAAATCCTACTAACACTGGCTTTATTGCAGGTCACATGAGCCAAGTCTTTCCTTCATGGCTGCTTAAAACCGAATAAACAACAAGCACTAAGATTCAAAATTTCACACAGGCATAAAGCCTGTGAAAATAGCCTTCCTCCCCTCCTCTCCCCAGAGTTGCCCTAAAACTAAAGCAGTTTTACTACAGTGGGTTTTGGATGAATGTTTTAACTTTCAGTTCATATGAGCTGGCATCCTTGGAGTTTTACTTCAAGACTTAAGATGAAACAAACCACGAAACTCTAAGCCAAATCACCAAGTTTTGCCTGATTACAGACCAACCCTGTGAAACCACAGTCTTTCTATCCAAAATCATTTATTAACCCACACCAGTTAAAATGTTTGTGAAGCTTAAAAAAAAAAATATCTTTTTGTAAGTCTGTGTTTAATCAAAATATTTTTGTGACAAATTTATAAATAAGAAAAGTCTCACCTATGGATGAGTTTAACAAAAGAGTTGTTGAGCTCTACAGATGTTCTCAACTTGAATGTACTCTTCCCATTCCTGCGTTCTAGGCTTGGTAGTTGTAAGAAAACATTTGCAAAGACAGCCCATATGAGCCAAACTATTCATATAATGAATATCATGATGATTATAGTAACAAACCTGACAATGGCGATATGAACACAAAATGGACCTGTGAGATGCAACCCCTTCCAGAGACAGCATAACAGCTCCTTCAGGCTGAAAGTAGCCTTGGAAGAGTGTCACTGCAAATTAAAATAGACAAATTTGCAGCTCAGTTCAGCTCTAGAAACTTCTCTTGTTATTTAAGTCCCTTTGAGATATGACAACTGGAAAAATATTTACTTGAGCAAATTCTGGCTTTTTAGTGCATGTTAGTGCATGTTAGAACTTCAGTAAGCAGAATTTGAAGCACTTTAACAGTTTTACAATTTTGAGCACCAGTTAGAGACACTAAAACTGAGCTAGAGAAGTCCTATGTTCACTCTCGTTTAGCCTGTGATGCTAAACAGTGTTTGTGAGTGTTAGGAAGTATAATTTCTTTGCTACAAAGTGCATGTGGGTCATTATAATAATCTGCTAGAAGTCTCAGCTAAGGGAAAATGCCACACTTATTTTTAACATTCATTCATTTATTTATTTATTTATTTATTATTTACTTGTGGTTTAATCTGTGCCTGCTGGAAGAACTTATTTTTCATTTGTTGGATCATTTGATGGAGATGAAAAAGAGCACCAAAGCATCACTTGTACAGTGTCTAGGAAACTTACTATATAACATTCTCTGTCACTGTAATAATTTTACTAAAATAATGTTTTACATATCAGAACAGAAGAATACTGCATTTCTGATTATTTTTTTTTTTCACAGCTCCTTTGCAGACTTTATTAAAGCAGGAGAATGGTGATTCCTTCCATGCTCTTAGGTCTAGGATTCCCAAAATAGAAAAAAACCACCACAAAACAAACAAAAAAACCCACCCAAAACCAAAAGTTAGAATCTGATTTTTAGACTTTTACATGCATAGTGTTCGATGCTTTCATTATCTAAAAAAAAGCTTTTGATGTCTAGTACAGAGATGAAACAAAATCAAACTCCATCAAATCGATCCTTTCCTCTTAAGTTTTTCCGATTCTAATAAAAGTTTAAGCTATCTCAACCTGGCTCTGTATTTGGTATTTTGATAAAAATTAACTCTTGGTTCCTATTCTGGGTATATGATTCAGATGTGAATGCAGATTGTGAAATCCATCACTGCACTGGTGGGATCAGGGGAAGGATTGTAATGATATGCATCCTTTAGGGAGAAAAACCTGAACAAAAAAAACCAACCTGAAAAATCTTTGATGGTATTGATCTATTATTTGTATTTTCAAAAACACATAGAAATTTGTTTTTGTATGGCAGAAAAAGAGATTCTCCCTTTCCATTGCTGTATCTAGAGGTCTTTCAGTAAATGAAAGTCATCTACTTTTGTATCTAACTGCTGCAATTCAAAATGGATTCTTTTTTCCCCCAAAACAGGTTATTGATTTGATGAAAAATATGAGTTTGAATCACTCAAAGTATTAGTCAGCTTTTTCTGAATGTAGAGAATTGCTCTAAGCAGGAAATTCTCAGTTTATAATTCAAAATGTGCTTAATAAAATTAAACAATTATTTCTGTCATTCAAAAATAATGTTGTGTAGGAGGAGAGGGGCCTTGAACTGAAAAACTGTTAGTCTGACAATACCGATTGTAACATGTTGCTTAAACTACTACCACCAACAACAAAAATAGAGTGAATTGCTCTCTGAAGGTACCTATTTCTCTTTATGCTCCATAGAGAGAATCTAGGTGACTTAGGGAAGACATCTACCTCTTAGATGGCTCAAAGTGACAGGACAAACACCTGCTTGGCTGTCTAGGCTGTTGCTGAGAATGTATTGGATGTGTTTCTTTAAATATTCATTAAATCTCAAAATGGCTTTCTGTGGGAGATATTAATTTACTTCTCTCTGGACATATAAAATTATTTTGAAAAAACATTTGGTGAGACGTTTTTTCCAGGTTATACTCTGACCAAAACCATAAAAGAAAATTTCTTTATCTACAAACCTGGGTACAAATGGGGAAAGAAGGCAGATTGTGTACAGGCCATTCAAGAATCCAAATTGTCACCTGGCTCTCCAGCCACTGCCCACATGCCTCTTACGCAATGAGTCTTTCTGTTTAATTGCTGTTTCTTGAGCTTCCAGAGAAGGTGATCACTGGCCAAGGACCACACCAAGGGACTTTTAAGACCACTAGTAAATTTTGAAAAGGTAGATGAAGTTAAAATCAGCCTTGCAAAAAGTAAATACTTGGGTAAGTATAATTGAAA
>JAVJGI010000014.1:60387260-60450976 GCA_035590275.1 Ibycter americanus | reverse complement strand
TAACTGACGTATGTATGTGGACATGATAAATGAATTCAGAGAGAGAGAGAGAGGGGCAGAAAGACAGATTTCCTTATCAACCATGCAAATATGATAAATTGATCAACTTTCTCTCAAAAGTTCTACAGGATTACATGATCTGAGACAGTTCATTAGAGCTTCACAAAGAAAACGAATAATTCTAGTGAAGTAAGCAAGGTTGGAAAGAAATTTCTGAGGAATCTGAGATAGTTGAGATGATTTTTCAGCTGTGAAATGCAAAAGCAAATAAGCAAAAAACTTCTGCTTACAGTCGATTTTCGTAATGGTGTTGATAGAATGACTTCCTTTACATGTATGCAGTGACCTGCGACAAGCAGCCATGCTTTCTACTCCCCAGTGATTACAGCTGCGCAATGAAAGTATCTGATCATAAGTTGTGTGTTATTTTATACTAATGCTTTCTAACTTCTATCATGTGGTTAGTACTCAGAAAGCTTATTATCTGCTCGATATAATTTTCTGTAGCAATTCTGATATCAAATCCGTAGTGAAATGTAAAGTGTAATATTTGTAAAAAAAGTGTAACATTAATGATTTTGAGTTTTATGCAGATTGTGTATTTTCCTTCCTGATGTTTTAAGCTGGGAAGATGATTGGATTCTGCAACAATGTAGAAGCAATTTTATCACATTATTGACAGCTGACTTCTCTATTAACCTGATAAAAATGCTGCCATGCTGAAATGCAGTTCAAATGAACCTTTGCAGATTTGATTTTTCTATGAGATGCCCACATTTCCTACCTGTTCTAGTACATCCAACTACTTCTCAAAAGTACAACAAGCTTAACCCTAACAGTCAGGTGGTAAAGGCTTAACTAAAACTAGCCTCGGAGCTGTTAGAGAGATGAATCATAGAATCATAGAATCATTTAGGCTGGAAAAGGATCTGCCTTTCATAAACCCATGCTGACTGGAGCCTGATCACCTGGTTGTCCTGTATGTGTTGTGTGATGGCACTCAAGATGATCTACTCTATAACCTTCTCCTGCACCAGGTTCAGACTGACAGGCCTGTAGCTCCCCAGATCCTTCCTCTGGCCCTTCTTGTAGTTGATCATCGCATTTGCTAACTTCTGGTCTTCTGGGACCTTCCCGGTTAGCCAGGACTGCTAATAAATGATTGAAAGTGGCTCAGTGAGCACTTGCACCAGCTCCCTCAGTACCCTTGAGTTGATCCCATTTTGCCCCATGGACATGTGTGTGTCTCAGAGGTGTAGCAGGTTGGTGGCCGTTTCCCCTTGGATTATAGGGGTTTCATTCTGCTCCCCATCCCTGTCTTCCAGCTCGTGGGGTTGGGTACCCAGAGAACAACTGGTCTTACTATGAAAGACTGAGCAAAGAAAATATTAGTATCTCAGCCTTTTCCTCATCCTTTGTCACTATGTTTCTCCCTTCATCCAACGAAGGATGGAGATTCTCCTTGGCCATCCTTTTGTTGCTAATATGTTTATAGAAACATTTTTTAATTGTCTTTTATGGCAGTAGCCAGATGAAGTTCTAGCTGCGGTTCCGTCTCTCCCCCACCTTTCGGTCTGCAAAGACAGTATCGGCTTTTTACAGGTAACCATTTCGAAACTTTAATGTCAATTGGCCTGTTTCTTTGTAATCCTATGAAATTTCCTGAGAAATAGCTACTGAACTACCACCTTTTTTTGATGGAAATTTTAACAATATTGGAATCGGTATTTCTACTGAAAGACAAGAAATCTCCTAAGTTTAATTTTGCTTTTCCCCGGGTATGAATTATTCATTCATTTCACTTGTATTTTAATAAAAGGTACCTTTAGTTGTGTAATACTCTGTCACTGAAGTGAAAGGTTGAAGCTAGCAGCAGTTTTCCACATACCAGTGTATATATTTTTTTTACAAGTACATGATCAGTAATAAAGGCAATTTCAGTCATCTTTAGAGTATAAAGAGAAACTGAATTTGGCTGTCTCTTGATATTTTCTTTGGTTAGTAGAGGCAGCTCTCTCAATGAGTGCTGTCTTTTCCAAATCTCATTGCTAGCTACATAATTCTACCTTGCTAAAAATTCCACTTGATGGCAAAGGATCTAAAAGTTTGGTACTGCAATGATGAATTTATTGTTCATGTTATGAGTATATTGTAATGCGTTGCATGGTGATATTGCCATATTTTATTTGGGTAAGGTAGTTCCGTGTATGCCATTTTATTTCATATTTAAGAGACAATTTGAATACTGTTTATAAATCCAGGGTTATTCTCAAGAAATTTCCGAAGGTCTCAAGGCTGGTGAACGGCTTCAGTCAAGGACTTATGCATTTGGTAATTTGAATTTTTAGATGCTGGGTTTCTAAAGTGAGATCTAGGACTCCCTATTAGGCACAGGCTTCTAAAGAGCTCTTAAACAGAACTCTATAAATGCTTCCTAATACCACTTAGACTAACCAAAAGTCAACTAAAGCCCTGGTGGGAGGCTCAATCTCAATAGGAGAGCAACTGAAATAAGAAAAAAACCCCACCCAACCCCAAACTGAAAAAAACCCAACATGTGAGAATAGAAAGGTATCTAAAATCTCACGCTATTGTGTGGAATTATACTTCTCCAGCCAGCCAGTTGTTTCAGCACAGCTTTTAGTGGTATATTGATTGCCATGTTATGGGAAGTTAGGGAGACTCATGTTCAGATTTCTCTTAGGCTACAGAGCTTTTTGCACTGCAGTTATAGCTACAATATGAAAGAGAAGTGGCTGAATCACTGCTTGCAGCAGTGGAAAACTGAACCTATGATTCTTGCTAACCGTCTATGTTATGCCTGGTTTTAGGTTAGTATGTTTGGGTGTGTTTAGGCAGACCCTAAGTGACTCTGCAAGTAGGATATACACAATCAAAAGATATAAAACAGTTATTCACTGGCTAGCACCTACAGAAAATAGCTAGGAATTACCAAACATTGGGCTAAGCACTTGTGTGCTTATCACCGAAATGGATGAGGCATCCAAAGAGCTGTCAACCTTGTGGCTCCCCCAGAGGATCCACAGTGCCGGAGAGCTGCCTCAGGCCTCCAGCTACAGCTCCGTCGATGGCATCAACATCTCCTGCCTGGGACCTCATTACCCTGACCTCCCCTGGCTTTGCTGTTAGGTCTCACACTGTTCCATGCTGATATTTTCCCTCCTGACTACTTGAGCTACCGATGATCCCACCTAAGTAATATAATTTCTAATTCTGGCCTTTCTCATTTCTGTACAGCCTTTCTTGTAGCCCTTTCTCAGCGCTGTGAGCACAGTTTATACAGACCAGAGCTGGTCTTGGTACATGGGTAGCTAAAGTCCCAGGAGAGAGGCAGAGCTTACAGCAGTAGTTATAGCTGATAGCTATGACAAGGTGGTTAGTCAAATGGAAAAGTTGTCCTCATTCATGTCTTAACTTACTTTTCATAGGAGAACAGAGTAACTGTGGATGCCTGTTCTCAGGAGATGATCCCTGGTCTTAGATTTGTAGTAAACTTGTGCCTGTAGTCTTTGTTCAGGTTCCTCAGCTTGGACAGAATACTGCTCCCCTTTGGTCTTGTGCTTGATATTTACTCTTGCCAAGATCTGTGCTTGGAGAAGAGCTTTTAGATTGCTCTTCAGAGGTGCATGGCTTTCCCTCTGGATTACTGAAGAAGTTCAGACATTTATTTTTAGATTGAGTTTTTAGAGGCTCAGGAGCTACAGCATGATGCCATACAACAGTGGCTATCTAAATCTCTTATTGGACCTAGACCTTCCTTCAG
Source organism: Ibycter americanus (assembly GCA_035590275.1). Taxonomy (NCBI): domain Eukaryota; kingdom Metazoa; phylum Chordata; class Aves; order Falconiformes; family Falconidae; genus Ibycter; species Ibycter americanus. The sequence continues at coordinate 60,447,192 of JAVJGI010000014.1, read as the reverse complement.
AGGGTATTGTAAGTCTCAGGCCTCCCTGGTAAGCTGACAGAGTCAGAGCAAAATGTCACACAGTTTTCCTATGAACTCTATTGTGGCATTTACAAGAGGGCAGAAGCATTTCAACAAAGTTGCACTAATACAGTCTGTCCTTCAATTTCTTTCAGTGAATACCTTCTGAATTCTCAGACACTAGAGCTGTATTTTCAACAGGGAAAGGTGCAGGGTGCTATTCATTCTGGCTGAGGCACCTGATCTAGCCAGAACAGAGGTTCCAGCAGTTTAAGCAAAAATTATTATTTTTTTGGGGGGGGTGGGGGGGAACCCCACAAAAAGCGACTCACCATAATTAAAACATAATTAAAAAAACCCCCATAATTAAAAAACTAACCTGGGATTTTGTATCTCCGTTGTATACAGCAAACTGTATAAAGTGTGAGCGTACAGTCAACATTGCTAATAACTGAATGCAATTCTTTTAACTGTCACTGCAACAATTGTGACACTAATTCTTGTTAGTCTGTTTTTGGCAGTACATTTTTGAATCAGGTTGCAATGTGAAAAAGCCAGGGCTGAAAACAAGGCCCAGGCACACACCAAACAGTCTGGCTGCTGTAAGCCAAGTGTATTTTATTTTGAAAGTCATGTTTACTGCCTGTCAGTGGGGAAAGAGAGTATGCAGTGTACTCATTTGCTAGAACTTCACCCTCCAACACTAAATAAGGCGCTTAATTATAAATTTTTACTAGTACAGAATGAAAAGGAATCCCAGAGATTAATTTGTCGTTGTTGTTGTTGTTGTTGTTGTTTATTGTTGTTGTTAGGGAAAGATCATTTGGGTTTAACTGATAGCTTCCAGTTCTTGAAGAAATAGACATTGGAAATTAATAAATAAGGTAACATGATCAGACACTGACATAAAAATAATATAGCAATGTACTTCAGTAATTTGTATTTTGATTTCTTAGATAATTACAAAATAAGTTACTTTAAAATAGTTTTTATCATATAAATTGTAATATATTTTCCTTGTGAGATTTTACTGAACAATGAAGGCTTAAAGCTTTGCATGAAGTGTATTTTTCATAGTTCAATAGTAGTGAGTTTCTGTTATGTTTTACTTTCATCTTTTCCTTACAAATTCATTATGAACTGTATTATGAACAGAAGTTGCATTATGAACTGTAAACTTTACTTATGCCTGAGAATTTACAGATAATGAAGTAGGTTTTGTTATTAAGTGTCCATGTTTGATGAAATATGATAAAATACGTAATTAGCAGAATGATACTTTATATTTTTCAAGCTTTTTGCAAAACAAAATCATACTGTTTTTCAAGCAGGTTCATCAGAAATAAACAAACTTGCAAGACATTAGACAGTTCAGGCCCATTGTTTTGCACTTTTTAAAAATCTTTTGTGTTTTATTCTCAGAAGTAACCTTTTCAGTAATTAGTTACTTTTAATGTCTTCATTTTCATTTAAATGCTCAATGATCAGGCTAATTGCAATTAATTTGGCATTGTCATATTATGTTAATGACAATTCTCCCACTTATCACTAGCATCCTGCAGGCACAATGTTATCAGAGAAATATGACTCGTCCACTTTACCCAGAGACTTTAAATGGATATAAAACAGTAGGAACTGGCATATTCCCAATACAAAGTCATGCAATTTCAGATGAGGAATTGTCTCTGAAGTACTGGTAGCTTTGTGTTTCAATTCAGTTTTTGAGTTCCTTCGCAATACATATAAAAGCTGACTTTGGCCAATATGTTTTGTTCATATAAATTTGTAGGCCAGATCTATGCATTAATTCTATGTATGTAACTGCACCCAGTTCAGCTTAAGCACTCTTTACCTGAAAACATAAGGTGAGCATTTTTTCCTGTATTGTTTAAGCACTAATGGTAAAAGAAGTTGAAATGTATTTTTATGAGGGAAGTATCTTCGTCGACTAAAGGTAAGTGGCATCATCTCTTTAGATCTTCAGCACAACTGTCTACCGCTACATGCCACTCACTGAGGAACCAGGATGTACTCATTGCCTTAAGCCAGATGCAACAGCTGCTCTTCAGAAACTTATACTGTTTCTCTGGGGGTCACAAATCTCAGCAAAACAAAAACTTATTAATCTATTTACACTGACTGTCCTTATTAGCAGCATAGTGATACCATAGACACTAAAGAGCTTTTACTCTGAGTTCAGCATTTGATTAGAGCCGATTGCATAAATCACAGTGAGCTGTGTTTGATGCTTGTCCCTGCAGTTTGCATTCAGTAGGGTTATCATGATCTCATCTCTTCAGCTTCTGTGATTTCTTCCTTCAGCTTTTTTCAGTGCCATTCTTACTTACAGTATGATTGGCTTTTTCCAGGAAGCAGGAGAAAAATCCACAAACAATTCAAAACTATTTCTGTCTTGGAAATCCTAGATAGAAACTCATGTGCTTGTCACAGGGTGTGCCATAAATGCAATGTGTTTGGAGCACACCAGGCTTGGTGCGTGTGTGCAGACCAACTGTATCACATATGCACAGTGCACTGATGTTTCCCAGAAGCAGCAGACTCACTATGCCTATGCTGCAAAGTTAATCTGTACATGCATAGTGAACATGTCTGGAAATTTTGGACAATCCAGCTGGGGGCATAAATTTCTCCAGTTCCCAGACGAAGAAAATTTCTCGGCAGAAAAAGGAGGACCTGTCTGAGGAAATCCAGATGTATTCTGGCTCTACTTAAGATTGAAATGAAAACTAAAATACTCCAAACCCACCAGGGTCAGTGTGTAACTCCTTTTTCCTTCCTTGGGAGAAGAGAGAAAACCTACTGTATTTTAAAAACATTACAGTAAATTCTTTTCCCTAGACTATTTCCTTTTTTCTGACAAAAATATTCTGAATGCTCTTACACTTCTCTGTCCCTGCTATCTCCCAGTCCCACTGTTCTCTTACCCCATGCCTTTTTAGAATCTTTATTGAGTCTCTTTGTCATAGTCTTTTTGAAATTATTTCAAATTGTTCTTATTTACCTATTGCCTAAATGACTTGTTAAAAGAATTCTATTTTACAGTCCTTTGCTTAAAGATTTTGTTCATTTCTTGTTCTCTTTCTTTCAGGCAACTGTAAGGGAGGATTTTATATGAGATCAGAATGATTAGTTAATCTAGCCTAACTCCAAGGATATTGCAGCAGTTGATTTGTCATAGGCTGAACTCAGTGTTACATTTGAAGAATCTCTCATTAACTTCAGCAGATTTAATTTGGGGTTTCTAACTGATGCAACTACACCATGTGTCATACTTCTTTATTCTCCTCTACTCTGTCCCCAGCTATGTCTGACATGGTTTAACAACAAAACAACAAAATCACTGATTCCATACTCCTTTAAGAGAATTAAAGGGGCAAATCTGGAAATTTTAATTTTTTTTTTTTTTTAAATGGAAGAGTTACAAGTAAGAATACTGGTATTTATTGTTGTTCGGCAGTTATACAAACAATCATAACCTTATGACACTCCTAACAACCACTTGACAATTAAAAGATTATGCCATTTCTCATCTTGACCATGAAGTTTGCCACTTCGTAGTTTGATCAATCTATTCAAAAGCAGAAACACTTATTGCTTCTGAAGCCTGCTGTCTATCTGACAGTCTACTGTTTTTCATTACAGTTGTATGAACTTCCAGTTCATTTTTTAGAAGTAGTGGGATTATTTGTAAAAAGGATGAGGTCATATTGATTTTGCACTTGATCCAAAAGTCAGTAATTTTTGAAGTCTGAGGTCTTTTTCCTCCAAAATTTTCACAAGATGAGGTTTTAAAGTCTATTCCAACTTCATGTGTTTCTCTCCATCCACAGATAATTTTCAGCCATAAACAGATGGAAAACCTTAAGTTAGCCCATTAGGTGATATCTGCCAATAAGCAAATCTTTACAGAGATCATACTGTACTTAAATCAGCACATTTCATCTTCAAGTAAACTATTCACACTTTTTTCTCTGCTCCTGCAGAGCTCCTGAAAGGATAACAGAGGAAGGGGATAAACTGTCTTTTTCTGGTGCTCATTTTCTTAGCTCCATTGCTACTCTGTGTATTGGGTTTTGGAGATCACTTTGTCCTGTTCTGTTTAGGGAAGGAAGCTAGCATTACTGCTGATTTCTTCCCAGATACCATTCTGTCAGATGTCATGGAGTTAAGCATCATCATGAGAGGTATGAGAAACTGAAAAACATATTCTACATATTAAACTCCTCTAAAACCTACAAGGACACAGAAAGAAAACCAGAACTCTCTTTTTACATATATCCAGAAAATAGGAGACATGTTTCCCCACACCTGATGAAGATGCTAAAAAGTACCTCCGACCTTGTTCTACCTTATCCTTATGCTACAGTAGGCTCAATAATCTTTCCCATCCACTCTTTTAATTAGTTAAGAGGCTAATGTATTAATGTATCTTGTGTGTATGAAAAAGTATTATATTTTTGAATGCAATCAGGATCAGAAAATAAACATATATATGTACTGTGAGTATTTTCTCAGTAAATTCACATTATTCCTATAGCTATGATGCCTCTTGCCATCACAATATGTTTTCATATTCCTAACTTTGGACATTTTGATTTCAAGAAGAATAATTTTCCATTATTTAAATATCCATTCCAATTTGTTTGTTTGGTTGGTTTTTTTACTTTTCTATCTTTATATTTGCAATACTCCAACTACTGAAACTACTTACACAGATTTGTCTGTATGGTGATTTAAAAACATTTCTGTTAGAAAATATAAGACATACCAACTGAAGTCTTTCTTTCATAAATCTCTTAACTGAGTCTATATTTTTCAATTCATATATAATATCTCTAAAGTCTACAGGGACATCTTAGTACATATTATGCAGATCACTCTGTTATTTATGGAATGGGATCACTTATTCCCCAGGTGGCTGTAAAACTGCAATCTCAGTTTGACAAGAGGCAAATTGGTTTAGAGAAAACAAATTATTCTGAAGTCTTTAGAAACCAAAGTGGTGCTGGAGCATAGTAACATTGTAACTAAATCTAGGAGATGATGATTTAATCATTCAAGACCAGAAAAACTTGTTATGAATAATGTTTGCTGACTTCAAGTCACCGCCTTTTTGATTTTGTCCCTGAACAGATTTAACCTCTGCACAGGAAAGTCCACCAGCTACTAGAGGAGGAATTGATGTGTTTCGTTTGGTCTCAATTAAGTTTTCTGTTAAGAATTATAATCCTTCAGCAATTAATGATCTTCTCTAATGAAAAAAGCAAGACTAGCATGGATTATATGGATGAGGAGAAAGAGTCAACAATATATTGCAAAGAATAAACACAAACATTAAAATAATTAGTTGATGTGCAAATGTGGATGATAAACATTTCTTTACTGGTACGATGTCTGTGAAGCAACACTAACCAATCCATATAGTAAGACTTATTTTTTTTCTTTCACTGCTCTACAGATAGTGTAGCAGCTGTCACTGCCTAGAACTATGAAATTCTGGTGAATATATTTCAAAATTGTAAAAGGAATATTGATTGACTTTGTATTTCTCATGAGAAAGACTGTGAATAAAGAAGGAATTCTATGAAAATATCCCATGAATACTGGTGGAAAAGGACCTGGGGATGCTGGTTGACAGTTGCCTGAGCATGAGCCAGCAGTGTGCCCACGTGGCCAAGAAGGCCAACAGCATCCTGGCTTGTATCTGAAATTGCATGGTCAGAAGGACTAGAGAAGTGATCCTCCCCCTGTACTTGGCACTGTTGAGGCCGCACCTCAAATACTGTGTTCAGTGTTTGTCCCATCTCTTCCAGAGGGACATTGAGGTGCTGCAGTGTGTCCAGAGAAGGGCAACAAAGGTGGTGAAGGATCTACAGCACAAGTCTTCTGAGGAGCGGCTGAGGGAACTGGGGTTGTTTAGCCTGGGGAAAAGGAGGCTGAGGTGGGGGGATCTTATTGTTCTCTACAACTGCCTGAAAGGACATTGTATCAGGTGGGTGTCAGTCTTCTCCAAGTAGCATTTGATAGGACAAGAGCAAACGGCCTCAAGTTGCGTCAGGGGAGGTTTAGACTGGATATTAGGAAAAAAGTCTTCACCAAAAGGGCTGTCAAGCATTGGAACAGATTTCCCTGGAAAGTGGTTGAGTCCCCATCCCTGGAGTTAGATGTAGCAGGTAGAGACATGGTTTAGTGATGGACTTGGCAGTGCTGGGTGGACGGCTGGACTTGATGATGTTAAAGGTCTTTTCCAACCTAAATGATTCTATGATTCTATGAATTATGTACTTTGCTCTTTAAAAATAAGACTGTGACAACTGTGCAAGTTGGGTTACTGACCTGGAGGTGTTCTACAGCAGACATTTCCTTGAATATTCTTTTTATAAAATAGTTCTTCTTATTATAAGTTAATGTGGATTTAGCGTGTCTCTCACTAGTGAATTACTAATATTATCTTTATTACACCAAGGAATTAGTTTGAAGTTTGTTTTTCTTTCCTTTAACAAACACATTTCAAGATGTCTGCTCCATGCTATCTTCCACAAAAATTCTACCTTCCTTTATTCCTCCTTCAGCTCTCTGGCTTCCAGTTTATCAATATTTGACAACTCAGAATACAGGCCTTCATTTGACAAAATTAAATGCTGTGTGCAGTAGCCAGTATGATTATGGAGTAATTCACGTTGGAAGGGACTTCGGAAGGTCTCTAGTCCAACCTCCTACTTAAAGCAGGGTCAACTATGGAATCAGAGCAAGTTTCACAAGATATTGTCCAGTTGGGTGTTGAAAAGTTGGCTACAAGGATGGAGCCTGACCAGCCTCTCTGGGCAACCAGTTTCCACTTCTTTACTGTCCTCATTTCTGCTTATATCCAATAGAAACATTTCTTGTTTCAATTTATGCTCATTTTTTATCCTCTCACCTTGCTTCTTTTGAAAGTCTGACTCCATCTCTTAGTGACCTCCCTATAGGCACTAGGGTGGCTGCGACATGTCCCCTAGGCCATCTCTGCCCCAGGCTGGACAAGCCCTGCTCGCTCAGGTTTTCTTCATGAGGCTACCACTCACATGAGCCCCAGACTTGGTGACCTCTGATAATCTGCAAATCAGGAGATTTTTTTTAATTTGGTACCACATAAATTCTTCACTACAGTCTTGTAAGTACAGAGATTATATCCACTGAGCTTTATATAGCAGTAGACCACCCAAGAGTTTTCTATATCTCTTATAGATATAGTCCAATATGATAAAAGTCAGTTTTCAGTACTTGGTGCAGAGTATGTCAGGCAACATTACTAAATTAAATATATTGTAACATTAAGATCAAATATTCTCCCTTTGTCTACAAAAATCATTTAGGTATTAACAGATCTCAGTTGCTGTATTTCCTGTCACATTAAGCTAAGATACATACAGTCGAAAATTTTGGCTAGAATTTAAGCAATTTATTTTGATCAGTTAAGTAACCACTATCACTTTTTGGCTTCCTTTCAATGGCAATGATATACAAATAGAGTTGAAACTTGAGTTTTGTTAACAGATCAGTCAAGCTAGTTAGTTTTTAGGACCAGTGTTTCGCAAACATCCCAAATTATAATTTAAAAAAATTCAAGATTCAAAGAAGAGGAGCTTGCAACCTCTTAATTATTTAAATTATTATTTTTTATTTATTTTTTGTTTTGTTTCTATCTGTCTTATAAGGTTCAAGGAAAACAAGCCTTTGTCATATTACCTCAGGGAGAAGAAAGCAGGGGAGAAGAAAATGGTCATTCTTGCACTACTTTTTACTTTGTCTATTTAATAACAGTTATACCTACTATAACCCCCTTCCAAAATGAAGATGCAGTAGGAAGGAAATGTGATTTGAATCATTTGTGCCTCATATACAGTAAGATTGGGAGAATTAGAAATAGAACCCAAAGCTACTTCAAAGACAACAATGTCCTAACAGTCTGTTCGGTAGTTCTTTTGAAGCTAACAGGTATTACTGTGGTCCAGCAGGGGTGAACGTCCCTATACTTGTAGACTGTGAGTTGAGCCAACTGAAACCCGAAGGCAGATAGTATTATAAATATATTCTGGATTTATTATTGGCTGTATGGAAGCAGCTGATTATGACAGGGATAGGAAATTTTGAGAACCTATAGTGCAGTGTGGATTCTTGCTACAATTTCTTATCTGAGCATGAGCTGAGGAAACAAGGCATCTGGAAACTGAAAGAGTGAATGCAGCTAGCTGGAAGAAGCCACTGGGTTTCTGTTCACTGATAAGAGAAAAGCATTTGCATTTTTTACTAAAAACAATATGCATTTTTCTTTACATGCTTTAAAGAAGTTTAGGAGACATGATACATTTTAGGACATGTAACCAGTTAAATAAGTTCTGAAAGATCAAAAGAAAACGTGTGACCTTAGATATGTGCATTGAAGTAAAGAAATGAATAAGTACCTATGACAAACTATATTACAAGGCTGAATTACTGTTCAGAGTTTAATTTCATGAAGTTTGGTGGTAATAATACTGCATTCCTGAATTTCTGGTTAGGGAGGGAAGAGAAGAAACAACAACAAAAAAAGTAACAAAGAGAATCCATTTAAAAAATTATTAATTAGATTTATAATTTGTTTTAGGTTATTTCAAAAGACAGTAGAATTGCTCCACATTACTATTATGTTATTACCATTACTATTATTGCTATTAATATTAAACATCTGTGTATTGTTTATGTAATGTGGATCAGAACGTATTGCTAATACCCCTGTTTTGGTGATACATATTAAAGCCTGTAATAACCATTTCTTAGAAAGCCCTTTGAGAGTATAATTGTTCTTTTTTTCACTGACTTTAAATGACCATAAAAAGTAAAATAGTTTCATCATCTTATGGTAAGCAGCAATCCTATGATGGTGATAGAAAAAACAAAACAACCAACAACTGCTTATGGACATTAACAGTACATTCACAATAAAATTTGGTCCAATAATAGAATTGGAATTTTGATTAATGTCAGAGCTTGACCTTGGAACTCCTGGGTCTGGTGTCTGTTCTCAAGTCAGGGCCACATCTTTGTAAAAGAAAAAATTGTCTAGACCATGAGTGGTGGAAAATTCTTCAGTGTTCCAGTTAACCAGTCTAGAAGAAATAATCCCTGACAACTACTTAAGGTGCTTGGCACTGGTAGCCAAAGTAGTTTATATTTTATTAAAGTCTTCCATGTGTCTTAGTGAAATAAAGTTTGCCAATAATTTATTTATTTAAATATTCTTTTGGGGTACAGAATTTCCCTGTTTGCCTATGTCTCATATAATGTCTGAGGAATAAGCAAACAGTATATTGTGAAGCCTGTTGTTTCAGTGCTGAAAACAGCTTTATAAACACAAAAAAAACCCCACCCCAAAACCAGAGAAAGGAATACAGAGGCTGTCAAAATCAGGAAAAAGTCAATCAGTTGGACAAAATCATGCCAAGGTTCACAGAAATTCAAAGACTGTTCTTATATGAGTAAGACAAGCAAGACATCAGAAATTCCTGCCTGAAGAAACAAACCAGTGTTTTTAATTGCTTTTTGTTGTGTTCAATACTTTCACCTCCTGTGACAGAGTATTCTTTATCTGTAGTGATTTTTTAAAGATATTTTTAAAGTTTTCTTCATATTTAAGCATATGATTCAAGGTAAAAACCCATCAATTTAATTTCAAAATTTATGACTGTACAGCAAAATTAAAGATAGACAGATATGGAGAACTGAAGTTCCTGTCTGATCTTAATAAAGAATGTGATCAAGAAACATTTCATATCTGAAGTTTATTGAAAGTAATGCTAAATGAAATGTAGTGATTGGAGGAATATAAGGAATACACACTGTGAAAACTCATGTAGTGTTGGAGTCTTTATGAAGGTGAACAAATGTCTCTACATTATTTTTACACTATTTGGAAAACTATGCAGATTTCCTAATCTACCTAAAAATATGAAATTCATGCCCACAGCATAAAGCTTCTAAAACTTTTTATGTTATTTATATTTGTACTTATGAATCACTAAACACAGCTGCCAGAAAAATAATACAAAAAGTTGATAATTTTCATTAAGCTGTCAGTTGATCTGTATTTTCTTAGCTAGTGGATAGAGCACCTTGATCCCTCGGGAGAAGAAAACTTAAAGCTACCACTCAACAAACAAAACAAAACTTGGCTCTGAAGATAGGCATGAATGCAATAGTTACTACATGAATTGCTTGTGCTGCAGAGGGAGTGGTCAAAATGTCTACAGCTTACTAAACTTCATGTTCCTTTATGTAAGACATCATGCAGTAGCCATTGACATTGTTGAGATAAATTTGATGTCAACTGTACACTAAAAAGAAACCCCAAAACCCTTGAAAAAGTTGGTAGAAGAAGACAGAGGAGTAAGATAAGGAAGTCACTGTGCTACAGTCTGCCTAAGAAGGTAAATTGTAGGAGATTTTGGGTTTGTATAATGAACAGTAAAAAGAAGGGATGGTAATGGGTAGAGAATCCTGTTATGATGAAAATATCCTAAATTTGCTTTAGGTCTTTCAAAGATTCATTTCTTTGCTAAAAATAGAGTTAATTCTGATTGATCTGCCTTTGTTATTCAGAATGAAGACTTTGAATAACATTCAAAGCAATTAGGTCAAGTTAGGAGTTTATATTAGTTCTTCTATTCTTTTCAGACTTTCTATTGAAATAATGCTGAGAACTGCTGAAGTAATTGCCATTACAAATGCATGCATGGAAAGAAGGTGTTGATTGGGTCATATTAATAAAAGATATTTGCCAGTTGTTGGTCTTTCAACTATTACCTCAGACAGAAAGTTGACATCACCACCCTCCCAACAAAGATGCATCCCGTCTTTTGTAATTTTGGAAAGGCATCTGATCTGCAATTAACTTAGCTGATTTTGAAAAATCCAGTCTTTCAATGATGGAACTTTCTACCATGACCTAAGGCTGAAAGATTATCCACTGTGAGAGAATTACATACGCTGACTCTCCAGAAGAGTTGTAACTGCTTAATTTGTTCCAAAGTCATATGCATTTTGAATACTCTCCTTCCTAGTTACCTCTTTGGACACACTAACTTTCAGGGAAATAAAAATAAACAGTCACACTTTAAGCAGAAAAGGAAACCCAGCTTTTATTTATATCATCAGAATTATCATTTGCTGTTTGCTAAGTTAGTCTGAAAATTATTCCTCAAAATACTACTAAATTATATTATAACAATTCAGGATAGTGCAAAGTATCCTACTTTGTGAAGGTTTAGCTGTCCTTTTCCTTCAATTGCTCAGTTACAGAAGGAGAAAGATGCTTTCAACCACCTCTGCTTCGCAACTTTATAACAACCCTAAAATGGTTTGCTTGGGAAAAGGTGGGGAGAGAACCAGAAAAAGCAGGCAAGAATATGGCTTAGATGCTCGATGCAAACAACACTCTCCTGAGAGGTGGCAGATGTGAATTTTGAATTCTCTGGTCTTTATAGTATTTTAAACACCAGACTGCTCTTTTAAGATAAAGTTCTCCTTTTCTTCTGTTTTAAAAGAAATTCACTAAGTTATGTATTATCTAAGAATCCCATTCTAGTCCTTGTGAATTAAGTTTGCTATAAAACTGTTCATTGGGTCAAGCCTCCCTTCTTATCCCTCTTTAAGAAAGTCAGGAAGAACACTTATAAGAGATTAAGATGCTTGAACTGCTGCACCTGGTGTCAGCTTAGGTGTTCTTGGCTGGCAGGGCTGGCCAATGTGACACAATACTCATGCTCTTCTGTAGCAGCAATTAGACTGCCAGCAGGATACAGCACAGCGTCAGAAATATCATCAGATGCCTACAGTCAGACATATGAATCCTACACCCGGGCTTAACTAGGTGTAATAAACTGGAGAAGGACTGCACGATTAGAAATGTTTGATGAGGTAGTGTTTTGACTTGGCTAAGCAGAAAGATGCAATATGTTAAATTAGTAGTTAAAATCTAATTTTTGGAGTCACAGTCATGAAAATCTGTCTGGTAGTACATACCCAGAGCTACTTATTTCTGAATATATCAGAGCCAATGTGGTGTTAGATGCATCTGTATCATGGACTAACACTGCACAATGAGAGACCACAACTTAATTTTGCATGCTTCTTTGTGGTTCTAAGAGAGCACATCCACAGTGTGTTTTCACAGGCAATGAACCTAATGGCAGCTGTGGGTTCTAGGCATAAATTGCACATGTATAGAGTGCTAACTGTTGGAGGACATTGCATTCAGTTTGCAAGGAGAGATCTACAGATGGCTCCCTGTTGGACATCTTCAAATTTTATTCCACCAGGAGGAAAACAGCCTTCTCAATGTGTATTCTAAGGTTTCAAGTACAAACTAATTTTGCACTTAAAAGAAACCCTTCAAACAAACCCTGCAGCACAATAAAACTAATGCATCCCCTGTGCAAGTCCACAAATGAGCAAGTAAATATGCCCTCTTAACCTCTGTACTTTGTATATCCCAGTGCTTAGACACTTTGAAACATGGTCTCTGCTCTTGCTCTTTATTCAGATAGTCCTTGAATACCAAAGCATACTGAACTTCTAGTTCCTAAATAAGTGAGATAGTTATTAGTTCAGGTAATGTGGATTCTTCTTGTGTGTTCTTTCTCACACTTTATGGATTTTAAGTTTGAGAGTATTTTGGTTTTCATTTCAACAGAAGGAATAGAGATTGCCCTTCTTCTTCCATAGACAAACACTATTGTTGAAATGTATGCATGTTGCCACACCTGGAACAAGCCTTTTGCAGTCCTCAAAAAAAGTATTGATTCCTTATTCCTTCAGCAATGGGATTGTTCTAAATCCTTCGTGGATGTAATAAAATGCCCTGCAGGCCTCCATGCCTCAGCTCTGTACAAATCTTGCATTTCATACGCACCCTGAAGACAGTATTTCTTGCTGACTGTCTATTTGCAGGTACTTGTACATCCTGAAGTTTTCCTAGTTTAGTGCACTATAATTTGGAGACACTTAAGTCTCTTTATTCATTTTAGGAAGAGTAAGCTCTAACAGATTGGAAAGCCTATGAAAAAAAAGCACCATTTCCTCTATAGGTTATTGCTCTTCTTCATGCTCATTTTGAATCTAGAGCTAGATGGTTCCCTGTGTTACTTAAAATTCAGTGACCTTTAGATCTCATGATAACATCATTCAAAACAAGAGTAAAAGGAGAAGGATCTGTATTTAAGAAGGATCTTACTCTTAGCAGTTAGTTTACTATCTTAAAAAGAAAATAATTGTTTTCTAGCTTGTCAGAGGTGTTAATTGCAAACTGTATATTTAAATTATTATTGGCACGCATTAGTGTGGTACATCTGGTAGAAAAAGATGATATCATTCTTAGCCATTTCTGTAGCACAATTTTTTCCTAATTGTCATTAATCTGAATAGCTGAAGAGATGGTGCTCATACCAATAAAAAGGAATCTCGGTTGCTACCCTGGGGAAGTTGTTTTTTCCTTTACATGATCTTTTTTACTTAATATCAACACTAGCATAAAATTTAGTTGCATGCCACTTAAATATGTGTAACCAGCTGTGAATGTATTTTTTTAGTATAGTGCACGAAAAAGTTTTCCCTTTTCTTGAGCCATAGGTGTTAATTGGTATCTTTGTATCTTGCTAATTAAGTTCTAGCAACACCTTTTCGTTCTTCCTTGCTCTGAATTTAATGAGCTCCCTTGTATTAATTTATTATATAATTAGATAAAATACACCCCAAAAAAAGTTTTTTAGAGGAGCTTTGAACAAGGAGGCTTAATAGATTTTAGAGAGACAACATACAGTACACAAATAATCAATATCAAATGCTGTTCACGAAGAATTTTATTATATTAACATACAAATGTTTCTAATTGTGCAAGTGCGTACTTCACTGTCAGACTGATGTGTTAAGCTATCCTTTGGTTCTGTGAAGTAGAGGAGGAACATATAACTAAAATTGCCTTAAAAAGAACAAGCTGGTCTTTTAGACTCTAAGGAACACAGGGTTGGAAGGGCTTGATATGTTATCTAGTCCATTCACTGACCTAGGACTGGACCAACTGTACCGTGTCATCCAACACAAATTTTTCCGAGTCACTTTTAAAGAGCTCAATTATGGAAATACGACAACCTTTATAGGCAATTTACCTTAGTGTTTCACTATGCCTGAAGTTATTTTTTTTCTGGAGCCAAACTCAATCCCTTAATTAATTTAGCTACTACTTGCCCTGTCCAATACGCAATAAAGAACTCCTTATCTCCTTTCTTCTTTCAACAGTGTTTTACATACCTAAACCATGCTTGATATCCTTCTCTTATTTTCTTTTTTTATGTTAAACCATATGTTTACTTCAATCTCCTGATAGAATGTTTTCCAACCCTCTAATCATTCTTCTCTAGTCTGTCCAAAATTCATCTTTTTTGATGTATCTATAAAATATCAGAGCAAATTTCTTTATCCTTTGTAAATGGCTTCCCATGTTTTCCTCCCACATAATTTGCTTTTCTAACAACATTATTCCCTTGTTCCTGCTCATACTGTTGGCCATTTGCTTCTTTTCTACAAACCCACTTCCTAATGAGCTGTTCCCCATATCGCATTCAAAATTGTAGTGTACTCACAAAGTGTGCTTGTTTATTCTGAGCTTCACCTTTTTTTTTCGTTTTCAGTCTAAGTCACTCCTCTAATTTATCAAGATCATTCTGAGATTAAATCCAGCCCTTGAATACATTGTCAGTCCCTCTTAGCTCTGTATTAGCTGTATTCCATCTGCAAGTTTAATAAAGCCATTTACTGTACCATCATTTCGGAGAAACTACTTGTAGATCCCTTTTATGCCCCATTCTTCCATTTTGGTAGCAAACTGTATTGAGACAGTTACAGTTACACTTGATGATCTTAAGGGTCTTTTCCAACCTAAATGATTCTATGAAAGGATTTCAAGATAGTAGCTAGAAACAATGACCATACAGGTTTTTATCCACGTCAAAAGAGTTCCATCAATATTATGTTACTGTTCCCTCCCAGCCTTGCCATGGAAATATTGTGTAAGATGTTATCAAAGACATGATGGGCCTGTTACTTTTTTCTTCACTGAAAAGGCTTGCTATCTGCTGTCAAATAAAAATATGATGGTTTAACATTGTTTTTTCTTTTAGGAAATTGCATTTGCCACACTGCCCATTGTTTTCCAGAGATTCACAAAAAGCTGAATTATTGATTATTGGTAATATTGAAGATTACTGATTTATAATTTTTTACCTTTATGTCTTACATTTAGAAGATTGTAATTGTGCTTGCCCTTTTCCAAGATGTCTTGACCATTTTTCATGAAAGAAAGATTGTTTTAAACATTTTTAAGAATGGCAACAATCAAACTTAGGAGTACCACCCAATTGTAAAATTTCCATTTCATTTCAGCAAACTTTAGCTTGTAAGATCATAACCTCCTAGTGATTTGAATTGTGTTAGCCATCTGCGATACATTAAGCTGTTCTAATGAAGACTGATGGAAACTGGAAATTAAACACTCTGTGTCTTTTGTCTGTCAGGAAGAAAATATAACAGCAATTCATCTTTCAGTTAACAGTGATATACTTACAAAAACCTACTTTTTATCTCTTTAATGTTACTTGCACTTTGTTTCATGTTTTGAACTTTTTGTTGGGTTTTTTCCCTCATCTGCACTGTTCCTTTAGGCTCTTTAGTAATCTGAATTTGTTTCTGCTTTGTGTATATGTCCTTGTTCTTTTTCAGATCAATAAAGAGTTCATTATTTAATCAACAGGTACCTTATTTATTTTTGAGGAATATATGTGCTTTTGGTGCTACTAAAGTATTTTGTTTCCCTGCAATTCTCTGGTGCTCTGTAAAATGATCAACTCAGATTATTATTATTTTTTAATTCTGATGTTCAAATTTCTTAATTTTTTGAGTATCATAGAATGTATTCTTATTTCATGTTCATTCCCTTGACATATCTTATTCTCATTTAAATGTTCACAAATAGAATTTCTTTTTTCTAATTGCTTTTAATGTTCTGTATATTAAAAAAATCAGAAACATCTTATTACTAAGTCGGTCATTCAAAGAATTTGCTGGGTCAAGAATCATCTGCATTTGCTACATTCAGAGATCTCTCAGGAATGGTTAGCTACAATCCCTTGCAAGTCTTATGCTTTTGATGATTTTGTTAGTTATTCATAATGATAGTAACTGCTTTTATGGGGAGGATACCTAATATTCTTTCCACATTAATTATTATTTGTAAACCTCCAAGATGCCTGTCCTTCTCTGTATTCAGAAAACCTATGCAGAAACATATTGTCTCTTTCATAGGTTTTATCTTGTTATCTGTCTCTGTTCTTTCTGAAAATGTACTATATTCTTATTACAATCCTATTATTTATCCCATTAACCCTTTCTTCTGGTTTTCACTCATTTGGAACATTGTTCATTCTGTTAATATAAACAGACATCCTGATGAATGCATTGATTTGAATAGGAATTTTCAAGTAAAATTTAAAATTGGAGAAATCTATCAAACCATGTCATTAGTGCAAATTCATGATATGCAAGATGAAGCAAAATCTATTGTACAGTTCAGTCCTTTGAAAGTGATGCCTAATAAACTTTCTGAGCATATCTGTGAATCTTAGATAAATACCTCAGATACGGGTTTTATGAGCTTACAGTTAACGTACTCATGGTTTGGCTCACCTCACTTGAAGATAAAATGTATGATACATTCACTAGCTTTTGGCTGATTCAGACTGCTTCTTTTTAGGACTGAGTATCAGATACTCTTCAAGTCATACTGTTCATGCATAAAGTTATCTACTGCTCAGCCTCAGTGACAGGTTCCCAGGCACTGCTCTCCCTCTTCCATTTCTTCCCATACTCTCTAAGCATGAACATGCATTATCTAAGTCTTGATTAAAAAACCAGCATAACATTGTTATTTCCCAGTCATTAAAAAAACCCCTCAAACAAAACATCAAAAAACAAAAAAACCCAGAGGTTACAACTGGCTATCTCATAAAGTCTGGTTTTCTATGGCCTTATGACTATTTCTCAGTACTTTGTGCCATCAGAGAGTTTCTTATTCTTCCTCACTAGTCCCTGAGGAAAGACAGTATAAAAGAGACCAAAGTCTACTGGAAAGTTCAAATTTGTGAATATGCTCAGTGGCCAGCTGCACTAAACAGAAAGTTATAAGGGCTGGGTTCTACCTGACTTCCCTTCAGTGAGCCACTCATTTAGCTTTTTCTTTCTATAATCAAAAAATGTGTAGAAATTCAATTACTTCTAAGGCCTTATGAAGTGTGTTCAAAATGGGTAAATGAACCATACAAGTTACTGAAGGGTCTATAGAATCATAGAGTCATAGAATGGTTTGAGTATGAAGGGACCTGCAAAGATCAGCTAGTTCCAATCCCCACTAACATGGGCAGGGACACCTTCTGCTGGACCAGGTTGCTCAAAGCCCCATCCAGCCTGGCCTTGAACACTGCCAGGGATGGGGCATCCACAGCTTCTCTGGGTAACATGTTCCAGTGTCTCACCACCCACACAGCGAAGAATTTCTTCCTTATAGGTAATTTAAATCTACTCCCTTTCAATTTAAAGCCATTACTCTTTGTCCTATCACAACTTGCCCTTGAAAAAAGTCCCTCTCCAGCTTTCTGGTAGGCTCCCTTTAGGTACTGGAAGGCCACTGTAAGTTCTCCCAGGAACCTTCTCTTCTCTAGGCTGAGCAACCCCAACTCTCTCAGCCTGTCTTATAGGAGACATGTTCCAGCCCTCTGATCATCTTTGTGTCCTTCTTTTGGACTCACTCCAACAGATCGATGTCCTTCTGTTGGGGGGTCCAGAGCTGAGATCAGGACTTCAGGCAGGGTCTCACAAGAGCAGAGCAGAGGAGAATCACCTCCCTTAGCCTTCTGGCCATGCTCTTTTGATGCAGCCCAGGGTTTGGTTGGCTTTATGGGCTGCAAAAGTACATTGCTGGGTCACGTTGAACTTCTCGTCCACCAATGCTCCTAAATCCTTCTCCCCAGGACTGGTTTCAATCCATTCTCCACCCAGCCTGTATTTGTGCTTGGCATTGCCCCAACCCATGTGCAGAACCTTGCACTGGCCTGGTTGAAATTCATGAGGTTCACACAGGCCCATCCCTGAGGCCTGTCCCGCTGGATGGCATCCCTTCCCTCCAGCATGTTGACCACCCTACACAGCTTGGTGTCATCAGCAAACTTGCTGAGGGTGCACTCAATCCCCTGGATAGATAGCATGACCACATAGTGCTCCTTTCCTTAGGAAATGAGGCAAAACCAGTAAAGATTTCTTTCTTCTCCCACTCCATAAAAAACATTTTAGAAATTTATGCAGTGACAAGGAGCTGTGAAATAGTCTTTAAGGCATTGTTCTTTACTTTCCTCTATTTGTTACTGCTGATTAGTTTTGCTTTTACTTGTTGATGTATTTATTTATTTATAAACAAGCTGTTAGGGAGCAATCTTAGTTTCTAGGCATCTTGGGTTGCTGTCTGGGTTTGTAACTTAACATAGAATTAAAAGATTGAACCCTATATAGGTCTTGAGTTACATTTGGACTCTTTTGTTGTCCTTTAGTTTGGACTACTTCCTAGATTTTTCCTAAAGCTTATTTGATTCAGGCTTTCCTTTTATAAACATTTGCAATGCCTCTAAGTACTGTCTCTCAACTGACTCACATATGTTCCACATTATGGGCTACACACTGGCAAAAAAATTGTCCACTTTTCTTCTTTTCTCAGCTTTTTTGTCTCAGACTCTCTCAATTTTCCACATTGCTTAGAATGTTGCTTTTTTAGTGTCTTTACAGTCTATGTGGACAGTAGTAGCCCAGTTTAATATGCTGTAGATAATTTCTTAAATGTAGGAACTAGTCTACCTATCCTCTGGCTATTGGTTTGTGCTGCAATTGACATATTGGTAAGTTAAGTATACAATTTCCTCACATGTTCACTTGCAATTGCTTTCTCCAGTCTTCGTGACTGATATGTGTTTCCATTTAGTTTCAGGCTTTTAATGCAAATTTCTTTAACAGGAAGTGGCAGAAAAATTTTGGTTTAGTGCTCAGGCTAGAAGTGCTACTGCTTTCTTACATATGACTGCCTCAGTAGTAGTGCATTCTGCATCACAATTTAAATCCAAAAAAAAATAGTTGAAAGTTAAGACTCATAATCTTTTCACTCAATAAAATAACAACAGGTAATTATTTCAGGTTTTAAAATGTTTTACTCTACCCCAGCTCACTGGAGATAGATAGAAACTTAGTAATTTGTGGATGGTTTAAACTTATACTTAGGTTTTGAGTCTTTGAGTCTTACTTTCTGTCGTTTATTTATTTTTTTCTTGTTTATGGCTTCACCTTTGCAAAAGGTTTGCATGCTTTTCCTGGATCCAACAATAGCACCTACAGCTATTCCCATGTATTTCCCTTCTACAGACAGAAAAGACCATGATGCAGGGCTCTTAGACTCGTTTGCAGTATTCCCACAACTTTCTTCCCCTTCCTGCTCCCTTCCTACACTCTTAGTCTTTCTGTTCTGATTAAGTCTCTGATTTATTCTAATAAATCCTTTTTCTTAACATCTGTCCTGGTTTCAGCTGGGATAGAGTTAATTTTCTTCTTAGTAGCTGGTGCAGTGCCGTGTTTTGGATTTGGTGTGAGAACAATGCTGACAGCACACTGATGGGTTTGGTTGTTGCTGGGTGATGTTTTTACCAAGTCAAGGACTTTTCAGTTTCTCAGCCCTATCAGTGAGAGGGCTGGAGGGGCACGGGAAATTGGAAGGGGGCACAGCCAGGACAGGTGACCCAAACTAGCCAAAGGGATATTCCATACCATCTGAAGTCATGCTGAGTATATAAGCTGGGGGAAGAAGAAGGAAGGGGGGGACATTCGGCATTATGGCGTTTGTGTTCCCGAGTAACCGTTATGCGTGATGGAGCCCGGCTTTCCTGGGGATGGCCGAACACCTGCCTGCCGGTGGGAAGTGGTGAATTAATTCCTTGCTTTGCTTTGCTTGTGTGTGCAGCTTTTGCTTTACTTATTAAATTGTTCTTATCTCAACCCTGAGTTTTACATTCCTTTCCGATTCTCCTCCCCATCCCTCTGGGTGAGGGGGAGTGAACGAGCGGCTGCGTGGTGCTTGGTTGCTGGCTGGGGTTAAACCACAACAACATCTTAGTTAACTTGCAAATCAAGTCCTTTCCTTTGGTGTTCGTGACTCATATTTACCAACTTCAGATGGATCCTTCAGATAACTCAGTTTCCATTTTCTGCTGAAATTCTACAGGACTTTATTCTTGGTTCATCTCCCTTTCTTTATGGGAAACATAAATCTAACTACTGCAGCTTTATGTTACATCTACCTTTTCCAAATGGTAAAACTGCAGCCTTTCTGACATCCTGGTTGGTCAAGCTCAGCATGGATAAGGTTTAATTCATCACCATCCCACGGATGTCTGTTCTAGACAGCCAATTGCCTACTCAGCAGGAAACTGCCAATACTAGAAAATGATCATGTCATCTCTTAGGAACATACTAAAGATATCAAAGCCATCAAGCCTGACAAAGTAGTACTGGGATGCTTAACTTACACATCTCACAGAATGTTTGTCTGCACCATCACCCATCCTCCTGACTGCAAAAGTTTGACATGTATAATATGCTGAAAGAAACAGGTTTGATTTGTTGTTCTGCTTCAGCTGCTGCAATCATGTGCAGAGCTACTCTATAGATATTTACCTCCAGATCGGTTTGATTACATTGTTTGCTTACTTGATTTCACTTCTTCCTGTTTATTGTCCCTCCTTTTGCCTCCCTTTCCTGCCCTAATCCCACTTGCCTCTAATTACTTTTGGTTTTTTTAACCTCATGAAGTTCAACAAGGTCAAGCACAAGGTCCTGCACCTGAGGTAGGGCAATCCTCAGTATCTACACAGTTTGAGGGATGAATGGATTGACAGCAGGCCTGTGGAGAAGGACTTAGAGATACTGGTGGATTAAATATTAGATATTAGCTGCCAATGCGTACTTACAGCCCAGAAAGCTGACCGTATCCTGGGCTGCATAAAAAGAAGTGTGGCCAGCAGATTGAGGGAGGTGATTCTCCTCCTCCACTCTGCTCTGTTGAGTCTTCCCCTGGACTACTGCATCCAGCTCTGAGGTCTCCAATGCAAGAAAGACACGGACATGTTGGAGTGAGTCCCAGGGAGGATCATGATAATGGTCAGAGAACTGGAATCCCTTTCCTATGAAGAAAGGCTGAGTGAGCTGAGGTTGTTCAGCCTGGAGAAGAGAAAGCTCTGAGGAGACATTATTGCAGCCTTTCAGTATACAAAAGGGACTTATAAGAAGGATGGAGAAAGACATTTTTCCAGGGTCTGTAGTGATAGGACAAGGAATAATGTTCTTAAACTGAAAGAAGGTATGTTTAGATTAGATATAAGGAAGAATGATGAAGGTGATGAAGTGGTGAGACACAGACTGTGCAGAGAAGTTGTGGATGCCCCATCCCTGGAAGTGTTCAAGGTCAGGTTGGATGAGGCTTTGAGGAACCTGATCAAGAAAAAGATGCCCCTGCCTATGGCAGAAGAGGCTGAACTAGTTGATCCTTAAAGGTTTTTCCCAACCCAAACTGTTCTATGATGATTCTGTGATCCTATGTTGGTCTTGGTTTTGCATATCCATAGTAAAATTAGGTATTTTTGATACCGTTACTTTGGCGATATTGGCCTTCTATGTTATTACTGATATGGTTTCTTAGGTTACTGCTGGCCTTAAAAGATTTTGCTCTCCAAAATGTTTACCAGTGCTCCACCACTACCACCACCACCCCACCCCACCCACACCCGCCAAACTACATACAATGCTGAGCCATTTCTCAAGTAACTCCTCCTTACCTACCCATGATATCCAGCTTTTCCTCATGATACAATCAGTTACCTCTGGCAGCTTTTTAGAATCATAGAATCATTTATGTTGGAAAAGACCTTTAAGATCATCGAGTCCAAGCATAAATCTAACACTGCCAAGTCCCACTAAACTGTGTGACATCCACCAACCAGTTCATGTTCAGTAGTTCCTCACATCCTGCTCCACAGTGTAACTCAAGGCCAGGAGTGGGACAGCAGGCTAGTAATTTGTCCACAATGCCAATATACTTGTGACTTATGTTTGCTATAGTATAAGCTTGAAAAAACAGCTTCACGACCACTAGTCCTCCTGAGATATCTCTTCCCACAGATGTCGTATTTACCTTTCCCATTCCCTCAACAGTAGAAGGTACAAACCCCCTCACCATAAGTCAGGCCCTAATTCTGTGACACGTCCAACTCTGCCTGTATAAAACATCACAGAGGGATTGTGCATCTACTCGTAGCATCAGCGTTTATTCTTCACTGTAGCCACAAATATGAACCTTCTTGCCCATTTGTTTTGTTTTGGTTTTTTGATTTTTGACTGCAGAGCTAACCTCTAAGCCTATAATTTTCCAAGGTTATGTGAAAAAAAATATTAGGTTCTTTCAACCCTGGTTTAAAAATCCCAATTTTTGCTGTGCTTGAAAACTAATCATGTTTATCAAAACCCCAAAACATCATCAGCTTGACATGGTCGGTGCCATATTCAAAGCTTACACAAATGCTGCATAAATCTGTACTACTTTGATTCAGCAAGCCGGCCTTTGACTCATCAAACAAAGATTGAGCTTTATTCTTCATGTTTTCTAAAGCATTGTCATTTTCTTTATATTTATGATGCTTTCTATTGACTTTTAGCTGCTCAAATATGGCCAGACTATTTGATTTTAAAGTTATGTCTCCCAAAGTGGCAGTCCGTATGAAGTATTATGTTTATAAAAAGATACCTGAATGCATTAGATCCCTGTTTAGTCAGTCATTTATTAACAAAATGCTGATAAGATACCTAAACCTTCTGTGGCAAATGAACTACAACTTGAAAAAAGAAAAATTTATTTCTAAAAGATAATATCACCAATTCCCCAAATTCCCAAAAACAACACCACAACCCCCCCCCCAAAAAAAAAAAACAACCAAACCCACTGCAACAAAACAACACAATCCCACAAACCCACAGTTTCAGCCTACCCTCAAGAATAGCCTATTGAAATAAAAGATAAGGTTAGAACCTTACCAATAGGGGTTTAAAGTCTTACAATTTGTCTTTTTTATGTGTTGGGTTTTTTTTTTAATTCTCATTGTCATCTTTGTCATAGGACTGCAGAAATTTTGTAACATTTTCAATTTTCATTACAGTATGAAGATTGCCTTGAGAGTAGTTTAATTTTGCACAATTTTTATCATTTAAGTCTTTTTTTAATGAAAATGGATTTATTCTGAGACACTTTTTGAAGATACTTTTCCACTATTTTGTAGGAGGTTAGAACATGATAGATTAGGCTTCAGAAATGCAAAATCTTATTCTAACGATGACAAGATGACCAGTGACAAGAATAAATACTGGTAGTTGAATGAACTCACTAGCAGCACAATTGTGAGAGAATCATGAGGACAGAAGGGTGCATCATACTTATGAGGTAGATATCAATTATGCTAGGAAATGTCCTAAATTTATTTTCTATTACATCTTAGGACAGTTTGAATGTGTCCTTAGCTTTCTACAGGTACTGCTTTGGGTTTTGGTGTTTTGTTTTGGTTTTTTTTTTACAATATAAGTCCTGATTATGCAATCATGTGCATTTGCAGATGGTCTTGTAAACCTCCACAGGATTAGCCATGTGAATACGTGCTGTTTGGCCTGGATCTGTATGAAATAACAATGTAAGGGAAGGTTCTAGTGATATTTTCACCAAGGTGATATGTCCATGGAAGCAGTATTACACCTAAAGTCACAGAATTTAAGTGTCTTTACATACTCTTTATATGTATGGTTGTTATGGTACTGGACAGCATGAATCATGACAGGAATGCTATTTTGAAGCAGAATTTTTTTGTTGTCTTTATAGTTCTGTAACTGCATAGGTAACTGCAGTTACTATTTAGAATTCAGTAATTTTTATGCTTCATATTTCCAATAATTAGCACTATATAACACAATGAAAGTGGTAATTCTACTAAGATTTGCACAATTACCTACTGTGATAGTTTAAGACCCTGCATGACTGTTACAAATTCTGTTTGATACTGAAAACTTTGCATATTCATCTGTGCTACCTTGCAAACTTAATTTTGAATCCTTGTTTTAGTTCATTCTTTACTTCAATATTGGACTAAAATAAACACATATATAAATAAAGAAAAAAGAGGGAGAAATCTCATAGTAGAAGAGGAAGAAATGAGTAAAGTAAGAATTATGGGCCCTGACCGAAGGATTTTGCTTAACTAGAGCAAAAAATAAATTCAGGCAGAAGCATAATCACAAGGCTGTATTAATTCACTGCTTCACATGCAAACAAAATTGCATGACTAAAGCTGTAGAAATGAACATGTACCATTTAGTGTGGGAATTTGTTTATTTCCCCTATCTCTTATTGGGGGTGTGGGTAGTGGGGGTGTTATGGTGTTTATGAAGGCGCATGGCATGATATTTGAGCGGCAAGGTTATTGATATCATGGCTAGGTACCCATTATGCTTCACAGCCATCTTACTGAGCATCACTTGCTCTTTAGATTTGTTATTGCTTCATTACTTCAGTTTCTTTCACAGGCTTCTGTCCCATCAGTTGTTTATTTTTCTTCCTGACAAGATGTTTCCCTTCATTCTGTCTCTTGCTCATCACATTTCTTTCTGCTTTTTTAATGTCTCTTGTTAATAATGACATGTCATTCTGCTCCTAGATTTTCATTTCCTCTAGATCTCTTTCCTCCAACCTCTTTAGAAAATCTTTACAGTCCATCTTTCTCTTTATATCAGCTCCAAGCATAGTGAAAAATTAGAAAGTAGTTGTTACTTTTACTCTGTTCCTTCTCTGTTTACAGTGGCTGAAGAACATTTTAGTAGATAAAGGCTCATTTCAGTCCTATGGCCAGGGCTAATAGACGATAGCAGTAATTTTGATTAAGGATAAGAACCTGTGAACTTTTAGATGGGAAAGCTTTCATAAGAGACTTCTAAAAATCTTTAAGCATCAAGAATAAATAAATACTGCCATAACACTCGTTCGTGTTTTGTGATTTTTTTTATTTCCATCCTTGACTAGAACACAGATCCCTTACTAAACAAATCTATTGAGGCATGTTATATGATGGATAAAATTTGCATGGTTTGTGACCAATTAAGAAAAAAAAATCCCAAACAAATAATATTTTATTATATTAGAAATACTTCATGGAAATATTCCTTTTTGTTAAATATTTGACAGATTTTGAAAAGCAAAAAATTAAATGTTTTTTGGTCTAAATTTTTCCTTTTTAGAAGATTTTATGTTGTATTTGGACTATATACAGTCTGAAACATCTTGCTTTGTTACTTTCATTCGTTCATTTATCATTAAATACTGAAGAATTTCCATGACATAAATATTTTTAGGGTTGCTTTATAAATTTTGTCCTTTTGGGAGAAACAAAAAAAATATTTAATGAACTTGAATTGCAGATTTCAAGCAACTGTACAATCACAAACTCAGAAATAGGGATTTGGCTCAGTATAGCAGTTTGTTTAATTCTCCCTCTACCTTTCCCCCCTTTTTTTAAAAATTCTACTTTGATAAGAACATCTTAAAAAAGCTTAACGAAGCTGTTACATAGTCCTTAATTATCGTGAATGTTTCTATTTCTACCACTTCATTTGTCTCCCTACGTAGACACTGATCCTCAGCTGAAATGTTGCCATGTACTGTTCATTCCCTTCATCTCCCCACTTCAATAGCCAATAAATCACAAGGGAATAATGACACCTTTGTATTCAAATCATTAATAACCAGAATGTATTTTCTGATATTTATACCCTAGGTGTTTTTCAGAGAGTTACTCTTCCGCATCTGTGTATTGGAAATTTTATGTTTTAGGTTTCACTATACTTTGCACAGCATATTACAACAGAAATAAGTACTTCATTCTAATGACCACTTACGGTATTGGGTATTTAGTCATGGCTTGTCAGGTTGTTTCATCTTCTAGTGTAAGCAATGTCACAGCCAAGGAGTAGATGATACTATACTATTACATGAAACATCTGATGCTTATTTCAGAAGACACTTTAAACCTAAACAGACATGAACAAATATTTGAAGATGAGTTATTATTTGTGGCTGTGAAAAAAAAGAAGTATGGTGTCTTGCTTAACGCTAAATTATTTTTTAATAAATCAGTCTCTTCTGTTCTGCTGGCCACGAGAAAAAAAAAGGACAAACCCCAAAACCCACAAGGTTTTTTTTTTAATAAAAAAGTTTATATTATCTGTCTGCACATTCTCCCTACCAAGTGCTACCTGAAATTAACTTATTACACTGTGTCTATCCTCTGGGGGCAGCCAGCAGGCAATTATACTTTTTTTTAATGTGCGGAAATATACCTCTCAGTTTCTCATAGGGTTACGTGGAATTTTTATTGTCCCTAGGAAGATAGTGCAGAACAAAAAGTCCAGCACTGGATTTGCCCAGGAGAAGCTTTCCTCCTGTAGGCATGCATTAGTTTGGTTTGATGCAGCGAACCTGTGTCTCACAACTGGAAAGCGGCAGTGGTGGTATGAGCCTGAAACATTACCAATAATCCACACAGTACTGCCTCATCCGCTCCACTCCTGAACCTAAATGAGTTTTTAGACCATGACTGACTGTCATGACTAGATGCTTTTGAAGATGTTACTTTGAGATGGTTAGCCTCTATGCTATTGCAATGTTCATGATATACTTTTACATTATTGCAATGGTCCTTGAATAGTTGCTGATAGAAATGAGATCTGAAATAGTGTCCTTTTCACTGGTGGTGTATTTTGATTCCCTGACAATTTGTGCTGGGATGTTCTGTGAAGTGTGGTATGCAAAGCAAGCTATTGAAATTTTGGTTACTAAATCCTTCTTTTCCTCTTCACATTGTGCACCAGGATTGTGTACCTTAGAAGGGAAAGTATTACTGAAAGTTTACCAGGTTAGATGAAGGGGATTTGTCCTGAACTGAACAGTTCTACAGACTTTGGGGAACCATATCTTTGTTCATGCATGTGTGAAGGTATAGATATTTTAGAGCAAAGACCAAACAAAAGCTTCTTGTTAGTTTGATTTCTTCTTTTTTTTTCCTTCACCCAAGTGAAGGTTTTGACAAAATAAAGTTTTTGTTTTCCCTTTCCCCCAGCTTCTTGGGGCTATTCAATTCTTTTCCAAATGGCTTCATGGGCAACAGTAGAAATTCTTCCCATATTACTTGTGTCGTGTCTTGCAAAAATATTCAGGTATGATGGTTTTGCCTTCAAGATAAAGCACTCTAAGACATGTCTACTAATTACCATCCTACCTGATCAGCAGTCCTCATAGTTAGATAGTCCAATGTCTCCTTTGGTGATGTGGAATCATAAAAATCCTCTCACTTCCCCACTCCCCCACCCCCCACCCCCCCCCACCCCTTTGCACAAGTTCAGAAAAAGCTGCCTTTCTGAAAATAAGAAGTGAAGAAGTAGAAGCCTATTGCTCTAGCTGGATGCACAATGTATTATATAACTTATTAGCTACTCCCCTGGTGAACCATGTGACTTTCTTTTAATATCTGCCAAATAGATGTCATGCAGCAGCCATTTAAGCATAAAACCCAATAAAGAAAAGAAATAAAAAATAATTTCCTTAGTTACCCTCAACATCCCATTTTAATTTTGGATAAGTTTACCTTTGTTTTCTTTGTTTCTTTCTTTCTTTCTTTCTTTCTTTGTTTCTTTCTTTTTTTTTTTTTTTTTTTTTTATGTCAGGGTGGCTGTATAAACAACATTTGTGCCAATTAAGCTAAGATTTAGTCCTATCCCATCTGGTACTTTATCATCTAGCATCTCAAGCACTGTCTTGGGAGAGGTGGGATATGGTTGGGAGGAATGAGAGATGATGCTGGGTCTAGCACTTGCTAGATAGATAATTTTAATTCCTAATTTACTTCAGGGAATAGAGAAGTCACAATTATTTCTGAATAAACAGAAAATAAAATAAATAGCAGTATCTGGGGATAAAAAACCAAACCAAAACGATACCAAAAAACAGTTTTATTTTTTGTTGCTGTTCTTTGTTTGGTTTGTTTGAAAGAATGCACATATTCACCTTCAGCACACAAATTTGTTGTAGAGTCGCTGAAGGGAATTTAGTTATTGTTGCCTAAATTTCACTCCTCTAAAAGTTCTAAGAAATACTTTATCTTCGGTGTTTGGGTTTTTTTACTGGCACACTCCTCTGTGAAAATGTTATAGCTTTGAAACTCATATAGCCATATATAATCTATTTCATATCCTGTACAGGAATTTTCTCTAAAAATATGTAAAATAAAGAAATTTTAACTGGTACTTTGCTCGATACCTGCAAACAGAGGAAGAAAATGGATTTGGGGAAAGGCATGTCATTTTACTGGAAGGGATCTCAGGCATGGGAGAATTTGAGCAGGGTCAGGTAGCAAAACAGCAGGAGAGGGAAGGTCTCCAGCAGGTGAAGTTGCTGTGTATAGTCGGCATGGAAGCAGGTATTTCTGGGAGTCCCTCATGGCCTAAGGATCATGAAAGATGATGGACCATAGTATTGGGGATATTACTTAGAATTGCTTGTTATAAATGATTGGAGTTCATGTTAGGGAAACAGACATAAACTAAGGTAAGTTCCCTAAAAGCATTCTAACCACAGAATTGCCTCAGAATCTGAGATCCCTGGTAAGAACCAAGACTTTCCCCATGCCCCACACACACTTTTGCCTTGCTCTCATAGGGAAAAAGAGCAGAAACAGCAATAAAAAGTTTCTACTTGCATACACATTCAGAGTTTTATTGCTACTGCTGCTCATGCTCTGTGAGTGAAGAGAATGAAATAAGGAACTACATACCAAACCAGCATGGGACGAGCAGGCTGTACTGCTGAGCAAGTTTACCCTCAGCTTCAGACACAGCAAATTACAGTACTGGATTTAAAAGCGTTTGTACCACATGATCCCTAAATAATAATGATAAGCTAAAGCTCTGTTATTTAATATTATGTATAACCTTATCCCTCCCAATGCATTCGTTAGTGTATAAACACAGTGATTATACCCCAAACATTTGCTGTGATGTTTGATGCTTTAATTTTAAATTGGACGCTATTTTTACATGAATTAATCCCCAGATTCTTCTGTTCTTTATAAATGTTTTAATAAATTAAAAATACTAATTGCACATAGAAATTGTCCCCCATTAGGATAGAATTGATTAGGAACATTATCAAAAAAATATGTTTGTTCTGCAGGGATAAGTTGTTACTAGTTACTAGAGGCAGATTTCCAATGAATGCAGATATATTGGCTTTCTAGCTGATACTAACACCCGCGTAATGAAAGCTTCCCAGTAGGTTACTGGGGTTGTTTTTTGTTAACAGCCAGGGGTTTTTTTTTTTCTTTTTTTTTTCTATTATGTGCTTTGCATTTTGGGACTTGTTTTTATTTTCTGCTCATTCACAACTTAAAGTTTCAATTAAAATCACATTGACAATTCTTATTTTTCAATTTTACTCAGGCACTTTCTTGGGCTTCTCATTGTACTAGGTCAAACAATGGAAAGGATATTCTAAGTCTGTATTTAAATGGTCTGAATCACACTTCTGAAAGCTATTGGATTTTCTTTTTAAAAGATATATTTTACTTGTAACTTTTGAACTGAATGCAGATTATGGTGTTTCATGTGTATCTAGAAGCAGTGTTCATCTGGAAACAGGAAGAAGTAATTTTTCCATAGGTCTGAGTTGAAGGTGATGAAGTCATAGCTCTTTCTTCAAGTTAAAATGTTGATAAGGGTATACAGGGGAAAAAATGAAACTGGCATATGATAACTGATGATGGTGCCTTCACTTTTACTTGAAATGATTCAAACTAATGAAGATTTTTGTGGTTATGGAACTTCATTTAGTATCCACAGATTTCTGGGACTGATTGTGTTTTGTATGGGAATTTTCAGTGAAGAGTGGAAAGCATTCTTTCTAAAAGACTGGAAACTGAGGATGAAGAATAAGTTTTTACAATGGGGACATCATATTTCCAGCTTTAACTTTCCCACAACTCCTTGAGTTTATTTATAGTACATTTATTTAGACTTCAGTTAAAACTTGTATATCTGGATAAAGTAGACTTTTATTAAAGTTTGACAATCATTAACAGAGCTGTTTGAATGTGCTCTCAGCAGCAGCCTTGTGTGAAGTTTGGTTGTTTTCCATGCTTTTAAAACATATTAGTAAAGAAGGCTGAACTGGCAATCTGGTATATTCCCTTTTTGAGGAACCTGGCAGAAATATGAATTTTGGTGTTCTTCTGAGTGGTATGAATAACTCTGCACATCTCTGGAAGGTAATTTAGCATGAATGAATTCTTTGCCTTGATATTTATGAGTGCAGCTGTAGGCCATAACCTAAAGTCTGGAATAAATTTTCTGTGAAAGTGAAATACAACAAGAGTTTTATGAGCCCCAGATCATATAAAGTGTTTGCAAAATTAGAATGATTAAAGGATGATAAAGCACCAGGCTGAGATAAATTGTTATGTGGCACGTTTGGGGAAATAGAAAAGTCAGTGGCAGATATTTTTGATAACTCACTGAAGCTAATGAAGTAACAGAGGTGCCTAAATGTGTTTCTTTCTAAAAGTTTAAGAATGGATCTATGAAAGATTCAAAACTATTGACCTGAAAAACATAAAATATTTAGAAAAATTGTTTGAATGGAACACATGAGATAGATAGGATTATGAGCCATTTAAAAGAATGGCATATAACTCATAAAGGGACATGAGTAATTTGCTTGATTTCTTTTAATACTATACATTTACCAAATTTGTGAACAAAGAGGTAGTTGTGGAAATAATTAATGTGGATTTCAGAAACATTTTTCATATGTCATTATACAAAAGTACATTTCTATGCTGGCACTCTCAGTGTTTTGGCATGAGAACTACAGGAAAGGGATTCTGTGCAATAGCTAAAAACTGGGCCAGGGTTACTAGTCATCAGCTCTCCTTTTTATACGGCAAAATAGCAACTTGGCACCTGAAGTAGCGTGAAAGGTGGCTCTCCAAATACTTCTGAGATTGCACGTTCATTTAAAAGTTCCAGTCACAATTTGTCAGCTTTGCTATACATTATGACATAAAATAAAAGAAAGTTTTTAGTTAAACTTTGTTTTATTCTCAGATAAGGTATTCTGTATGAGTGTCTTGATTGGAGTCTTTTGCTACATGTATATTAATAAATTAAAAAGGTTAAGGGCTCATTCTCTTGCCTTGATTGTAGGTGTTGCAGCACATTTCCTCTACATTCACATAAACTGTCTCCCTTCCCCAAGCAAAATGGCCACCATAAAGCTATCTAGGAATAGAATCCAGAATTTCCATGGAATTTCAATACATAGATTAATAAATGAGGGGTACTCATTAGATCAGGGTATACACGTGAATGGAAGACAGGGAGGAAAGGAGCACTGAATAGACATTACTGTTTATATCAGCATGTTCTATAAGAGACATTAGTAATATTACCCGCAAAGTTATGTTCTCAAATACCAAGATTACTAGTACAGAATTCCTCACAACAGGGTATGTCAATCTCATTGCACTTAGATTTCTAGAAATATCTGATTCATATTAAAAATTCTAAAAAACTTATTAAAGGCTTAAACATAATTTTAAAACAAGATATTATATAATTGAACTAATACTGTTGTTCCTCTACAGGCAATACGTAGTACTCATTAAGCTGTATGAGTGCATTTTGACTGTAGCATTGCAGTGACACAAATATTTTTATATGTGTCAGTTCTTGTTTCAGTGATAGTTAAAATACTGTAGAAAATAATAATAAAAGAGCATACCAGGTAGCATTGCTGTGACTGGAGAACATGTATTTCTAATGATTAGAAAGATCCAGTCTAACCCTGATGACTGGGGAAGAAGGCGGAGGATTGAGAATTCAATGAGGTATGTCAAATCCTATTAGTCTACATATTTTCCCCTTGCTGAATTCTGACAAGGCAGAACTGTTAATGGAAGTAAGCAAATATTCATAGTAAATAATTTATTCAATTAATTTTTTTATAACTATGTCAGCAAACAATTATTTTCTTTCACAAATTTATTTTCCTTAAAAATCTATAGCTTATTACTCAATATTCAAGTGTTGTTGCTCAGTAATGATTATTCAAACAAAAGATAATGTGTCAGCTGTTACTTCATTGGGTAAGTGTAATTCAAGTTTATAACAAGAATATTAAAAAAAATAAATGTCATATTTGATTTTCTGGTGACATCCTACAAATAACATGCCAATAAATCATGAGAAACACCTAGGGGAAATAACAGAGTTTTGTTCAAATAATTAAAATTATACACTAAAATCTATATCTTACAATAATTCATTTTCTTCTTTATTTAAACACGATAATTTTAGTTTTTAGCGAGTTTACTGTGGTCCTTATCATACAAAGTAAGCATTTCAATACATTCTGTCCTTGTTTCAAAGCATTTCCCTACAGTTTTATCGTACTTCCCACGTATTCCTTGTGAAAGGAGAAGAGAATTTCCTACCGTTTCAGTGTAGTGACAGATTAAGTTTAAAATTCCACATCTTGCTTGTGCCATATTCCTACAACAAGCAGATATGTCATGGTGGTAGGTTATATTTGACAACTCTTACTCTCAGCTGAAATTTGTCTCTTGAAATTTAAGAACTCTGTCATTTGACCCCACAGTGATCTGTTATTCATATATTAGCTGACAATCCGTGAATAAATATTATCTGTTCTTAAATCATCTCTAAAGAGGTAGGGGGACCGGCATTATGGTTTTGTTACCTGCTACTGTTTCATTTCAGTTAAGTTTGGGGTTTTCTTCCCTTCAAAGGGTACTGAAAGATATTTGCCAGTGAGGGCATGGTAAGAGATCAAGAGCCCAGACACCTGATCCTGAATGAAGTGGAAACAAATTGATACCAGCAAGGAGCAGAGATAGTAACTAGCTGCAAAACCAGAGGTCATGGTCTGAGGTTAAAGAGGGCAGTAGCTGCGAGGTAACTCAAACAGACTGTCTTTATACAAAGAAAAATTCAAATATAGAGCAAAGCAGTGAGAAACTAAAAAAAGCCACTGCATCCATGAATTGAGGAGAAGAAAAAAGGCATATTCAATCAATGGAATCAAGAGGAAAGTCAGTGTCTAATCAAATTGTTCAGATCAGAGTTGAGGCTCAGAATCGTAAGAGGGAGAAAAAACAAAATTAACCACCAAAAAATTATTCTACCCCATTCTTTCAGGTGTAATCTGGATGACTTGCATGCTTTACTTTTAATGCTAATATTTTTGTTGTGTTTGGGTTTTTAAGACAAGAATTTCTCCTACTCAGTTTAGATTCATTTTTGACTACACTGCATTTCAGATTGAATTTTAACTTCTGCCTGTTTATATGTGTTACAAGTTTGATTTTAGGAACAGTCTTCCATCTGTGCAATCTGTTTCAACAATAGTTTCTTAGCTTTATTGTAAGGTTCTATGCTCTAGCTGGAAGCTCATGCCTTATTATGTAGTCTGTGGACAAGCAGTGATGCTCAGAAGATAAGAAACATTTAATCACACAGAAATGTTAGATGTAGTAGGTGGGATATTAGCTTTTAGCATTTTCTGTTGATTCCCTTTAATTCGATGAAAGCATACTTCTACACAAACTGAAGATACTTATGACTTCTCTGCACTTATTTTGTAGGGGATTTAGGAACTGCTCTAGACAAGGTGAAATCTTCTCTGACTTCCCAGCACTTGTTGACTAGTATTTCTATAAAACAAAGCCTAGATTGTGTACTGGGATAAGACAGAATATGACCCCTATTTCCCCCGAAAAGTTTTTACACATTGCACATAAATTAATGACCATTCAACTTTCTTAAACGTTCCTTAACATTTTACTAGAATCACTATGATCAGGACACTAGATGGGTTGAATATAGCTGCAAATGAAGGAAGGATGAAAAAATGTGTAAACTGAAATATGTGATACAACAATTAAATTATTATCATTCAAACAGTTATGATACAAGAACAGAAGTAGGACAGATAAATCAGATAAGTTTATATTTAATATTTCTTTCCAATTTTGTGACACACTGGCCAAAAATCAGCAAGAAAACTCTCAATGTTTATCTCAATGTTTAATGTTATCTGTAATACCAGTGCAAATGTTACTTTAGTGCTACTGGGGCTACCAGTGTAATCATAATGCTGCTGGAGTTCTGGTGTAAGAAGAGTTAGTTTTAAAGCTAATATGTAACATGTTAACGTATCCGTATAGTAGAGTACAAATTCACTCATGTGCCTGGCTTGTGTCTCTTGTTCTGCACGATTACAGGATACTGAGCACTGAATCGAAGTGCCATATAGTATTTGTTTTTACCTTCCACCTGAACTATCTTCCCCTCAGGAAATCAGTAAAAGAAAACAGAATGGGCATTTGTGGTACCTGAGATGCATTTAGCTAGAAGGGAAGATAAAATGTCTAAAAATCCTTGGCCAGCTATTTGCAGGGTCCAAGTAAGAAGCAAAAGGAGAATCTTACTCCTAAATAACTAGAAGCCTTCATTTGAACAAAGACTTGTAGAAAAAAGGGGTTGAAGAAAACAAAACAAATTGGTGTGAGAAGAAAGAGTTAGCTCTAAAAAAAATTCCTAGTTTTCACTTAGAATAATTACCTTCAAGTAATTACATTCCTGTAATGTAGCTATGGTTAAGAGCTGAGAGACTCACATTTGATATATGGAAAAAGCATTTCTATGTCAAATCTTGAACAGTTTATCCTTCTCTATATTTATCTCAGGTTCATCAGATGGAAACGGTAGAGAAATCTCCAGCTGAGAAAAAAGTCAAACCAATTATTAGAAATTTTCATTAGCGAAATCAGGGCATTTGATTTGCTGTTAGGTAATTTGTTGGGTTTTTTTCCTGTTTTTCTGTATATAAAACTTCATAGTGCTTGTATTTAGAATGCATGTGCTTTCTCATACTAAAAGTATTTTAATCAGGAATAACTTTTCAAAATTCAGTTTCCCATTTGACAAGTTTGAGTTATCCAATCACAGACAAAAATAACATCATATAATGCAGAGGACCAATCAAATGCAGAGAATGGTAAATCAACGATATTCTGTGAAAAGAGTGGATACTTCAATATCAACACAAAAATTGAATTCGTTAGCATAATATATGCAGTGATTTTTTTTAATGAATAAAATCACTAGCATGATTCCAGGTGCTTTGAGAAGAACAAAAGATTAAAGCAAATATAAGCATATTGCTCTACTTTTAATTTTTAAGTTTGAGTTGAAGGAAATATATGTCTCATTTCTGATGTTTTGTTTCAGGAGAGTGTGACTAACTATATGAACATCATTGTGGAATGAAAATATCACGGCACTTATTACTCAGGCAAAATGAATTTGCATCGAACATTGCGGAATGAAAATATCACGGTACTTATTACTCAGGCAAAATAAATTTGCATCGAAGTAAAGACAGTAAGATCATAAGGGAGTTTCTCACTCAGCTTTGGGTTTCCATTGAATATGCATTCTTACTTCCACTGGGTTTTTTTAATTCGTTTTTCTGTGAATTAATTTTATTCCTCTGAATTTTCTATATTCATCCAGCTCTTCTTTGTGATGATAACTCAGTCCTTCCCTTAAGCATAGAATCATAGAATCGTAGAATCATAGAATCATAGAATCATTTAGTCTGGAAAAGATCTTTAAGATCATTAAGTCCAACCGCTAACCCAGCACTGCCAAGTCCACCACTAAACCATGTCCCTAACTGCCACATCTATACATCTTTTAAATAGCTCCAGGGACGGAAACGCAACCACTTCCCTGGGCAACATGTTCCAATGCTTGACAATCCTTTTGGTGAAGACATTTTTCCTAATATCCAATCTAAACCTCTCCCAGCACAACCTGAAGGCCATTTCCTCTTGTCTTATCACTTGCTACCTGGGAGAAGAGACTGACACCCACCTCACTACAATGTCCTTTCAGGTAGCTGTACAGAGCAGTAAGGTCTCCCCTGAGCCTTCTTTTTTCCAAACTAAACAACACCAGTTTCCTCAGTTACTCCTCAGAAGACATTCTCTAGATCCTTCACCAGCTTTGTTGCCCTTCTCTGGACATGCTCCAGCACCTCAGTGTCTTTCTTGCAGTGAGGGGCCCAAAACAACACAGGATTTGAGGTGCGGCCTCACCAGTGCCAAGTACAGGGGGACAATCACTTTCCTAGTCCTGCTGGCCACACTGTTTCTGATACAAGCCAGGATGCTGTTGGACTTTGTGGCCACCTGGGCACACTGCTGGCTCATGTTCAGCCGGCTGTCAGCCAGCACCCCCAGGTCCTTTCCCACCAGGCAGCTTTCCAGACGCTCTGCCCCAGCCTGTAGCGCTGCGTGGGGTTGTTGTGACCCAAGTGCAGGACCCGGCACTTCTCGTTCTTGAACCTCATACAACTGGCCTTGGCCCATCGATCCATGCTGTCCAGATCCCTCTGGAGAGCCTTCCTGTCCTCAAGCAGATCAACACTCCCCCCTCAACTAATTAACTAACTAACTAACTAACCAAATGAAAGACCTCTGAGAAAGAATATATGTGACGCAAACAAAAAAAATATTCTGCTTTTACTGAGTAATATATGAGATATTTTCCTCATGTCACTATTTGATTTCTGGCATGTGGAACTCTCATAAAGACACAATGATGAAATATTAAATTTCGTAAGTTTTTAAGCAAGAACATAATATGGACTTGATATGGACTCAATATTTTAGGTTTGCATTATGTTAACAATAACTAACTAAAAAATCCCTGTTGCTTTCCATCAAGTAGTTGTATAGACTACAGGGTGTCTACACATGGGTATTGTTATGCATAATTAATAGTACATGTGAAGGAAGGTTGTAGGTATGTTTGAGAGTGAAACAGGTTATAAGAAATAAATTTTTAATTTAAGTTTTGACTTTCATCTCTTCAGTGATTAAAACCAAATCTCTGCATATTTCTGCAAATGAGGATATTAAGCTAAATAAATGAACTATAAAGTGTGTTAGCAAAAAACTTTGTTCATTAAATTGAATGGGTAAAATAAATCTAATGTACATTAACAAATGATGGCTTTATGGCTCATTTTCTAATGTCTGAATCAGAAAGTGAAGCAACCATCAATTGCCTGCCCCTCTCGTGAACAAGATCCACAGAACTTGTACATTTAATGCTTGGCAGGCTTACCCTTCATCATGACCCAGAATGTGTCCTGAAGTCCCAGGATGAAAGCTAAGATGCCTCTGCCCTTGACCCCTAGCCCCCAACATTTCATTTTCAAAAAGCTGAGTATCATTCAACAGAGTTGGTGGGAAACATAAGCTTTCCGTGTGAGGGAGCTGACAGTGCTGCTGAACCGAACGTAACGTTCAGCATGAGATCAATAACTCACGGTCTCCTTCTGAATGGGATTTCTTTTCTTTTGTGCATGTAAGGGGAGCCTGGGGCTGAGCTAGTTACTGCGTCGGAGTGATTGAATGCAGAAGAATGAATGAGCAGTAAAACAGAGCTGGCCTGCCCTCCCCCTTCCCCACTCCCCCTTCTCTTTTCCTTTCTTTGCTTTGCTTGTTCCTTTGTTTCAGGCCCAGTGTGAGGAGACGGACAGGTTCAGCTTGGACTGTCGATGTGCCCTGGTGTGTTCTGAGCTGATGCAGCGAATGTTAAGTGGGGTGGTTGTGCCCTGGGTGCCCACCCCCCTGCAGGGCTCCCCCCACACCATGCTGACCTGCTACCCTAGGGAGGTCGGCACTCCAACCTGCAAGCAGCCTGAGGAGCCAAGTTAGAGGTTTTTACCTTTCTTCTGGACACTCACTCGGCATATGACACTGACCTAAACACCTCCTTAGCCTAGAAATTAGTATCTTATACTAGGGAGGCAAAATAGTGGCCAGTTTAGAACTTAAAATGTCCTACAGCAACTTTTATACAGGCTTTCGATGTTTGAGTAAGTGTAACTTATACGACAAAGGAAATACAATAGAAGCAAGTATAGCGGAACAGTGTTAACATATGCTTCCTAATACTGTCCCCTGTTTTCTCATTTGTTAATATATGTCCTCTTTAATTTACATTGATGAATAGCATGCACTGGGTGCAAGTAGACAGGAGTACCTATGCTTCTTCAACCTCAAGATGCCAAAGCACATAAAGATATTTCTGAACTTCACACAGGATATCACTGATGTAAGGTAGCACAATCTTCTGAAGATATCACAGTATTTCTGTAACAGGGATGCTAGTGTGTTTCGGTTTGGTCATATGTGTTGAATGCAAAACTTCTATGACTTTCAAGTGGGATTTTGCATTTTTCTCAGCTTTATCTGATTTTAATTTGACTAAATTATTAATTAAACAGAAAAATATATTTGAGTATAGCCTGGGATTATAAACATTGCTGACAGCACCTTTTATTTTACCACTGTGTGGAGTGTTCATTGTTAGCATTTTTTAAACATGCCCATTTTAACATTACCACCTAATCCCACTACAAACAGATTGACCTCTGCTATAGAGGAAAGAGTTTGGTTTTCTTCTTCCCTTGCCATTGCTTTTACTAATTCTGACTCTGCCTAATAGAAGTGGCAAAGGAAGAGAGCTGTTTGACATCATATATCTTTGCTCAGCAGGCTTTCTTAAGCTTGCCCAACTGGTTAATTAAAAACATTTGACATTAGCCACAGAGTAATGGTCACCTAAACATATTGCTTGGTTACTAGTTTATATGCTTGAAGCTTAAAGTACCAGGACTTTCAAGATGAAAAGCAACCTCTTGGTATCACTATCTGTAAGTCTCAAGCACCGATTATTATTTCGTTTTGGTCTGTAATAGTTACATTTTTAAAGAGGTGTATTATACACTGGTATTTAGTGAAAGGTGATTGGTCTTGCATTCTGTTTTTAGAGCAAATTGGGAACACCGCCAGTTTCGGTATACTTTTTTTTATTTATTATTATTTTTTTATTTTAAATTTATTTTTATTAATTTGGTGGTAAAAATCCTCCAAATATATCTTTTCATAAGGAAAAAACCCAGTAAAATACAATTACATGAGTTTTAAAGACCACTTTAAACAAATAACTAGCATTGATGTTTGAAAACAGTTCAATGTATTTTTTGCATTCTTTTCTTCTTTTTGTACAGTGACGGAAGGTAGCACTGAAAATGACTAGAATTAGCAAAGTTATTTCTCCTTATGTCAAAAATATGTAAAGCTACACACGGAAGGGAGAAATCAGTATATTGATCGTTCAAGATCTAGAGAAAAGTCTTTTACAGAATCCCAACCTCAATTTCACTCTTTTAGGGGAGAAGGAGAAATAACATCATAATAAATATTTGAGAAGAATTAAAACTTTTTTAGATACATTATGTTCGTAAAATCATGTTTGCATGGTTAATTACTCCCCTCTCTTCCCTTTTCCCACCAAACTCTTACCATAAAACACCCCAAACAAACAAGCAAAAGAAAATCCCAAACCCAACACACAATGCATTTCACTCTTGCAATGACCAAAATCTAACTAACGGAAAAAAGATCTTAGGAGACTGCAGAACAGATAAAGGATATTTGTCTTGTTATAACTGAGGGAAGGGTTCCCAGTCCTTCAGGGACGGATGGGGAAAATCTCATTAATGTAAAATATATATTCCAAAACAGTCTATAAGAGACAGATGTAAAATTTGGATATCTAGATTCTTCCACAAAAAGCACCTGAGGACTTGCATGATTTATTTTATTTACTTTAGTCATTCTCTTTACAGAGCTTCCAAGGATGAACAAATCATTAGCAATATCCAGTCAGCAGAGACCACATCTTCTATTCTGAACCTGAGCAGAATATCACAGCTGGTATGTGGCAGAGAGAGCAGAGGAGGAGAGTGCTGAAATGGCTAGGTCACTTCATTTACTGCACGTTCACTCTGAGGGCAGCAGAAGTTACAAACGTGCAAGCCATAACCTGATTAAAACAAGGAAGCCCAGAAGGAAGATGATGAGAGAGCAGAACTCCTTTAACTTAATTTTAGAAAAGACCTCTTACCCCTTTGGGTGGTGCTAATCATGTTTAGCAACAGAGCTGAGGTCTGGACTTCAGCACTTCATTCCAAAATAATGGTGGACTTCACAGTCCTCATTTTTCCTTTGTGTTTTTTTTTCTATCCTCTTTATAAAAGCAGGTGTACTTTCTGTTTGTTTGGTTGTGTTTTTTTTGGGTTTTGGGGTTTTTTTTCGTAAAAGAGGGGAAAAATAGAGACATATTGCTGTTAAATAAATAAATAAAATTTATTAGATTTTCATTGCACTTAATCAATCTTCTTACCAACAAACCCAGACTAAGCAATTTTACCAAATGAATTTATCATAAATTATATTAAGCAAGCAAACAAAAGCCCTACAGAATATCAGTGTGTAGAATTGTTTCCAGGAAACACAAAAGGTTTGATTTTTTGGATGAAGTTTCATGTAGTTTTTGTTTCTGGTATCTTATCCCAATATTCTGGGAAGAAAAAGGTTATTAAAAAGGTATCATTTTAGAAAATCCACCCAAACGTGCAAATCAATGGTTCCCTTACAGAACAAATCCTGGGGAAAGAATTAGCAGGAATTACTGTATGGGTTGGTCTGGTGCTTGCTTTGTATGCATAACTGTTTGTCAGTTGGCAAAAATCAATGGTTCCCTTTTCACACTGAGGAGGGAAGGAAATGGGGGTCAAAACTTTTCCTTATGGGTAGTTGGAATATAGATTAAGCATTGTAACTCTGTGTCTCCAGCGTATCCCTGAAAAATACCATTTGCCATAGCATTTCAAAAATATGCATTTATACATGCATTCACAGTTGATTAATTTATGTTACATTGCTCTTCCTGAATTTGTTGTAAAAGCTATTCCAGCTTATCATAAATACCTATTAGGTCTAAAAGAAAGTAATTTATGCTTTATATTTAATTTTATTTAACACTCTTTATTTCTAGCATCTTTTTGACTATATCCGAAACCAAGAGAGTCTGGCTTCCTTTGTCTAGAGTGCCTTTCTTTTGACCTCAGTAAGGATACAGCAGATATGAAGAAATACTACCTGTCCAACAGGTGAAAGAAATGTCCCAAAGGAGAGTCCATGTAGTGTAGTCATTGTGTCATGTAGCATTAAGCTGTTGTGTTCATTGAAAATACTAATTCAATAAAGAATGTTTAAAAGTCACTCTGTATCTCAAACAAAGGAACTAAATGGGGTACTTCTCAAATTGCTAGAATGACAAATTAAATGATTTTTGAAGGTGTATTAATTTTTGGCACTAAGTTATGTACTTTTAACATTATTTTCCTGTGACTTTTGCATGAAATAATCAGGTGACCATATTGTCAGCAGTTTTAATTATTCCTTTTTTTTTCATTCATGAATACCCTGGTTTTAAATAGGTGTTCACCTTGAGATCAAAGCTGGTTGGATATTTATTTGTCTGTCAAATACCGTGATGTGGACAGCTGCATTTCCCACTATGGTGTATTCATTGCAGTATGATCACGGCGTATGAATTACACTGTTGGCTCACAGGCATTCTTCGGTATGGTATATATTT
This sequence comes from Ibycter americanus, assembly GCA_035590275.1. Classification (NCBI taxonomy): domain Eukaryota; kingdom Metazoa; phylum Chordata; class Aves; order Falconiformes; family Falconidae; genus Ibycter; species Ibycter americanus. The sequence goes on along the minus strand of JAVJGI010000014.1, from coordinate 60,405,276 downwards.
TTCAGATAATGATCTGTGTTTAACCACAGTTTACAACACACTACTCTGTATCCATTACGTTATATCAAATGTCAGGGAAGCTATTTTTTACAGAATGAACACTTGTATGGTTGGCAAGGATGGCTGCATTACAAAGATTTCAGCAGAGCCTGTTGAAATCTGTGCTTGGGGCTGAGGTTATGGCCTTCACAGTGCCGTTAAGAGGACATATTCCGCTGCTGCAGACGATTGCTCTGAAGTCTCTTACTCCGTAAGAGGAAGGAGTGCTTTGTCAGAAGCACTGAGACAATGGGACCATCAGAAATAGCATGTCCCTCGGTTTTATTTTAGTGCTACAGTGAGAGATTTGCATGGCAAGTGTGGTGAACTAACTTCAAGTCATATTCAGTTTCCTGCCTCTGAAACTTCAATCATTTCAGTGATGCATTAACATTAAAACCATAACTTAACCTCAAGTTAGGAATGCTTTCTTTCTTATATTTTAATCTGTAGTTTTATCCTCACAGGAGTTTGAAATGCAGTTGCCACAGTCGCATTTCAAATTTTCTTTGTAGTTGTACTTTGCTCTATAGCACTTTGTTAATATCACTTTTGTTATGAAGGTTTTTGCTAGGCAGTGAGCAAGTTTTTGGAAAGCTATGCAAACTCTTTTCACTTTAGTCCTCACTAATTACAATTAAAAAGAATTTTAGAAGCATGGAGCATAGACTGTTACTTAAAAAACATAATAAATTATAATTGCCCTCCTGATACAAATTTCTGATCTGTTCTACTGAAATTAATGCAAGAAATTAATTGCTTAAGTTGCACTTCTGGTTTACATGGATGCAGTGGAAGCAGTTTGAGGTGTTTTTAACACACATGTGCACACACATGTATTTATCTATACATGTACGTATGTAAGTAGTCTCACTAAATTCCACATTAAATTAATTCTGAATCTAAATCAAATAAATACATTAAAGACCTATAAGAATATATATAAGAAATATATAAGAAAACATGATGTATATATGACAAACTGAAGTCAAATTTGCCTTGGGTAAGATATTTTTTCCATCCTCTGCTAGTCACCAAAGCTAAGTGTCTATCTCACTCCTGTTCCTGAAAGGTGTCCTGAAAAGCAAACCATACATATTAGGGTCTCATTTGTAGATGGATTATTATGATTAGATAGAACATCACTTTCTTTAAGAATTATCATTTCCCAGAATGTAAGTGTGTGTGTGTGAATAAATATGTGTGTGTGTATATATATATGGGCATTTTAAACCCCAAAATGTAACTGTATTTTCTAGATGTATTCATGCTAGTAGATGCTGAGCTAAATCTAAATACCAGTAATAATGTCTTAATATTTATACTGTGAGGTATTCTGTTGTTCACCAAATCACATAGTAAAAGGGATTAAGGAGAATTTTTTATGAAGACTTGCCCGGTCAGCAATGACAGTTCATTTTTTCATGATCAGGTGGACCTCTACCTTTATTTATTTTTCCCTATTTTTGAATTTATGAAGGACCCAGGCCTAAGGACTTTAACAAACCTTGTAAGAAGCTCAGAAGGAAGACAATTCTGAAGGAAGTTAAATGCAGCCGTGCTGGAAGATCAGCTGAATACCTTTGACAAAATGAGATGATATCAGTCTAAATAGTTTAAGGGTTATAGAGTATTTTCCAGAACCGTTATGTTTTTTCAGTGTCCTTTGTGGATACTATTTATGCCTTGAATTTGAAAAAGCAGCATTGTATTTTCTCCACATAATATTTATCCAATATTACATATCTATTTAGGAGTGCAGGTTATTCTGCAGAAATACATCAAGGTCTTCTTCAATGTAGCACAGATGTAAGAAAGAAGGATAAAAAACCCAAACCAGAACAACTCAGTGGTACGGCCCTTAAACAAGAAGTGTCCGTGCATCTTTTTGAAACTTTCCAACTATATGGACGTATTTACAATTAAGTTAGTTGGGGTTTTTTTGCTTATGGGTTTTGGTTTTGTTTTTTTTTTTTAAGATTCACATTTCTGTTATTGCTTTTACTTTTAAAAAACATAACATTCTTTTTCTGTTTCTAGAATAAAAATTTAAATCTGTTTTATTTTAACTACAAGAGCTGTAATTACTCAACACTCATGAGCTCTCATAGACAAATTGAAATTAAGAAATTTAAAGTTAAAAAAAAGTAATATATTTTCTGTTTCTAAGGCATTGTTCAAACTTTCTTAGATTCAGTGGACTTCATATGCAGGCTAATGGATTTTATGTCAAGATACAGCATTTGTACTTTTTTTTTAATAGAAATTTGGTGTATTGATCCATTTTATGTTTATATCACCAAATCAAAGGCATTATACTTATATTTATTATTCATCTGATCTTTTACAAAATGTAAAAAACCCTGATAAACTTTCAGTTGTGCAGAATGTGAGCCTTACCCAATAAGACATTTTTTCTTCTGTCTTCCTTTATTTTCATGGCCGCTGTGTTGCCTTTGAAAAGGTTAAAGAAACACTGCCATTAATATTCATAGGATATTTTTCCCCTATCATGTGATCCAGACCAGCATAGAAAATCATGTCCACCCAATCCTTACAGCTGGAATTACTCCAGACTTCTTGAAACCTGAAATGATTTACCAACCAAGTATGACTGTCTCCAGAATTATGTCAGGTAAATCATTCCCCAGGCTCTTTGATTCTTCACTGTAAGCTGATCCTGTTTAGAAACAGTTGAAGTCTTAGTCTGATTTATGTAACATTATTGGTGGTGCATGCCAGTTCCTCTTCACATTTTACAGACCTATCTTTGGCAAAACTGAGTGTTTGCAAAAATGTATTTGACAAAATCAGTTACGGTAAACATCATGATTTGACAAAGAGCTAGCCTACTTTGAAAGGTTTAGAGCCTCCAGATAGATACAAATAAGATAAGAAAAAGCAGACACATGTTAAATCATCCAACAGCAGAGGGGATACTTTATGGAAATGAACTCACAAGATAATAATTTGAATTTGACAAGGTGATAATTAAAGTCCCTAGATAGAATCTTTCCACATCTGTATGCCTTTCAGTGAAGTTGGTTAGCGTATTAACTACTGTTGGAGAATACTAAAAAATATTCATGGGATGTTAAACTGCATATTGTTATTCATTTCAATTTGTATAATAAATGTAACAAAATGCAATGCATACAGTATTACACAAGAGGTACTAATCTCTATTATAGACTTATTTTAAAGCACACTGATACCATACTAGGCTCTCAGATGCCAGTTTTATCCAGAGAAATTCGGAAGATTTAATAATTAGTCTTTCTGGCAAGAACAACATGGTGATAAATTTCTTTTGAATATGAAATATTGAGGCCAAGACTTTTTCAATGCAGTAGCCGGAACTATTTTATATTGTAGTTACTGAATAATGACTATCAATAGGTACTTTTACTGGAAATACTTTAATAGCAACTGGCTTTGTGAAAAGTCTTTGAAGCTTATGTCTGTAATGAAAGGTTTGTTGTTAACTGGTGATAGCTTTTTGGACCAACTTTAAACAAATAGCCCCCCAAAAAACTATCGGTGGATTGTTGAAAAACCACTGCTCTCTCCTGTGAAATTACTCTGTCAATGGGAAGGCATTCGTATACCTCTATAAATGACATGATTTTTTTCATTAAAAAAAAAAAGTAGTAGTTTTCAATGTAAACACTATGCATCCATGTTCCCTAGCAGATTCAGATGTCATTTATGTTTTAGCTTGTGTCAAGTGTACATTTTTTAAGTAACTTCTGCTCGTCCACACTTCTGTGATGTCATGTCATGGAGTGGTACCAGGCTGCTGCAGCTGGATTCACTGCAACTGAAACAGTAGAAGAATATGTGTTAAGGAGCTCACCTAGTTCACTTCAGCTGCAGATGGGCATTTGGACCCTTGGGGCCAGATGAGAGCTGCTGTGAAGTAAAACCACTCCAAGTTACCTATGCTGTAATCATCAGGTCCTCGGCACCAACTGGTCTGCTCTGCAAATCTGCTTCTAATGGTCTACATTAGTTGTTTCTGTAGACTTAGTCTCAGTGTGATAGATAAGAGAGGAGTGCATGCACATTAAAAAACAACTACCAGAAGCACTGTGGGAGCCTTCAAGTCTGGGAAAAATACTGGCAGCACAACCTGGAGAGAGATGGAAACTTTGCCACTTAAAGTAAAGATTTAGTGTGAAGAGCTCAAAACACTGGGAGAGCAAAGGCTTAGCAAGTCTGCATAGGAATGATTGTCATCTCTGAGTCAATGGAGTGAAAGACATAAAAAACACTAGGATATGAAAGTGCTGTAAATACCTATATGACCAAGAGGGATGTATTTAATTTTCTATTTTTCCTTTCCTTTTTTTTTCTTTTTATTTTATTTATTCTGTGTCCCTAAATGAAGGAAAACTTTGCTTTGACATAGCTTTTTTCTTAAGTTGACATTAGTCTGTCATCTTTTTCCAGTAGCAACATAATTATCATATAGCCAAGAATTTATGAATCATTTTGCAATGCTACATGTTTTTGTTAACATTAAATGCTGTAACTTAGCACATGGTATTCATATTTTGTGTAGTGATTTCCATACATTATGATTTTCTCATTTAACTGTGCCAAAACTTATTTACAACTTGGAATATTTCTTCCTGACATTTTTGTTCTTCTTTTCCAGTCTTCATATCATCACATTGCTATCTGTAGAGAACACGGATGTTACAATTAGAAAAAAGGCCAATTTTTTTGGAACTTGATAGATTTTCCTCCATCTCTCTTTTCCTTTTTGCTCCCAATCCTTCATTTAAAATAAAACAATACAAAACATTAAGTTCTGTAAATGCTAAGTCAGTAATTGGTGAAGTACTAAATGTCATTTAGGATTGCATTTGTTATACTTTCCAAAAACATACAACACATGCAGTACTTCTTGATCTTGACAGATTTAATTCCACGCAGTGTAAGAGCACATGTAAACTCTCTATGACTTAGAAAACATCAATCGGATAATAGCCTTTTTTCCTCATTAGCTGCTACAAAATTTTCCCCACAGGAGGTTATAAAAATGCAGTTTATAAAGGGTTAAAATTCATAGGAAATAAGTATTTTTCATTACATTAGAATCATAAAATATGCATTCATACATGCATTCATATGTTCATATTTAAGGGAAATCTATGTCCATCAAATCTACTTTCCACCAGTAAAAGAACTTTAGCATTGTATGTTAACCAACTCAGTATTAAGTTAATATACATACCCTTTTTGCATCAATTTTTCTTGGTTTCAGTTACAAAAATATGAAAAGGGGAATGAGGTTTCCTGCTTTATCTCAATTCCGCAGTCACCACTCTACTTCCTAACTCCTAAATTACATTACATATTGCATTTCCAGCTGCTTTTGACCTAGCTGTGAAAGAGCTGAATTAAGTCTCCAATGCCGAGACCCCCCTGGTGATAGACCATGTTGTTGTTTTTTCAGATGTACGATGCTTCTTTAAAGTATTTGGGGCGGGGGGGGGGGGGGGGGCCCCGGAGTGAAAATGACAGATATTGGGTTTAAATTTGTTGCTGTCACACATACACAAAGGTGTAATCATCAGAGAAAAAGCATTTATATCAATTACAACAAATGCATTTGCTAGAAATTTAGAACAATGTATTTCTCAGAGAATTTTGCTTTCTGAGTTTTATGTTAACAATAAATAAGAGAGAAAAATGTTTTTCTCAAATATCCTAAAGTATAGAATTCAGTTTCCTGAAGCTGAAAATGACTAAAACAGGATCACTAGAACAGCGAACTATGTGGTAGATTGCAGAGAGGGAAAAACGTCTTTTGAAATATACATATATACATATATATATCTACACACACACACACGTATATATGTATATCTACACACACACACACTGGTATACTTTAGTGGTAGGTGCCATGCAGACAATCATCTGGTGTAATGTGACAAATTTGTCATTTCTAGTTTTGCTACTGTTGCTACTGTTTTAATGAGAGAGCTCGCATTAAAATTGCAAAACATTACACTTGCATTTACGTTATTTCAAAACTTAGCCAACACTGACAGGCAAGACATCCCATTTAAATTTAAAAGAATTTGCAAAACATTAACCTTTTCAAGGAAGGAGAAAGCAACTCAATAGGATTGAAATCTAGTACCTGTGAAAAAAAATAGAGTAAACCAGAAAAATGTTAAAGGAAAAGAGAGACAACTTGAAAATATCCTTTGTGGAAATTGCCTTTAGGCCACCCACTTTCAACTAGACTCAGTTTAGGACCTTCTTGATTCATCTAACATGTTGAATGATTCTCAAGATATATTCTTGGGTTTGTATTTTCGTTTGGGCGCAGCAGATGGTTAAATGTGGCCTTAAAATTACAGGGTTAAAAATAGTCCACAACCTCTTAACGCTGTGTCTCGCAGTCAGGAAGTCTTGTTTGATCGTTTTGGGAAACCTTAAATGCATGTAAAGTTCATCTAATGGTAGGAAAGACAGTAAGACCCAGGCCTGAAAGTAAAGGCTAGTCTGAGCTGTCTTAATGGCCATTGCTTTATACTTCAATTAGATCTCACAAATAAGTGAAAGTGACTAATATTTTCCTTAATCTGAACCTCAGCTTGTAATGTTTGCAGCACTGCCTGTCAGACACATTTAGATTAATGGGTTCAACAGCAAAGGTCAGCAATAAGCCTGAGGGTACACTGAAAATCCTGACAGTAAAATTTGCCAGGTTGGACTTCTGGAGACGGCCTGCTATCACTTACTGACCGGTAACCCATAGATAACAGAAACAGTAAGTCTTCACCACAAAACCCAGCTTATTTGATAAGAAAATTGACATTCCAGCCCTTCCAGACAGCCCAACATGCTCAGTGATTTCTGGGCATACCTTGAAAATGTACGGGACTGCTCTTACTTACACAGAGACCTGCGTGTGTGTGCACGCATGTGTGTGCATGTGTGGCTGTCTGTCTCCCCGTCTTTTCTCCCCAGCACGGCGTCTTGCTAGTGTCAGTGGAACAATTACTGCCCTAAAGCATTCTCTTAGCAGGAGTGAAGCAACTGACGCCTGTTCTTCGGGGATTTGACTTAAAACACGAGGGTGAAAAATGAAGCTTGACTTAATGTCCAGTGGTATCCTGAGGAAGAGAAGAATAGGTGTTTTTTATGAGATTGTGTGGAAAAAAGCGAAAATGTGGGATTTTTGGGAAGTGAAAGTGGGAAGAGTATAAGCTGGAAATGTTCGAGGAAACAGAGCAGAAAGAATTCTATGCTCTTTATCTACCTTTTTTAATTTTTTTTTTTTCCCCTGAAAAAGCAAACTCATCTTTTTCTCAATTTGTTTTTCTCTTCTGACTTATTTTCCCTGTTGTTCATCTGTAACACAACTTACTTAAAGCACTAGCTTTGAGTGGAGGGTGGTAGCACCTCAGGTTTCCCTGAGGGAAAAAAAAATAATACAGCAGAGTACAGTAATAGCGTGCAGAGCACTTCTGGCTGCTCTGAACATGTCTAGGACTTTTAGATGCAGAATTCAGAAGCAGGGAACCATTGGTGAGAAAAGCAGTTGGATGTAGTCAACTTGAGCTTCAAAGATAAATCATTCAAGAACAAGGTCATTGCAGCCATGCTGTGAATTCGGGCCCCCACAGCCCCTCCCTCACCACCCCCCACAAAGATTTTAAGAGAGACTAGAAGTTTACAGCAGGATGAGAACACAAAAAGCCACCCTGTTCAGGGCAGCTCTGTGCAAACCGGGCACAAGCACATTGTCTTTATTCACAGCTGCAGGATTGCAGCCCTGATGTCTGCCTTCCCCTCCTCTGGCTCCCATCAGCGACTGATCATTTTCAGCTGCACCATCCAGGAATTTACTCACTTCTAGTGATGAAAAGGTTTATTTTCTTCAGTAATAACCTAGGCAGGCTCGGATGCCTGCTTCTGTGTTCACGTGAATATTAAGTCAGCTGGGAAGCCTTCCTCCAGAGTTGGTTGTGTGTTGTAATTAAAAAGCGTGTTAAGAGAGAGCCAGTGTTGTATCTGCAATGTTGAAGGTAGTCATAAGGAGTATGTACACAGAAGAAGAAAACAGATGAGTTAATAGGATTAAAACTGCATTCAGCTAGTAGCAAACGATCCACTTCAAAGCACTATCTCGGTTAGGACAGGCACAGACAAAAAGTAGCGGGAGAGGGCTGTAAATCAGATCCCTGCTTGGTAAAAGTCACTGCAGCCAGAGGGCCTACAGAGGCAGAGCATAGTGCAGGCAGTGCAGCCCGGGAAATAACGCCGTACTGGTTTCTGAAAATGGGATAAAGCACGCCTTTCCGAGCTCAGGCAAAGAAAGTTTTGTAAATGCCATTAAACATAATATACTGGCAAATACTTGGCAATCAATTAATTTGCATATGTAATCCCGACCACTTAAATGTAAAACCTTGTACTGAATTTGCCAATGTTAAGTGACTTTCAAGCAAGACAAAATTACAAACCTCAGAGCAGTTGGTTTTCCCTTGGAAGTTTCTGGAAAGTACTTCCTGTGGATGACAATCAAGCCTGCCTTACAAAAACAGATAAAGGATCTCACCAACTGAGTTTTATAGCACATAGAGATAATAAATCATTGAATATATTAGGGAGTCTGATATTTTCTTCCTCATATATTTGTCACTGACAATGCTGATTTGCCAAAACTATTTTTCATTGTTTCTGTCAATTCCAAACATTAGGGAAATAAGCTTTGAAAATTATCAGAATGCCTTATTTTGACATTTTTATTGAAAATGTCGAGTTTTATAGTTCAAAATTATTTTGTTTGGAAATTAAGCTAATTGTAGCTGTAAAAGGTTGACATTTATTGAATCTCACTTTTCAGTTTTTTCATTTTAAAGCTTCCCCCGCCCACCCCTCCACCCCCCCCCACCTCCCGAATCTTTGAAACTTTTGTCTGAAGTTTGGTTTGAGCATGTTCTCAGTATCTTAAGCAGAGTCAGGGAGGTTACAAATAATCCATCTCATTCTCCAAACCATCACAACTCTAACCTCTTTTAATATTTGTGTATAATACCTGAGCAAGATCAGGTGTTAAATAAAAAAGTAAATGACTTGGTAATAACTAACTATTACAGTAATAGATTGGAATTCCCTTTTTACTTTGTTCATGTAAATTTTATGGAAAGAGCAGTCAAAGTATTGCTTATGTAAAGCAATACGGTATCCAGTTCCTCAAAATGTAAAATATACAAGCCTTCAAACACATTCACGAACCCTCATGCAGCTGAACAATGACAGGCTAGCTATGCAAAACCTCTGTAAGTATAATTGGATTCTTTGGTTCCGATCCTAAGGTTTCATTCAGTTTTGTTCAGCTGTTACTGAAACAAGATCCTACTGAATGAAAAAACATTTTATCATAGTCAAAAACTAAACTGAGACTCCTGAATTTGACCTGCCTATAGTACTGTATGCGATGCATTTCATGCAGTGCATGAAGAATTTTATGTAATAATCGATGCTGACAAGAGTACTATGAGACCAGAATAGTGTGACCAAAACCTGATCATAGTTATCAGTGTCTCAAAAAAGACCTATTGACTTCTTTTCTGTTTTCCAAAGTACCTCTATTTGCTTCCCAAAATACAGTTGTTTTCTATGATTGATAAGTTCACTAGCTTTTAAGCTCATTCACATCCCTTAGTTCTGCCTTTTCCCCCTCCCTGTTGAAAATCAGGAGCTGTCAGACAGAAATGTTCTTGCCAGACATAAACGGTGTCCCCAGGGGTGGCAGAAACCATTCTGAATTGGTGAGAAATAGATTTTAAAGAGTTGCTTGTTGACACTGGTCACTCTACTTGCTTTACAGAAAATCTTGACACAGAGGACAGACAATTATACAAATACTGGCTTTAATGTGTCTTCCTAAAAAGGTTTAATTTTATTTTTTTAGACAAAGCAATAATACATTTGAGATGTTTCAAGTAAAATTCGTGATGCAACACTGAAATCTATAGGCGGATGCTTTACAGAACCAGAAATATTTCAGATGCTGTCTGCTGTCGGCCTAATAAAGCCAGCAACACTAATCTTTTTTGCTTTAATGAGCTTTAGGTCATATCCAGTATGTGATCAACAGTCATCCACAAGCTCTTTAAACTTGCAGAATGCATGATCCCACATTACAGAACCAAGATCTGTTCTGGCTCTGCTGAGGCTGATGAGAATTGTGAAGTCTTCCAGACTAGGATTTCCAACTTTATCTCTGGGATATAAGAACAGAGGCTTCAAGCAGTTTTGGAGGAAAGGAAAATGAAAGTTACAACAAAATTGCTCTTTATTTGACTGTCTTATGTGTGGCTAGCCCCACAGTATTTTTCTATTTCCATATGTCTTCTACATAAAATGAAGTACTATTCGCATGTAGGAGTATGATAGTTCATTTAGAAACAGTTGCACTTTTTTATTAGACGCAAATAGAAAACTGACCCATTGAACATTATCTCCTTAAGTATTTTAGGGTTTTTGTTCAGTTGCTTGGTTGGTTGTTTTTTTCATAATGTTAGTATATGTGTTATTGGTGAGAATATCACAATGGGAGAAGTTACAATACAAAGTGTGAAAAAGTTTAACTTATAATAAAGGAATTCTTCTGATGAAAAATTATTTTCTGTTTTCTCTTTAGCACATGGGTATTGACTAGTGATAATGAAGAAGTCTTGAGATAAAAGCAATTTATGAAAAGTGGCAAGTGTGCCCATTGCCTTATGTATTCCAACAATCTATTTTATTCCTGCCCTATCCCTGCCCACCCCGCTGTCTGAGTTGCACTCTGAAAGGTTAGCTGCTTGTTTCACATGTTTCCCAGGCTCAGCTGCTTTGTCTCTGTGGTGGCTTAGGGGAAACAGTGACTGTGGAGATGTGGGCTGCTGGCCAAAGATACTGTTGTGCCACTGGTGATCTCCAATGCTAATTGGGCTGCTGCCTCCTGATGCCATACGTGGTGGTTACCTGCACCATGGGAGACAGCAGACCTGAGTGGAATGAAACTGTGAAAGATTAGGGGACAGTAAATGATGCAGGATTTGTTTATTGTTAACTGGCTGATGGATCATAAATAGTGTGCTGAAAACAATCACTCAGGTCCTTTATAGATATACACAAGATAAAAATATGTGCCAAGGAAGGGCTGACTTCTTTACAGAGAAAATGAACGTTGAATACACTTCTCTAATGAGGAACGGCTAGACTGACTTCACCCATGTATTTTTATAAACTGAATTTTAAAACCATGTAACTGTGATCAATTAGTACTTGACATACACTAACTGCCATCACTTTTATTAATATTGTTGTTGCTGTCTTTGTTGCTGTCATCATTATAGTTGTCTTTATTTTATAAGATTGAATTGTTGTTTTCTGGCAACAGGATTGGCAGACTAGGTCCCAGAGGCTGCATGTGATCACATTTTAATTCTTCAGTGTGTGTGTGGTGGGGGAGAAGAAGAAAAATGCAGGTTAAAAAGAAATCAATTGTATTATTGGAGATGTTATGTTTTTTAAAGTGTCCTCTCAGCATTTGACACTATTCAGAGGGAAGACTTCAGAACAGATGGATTTTTGGGTCAGTTGCAGGATGGGAAGTTATGTAGTATGCTCCTACACAACAAATTATTATGAAAAACAGACTGAGGTTTAAGCAGTATCTGAAAAAATATAAAGATCAGTCATGTAGTGGTTAAACCTCCAATAAATATGTTTTTCATAATTAAGTGGTATTTTAAGTAGTGATTATCTAAAATCTTTAATGTTAATACATGTTTAGGACCTTTAATTTAAAGCATTACTTAACAGTTTACAGTAATTTTTTTTTATTTCTGTACATTTGTTACATGAAGTGGTGCCTTATTATAAGATTATAGTCACCTTTCCTAACACTCTCGCACTGAAATTTTTCTCACCAATATCTGCTTTTGTTAGTTTATTGTTATTGCTAAACTAGAAGGCTAGCAAAGGGCCAGGGTACTAAAAATACCTCTTGACATATTTATTAGGCATTAAACATCTTTAGGGAGTGATTAAATAACACTGAACATTACATTTCTTATAAAATTCTTATTCTTAGACAAAATTCTAAGAGTGCACTTGGGTTAAAGAGACAGTGGGTTAGGATTCACATGTGACAGCAGTTCACTCTAGTTCAGTAAACTACCATAAGTGATATATTTTTACTGATTAAAAAAAAAATAATTGTAGATCTATTTATCTGTCTTTATTTGAAATTCCTCTCCTATTTCTCACTCCTATTTCAGAATGTTGTATCCCTTGTATGTTAGTTGCTCTTTGAGATAGTTCAACCTCTTGTGAGAGTTATACCTGCCCATCTGGATGAGATCACATTCCTTCGCTTATTTTCAACAAGTTAAAACAAGTTTTCCCTCCTTCTCCCATTTAATGAACTTCTTCTTACTCTTTTTCTGCAAAGCCAATGGTTTTATTTGATAAATTTTATGTAAGCTCATTTAATATGGGAATTCTCCATTACATTTGAATTGATGAGTTTAATAAAGAATATGGTATAAGACTTAGTTTGTCTGCAGCTGTGTCATAACTAAAAATACTTTGTGCTACTAGCAGTGGAATAGTTAAAGCTACCATTTCATATATAATTTCTATAGTTCTTCAGTACTGGAATAATCTACACATTTTAATAATTTCAATAGGCTTTTCTTTTTATACTTAAGGCCAGAATAAAATCTTACCCCAAAACCAGTTCTGATGAATGGCATTGTTCTTAACAATTAAAAAAGTCAGAATCTGGATGTAAAATATAAAAAATCAATACTCCCCTGAAATTTGTTTATATTACTTATTACAAGTGATCTTTAAAAAATGTAAATAATTCTAAAAACTACACCAAAAAACAGGCAATTTAAAATCCTACATAGAAAATATTCTCAGAATAAATATTGTGGATTCAAATCTATCAAATATCATCCATTTCATGTAAGTCAATCTCATACACATCTCAAATTAAATATCACATATTAATAGTGTAAATGTTCATTTAAGATGAAAAGTTTTAGATCCAGAAGCTGCACACAATACTGTTCTGCACGTTATTAAAGATGTTCTTAACAATGTGTAGGGCATATTGCCAGCCATTGGGGCAGCTATGTAGTTATGAAACACAATTGCCCTGAAAGTAGCCAAAGTGGCACACGAGCAGAGGAATAGCTGAAAAGTTCATAATATCTGTAAAAAAACAAACTTGTGCTTGATTTTCTAGGTATTCCTGTACTATTATCATCTCTAAGTAGAGACAGGAAACCAGAAATCCTTGTATCAGGTATTCAAGTGAAGCATAGTAACTTCTTGTTGAAATCTCTACCAACACATTTATTTAGTTATTTAGTTATTAATTTATTATGTATATGTATATTACATATAAAATTATTCTATTTTACTCAAGTTGAAAAATACATTCTCCGTGTCTGAAGGATCTAGATTGAAATCTTCCTGCCTTATGTAGTATGGCCAAAAACGGTCTCAAATCATGAGTTACAGATACCTCAATTGATCACCTTCTGATGACTAGGTTGGGGTGGTTTTTTTGCTTGTATTTATACATTCACTTAGATTCTTTAAAATTTCTCACATTGCTACATTTTTGTTGCTTTAGTTTCTAAGAGATTTTGGTGGGTTGATTGGTTGGGTTCCCTTCTAAGATCACTGTACTGCCAAGGCAATTTGCCAATGACAGATCTACTGATCTGGTCTACCAGAGATTAGACTTCCACAGTGCCTTAGGCTATCCCATTCTGAAGTGGACTTCCGGCATCACACTGAAAAGTTCTTGAAGCAAACTCTTGTGTGTATCTCACAACATGTTTTGTATGCTTACCTCCATGCCCTGTAAGATGCCATGCATGTGCACCTCTACGAGAAGCATTCAATAAAGGATGCATCCTGTCAGTAAGTTCCTCCTCCATAAGAGGTACTGTTGACCTACACATGAGGACCACTTAGTGAAATAACAAGCTTCTCACCACTGCTATTGATTCATAGGTGCCTGATTTTCATACGGTTTTACAGAGGTTTTATGACTGTGAGGGACCGTCATCTGTTAGACACACTTATCAGAAGTTATTTAAACCAGCGTTCGCTCAGGGGTGTAAATGACTGCTTCAGACTATTGCCGTTGCCCTTGGCTACACTCCATGCTAGTCACCTTGTGTTGGAAAGATTTTAGTACCAAGAAATCAGTTCCCACAGCTTGAAACTGGTTGTGTTATGCACCTGCAAAGATCCTGTGAATGCACAGATTTTGCAGAAGCTGAACAACTCACACTGTTATTTTCCCAAGATGCCCAATCTTCAAGAGTACCATCAGTCGTGCTTCTCTCACTCCCTTTCTTCTCAACTGATTCCTGCTTTAGACTTCTGAAAGGTCTGCCATCTCCCCAGCACTAGCAGGGAAGGAGAGTGGAAGGGATAAAATGGGCAATGGGACTATAATTTTTCACTCTTATAATCATTTAACACACTTTATTTAATTCCAAAATATATTTATTTCACATTTGCAAAAACCTTACTAGCAGCAAATTAATAATAATTTTAAAAATCTTAATCATGAGCCTATTTTGAGAGATGCTGTGCTGTTGCAGTGGACATTTTTTCAGCTAGTTGCTATTCTCCAGCTGGAGCTGCAGGTACACAGAAGTCTACTGCTGGAAAGCTGAGATGTACCTCAAATCAAAGCTGCTACTACATTGGAAGTGTCAGCCTCATTTACATTGTAGAGACAAAAAGAATTAGGAGTAGAATGAGGTCTCCACGACATGATTTCATGGATCACAACTTCATCAGAAACAAAATGTTCTTCTGCTCCTGGGTAAAGAGAGTACTTGCATAGCAGCTTCTAAGTTTTAGGTGAGAATCCATAGAAGATTTTCCTGCTTTTCCAGCTGGCTTCAGCAAGCATGACCACTGCCTTCTGCCCTTCTGCTCTCTTCTGCAGCATCCTGGGTTTTGGAGTTCAGCATGGTTTGGACAGGTATAGAGCTTTTACCTTCAGATGTGTTTCTAAAGTTCAGAAAAGGAGGCACCTTAGTACCTAATAAAGGATTGCTACACAACTTATGTTCTTTTCCATATCCATCTATTGCATCTGCTACTCAGGGACAAAATTTGTTTTGCATCTCTGAATGAGAAGAACTAACTACATCAGTTAGTTTGAAAACCATTTCCCACAAGAGAACTTCAAGAGAAGTTAAATGGGGCCATCAAATATGAGGGAACCCTATTGATTATGACAGGGTCCCAGGATCATGCCTTGCAACCCCTGCACCCTGACAGGGCCCTGCTGCTCAGAATAACAGGGAATCATATACTGAAAGAGAAGAAGAAATAGAATGACCAGCTCACACGGTAATGATGCTTTCCTGCACCTTTCTAGCCTGCTTTGGAAGGTGACTTGTTTGATAGTGTCAAATTTCTGCACATGTCCCTCTGGAATGTGAAAGAGACCTGGAGAGAAGAGACAAAGCATATGACACTGCCCAGCCATTACTAGATCTGTTGTGACTACCGTGGGACAGCCATACAACTGTTGGATTACTGGATACCATGGGAAGTATGTTATGCCTTCTGTGCTTAACTTAAAAAAATACTGAAGAATTTATTTTGCTCTTACAGAAAGTTTGGATTAACCTAATGCTGTGGATAAAAGATGCAGAACATAATTCTGAAGTATATGGTTAGAAATAATGAAAAAGTTGGAAATATACATAATGTCTGTGTTGCCACTTCCCCATCTTTATTAATTTTCTTGCTCCTGCATATTTCTTCATGCTCACCACTGACCAATAGCTTGTTTCCATAGTGAAAGTGTTAGGATGGTCTTCACATGGACAAATACACTGTATGACAGAAAGGAAAAATGTAAAGATATAAAGCATGCCTAAGACCAGGGACTGGGGAACAGGCAAGCAGAGTGAATCGTAAAATTGTCATCACTGTGTTTTGACTCAGTCAAAAAGCCAAAGGGAGAGAAAGTTATCTGCACAGAAATATCCATGTGCTAGTGAAATGTATCTTTTTTTTTTTTTCTTTGTCTGAGAACACATAGAGCACTGGGCTAAATGTTGTTGTGATTTATACCCTATATTACCCCCATTGACATATAAGGAAGGGCAGAAATACATCCGCCATATGGTTAATAAACACGTTAACATTCAAAGTACCGGAAGTGAATTTATAGCTCACATATGAACACCAGATTATCTCTGTGGTTTTTAGCTGTAGTCTCCCTTTGTGTAATAGGATGGACGACAGTATAAAAGTATTATGGGCTTTTATGACGGGAGATACCAAAATTCTAGAGTGTGTTATCTGGTAAAAGCAATCATTTTTCACGTTAAGGAATTACAGGTTTACATGACCTTCTCTATTTAAATCACAGGAATAAGACTGCAATGGTCACCAACATAAAAATCAAGCATTTGCAGTTGGGCTACTAACATTAACTATTTTGAAAAGGTAAATAATCCTAAGTATTCACTAACTCCCCTATTCAATCAACAACAAGAATTAATACCAGTAACTTTGTCATTACTTGGTATATCCTCCTTTTATTGCCTTTTATTGCCTAGGGAACCTTTTTTTTTAACAGAAACTGAGGTTTATTTTGGCTGGCTTTATTCTTGAAGTCTTTCCAACACCAAATTATTTATATAGAAGACCCAATTGGGTAATTTATTAAATTATGTATAAAAGTCATATATATAATAATTCTGATGAGAGTTACTAGAATATGAACTATTCTTCATTGGACGAGAGCCCTCTTTTCTCCCTATAGCAGAAGGTTTGGGTCTGTTTAACAGAGGTGCATTTTTGAAACCTTGAATGTTTCTATATACAAGACAATATTTTGTTCTAGATCTAAATCTTTCAGTTGACTTCCTATTCTTTATGTAGCACATCTATTGTATTTTTAAAATATTTCCTAACCTTTATTTTAGTAGAGCATAAGGATATTCCATGCTGTTACTTGTTTCCACTTTTAAATGAGAATAAATCATAAAGATGTAACAAATACAAGAGCAATTAATTGCCTTCTTGAACAGAATTGGACAGTGGGATTGAGTGCACTCTCGGCAGGTTTTCTGATGACACCAAGCTGAGTGGTGTGGTTGGCAGGCTGGAGGGAAGGGATGCCATCTGAAGGGATCTTGACAGGCTTCAGAGGTGGGCCCTTGTGAACCTCATGAAGTGCAACCAAGGCCAAATGCAAGGTCCTGCACATGGGCTGGGACAATCCCAAGCACAAATACAGGCCGGGTGGAGAATGGATTGAGACAGCTCTGAGGGGAAGGACTTGGGGGTGTTGGTGGATGAGAAGCTCAGCATGACCCAGCAGTGTCCATTTGCAACCCAGAAAGCCAATAGAGTCCTGGGCTACCTCAGAAGAAGCATGGCCAGCAGGTCAAAGGAGGTGATTCTCCCCCTCTACTCTGCTCTTGTGAGACCCCACCTAGAGCACTGCATTCAGCTCTGGGGCCCCCAACAGAAGAAGGACATCGACCTGTTGGAGTCAGTCCAAAGAAGGGCTACAAAGATGATCGGAGGGCTGGAGCACCTCTCCTGTGAAGACAGCCTGAGAGAGTTGGGATTCTTCAGCCTGGAGAAGAGAAGGCTCCCGGGAGACCTTATAGCAGCCTTCTAGTACCTGAAGAGGGTCTACAGGAAAGCTGAAGAGGGAAATTTTTCAAGAGCAGGTAGTGATAGGACAAGGGGTAATGGTTTTAAGATGAAAGAGAATAGATTTAGATTAAATACTAGGAAGAAATTCTTCACTGTGAGGGTGGTGAGGCACTGGCACAGGTTGCCTAGAGAAGCTGTGTATGCCCCATCCCTGGCAGTGTTCAAGGCCAGGCTGGATGGGGCTTTGAGCAACCTGGTCTAGTAGAAGGTGTGCCTGCCT
>JAVJGI010000014.1:60367483-60387160 GCA_035590275.1 Ibycter americanus | reverse complement strand
GTGACAGGGACGTTGGTACTAGAGGATCTTTATGGTCCCTTCCAACCCAAACCTTTCTATGACTCTATGATTCTAATTGTTATGTGTAAGTGTTGTCTGCAGTACATTTTGCTCATGTTCAGGGAAACAGGCACACTAACCTTCTTGTTACAATTTGCTCCTTGAAAAGGGTATGAACTTGTAGAACTTAGAACAGCACAAGGGACTCTCCTATCAAACAGATACAAGAAAGATACATTGTACCATGCTGGCTGTATTCCATCAGAATAAAAATTTTGCATGACACATGATAGATACAGTATGATTTAAAGAACAGAATTTATAGATCTTTGACTAAAATAACTTTAGGGATCTATATCACAAGCAGAGCTATTATGATGTTTACCACTCCTACTGGACACGTCCATTCTAATTTTTTTTTTCCTTCTTTATGTAAAAAAATATTTAATATTTAGTATTTTGAAGGCTTCTAGGAGTTAGTAAGCTGCCTCTGAAGGCAGATTTGGTACATTCAGAAATAACACTCTGCTCTGCTAAGAAGAGGTAGAGTTTTCTGGCATGGTCAGGCAGTTACTGGGAAAAAGAAAGGGGAATAGATACACGAGTCTTGCACCATTAGTGGTTCTTGGTAACTAATTTACTGGTAGATTTGGCTTTAAGGCACGTATAAGCTTGTGCAATGTATTGCAGGACTCTAGGGGTGAGATAGTGCATGCAGTCTGATGAGCAGACTGCATGCGTATGCAGCCGAGAAACTCACTTTGCCTGATTGACACTTCACTGCTTAACAGTTGGCTCTTTGTAACTTGTTTATCCAAGTGCATGATATATTCTTGCACAGCATGACTTTTTTGAAGAATAAGTTATGATAGTCCAAGCCTATAATTTGATTTCAGTAACAGGCCTTCTGGGACTGGAATATTTGTTCTGACTTGACTTTGCCTCTCCCTTGCTGAAGTACTTCACTCAGAATATGCACACCCACTAGCCTCCATGTTTAACAAAGTGTGCTCATTGTCCTGTATTGTAATCTGAAAGGTCAGGGCATTGAACCATTAAATATTAAATTTATTCATGTAGGTACATTACATGTGTTTCAGTGTTTTCTTAAATGATTTGACATTAAGAAAAGAACATTGAGGCAAAAGAAACAGTGTAGAAGAGATAGGCCTTAGGCAATACACAACAACAAATCAGAAGAGGTATTAAAAACAGATTTATTATACATATTGTTGAAAAAACCCCTACCTTCATTACAGGAGTATTAGGTAGGGGGTGACTGCTCGTGCAATTTGTTGTACATTAAATTAAAAATTCTATTAAAATTCCTGATAAAATCTCTGTTATAAATGAACTCTCTGATGTCAAACCAACATCCATGTATATATTCAATATAGGAATATGTTAATTTTCCATGTGTGATGCTGTAGCACTCTGATTCTGAGAGCTCTAGCTAGAACTTTGGCTAATATGTTTTCCTTTTTTTCTTTAAGTAGACTTTGCTTCTGCTATTTACACACTTACTGTGTCTGCTTTTCATAAACATTGAAAAGTCAAAATCTATTGGCCCAAACATTCACTGTCCGTCAATTTCTCAGTTACAGACATGAATATTTGGCCAATTTTATATTTATAGCTGTGAATATTCATGACAGAAATTTGTGATTTCCCCTTAAGGGAGAAAATGTCACTGTAAAATCAAGACTATTTTTGCAAAATATCAGGATATATTGCATAATACAAGAACACTAAAATACATTTGAAGAAATTATTAGTTATAAATTACTTGTTCAGACCTTGTGAAAAATGTATATCTTATCCTTTTTCTTTTTCAGGATTCTGCTGGCATGAAGACTACAAAGAGGTAAACTCACATTTTTCTTATTAGTGGACACCCACAAAAATAATATAATTTTTCAATTAGAAATACATGCTGTAATTTACTGTTCACAGTATTTGCTGATTTGAGAAATTAGAAACGCAGAATGTTACAAATTATTACTTCAAACATTTGGCAAAGGACAGTACTGACCTAGAGATACTGAATGTAAGGGAGATGACAGCTTAGAAGCAAATTCTGCCAGCCTGCTTGTATTAATCAGTTTCTTACTCTGAAGTTATCCTAGGGAGATCAGTAGGATTACTGGAACAGTAATGTGCTGCTTACTGTGAGAAAACCTGGCAGAATCTGGCCCTTAATGGTGTCTTACTGGCCAAATCCTTTATTTTTAATTCTTTTTTGCTGTTTATAGATGTTAAACGGCTTTACTGTAGCTTCAAGTTTGGAACTTGAAAGTTAGTAGGCTTATTTCAAAAAGAAAACACCAGGTTTGTTCATGTGTTTTGAAAAGTTCTCCTGTCATTTTGCAGTTAGATTTATGATAACTTTTTTTAGAAAGAATACAATACCTGCACGTTCTTTTCTGTACTTTTTTTCTGTAAGAATGTTGGTTTTGCAGCTCATTGTAGCATTCTCCTCTTAGAAGGATTAGACCTCTTCCTCTTTGTGTGAAACAAGATAAACATCATCTATGCTTGCCCTTCCTCACTTTTGAACTACTGAAAGCAATACAAAATTTGGCATTGATTCCAGTTACAGTGAGTAGAGGCTTGACCCTGACATGCCGAGCCCTCTTACAGATGATGTAGCCCTTTACTGGTGCTTGACATATGCCTGGATCATTCCCTAAGTATATAACATTTGCAAAAGGGGACTCACTTCAGTATTTTTCCTCTTCAAATAATAGTGGTGACTTCTTGCTGCTATTTGAGAGGGAAGAGAGACAAGGGTGGGAATAATTATGATATTATTTGCTAGAGAATAAATTCCTTTTTGAAGCTTATATCTTTTTTCTTTTGTGTATTAGTTGCTGCTGCCACTGCTGCCATACACTTATCTTTGTTGCAATTTTTTTTTTTCCTTCTTCCATGTGTCTGAACATGATTGGTTGGCTCCATGTTCTCATGCTATTGTTCAAGATGTTTCTATGGTGAGTGATTTAATTTCACTAGATTTGTGGCTTTCTCCTGCTGTGCCTGTATAATGGCATTGATGCAGATTGTTGAAAGGGAGAGTCTCAAGCCAGGTGGAGTTAATTAAGAAGAGGTAGGTACCCCCAGTCCTTCTTACATGCAAAAGGGTATAAAGCAAACCTTGCAGCTGATGATATAGCAAATGCAAATACATTTTTGATGACAGATTATGTCATTTAAAAAAATAGTGAAAGCAACTGAAAACTAAGGCAGTGTACTGTCTGCTTAAATTGCAATTCCCAGTAAGGAAGAAGTCATTTACTTTCTGAGAATAACTGAACAGTCATAGGGTTAGACAAAAACTCGCTTGAGTGTTAAGATGAAAGGACTTGATACACAGGCAAGAAAGACACAGGACCCCTCTCTGCCCCTCCCTGTAAGGGTCCATGTTGTGCTTACACATGGTTGATATATTGAATTTGGAAATTCCTCTAACTCTTGACATGCTAATAAAGTTACTGAAACTGATTAGGGACAAAAGAAAGCAGATGAAGCCCTATATTATTTGTGACTCATTCTGCTGGGGAAAGACATGAGGAGTTCAAGATTTTCCTGAAGACTGGCAAAATGTACAAGCTGCAGAAATGTAGGCATATTTAAACCATATTTACAGTGATGAACTGACATGAAGCAACACAGAGAGCAAGGTAAATATAAAAAAATCTCATACTGCTTTAAGTAGGATAGATAGGGGAAGTTGCTTTCACTTTTGCTTACACGACTGTATTTTATAAAATTAGTCTGAGTACAAGATACATGGCATAGAGTCATAGGTGAGAACAAGCAGAAACTTGTAGATCTGCAATAAAAGATGGAGGTAAGTGGGGCAAAGAAACACTGTGGATCTGGCGTTTGGGAGACTGAGAGGAAAGGAAAGGAAAAAACTGGGAAACAGCTAATGGCAACAGCATACTTTCCTTCCTGATGAACTAATTTCCCTGTGGATTTGTTTTGCTGCAGGAATATGTTTGGTATGAAAATGAAATGGAAGCATAAGCAGTCTATCATCTAAGGTATTTTATCTAATCTCTGCGTTTATTTTAAATCCATCAGAACACTATCTGGGCACTAACAGTCTTTTATAAAATGAAGCAGTCAGAGGGCTGAAATTATCCACTCCTCTCTGCTTACGCCATCTGAACATATCAGTTTTTTCCCCATGTCTTACTCCCCAAGGGAAAATTGTTGGGTTACTCAGAGGTGACTGCATGAATGCAAATGAAAGGTAATGGGTCTTCATTTTCAGTCATAAGATGCTATGGTCCAGAACTTATTCTAATTATTGATGAGAAGAAATTCCCTGTCTGGAAAGCAGACAAAGGCAGTTGCCAGGATCCTAAACCTGGTCTCCGTCTGTCACAGTTACTAAAAGACTACAGCTGCCACACTGGGTCAGAGTAAGCAGCAGGTACGAAGGAGTCATGGCCCAGTCCTTTCAAGACTGAAGAATAGGGCCAACGTTTGGCTTTGGCATGGATTTGATGCCACCCAGGTAGAGAGAGCAACAGAGAGAGCATCAGAATGACTGGGGTTTGTATGCTGCTGAACTTAGGACGTGCACTGAATAAGATGATTGCAGCTAAATGTTTCTCATATCTGTGAATTCTTCTAAAGGAGAAAGATAAAAGAGGGAATGTAACATTACGTTTCCTGAGTATTTGATTAGATAATGGACTTCAGAGTGTTGTGGCAATGGTACATAACAAGGTATTATATATGTAAAGGTGATAGTAGTTTGAGTTGTAGTTCTGGACTTCCAACTTTCCAGGATTTCTCATAATAAATACCTGCTATGTAGTAAGGGAAATGCTAAGAAACACCACAGATATAACATAAGAATAATTCCAACACAAATCTGGACGTGAAAAGGAAAATAAAAGATATCGTCTTTGACGTTCTAATGGTAATTTTTCAAAGTTAAATTGCTACATTAATTTTAAAAGGTAATGTCTACTATCCATAAGAAGTCTGGTTTGACCAAAAATAGTTGAATTTAATCTTTTCAATCAAGAGCTTTACCCTCCAAAGCTGTTTTGAAATTTGAAATTACTTTTAAAGTAAAAATGAAAAACGTAAACCCATCAGTTATTCAGAAAAATGTAACCCATCAGTTATTTTACAGAATTCCTGGATTTCTTCTAAATCTCTTGAAAGACTAGGGTTACCCAAAGTACATTAACATATTATTCAGTATTTCAGACATCTTCATGCCTAAATCAGAAAGAACTTATTGTGAGGAAGATATTTTTGTGGACCTTCATTGGGACTGTAACTCGCAGGCTTAATTTTGTAGGAGCTACCATAGCTTTTGGAAGTTCTCTGTGTGAATTTTCAGGATCCCAAATAACTTTAAGAAGTGTCAGGTGTAAACTGTGTCTGTTTCAAACTGACATTCACTCAAGTTTTGTCACCGAGAAACAAGGTCATTTTTGATATATGGCTTACACAGCTTCTACTTTGTAGTTCAGAGCTGAGTTCAACATTAAGAGAACTTCTTCATCTTCCACTTTCAAGAAAATATTTTTTTAAAAGAAACTTTGTCCTCTTAACCACACTACCACACTATCTGTCAAGGTAACCAGATAGTAAAGCTACAGGTTGTTCTGCCACAGAATGAAAATTTATTCCACAGAAGCCAATGACAAACACCTACCGGGACAGTATTTCACTCATGATATTTCACTACAATATATCATGACCCTAAACGTAGTGGTGACTGTTCATAATTGAATTCTGATTACAGATAAGTAACAATGAGAAGAGACAATGAAAATGCTATTTATATTTAGAATAAGGTAAAAAAAAAGTTAGATGAATTTTTTTTTAAAAAAAGAAAATAAGTAAAACTGGAAAATTATTTCATTTTTCAGAGGCAATGACATTTCTTTTAAAGGATCACATATCTGATCTTTTCTTTCTTTTATTTATCCCTTTTTCCTCCACAGAATATGTCAGAAATATTATTCTAAGCTGCCTTTGGAACTTTTTTCAGTTATAACATAAAACTTCTTCTAAATTTTGGGAAAATGAAAAAATTAGGAAAAAAAAGATGGGGAGGGGAGTAAACAGACAGTAATAGCAAAGATACTAATCTGCAGTAAAATTGTACTTAGATATTGCCTTGTTAAAATCAAACCTCAATTTTGGACATTCATGGGGAAAAAACCAACAAAATAAATGAATTAGTTTGCAGTAATCACAATCTACAAGAAAATCTGCACTGTACCACAGTCATTGATTTTTCTGTCAGCCCTTTGGCGAAAAACACCTTAAAATGTGTGCGTGTATCAAACATATAGGAATGAGGCCTGAAGTCTTGATTGGCTGCTAAAGTTGATGTAAAGTTATTAATAACAATTCTAATAAAATTATAGGAAAAAATAATATGAAAAGCTCTCAGCACTTTTTATTTCCTGAAAACTCTTATTGTAAAGGAAATTACCTTATTATAACCAATCTTCCATCAAGAATGTTTAGGCATAAGTTTAAAAGCTAGTACAAAGAATAAAAGCAAGGGGGAAAAAATATATAGTTGGAACATAGCATACCATAAAATGCTGAAAAGTATATCACATTATAAAAGATTTTAAGGAAAGAAAGAAAAAATGTGCATCTCTTGAAGAGGCTTGAAAAACTGTCAGATTTTAGCAGTAAGCCAATATTTCGATTTCTAGGCTCAAGGGACTGTTAAATAACAAGCAATTATTTCAGGCAGAAGTAGATGTAAATGGTGGCATTCAAAAACCTGTGAAAAGATACTGTTAAAACTGGTTTGGTACCTTTCAGAATATTGTGGCTGTGCAGTTCTACATATCACCAGGAAGATTTATGCCCTGGAGAAAGATCAAATAATAAGGAATTATTCATCAAAAAGCCAGAAAGATGGTATATCTTGATGGAGCCAACCGAAGTGTATTGCAGAACACCACAATCAATAGTAAATGAAATATTAATCCCCTCTAATGAGTTTAAGATGGAACTGACAAATAAATCAGACTCAAAACTTAATTCCTGCTTAAAATCAAATGTGAAGTGAACATTTTAATTATATTTTTAAAAGCTTGTTTCTAAATTTCAGTGAGGAATTCAGGGCGTGGGGGGTGAAAACAGGTGACAATCAGTACAACAATCCCCAACTTGTACAAAAAATGGAAAAGTGAAGTTCACTACTAAGTTCTTGTAGTTTATGCCAGAAAATATAAAATCAGTAGTGAGAGGCAGGTATCAGATTTTGAAACTTCTTTTAATAATACATTTTTGGTCATACATTAAGAAGCTGAAAGTCTTGTAATATTGGGGGTTAGAACAATACGTACAGTCATGTGGTCTAGATAATCAGTGGTCTGCTGTTCTGTTGACAGATTCAGTAAAGATTCATATAGGTAGAACTAATCCTGAAAGTCTTGCCAATATTAATATATAATATTTCTTATTCATTATTTTTCCTTGCTTCCTGTACTTTAAAAATAATAATAGTGTGCCTTCAGCTGGGAATAGAAAATGGAGAAGTTAGTTGACCAGCTATGTAACATAAGTAACTAGTGTCTGGAAGTGAATAACAAATGAATGATTGAATAAAATTAAGTGTTTGAATAAAATTATTTTAATTATATCATGAATGTTGGAGAACAGGAAAGACTTTTACAGAAAGAAGGACTGGCTCACAAATGAAACGCTGTGGTAAACCTGAAAAAAATTATAGTAATAGGATCAAATAGCTCTGTAAGTAATGGTAGTAAATATAGGTAAATGGAAGCAGTAAATAGCTGCACAATGAGTAGCCTCCTATATCCCAAATATACACAACAGAACTAGCTTCCCAGCTGTATCTGATGTGCATAAAGTATACATTTGCAAGCCTGGTTGAGGCAAGAACAAACGTAGCTTAAAGGTTGCCAATGTTTAAATTAACTCTTTGGGAAAAGGAATATATTTCCTTTGGATGTGTACAATGTCTAGGTAAATGGCACCCTAATCCCTAATGAAGGCTTATCTACACTGCCAGGACACAAAATGTGAGAGGAGGAATAAAAAGCCCCCAACCCACAGCATAAAACTTCTTTACTCTGTATTGTCTGTGTTCACAGCTGCAAAGCTTGCAGCGAGTAGGAGCAGCTCTCCAGATCCTGTAATTTACAGCAGTGCCAAGTGAGGAGTGTTGTAACAAATCTATTCTCCTCCTCAAGCATGTCCTTGCCCACATCCCTTTCCCTATTGCGCACACAACACGGAGGTGACAGTCTGTACTCATATAACAAACACAGCTCTAAGAAGTGTGACTATTTGAACTTTATGCTTCCATTCCCCCGTTGATTTGCAGTTCTTAATCCCTGAGTACAGAGGAAGTCCTCTGAGAATGTATAAATAAATCTGGTAATTATTATGTGTTAAAATTAATTTAAATGATTTTAAAAGAAATTTAACACTTAGTATTAGACACTGACATTTCTGTCCCAAGTGGTCTTATCAACACACTAGTGCTGCAGTTTCCTATTTACTTAAAACTGACTGAATTGTTATGCAAATTACCACTTCAGATTTTTTAAGGATGCAAGGAGGTTTCTTGTTGTGTGGAGATTGGAGAGAAAAAAGCAAAAACAACAGAAGAACAAGACTTGTGAAAATGTCAATGAGTTGCCATATTTCACAATGAGTGCTGTCTAAATGCTCTAAATAGTATTGAAGGTTTACAGTGTCACCAGCAAAGACATTTTCTTGCATCTCATTCCATTTTTCGTTTAGCAACATAAGGTTTCTGCCACTTTCATTTAGAATAACAGAACGGATTGCTGTTTTTCCTGATTTTCTCAGTAAGAGGCAGTAGAGCTAACCCAGAGATTCTGAGTCTCTTGACATTGTGTCTAAGTTAGAAGGCTAGTTTCTTCCTTTATGTTTAAATGAAACATCTTTGTTTTCTCTATGCATTTTTCTCAGTAATGTCCTAAATTGTCTAACTACATCTGGTTTACCCACTTTTAATTGCGTCAAACCATTTCTCAGAGTTTTCTTTATGAGAGTTCAGACAATTTTTTTACCCCTGTGTTTTAGTACAGGCTCCCCTAGACACTGATTCAAGGCACTTGATATCTTGCTTTAAACTGTCCTCAACAGAGAGGCTCTTTACTTCCGTTATTTGTATACAGAGCCTAAAAGGCTGCCTTCCTGAGGATGAACTCACAATTAGGCATCGTAAACCTCCACCTTTGTTCATCAGAACAATTAAAGAAAGAAAAAAAGAAAAAAGACATTTATTATGAAATATTTTTATTTCAAATGTACTAAGACCTCCAGCACAGAAACCTAGAAACAAGAAAAGCAGGCAAAGAGTGAAGAACTGTAGCGCATGCACCAGTTATTTGCAGAATATACCCACCCTGAATGTGAGTACTTTACTGCCGCAAAATGACAGATAATGTGGCATATGCCACACAAATTTTATTTATAAAGAACCAAGGGATGGAAGAAGGTGAGGAAGGAGGCAGACGGAGAGCATAATAAAGTCTAAACTATAATAAGATAACATTATCTCTGGGATTTTGGGTTAGTTTGACATAGTAAAATTGTAATAGACTACAAATGAAGAAACATATCCAGCAAAAAAAATGAGTTTGGAGGATTAATGTAGTAATTTTGAAAGTAATATATTACTGAGGTAAACATAAATAGTTTACTTTGGGACCAGATTTTAAAATTTATCACCTTATGCCCATGACATCCATTTTCAGTTGGCTTGGTGATTTATGATGATACAATAATAATACATAATAATAGTGGTTTGGGTAGGAAGTTTTGTAGAGTCTTCCTATGGACTCTTACATATTATAACACATAACAATAGTATGTGTATGTTCAGGTGATTTATTAAAAATATCTGTATCAGAGACAGCGTCCCAAGACGTTTCAGAGGCATTGTATTAAAGAGGTATTGTCACAATGAAAATTATATGTTAGGCACTGTTATTTTTAAAATTGTCTGAGGGTTGCACCTCTTATTAAGTTAAATTAAACATTTTGTATTTTACTGAAAGGAGAATGAGGTCTTCATCATCTTCACACATTTATAACTAATGTAAGCAGTGAGCACTAAAACCTTGTACCAAGATTTTCAGTGTGGTTCCTCTGTTTTCATCTTCTTTGCATTCAAGTGTGGCCTGGTTTCAGCTGAGATAGAGTTAATTTTCTTCTTAGCAGCTGGTGCAGTGCTGTGTTTTGGATTTGGTGTGAGAACAATGCTGACAGCACACTGATGGGTTTGGTTGTTGCTGGGTGATGTTTGTATCGAGTCAAGGACTTTTCAGTTTCTCAGCCCTGCCAGCAAGAGGGCTGGAGGGGCACGGGACGTTGGGAGGGGACACAGCCAGGACAGGTGACCTGAACTAGCCAAAGAGGTATTCCATGCCATGGGACATCATGCTGAGTATATATAAGCTGGGGGAAGAAGGAAGCGGGGGGGGGCGGACATTTGATGTTATGATGTTTGTCTTAGCAAGTAACCATTACATGTGACGGAGCCCGGCTTTCCAGGGGATGGCTGAACACCCACCTGCCGGTGGGAAGTGGTGAATGAATTCCTTGTTTTGCTTTGCTTTGCTTGCATGTGTGGGTTTTGCTTTACTTATGAATTTTTTTTTTTTAATCTCAACCCGCCAGTTTTCTAACTTTTACCCTTCCGATTATCTCCCCCATCCCACTGTGGGGAGAGTGAGTGAGCTGCCTTGTGGTGCTTAGTCACCAGCTGGGGTTAAACCTCGACAGTGGCTGCTTTCTCTCTCCATGTTTTGTTGGGTGATGTCCTCACTGGTGTAGGGCTGGCTAGTCCGTGACTGAAAGTATCTAACAGGCTCTGACCTTTTACTTCTTATGGGAACTGTATGTAACAAAATTGCTTTATAGAATTCTCAAATCATAACAGCAATTTTCAGACTCCAGTAGCATCTATTAGTCTAAACAGCCTGCTAACACATTATTTCAAACTTGGTTGTTTACACTTATGAGTGGTAAAAAATTAAATGAAAAGGGGTTTGTTGCATAATGCTGCAAGATCAGTTTCCTTTCTTTTTTTCCCCCCTTCTTTTTTTTTTTGTTTTTGTTGTTTTTGTTGTAATTTAGTCCTCCTTTCATTTGTATTAGCCAGTCAGCACTAGAGATGCATGACTCCTGTTAACAAGTGAATCAATACCAAGAATCTGGACATTAAGAGAGAAGAGGCATATACTCTGTCAATTTAGACCATCAAATAACATATAGTAATGGCAGTCATCACTGAAAAATCGGTTGAGAGTATGTAAGCTGTTTTGATAAGCTATAATATGTGTCCTTTTTCTTAATCTGAAATACAGGTTGGAAAATACATTTTCTGCAGTGTATGGGGGAAAATAAAAAAACAGGCAACAACTCTTCAATTGTAAATCAAAATGCTCAAGGAAAATGAAGAAGCAATGAAGTTTTACAGTTATAAAAATAAAAAATGAAAACAATAAAATTTTTTTTCTGGAAATACGGAAAAGTTCAAGTTACATTAGCGGGTAGAGGAGTTGAAGCCTATGTTCAAAGGTTGAAACATAATATTCTTATGCAAATAATCATGACATGTCAGAAAAGTGAAATCTACAATCTCAATACAAGAAATTAAAAGGACTAGAGTATAAACCTGCATGTCTGCGCATAGTGTAGTACATAACTAAATGGGATTTCACTGACTAAAGTTATGCTCAGGACAAAGAATTAATTTGGTGCAGTGAATAATCCTTATTTTTAGCTAATTTCAATGGCAAAAAATAACTTTTCCAACATCATTATCTGAGAAACTCTTAGGAATTATTCAAGGAATCAGAAACTTCCTTGAGCTGAAAGACTGCTTATTCAATGTTATAGATAACTATCCTGGAAGAAACTATTGACCAACACCTATAGTTCAGGTCTACAAACAACAAAATACTTCTTACGTTTTGTGAAAAGCTTCAGCACAAAAGTAGAAAACTGTAATTTCAAAGCTAAAGGTACTAACACTGCTCATCAATCTCCAGGGAATTTTTACCAGCCTCATGAACGTATTTGAACTCCTGTTGATTGGAAAGATATTTCCTTGATGAGCACTGAGCAGAGGCTTTCCAAAGAAAGAAAATTTTGGTCTACACTGTCACATGCTTTGAAGAGAAATGCAAACCCAAATCTACTTCTTTGAAAAAACAACCCAACCCAACCCAAACCCAAAGCCTCACTTGTTTTAGAAAGTGTTCTTCTGACCACTACAGGTTTATTACTCAACTCGGTCTCAATATATGTCTAATTTGAATATAAAAAACAAGGATATGAAAGCGTACCATGACAGGAAAAATATATTAAGATATACCCGAATTCCTAACAAAGGTCTTTACAATGGTAAAGAATGCAACTTTATATGGAATTGCTTTCAAATGTGCAAGTGATGTAGAAATATATAATGAACAGTCTGCCCAAAACATTGATTTTCAAACTCATTTCCAAAGGGTTATTGCTTTACAGTGATGAGCAGAAACAGACAAACCATAAACGGCTGGAAGTACCAGAGACCATGGTTTGTACTTCATAAGATCATTAACAATGAAGTGTATATCTAATATGCATTAAAATGTAGAATGATAAAAATTTTAAAAATGTATAAGTATATATACATGTGTGTGTATGTATAAATTATATAATATAAATATATACTATACGTGTAACCCTTGTTACGAGACTTCACTGGCAGCAGCATAACCAAATTTAAGGGTTTCATTAAATAAAAAAAGAAAACGCTTGCCAGAAGCCTCAAACTTTATACTCAGCTTTTTGCTGTTCAGTGAGATAATTTACCCTATTCATAAATATAAATCAAATGTCTAACAAATTACATTTGTGTTAAAGACAGAAAAAGAAAATTCTAGGATGTTAGATCAATAAGGGAACAGTAACTCATTCTTATAGTATTAGAATAAGAATTTATGATCTTTTTCTCTGAATAGGAAATTCTTGGGCAAAGTGGTTTGCACCTTGAAACAACGTAGGGTCTCTCTTCTGCAGTAACTCCCAGTCAGAGGTTCCACTGGGTAGTGAGGTCCAGTATAAGTTGATCTGATCCATCAATTTACCTTTTTTCATTAGCTAAGCCTGCTAACAGTCACATGTTGCTCCCCTGAGCTGCACCTGTAGGCAATGGCTGACCCTGCTAGCAGCTCCTGCAAGTCACACCACATCCCAGGAGCCACTTGCACATGCTGTGCCACATGACACAGCCATTCCCTAGTGCCGGCCTTTGTGTCACCAGCTATTCCTGGTTAGTTAGCCTTGTTCCTGTTAGCTAGATCTCACTCTACACCTCACACTGTCCTCCACTACCCTTAGCCACATTGCATACATCTACAAGCTGCACCTCATGCCTGCCTTTGCTCCTGTTAGCTGTGCAACCCCACAGCAGCAGCTCATGCTGCTCCTCATTCCTCTGTGCTCTAGTAAATGACAGCAGATTGGTTAGCCCTGCTAACCTGTTTAAGGATTAGATGTTTATGGATTAGAATTAAATGCAGGAAAATGTTAAAGCAGTTAGAAAATGTTAAAGCAGCCCTTGCTCTCATACATTGGTAGGAAAACCATAAGCGTATTCTTGAGCTTTCTTTTTGCAAGTTCCACCCTTCATAACCCCATGATGGAAACTATTGCCAAAGCTTAATGTTCCAAAACACCCCATGAACTTGTAGAAAGTTGGCCAAGACTTTTGTTCAATTACAAACTTCTCTCTTTTAAACAGAAATAGCCCTCAAACCTAACAACTAACCCACAAAAAACCTTATTTTTTAAAATCCACACCCATTTTTTTCTCTCCATATATCCCCCTCTAATTCCACTAGAAAATAACAAAGCACAATCCAGAAAAGTCTGTATTGCCTTCACCTCTGAATTTCTGAAAATTATTAGGGAAATGA
This sequence comes from Ibycter americanus, assembly GCA_035590275.1. NCBI lineage: Eukaryota > Metazoa > Chordata > Aves > Falconiformes > Falconidae > Ibycter > Ibycter americanus. The sequence continues at coordinate 60,373,187 of JAVJGI010000014.1, read as the reverse complement.
TGGGGTTTTGCTTCCATTTTGGATCTTAGCCATCAGGCTTACATACACACTCAAGTAAACTCACTCATCCATACACAGACACTCATAGATGTATAAACATACACAGAGGCATAAATATATTATTTAAATATTATCTGCAATTATTAAGCAAAGCAACATTAAACCTATCAAGGAAGTTTAAATTACTATCCTGGTATAAAAATGTAGAGTTCCTTGACTTTGGTCAGTTGCAAGACATTAAATCTTCAGTTAAGGACAAAATAATCTTTTGTCATCAAAAACTGTTCTATATCAGTTTTCATGCTTAATTATTCAGTACTGAGAGCCAAGTGTCCAGTATTTAGCTGTGTACATCCTTTTATTTTACAGAACGTGATCACATGCCAGTGAGTTCCAGAGGTCTATCTAAATTTGTGGTAACTTTTACATCAATAGGATTACTCAAAATTCATAATGCTTCCACCTGAAAATCTCATTTGACCCTTTTGCTCAAAAACTGCATGGAGGAAACTCACATTAAGGTTCAGCTGAGAATACTGTAAAAAAGCAGCACCATCATCACATGAAAAATAAACTGTAAAATATAGCTGGCAGTAATGTCGCAGATGATATCCCACAGAGGACATTTGTGATTTAATGTACTACCTGTAGCCTAAGAAAAGAATTAATGTTTTGACTATTTTAAACTCTTACCTCATTTTTGGCTTAGAATAAGTGGTATCCTGGTTTCAGCTGGGATAGGGTTAATTTTCTCTTCAGTAGCTGGTAATACGCTGTGTTTTGGATTTAGCATGAGAGTAATGTTGATAACGCACTGAAGTTTTCAGTTGCTGCTGAGTAGTGTTTATACTAAGTCAAGGACTTTTCAGCTTCTCAGGTCCTGCCAGTGAGAAGGCTGGAGAGCATAGGAAATTGGGAGGGGACACGGCCAGGACAGCTGACCTGAGCTGACCAAAAGGATATTCCATACCATTGAACGTCATGTTGAGTATATAAAGTGGGGACAGGTAGCCAGAGAGGAGGGATCACTGCTCAGGAACTGGCTGGGCATCGGTCAGAGGGTGGTGAGTAATTGTATTGTGCATCACCTGTGGATATGTTTGGGTTTTTTCCCCTTGATTTTATTCCTCTTTCTCCTTTTGTAATCTCCTTTTTCATTACAATTATTAGTATTAGTATTATATTTTACTTTATTTCAATCATTACGTTGTTCTCATCTCAACCCATGGGTTCTACCCTTTTTCTTTTTTTTTTTTTTCTGATTCTCCTCCCCATCCTACCAGGGGAGTGTGAGAGTGAGCAAGTGGCTGCGTGGTACTTAGCTGCTGGCTGGGGTTAAACCGCGACAGTGGTCAATTTTATTTTTTTTTATATCCCCACCAGTTTAATTTCAAATAGATAAGTGACTTCTGTATTATGAATACAGTGAAAGATTTAGAACAATTCATAAAGACAAGTTTGCACTTTTTCTTCCAAGCTTTCTTTATGCACAGTGTATGTATGTAAACTTTCAGTTAGTTTCTCGCAAATAAATTAAAAATAGCAACTGTCTTATCATTCTCCTTTTGCTGAGAAGTTGAAATAATGCGCTTCTCATCCCTGATATAACCTTATGAAAATATCCTATTGAACAGAAAGTTTTTGTTAGTATTTTCAATACATTGGAGGCAGTGTTAATAATGTTGACTTCACAAATATAAGGAAATACAACGCAGACAATATGGGCAGGAGAAAAAACCCCTGGAAGTATAATCTCTCTGATTAATGCTTTGGCTTTACCTGAAGTGGGACTTCGGTAGCAGTTAAATGAAAGAATGGAGAAAGGAACACAGCTTGCTTTAAATTCCAGCAGGTTTCTTTTCCTGCATATTTATTTATGTTTTTAATTAAATGCCAATAAACCTCTAACTGCAACATTATTTGAAATGTGAATTTGAAGTTCAGTACTTTGTTCTAAATCACTGGAAAAATATCTTAGAATTCATTTGTTTAAATTTTTTTCCCAACAAAAATTCTAGGTAGTTTTTTCTACTCTAGAGAAATTTTCTTAATATTTTCTTAATATTTTTCTTAAAAAAGAAAAATCTGCTTCTATTTAATCATTTGTGCCATCTCTTTAAGAAAAGTGGTAATAGTGACTTCATTCACATTTTCAAAGTTAGGTATCCTGTTCAACCCCTAATTAATGCAACCAATATGCAACACAGAAAGATCACTTTAGAGATCTGGTTCTTATTTAAGATCTTTGGATATGCAAGACAAGAAATTGCAAATGACAGTGTAGCTGGATGCATTTTAAACTGTCCATGCTGCTTGTTCTAGCTCATCATGCTTATGAATGTTAGATCCTGGCAGAACTTTTCCTGAAAGAAGCTAACAGGTGTCTCAACCATTAGATTTGCTCCTTCATTTCCCTTAGTGTATAAGGATATCCATTTAGATGCTAAGGTCTGTTAGAACATCGCTAACACTTTTAGGGGAGTTCTGATCATTGATCACCTCTGAATGTGAACTCTGGTAACTATTAAATGCATTGTTGTATACAGTATTTGCTGAACTTGAATAACAGATAGAAAGGAGAATAACACATTCAGAATTCTTTCCTGCAAATTTTGATTACCAGTATTTGAATTAGACTGTGAATAGTCATGCTTATAAGAAAACAAAACTGGTCTTCCTCATGAGGCTCAAAGTATCAAAAATCAGTTGTAGAGATGGCTGGAAGAAATAAGTAGTTTGGTTAATGGTTTTTAATATAAAAGGCTTAAGTTTTTCAATCAAGGAATTCCTCTACAACCTTTTTCTAAAGAGAGTGAAAAATCCAGATGGTAATCTTGTTACTTTACTGTGTCCTTTGTAAGAGATTGCTCATTCAAAACTACAAAAAGATAATAGAAAACAAGAAACAGATACAAGAAAAACTGTTTGAGAAGTGAATCAAGATCTCTAAAAAAAAAAAATAAAAAATAAAAAATAAAAAAAAAATTCCTGCAACAAACAAAAGATAAAAAGAGTAAATGAAAACTACTGTAAGAGCAACCAAGCACTCCAACACACGTGTTTCCACTAATTCAGTTCTTAAAGGGCTAAGTGAAAGAATCAGACATAGCTGCAAGACTTTGAATCTTTTAACATATTTGAGGGGTAATTTATGGAATGGAACCTTGGAGTTTGAAACATATATATAATTTTTTTGTGGATGCAAAGTGTTTTAATATTTTGTCTTATAAAAAATTGTACATGTAAATTACATTAATATCAAGTATGAAAGTCATCTTAGTTTTTTGTTATTAAGTAAATGTTATAATAAATAAATTAACATCAGGATATAGGATTAAGGTTAATATTTTTCAAAACCTCTTAAGTAACAATTTCTGCTCTTCGTAGTCACACCAAATAGCCCTACACTCCATGCTTATATTCAGTGAATCTGAAATTTATAAAGTAATACTTAGTATATATAAGGATGACAGAAAATAATACTTGCTTAGTTTGTGGTTTAACAATTGTTATTTTGCCAATTGCAGTTGTTTGTTTCTCAAAGAGCATTTTCTTGCTTTCCTTTTTCTTCCAACCTTTTCTTTTATCTCTAATTTCCAGAAGACATAAAAAAAGGAAGAAAAAAACCCCACAACCAAACACCTGCATGTTGTAAAGGTAAAAGAAAGCAGTGGTTTTGCACAGTGCAAGTCATGTAAAAATTGCAATATCTGTCATATATGACAAATGAGTGAAGTAGCAACACCCCGAGAACCTGCCCAGAGGACAAATCTCATCATCACAAAACTGTGAAGAGTGTTCGAGGCATATATGGCACTTAAGAGTTATTCATGGGGGCAATTTCATCCAAACCTCATTTAGACATTTTGACCATGGATTTCTCAGTTTTTCCTTTCCCGTAACCTACAGTTCTTACTGACTACTAGAGCTGCACTTAATGAGTAAAGTCTATGAACTGCAAATACTATTTTGCTTTGATGAACAAGAAGCCCTACTTAAAAAGGCCAAACTTCCAAAAGCATATAAATGCCAGTCAAAGTTTTTCATATCTATTAATATTTCATGGCAAATGACCAGACCGAAAATGCCTTGCTTTCATTGTATAGCACTAAATCATAACTAATTTTATTGAAACAAGGGAGAATTTTCCTGTGAGTAATCCTTTGCCCACAAGGGCAAGGGAATAAGCAAGGGGTTCAAACAGTTGTCCAGAAGTTTTTCTGCCAATTAAATTGCATATGATATTGCATAAGGTTTCAAGGTAATTAAGGGAAAATGAAGATGAATTTCCTTGATTTAGCTGCTGGACAAATTCTCAAATGCTGTGTCTGTCATTCAAGAGGGAAAATCACTTTTCAGTTGTTTCTCCTGCATTACGAGTTGATGACTTCTAGTTTTTATGTCCTTGTTTATTAACTCCTTGGCACAGTATTTAATAGGAGTATGAAGCTCTCCACTTTCCATTTAGAATGTGACAGGATTCACAGAAAAAGGCAAACAGGTCTAGTTTCATCTAAAGTGATACAGGTATAGGTTTACTGTTTTGACCATGGGGAACTCTGGCTTTACAATGGAGTAATCGGGACACAGGACTGGGTTCTGTGTTTTAACACAAAATGGTATGGTATATCTTCTGAAGCCAAAGAATAACTGTTAATCCATAACATTTCTCGTAGGTTTTCAGTCTGAATGCTTTCTTGTGTTTCTTTCTGAGCTGTGATTTCCAGAGGACTATAGCTAAAAGATCAAAGCAATCATACTTTAGAAGTTAGCTGGAACACCTTGTACTCACTCATTAAACAGTGTTTAAAAGTCGGTATTTTCTTTTATAACTATAATGGAGTTTCAGAGCCTGAAGAATCAATTCTACATCAAAGAATCAATGTTATGATAAATATATAAATTTTTTTCTCTTTTCTAATAAAACTTCATAGAAAAATTTGCAACATATTAAAACATTCATTCATAGTAAATGTTTTATTCTGAACTCTCAAAATATTAGACTCATATCTCACAAAATAAGTTTTTATATTTGATACTCATAAAGGGATGAGCCAAGTCAAAACCATGTTGTGGCCATCAGCTGGAACCACTTTATTTGACTAACAAAAGAATACAAAACTGCTGACCATTACCGTACATAGTTTACAATAATGGAGATTCATCATAAATCTAAATTTTTCTTTAAGAGTGTCAAAGTAATCAGCCTTCTAAACTCATGTCTCAGGTACATAAATGATTCACCATGGTTTGACAAATTAATACACTTCACCTCTGTGATGGTATACTTTGTGTACCTAGGCAAAGCAGTCTAACACAGAAAAACTTCTGCTGCAATCTCCCTGTTCAATTCTAATCTATACTTTAGGTCCCATATAACCTTGCATATATGTGTACGGCTTTTACACTCCTGAAGGTAAATTTTCACCGATGGCATTTTCACAAATATATACCAAATAAGAACACTTATGTATTCTGGTGAGCCAGTTATATAGATAGCATAGGTTATAAGTAAAAACAGCAGGATTTGTTCTATTCACAACAGCATTATTTATTAGAAACATGTATATCATCTATCTGGGGAAAAATCCCAAATCAACAAAAAGAGAGTATTTCTTAATTCCTGAGCATAGAATCACAGAACATAGAAAGGTTTGGGTTGGAAGGGACCATAAAGATCCTCTAGTACCAACGTCCCTGTCAT
>JAVJGI010000014.1:60291070-60367114 GCA_035590275.1 Ibycter americanus | reverse complement strand
CCTCTGAACTCACTCTAACAGGTCCATGTCCTTCTTCTGTTGGGGGCCCCAGAGCTGAATGCAGTGCTCCAGGTGGGGTCTCACAAGAGCAGAGTAGAGGGGGAGAATCACCTCCTTTGGCCTGCTGGCCATGCTTCTTTTGATGCAGCCCAGAGTTCGGTTGGCTTTCTGGGTTGCAAATGGACATTGCTGGGTCATGCTGAGCTTCTTATCCACCAACACCCCACCAAGCCTGTATTTGTGCTTGGGATTGCCCCAACCTATGTGCAGGACCCTGCACTTGACCTTGTTGAACTTCATGAGGTTAGCATTGGCCCACCTCTGAAGCCTGTCAAGGTCCCTGTGGATGGCATCCCTTCCCTCGAGTGTGTTGATGATACATTTCAAAGTCTGCCTATGCAGACAGTCAAAAAGCTCTTGTCACAGACTATAAAGAACATTATGAAAGAATACGATTATTTCTTTTCCAGCTCATGTGGTTTTTATGCACTTTATTATTAAACACTAGACCTGAATTACTGAGGCAAATAAAAGACATTGACATTTAGCATATATATTGTTTCAGACAGTGCACATGTTCTGGAAAACACGCAAACTATTAACTGGGATTTGCAATGTGATCCTTACAGTCTTACTACTAGAAAATTATTTCTTAAAAAAACAAGGTTGTGTTGTTTCCCTTCCCCTTCCCCCCACCTCCTGTGGAAATAAACAGTTTTCAAAGAAAAATACCTGCTGTTTATTCTCTTCTAAATTGGCCCAGTTTGACTGTAAATCTCCTCCTGTGCTGTTCTAAAGTGTCTCTGTTCTATCAGTGGCTGATGCTGATTCCAAAATTTGATATATTAGGTAAAACAGTTACAAATTCTTTCATGAAGAAAACTTAAACAGATTTTTGTAACCCTTACTCAGTTTCAGGATGTCACTAGATGAAGGTTACTACCTGGTGAGAGAGCTCTCAATCACTCAGCGGTTGCTCTAATAAATTTTGCCAAAAATAGTAGAGTAAAGATGCCATGGAGTATCTGATCAGTGAGAGAGTGTGGGAAGAGACACTAACCACAGATAAAATCACAAAGATACATCATGATGTGGCATTGTTCCTATTTAACTTTGCTGAAAGAAAGTAGTTTAGGGTACAGGAAAGAGTGTAAGTGGTATAGCAACTTTCAGACAGTTTACTGCTATCCTCAGCCACCAAAACTGAAGAAACAGCACTCCCTCTTTCCTTAGCCTGCTGAGATCAGAAAAAAAATTGCTGTTATGACTATGAATCACAACCAAGTTACTGTCCTGGAAACACAGTTTATATAATCCTTTTTTTCATATCCTTGCCCCATGTGCATGGATATATTAGTAACCACTTACATCATGGATACAGAAAATACCTCTTTCCTGTTTTGATTTAGATCACAATCCATAATTTGCTATTGCTGATTTATCTTTTTTATTCTGAAAAAATTGGTTAAAATTTTAAAAGTCTTGAAAGTCGTGGTTTGGTCCAAATCTGTGATTTAAAAGGCCAATGACTAAAACCTTTTATTTTCCCATAAGATATGAAATAAATAACACTATTTATGTTAACACTGATTATTAATTTCCTCTATAGTTACTATACAAATGCATATATAAGCATACATGTAGACACATGTATACAAGTTATTTATGTGTAGTGTAAAGTATATACTATTTAAGTGTATAGTGTTATATTTATTTTAACATGATAAGTTCAAAAACCATACTGAACTATGTGGAATGTTCCTAGGTTCTGACATGCTTTTTTGTCTCCTTAGCTCCAGAAAATGATATAACTGTTTATTAGCAGTAGCCTAAATTAGTATGGTAATAGAAGTACAATTGAAATGCTCTTTATATTACCTGTCACGTACTGTAGAAACAGAAGCTTGGGTTTATTACTGAAGTTGTGCATAGGCAAAGGCTTGTGTCCTTGCTTCTCCCCATTGACCTCACCGGGGCTCCCCTAAACACACAGATCCATCTACTTTCGGTTCAGTAAAGCATTAAGTAATTTTTAATTGTAAAGTTACAACAAATGCTTACTGGACTTAGTGAAATCCATATGGTGTGTAGAATAAAGTACTAGTCACCGCATGTCATGTCAGGATGACATAACCTAGATATGTATTGTAGCAGTCACTACAGAAGGTACATGGAGCAGCACAAAGCTTTAACCTCCTCCCCCCCCCAAGAAAAAAAAAACCCAAAACCCAAAACCAAACCAAGAAACAAACAACAAAACCCCCACAGAATAAACAGATTTTTTAATATATATAAACATACATATTATACTTATATCTATAAACAGTTATTTATATATAAACAGAGATTTAAATAGTTATTTAATTCCTTGAATGTTATTTTGTGCTTTTGAGTGAAAAAGAAAAAACATCTGATGCTTCTGAAGCATCTTCTTAATTCTTTTTACATTTGATCCTGTACTGTTGACTGACAGATTAATAACTTTTCAATAGTTTAAATTATTGATCTTAATACTTTCTGAACTAACTAGAGAACTTTCTGGCATATTTTAAATGTTAAGGTTACTTTGGTTTAGATTTAAATAGCATTAACAATAAATATATTAACCTGAAACATTGATTTTTTGTTTCCTCCATAAAATAGCTGAATTGAATTTCTCAAGCATGACTCTAATAAGGTATTTTCTTACTATCCCGACACAAATACAGATAGATCAGTTAATGCATTATCTGACAATAATGCTGACACCTTACAAATGCCTCTTTCACAGAATTCATTTGTTTAGAGACTTTTATGCTCTTAGAAACCTTATCATGTATGAACAGCTAGCCTTTTAGATGGTGAAACTCCTGTTAGCAAGGGTTTAGCAAGAGTGTGGGATGCAGACTATTTTGTAACAAAAACGCTTGATTAATCTGCCTTAACCACCAGTGAGCACTCCATCACCACAAAAAACTGCCATTTTGATGGTAGTCTCTAGATGCATGTTAAGGTTAAATAGTGATAGAAGGGTGCTAAATGAAGGCTTATCAGGTTACCATACATCAAAACTGTGATAAAGCTCCCTCAGAAAAGTACCAAATGGAACAAGGGTCTATTCAGAAATGTTTGACAGAAGACACACCATTACAGTGGGACCCATCTAACTGACAGCATAGCTTAAGTGTGGAATTTCTGCTACACAGAACCTGGTGAGTGCCTTGACTCCTGCAATACATGCTGAGTTCAGGCTATTTCAGGGTCACTTTTGTGAGTTAACCAAACCTAGGGATCTGTATAAGCAGGCGGGACAACAACAAACTTCCTTATCTGTTTTTTCTAGTTATCAGTCTGCATCAGAAAAAAATGTGAGGTTCATTAAGTGATGAAGAGTAATGTATTTCTGAACCTTGTAATGTTTTGGTTTGAAAGTTATTCACACTAGACTGATTTATCATTACTCTTCCTAATTTTGAAGCCAGACCTCAGCTTTCTCACAAGTTCTCCAGATCACCTAATCTTCAAAGCAATTCGTGGAAGAAGACCCAGTCAGTTGGACACAAGCACGAACCATCTGTTTGAATGAGTTTCAATTTTGATGCTTTCTGCTTAGCAATCCCACTCCTGACTGTATATGCCCTTACAGAGCTCTCTTGCTATTGATCAGAATCTTGGGTTCATCAGAAGCTGACAGAGAGGTAACTGGAACAAATTTTAAAATAAATTATATCATTCATTCTGGCTTAGAAGACTTGAATAAAAGAAGGGTCATTAATATCGAGAATGTCTTATTTCTGCTCTGACACATCCCACTGAAAATTCCCATGTAAGGGTAGGCAAGGGATTACAATAGGCTGGGAAGAGATGCCACAGCACCGCGGCCATTCCAGGGGCATGGGGACTGTATCATTTACAGAGAGGACACATTCCCATAAGCCATCCCATAATAATCTTGTATAAGAAAACAACTATTTGAGAATTGCACAGAGCAGGAAAAAAAATACCTGGAAATAAACAAACGTAAGACTGAAAGATTAAAGCTTCGAGGTATTCAGCTACAAATTAAAAAATGCTGGACCCCTGGTTAATTATTGGGTTTGGATACCCTGACTTCCTATGTGACTTTGTGACCTTCTTTGAAAGATAAATATCAGATGTTTTAGGCATCTAAATATGCAAAGAGTTTGAATGAATCAGAACAGAATATTGCTTCTTTTCCTTCCAGGCATGTGTTTACTATTTGCAGTAAAAAATTCTATAAAGAGTGTTCAGTAGAGCCTATAACATGCTAGTGCCCCTCTTGAAAACATTTATGAACAAAACAGCAAAACCTGTTCCATTTAATTAGGTAGTTAACATTAAATCAAGACATCATTTGCTTCAGAGACTGCAAACTTGCAGTTAAGGAAGATGAACTGAAAGAAAGCATAAGTCACAAAAAAACTGGGACTTTTTTGCATGAGGGAAAAAAATTGGAGACTGGCAAAGAATTCTGCTTAAGCAATGGTGCTACCTCAAGAGGCAAGCAAGATTTCATAAAAGAAAAGAAGACTTTCTTAAAACAAAATAAAAATCTTTGAAATCTTCTGTACAGGAGAAGGTGAACTGAGTAGTTGAAAGGGTGCAGATAAGGGGAATGACAAGGTCATGTTGTAATGTGGTGTGCTCTGGAATGGTGTCCTGCACGTATCCAGCTACCCAGTAAATTGCAAATTGTGAAACAGCTGCAAGAGGAAAACAGAGATGAGGATTTCTGAACCGAGTTAAAAAGTCTCTTAAAAACTTCACCTATGAAAAAGACTAAAAAGATGAGAAGTACACACGTACTGCTGCACAAGTATATCTGTACAGATAATTTGGCCCAGTATTTGTGCTTAGAATCTTCTTTCCATTACATCATCTGAGATATGATAAAAAACAGATACAGCTATGAAATGGATCTCATTAGGAACATTTTTACCACAGAAGGGAAAAAAGGTTTCAAACACCAATCATTTTGTGGGTTTTCTTGAATGTTTTCTCTGTGTTGTAAATTTCTTAGTCATGCCAGCTTTCACAGACTACTGCTTTTTGCTTTACAGATACTCTTTTAAACATCATTAGAATTAGATATACCTTGACTTAGAATATCAATGAAAAATTTGTTGCTTTGTATTACATATTCTGTGTTTGTTTAAACGTTAATATTGCTATCAGTACTTTAATTGCACGAAGAAGCAAGAATGATAAGTATAGAGTTAATTAGTTACCATAGCTAACTCTACTTTCTTTTACACCTAGTTCTATAAAAAGATAAAATGGGATAGTGTTTCATTTTCCATTGAAAAAGTTTTTTTCTACATGAGAAGTGGAGTAAATTGTTTGCATCTATTCTTAGGTAAGAGTTGGGAACGGTTTGACTTCACTCAAAATTCTGAGTGAATTTATTTCCATTTTTGTCTTGAAACAGGTTTTATTGTTTGTCTTCGATCATAAAAAACGAAATACATGCATGTTACAATAGAGTAGCAACTTAAACAAAGCTCAGAAGTTATGTTCAGGTTTTGCTTCAGACAGTTTTCATAACTCTCTTACCTTTATATTCAATGAAAGTGAAGCAGACTGGAAAGGTAAAGTCCTAAATTGTTGCACAATCTTACACATGTGTTAATTGTAGCTGCCTCCTTTTATTTAATTGTTTTTAGTTTCTTTCTTGAAATACTAAATTAGCTAATGTTTTCTGTTGGTAAAAGAAGAATAGAATATAGCATGAATATGAAAAAAAAAGAAGTTTTGTATTAAGCAGCAAGATTTGGAAAAATTCTATACTAACATTGGAGTTTATAGTCACATAATTCGAATTTTTTTTTGAGACCTAAGTATTTTTAAAAGCACTGAAATTTTGCTGACCATCATCTTAAACTGGCTCAATTCATATCAATATCTGTTATGTACAAAGAAAGAATAATAGGAAGACAATCTAGGATTATTCTGCTAAATTTTCACTCTGAATTTGAGCACTGGGGACATTTTCTGAAAGAAATACAGCTATGTATATCAACGATTTACATTATCCACATATTAAAGAGAAATAAAAAGATTCTCTTTGCTCTGGTGTATTAGACATCAGCACCATTAAAGTAGAAATATCACCATCAGCAGAGCCCTAGTGGTAAAAAAAAAAGGAAAACTGACACTAGTCTATAAAGCAAATTTGGTTAACACAGGATATTTAAAAAAAATGGATGAAAAGATAATTGCAGGAAGCTTTAGCAGTTTTGTGATAAACTTACATTATTTTTGAAAGTTATTACGTTAGGATAACACAGTTGTTAATAATAGTAAAGCTTTGCCATTCTAATATTTTTGTCATACTACCCAAGAAATCTGTGCAACTTCAAGAGAGTTCAAAAAAATTATTGACTCAACTGTCTTCAGAGGATTATCTGTTCCCCACTGATGTCAGCTTTTGACATCTGTATATCCTGGAGTCAGAACTAGGTACTTATTAGTTTAACATCTCAACAGCAAGGGGAGAGATGGATATCTGGGGATTGTTTCAGTGACTGCCAAAGTGCACCCACCTCTTGGGGAAAAGTTATTCCAACATAAACAATTTTGATGTTGCCAGCTTGCACAATATTTGATATTTCCTCAATGGCCCAGCTGTTCTCTAAGTTTCACATATGCAGATACAGCTTTTATTTGGAAAAGAGAAAGGTTTTTACTATTGGGGAGGTGGGGTGGCATGGTGTAAGATGATGCTTGAAGCACTGAAGACTTTTAGCCATAAAACCTACAACTAATAAAAAAAAAGACATGTTTTAATTTTTGCGTTAAGTAGACTTCTAATCTGGAGGGGAGGATGAACCTGTGCAGGGAACTTTGGAGAACTGGTATGTCTTTTAAGTCCTTATTGCAATCCTAGTTGAATAAAAACATTCAGGGTTCGGTGGTTTTTTTTCCCCTACTAATTTCTAGAGAGCAAGGCCATCTTTCTGTCATAAATAAGAGGTGGAAATCTCCATTCCACAGCAATAACTCCAAGTTAGATGTTTTCTATACTTAAAGAACTTAACAATTAGCATATTAGAAATCCCCAAAGTTTTGTTCATGCTGGAATTCTTAACAGATAAGACATCACCCTCAGAACAGCATTACAAAATTTACTTGAGCTGTGTTGCTTTATTGTCTAACAATTATAAGGTGATATATTACATATACAAAGTTACTTTAAAAAAAACCCCACCGTATTTTCTTAAGTTCCTCAAAGGTGGGAATCTTCACATCTAAATTTTCTTGCTAATAATTTGAGACAGCATGGGTTTAAATTGAGTTATCACAATATAAATAGTTTAATGAAAGTTTCCAGTGGTCACCTCTGAATTCAGCTTGGATTTAGCTGAGAAGGTTTTCTCACAACATTGTGTGCTTCCAAGGAGAGAGGTTAATCCTTAGGAATGCTAGAGAATCACTGGGTAAACTGATAATAGTACATTTTTATGATTCTGTCAAGTATAGCCACAATTAAAAAGTCCCTTTGTGGACTGAATACAAAAGCTTTGTAAGCCTCAAGTGGTCTATGGGCTGTGATACAGAGAATCTTAAGCTGGTGGATATTGACGTAGCCCTATTAAAGTCAATGGCATTAACACCTCTTTTATACCAGCTAACAATCTGGCCTGTGATCTGCCCCCTACCCTCTCCATTATACACTGTGTTAACAGATTGTCAGATGGCCCCTTGAGAGAAAATGTATATCCTGATAGACAAACTAGTTTTATATCTACACATAATTTCCAAACAAAAAGTCTGATCTGAAGTCCAGTAAAATAAAGAAGAACTCCTGGAAAAACTACTTATTTTCTAATTTTTTTCTGTATTTCTTTTTCTTTTTTAAAGGAAAAAGCTAAGAACAGTACAGCAAGGAAGGCAAAGGCAGACTCAATAGAGCTATTATTTCCCCTCCTGCACAGGTGGTAGGCTCAGCTTTTCCCCTCCCAGTGTTACAGCCAGTACAGCTGTATCAGAGCATGTATAATTAATTAATTATACATGCCTTAGTATATAATTAAGTATAGGGGTGGTGTAGGGGGGTACATCAATGATTTTATAGAAGAAGAGAAATAGGAGGCATATTGTAACTCTGGTTCACAGTTTGTAGGTTTCTCCACCCCCTGGGGCAATGCAACTGCCCTCTGTAATTGAACCCTCAGCTTATACTCTTTGGTGGTTTTTTTTCCTTTTTTTTAGCAGCAGAACAATAATGTCAATGAATAAAGAGACTGTGATCTAGAGTCCAACTTCAGTCAAATCACAGGGACAGGAGACTAAGATCTTAAAGGTAAAAAACCTGGAGGTAGTGACTGCTGAATCAGTCTGAAGTGCAGAGCCAGATGGTGCTGTTGTGATTAGAAGTACAGCAATGAAGCTCAGCATAGGCATAGACATCTAGTTGCAGCATTGGATCACATGTATGGGGTGTTTTCCTGCCAAGTGATTGATAACTGAACTTACCCTTACTAGAATTTTAAAGCCTGTAAAAAAGAGCAATCATCCTGGAGGAGATACTCATGTCTTTTTTGTGTGTGGTTATGTTGATGTCTGATATGATTGCAAACGTCTATTTAGATGATAAACTGTAGTTCATGTGCTTTAGTTCTCATAGGGTGTATTTGAGAAGATAAAGGTAACATCAGTCTCTACCTCCTTTCTCATACGGACCTCCTGAATATCTCCTCACTGTCATTATCCTGCAAGAGAAACTGAATGGGATGATTTTTCTTCTCTCTGTTGTCAGAAGGTTAATGAATGTCTTCAGGGTTTTGCATTTTTGTATCCGTTGTGTTGGAAAAAATGTCAGCAAATACTCAGGTAAAGGTTTCCCTTACCATGTAAAAGGGAAGAAACAAATATAAAAATGGTAAGAGTCCAATCTTCATGTAAAAATGTGAATAATGAGAAGTAAACTAAGAGCTGAAGTCAAATGACTGTGCCAGTTTTGGTGGATAATACTTGGCCTTGGGTTTAATACCAGCTGTCAGCTATCCAGCTTTGTATTTATCTTTGTCTTTCCATCACTGGAAGCGTAAAGACACCTTTTGGTGATTGCTCAGATGAGAAAATATGTGTGTAAGGCTTGTTGTAATTTATGTGTGGCAGTCTTCTGTGTATCGACAAGACTGTGCTGAAAAATCTTGTAGACTATAGTTTTTGAAATAAACTACTTGGCTATAAAGAGATTTTGTTAAAATTTCAGGAGGAGGTGGGGTAGCTGACGGTTGTTTGTTCTGTGTTTGAAATGGTGTGAATGTGGATGGGTCCATCCTCTCAAGACACACTTGATTTCAACAAGGTTATTTATGGTTTATGCAATTTCCTAAATGGGTGTATTTTAGAAAGACATGGAATATCAATAGCACAAATGCTACTTCCTACATTATTTCAGTAACTGTGTGATTTAAAGCCACCTACACACATGCACACTCTTTTACCTCCAAGATCGTTAAAATATGGTAAGATTTCTGATATTTTCATGGGGAAAACGCACTGCTACGCAGGGTCAGATGGCGAGTTTCTATCAGAAAGCTGTTACAAAGTAATTTGCCAACAAATAGGTGTTATGGTAGGTTTGTTTCCCCTCCTTAAACCACACTCTATCTAATGGAAGTTACTTTTGTACTTTCCACATTATCTTTTTTTTCCCCTTTCAAATTATTTTTTAATAGTAGCAGAAACAGCTAGGTGTTTAAGCTATCTAAACATCAAGGTAAAGCCTTGCTGCCTACGGCGAGCCTGCTTTCTTTCTGTGTATTAGCAGTGCAGATGCCTTTTCTGCTCCCACTATTTGCACAGCGGCCGAGCAGCACAGGAGGTGCAGTGCTGCCCAGGAGCTCCAGGCAGAGTTTGCACCAACACAGGTCTTGAACATTCTCCTGTGTCATTAACCTCGGCATTGCTCAAACGATAATGAAACTGGCCTCTGGTGCATCTTTCCATACTCTGTGTTATCATCCCACAGTAAATAATGTAAGACCAGTATGATGATCTTATGCTGAGGTATTCTTTAATTTTCTCAGTTTGTTGCCTCACTGGTCTTGCTTGTTTTGCACAAAGAGCCTGGGAGAACTGCATCCAAACTGTACAGCTGACTTAAAACTGCAGAGCCTTATCACCTATTCTCAATATTAAAATATTCGTCTATCAGAATTTAGGATTTTTTTTACCAAAACAAATAGAAATTAAGAACAGTTTTATCACTTCCCTGTCAACATGGAAAACTACTGGTCAGGTTCTTTTCCCTCTTTTTTTTTCTCTCCATTAACACCTGCTATGTGTTTTTTTCACAGTGAAGGCAGCACTATTCGCGTCAGTAATTATTTTTTCTCAAGAACCTCTGAATCTACCTCTGAAGAGAGGCTGACCATTTATCATAAGAAGATAATTATGACAAGAAATTGATACTTTTTTCAGTATGGTGTTTCATACTTTAGAACCAAATTCAGAATCCGAAGTCTGTGACTCAAAGCATCATGGATTTTAAAATACTCTTCTCCGTTTCAATTTGCTTTTCTGCGTCTGTTAGTCTGCAAAAGATTTTCTCCAGTGCTGAACTATCCTCTCTTTCGTTAATTGTACATTGTGGCATGTCCTCATCCAGTTAGTATGACTTGTTCCCAAGTTCTGGAAAGGATTACCACTACATCAGTGACTTTTAAGAGCTTCTTAAGGGAGCCAGCTAATTTGAATTGCTGTAATTCTGTTAAAGTACTTGGGGTTATGACAATTCATATCAGCAAAGGACTGTATGTTTGCATTGTGCCTAAGGGATGAATATGTATTTGGTAACATTCCCCTACAGTCTTGTGTTAAGCTTTATTGCATTTGCCTGGAAGCAATGTACATTTTTTCTTCACCTGTAAAACTAGTAACAGCAGTAGTCCATCTCTTCATTTTCTGCTGGTTCAGCAGCCCTTTTGTTTCATAGCTTGATCTCAGCAGCTGATGTCATTCATCCATTCATAAACAACTTCAGAAGGTAGAAATGAGTAGTAATAAAAAATATTTCTTCTTCTTCCTCCTCGTCCCATGGATCTTGAAGGTTTCTTTTTCTGGAAGGCATTCCAGGCTTACAATAGCAACAAGAAATACCAGCAAAGACAGGTATCCTAAGAGCAATGGAACAGAAATGGATTATGTTCTGGCTTTGGGGTGGGGTGGGAGATAGAGAAGCAAATAAAAAACAAATAAACAAAAAAACCCAACAAAAACAAACAACCACAAAATACACCACCAAAAAACCCGCAAACCACCCACAAGACTGGACAGAAGCTTGAGGATTAGACTGAAAGGAAAGAGGCACTGATGCTGTGATTATGAAAGGTAAATTTAATTTTATATATTAAATTTTAATTTCTACAAGTATAGTCTCACAGACAGTGCAAGCAATTCCCCTTTCCTAAACTGTATGTGCATCCCAGATCTGTTCCAACAGCTCAAATATCTTTCATTTATGTCTTACATGTAATTTATTTAGTAATGCTGTGTCATAGTCAAACAAAAAGATGAAAAAGCTTGAAGGATACTTTTTATTTTTTTTTTTTTCTTAGATCATCTGAACTTGTATAGTCTTCACGTTCTTTAGCAAAAGAGGAAGACTGGACAAGAGCTAAAAGGTTCTGTGAGCACATGACAACAGTTTGAGAAAAAGCGTGCCTCATATAGGAAGTTATTTAATCAAACAGAAAATACAATTTATGATATGCAGATTGTTGTCTTAAATATTCCTCTGATGGGGATCTTCAGCACTAGCATGGTACACGTTATTACAGTGTGTATTCTTTGTAAAATGCCATTGTTAAAAATTCATCTTTCATTACTATCAGTCCAGAAATTCTCTAAATATATATGATGCTAGGAGCTGTAAATATGAGGTAAAGGACTGGATCGTTCCTAAAATTGTGAAGTTCTTTACCTATTCAGTGGCAACAAACCAAATCAATCTGATTTTTTTCCAGTGACAGCTGGGATAAATCTGGGATTGCGGGGGGAGGAGGGGGAAGTCTTATTCCTTTGGCTCCCTCCATCCCTTTGGCTCTCCATGGGTGCATTCGTGTTTGGTTTGGTTTAGAATCTCAAGTAAGTCTGCTTGTAAAGGGGAAAATGTAATACACTATTCCCTCATAGCAGTGATTCTGAAAAAAAGCAAAGATATTTGTTCTATGGGGATTTTGCTTTTTTGTTTTTTTGGTTTTTTTAGAAAAAACTTTAGAAGTATGTCAAGTGCACGGTAAGACGGAGCTCATTCATATATCAGACTGCAATGTCTCTGGCTATTCAAGGCCCAGATCTTCTTCCTGATCTGTCCATGCAAGACATGTTAACTTCACTGACATTACAGGGACATAACTGAGACCATGATTTGGCCTGCTGTGTATAGAGGTTACAACAGGAGGCAATTAACTACAATCTATACTGGTACACATTGTCCCATAATGTGTTTTTCATTGGCATTTTAATCAATGGAGGTTTTATGACAGATTTCTGTATAGTATTTTTCAACAGTCCTAGGGAGTAAATTATTGGTAATTGCCATTGATTATTCTTATTTACAGAAGCTACACTTACTGCTTCAGGGAAAGAGGATGGTTGTCAGGAGCTTTGTTTTTTAAAGAGTTGTAGTTATTGATTGTGTTGATTAACTCCACGCTTAATACCTTTTTCCAAAGACTAGAGAAAACCTCTTAGCAGAACCATGACAAAAATCATCTCTGCATTCTTTTGCTGCTAATGATGCACTGATGTAGTAAGCTAAATTTACTGATTAGGGTTTAACAAATAATTTCCATGCAGAAAAAATGCTTGATGTGCCAAAAGAGCTGGACAATCCACAGAAGAGTTACTGCAAAACTGTCTTTTCTATTTCTTTATCTGGATCTTAAGATTCTTAGCTGTCTAGTGAACACCTAATTTCATTGTTATGAGTTACGGATTGATTTTATGAAATTTTCTGGTTTAATTCATGTTGCATACATTGGAAGTGATGCTACTAGAGTAAAGATAACATCACTAGATTCAAAATATAGTTTGATAAGAGAACATGGATAATTGGAACTTTCCATTGACTTTGGACAGTTCTTGATTATTTGATTAATGTATGCTTCATGGATTTTTAGTTTTGAGTATTTCTTTCTACCTCTAAAATTCGTGTGTTCTAGAATGTGGTGAATGCAAGTAAAACAAGGATAACTGTTATATTATAAAAGCCTTTCATTGCTATTCCTCTCTTTATTCATCAAAGATCTCAGTAAAACACATAACTATACAATAAGGTTTCTCTTCAGATCCTTCAGCAGACAACTGCACAATATTTTAACCAAAAGATTGATGTTAGTTTCATTGCATCGGTAGAATTTTTGTTCCTTTACAGGCTTCTTCTCAAGGAATTAAATACATAAAAAATACTGAATTAATGACTAATTAATACTGTATCTCTAGTTACTTATAAAAGAAACCTTCTACCCTCCTCAGCTCTTGGTGAGCACATGAAATCAGATTTCTGATTTTAAAATAATATTTCAACTTAGAATACTGTTTTATTGGTTTGAATACAGTCTTTAACTGAATAAATTGCTCAAGAAGTCTGGAAAAACCTGTTAGGTTTTGGTAGTGGCTTGGGGGGGCACCATGTTTGGGGTTTGGGGTTTTTTTTGTTAGACTGTCTAAGTTTAATCAAGTAAGCCACTGGCATTTTGTTTTTTTTAATTGCTTAATTGCATTCAAATTTTGGAATGTGTGCTTGTTGGGGCAGAATCTATTTCTCCTTGGAAGGCAGACTATTTTTGGAACTGCTGAAGTTTAAACAAGTAATAGTTGCTTGGATCCTCTTTAGTAAAGATAATTTAATTGTGGAAGGATAACTGTTGTATGTGTTGTACATCTACCTATCAGATGGGTATGTTAAACTGAGTGAAAAGCAGAGCTCTTCAGGTTTAAGGATGTGGTTCCTTCTCTGAGTTGTGTAAGAAAACCCTCTTAAAAACAAATAAAAAAGTCAACCCTGTGCACTTGTAAACTCTGTTTTGTAAAGAGTGTATTTTCTTGTGTAGATCTGTGGTAATTTTAGCATTCACTTATGTATCCATCCTTCTGTGTAAAAATTACTTGATTTTAATGATTTTGAAAATTATTTGTCTGACACTTAGGCTTTACTTTGATTCTTCATTGGTGCTGTTTAATGAATCATAGTTGGCCAAAAAATGAATAAACATAATATTAATATATCTATTTATGTTCATTGCAGTATATAGTAGGTTTGAGTAATCATGTTTAGAGTACTGAATACGTAAGTAGGTTCACTTTGTGTACACATTGTAACTCCATATGACATCTTCATACTAGCTAGAGGTAGCTGTAAATGTCATTGTTCCCTGCAATACTTGCTGTGACATGTTAGCTATTCAGTCCAAAATACTCAAGAACAGTGAGCTGGGAAAAAGAGTCAGTAAAAAAGCTATAGTTTTGTTGTGTATTAATGTACAAATTCAACAACACCTGAAATGAGCAGATGCTCCTTTGGGTGAAGATGTTTTGACCTTTCTTTACAAAGCAGTTATGTTTTACAAGTTATTGAAAAGTACTGATTACTTTCACAGTTTTCCTTATGGAACAAACTGTTGAAATTAACGATAATTATAGCTTAAAAGATTATAGGACAGAGCATCCAGTGTGTTTATTGCTCAATGACTGTTTTTGTAACACTTGACCTGAGAAAAACCTGTAAAACGGTTTTAGTTACTGGAGTTCACATCTTCAGTGGTGCAGTAGACAAAAGAATCATTTGTATCTCACAGTTAACGAAGTAACTTATTTCATAGTAGTTATACCTTCAATATCTTCTCCTGGGGAGAATGAAAATAAAGTACTGAAAACTGTTTTCATTGTCAAATGAAAATGTGTTGTAAATTGGTTTCAGGAACTGTGTATTGATAAAGCTATAAATACATACACTTACCAAAGAATATGAAAGATCCAGCAGCACCACATATAGTTAAATCTATGTGGTGCATGTGCTTTCATTTTCTTGGACACATTTTTGCTATTTAGGATGCAGTATTTTATACTGGTTGTCTATGTCCTTATGCTAACCTCTTTTCATGGCAGCATCACTAGAAAAATTTTATTTCCAAAATAGGTGGAGCATACTCTCAGCACATTTGCAGACGATGAAAAGTTGGAGAAAAGCATCTGATACTCTGGAGAGTAGGCCTATTATGCAGCAGGACCTCCACAGGTTGGAGAAATGGACTGACAGGAGCATCTGGAAATTCAACCAAGGAAAAAGGAAAGTACGCACCTGGAATGGAATAACCCCATGCAGAATCTCAAAGGAAGAATGGGTTGACTGGCTGGAAAACAGCTTGGGAGAAGAAAGGTGGGGTGGGAGGGTCTGAAAATGAAAAATATACCAACAAAAGAAACCAAAGCAAAGCAGTTGTCTTGGAGGACAGGTTGCACATGAGTCAACAGTGTGCACCTGCAGGGAAAAAAACCAGTTTTCTGTCTGTACTAGCAAGAGTGGAGCTAGTTCAGTAAGTCCAGTGAAGGGCCACCAAGGTGATTAATGGGGCTGAAGCATATGACATCAAAGGAGATGCTGGGTAAATTTGTTTGGCCTTTAGAAGGGAAGGTTAGAGGACACCTTACTGCTGTCCTCAACTTCCTATAGTAGAGTATGGAGAAAATGGATACTGACTCCCTTTGATGGTCCTCAGTGATAGGAACAGAGGCAGTGGGCACAAGCTACAATGTGGGAAGAGATCTTTTTCTTTCATCACATTCTGTGTATTATTTCTATCTAAGTGGAAAAATGCAAGTATGTACTAAAGTGAATGCCCCCTAAAAAACTCAGAAACATCTCTACAATAAATGCTGATAACTACCTATCTTCTTACCAGCCTTCCAAGTTGAACAAGGAACTTGATCTCTACAATTGTAATGAACACATTGTCAGTGCTCAGTATGTTAAGAACAAAATAAAAAATTAGTTTACTTATATCAAATGTATGCAATTTATTGCTACCAGGTGTTCAGACCATGGTCTAAAGTCTGCTGGAAGTAATGGTAATATTTCCGTCAGAGCATTTAGCAAAGTAGGGCCACTTGGAAATGCCTAAATTAGTGAATTCTGAACAAGCTGACTCAAATACTGGAGCCAATTTAACAGTCTCTTAACATAACCTGGGAGGAGCACTGCAGCTGCATTGCTGCTGGTATACAAGATAGCTCCATGAGAGCCAGTTTGGGTATCATTACAAAATGAGGGCTGTGGAGACATAATTTTAGGCTCTGTGAAGAAATACTGTGTCAGTACAGATTATTTAGACTAGCGGAAATCTGGTTAGTTTCAGCAAATGCATGAATGTAGTGTTAAGGCAGGAAACTGCTTCGCCTACATTGCACAATCAGAGCATATTTATTTTGTTAATGTTATGTTTCCATAAAATAATAAGGGAAATTAAATCCACAATTTAATTGTTCATCATGTTGCAGAACACATTGTATCTCAAGCTGTCATGGAAACTAGTTATCATTTCTTTGATCCTTAAATCATACACACAAAAATTGTTGAGGAAAGAGAAAGGGATCACAATATTTGTATGAGAAAGATTAATGAGCTGTCTAAGCTGATTGCTTTTGCAGTAACTCATATTTCATGATATTGTACGAATGCATAAATGAGAATTATTTTTTTTAAGTTTAAATGGGGAAAAAAATCATTTTCTGTTTATTTATACAGATCTAATGTTATGCATACCAAGTCATGAGTTTTACTTTCTATTTATAGCAATTTTGTTTAGTGGTAAAATATGCAATGTATCCTAACTATTTCAAAAGTGTATCTGTTGATGATTTGATTCCATAGCATTTTTTCCTAGACACTTGTCATATGATTACATTTTACAGTATAATATGAATGTATTCATGGAGAATTCATTTGGTTCTATTTATAGTACACCCTACACAACATAAGGGATGACACTCGCTCTAGTTACTGCAAAAAATATTTATCAGTTATAAAATATTTCAGTGTCTTTACTGGTCATTGAGGGCAATTGTTGGAGGTCTCCCAACATTCATGTAATAATGTCAGTGTATGATTTAGCCACACACAAAACTTTCCTCATATATGTATACATCCCATCAGAATTTTAGAATATTTCTTCATGTTCTTGATTAAAGTGGTGAAGAAGACAAAAAAATCCAGAATTTCAAAGCATGTGTTTTAGTTTTATTTTTTCTACTACAATATACTATAAACTAAGAAAACCAATTAAAAAAAATATTCTGTTTATGTGATCATTTTTATCATGATAGTTGTACAAGCTTATTTTTTAGTCCTTGTTCATATGTAGACAAATAACATAATCATAAAAATTCACATAAAATTAGAATGTGAACCCCCCACTTTTCTCCCCACCTTTCTCTGTGTAAACAAATGATGGAACACTTGTATTATTTCTTTATCATATTCATAAGCAATCCCAGTAAATATTACAGTTCATATTGCTAGTTGTGAGTAGGACTCATTAATTTATTGAAAAAACAAAGTAAAATATATTTTGAAATATGTAAGTATAGTGATATAAAAATATGTATTGATGTAATTTTTGTTTTCCTCTGAGCTGGCTCAAAGAAAATTATTTCACTTTGTGGTTATTTAGGCTTTTAATGCCTACATTTCAGAGATGTTAAGCAGTAAGAGTTAAGACTAACGCAGGTACGATATTTTGCTTGTGATGTTAAACTAGCTGGTTGAACTAAGCAATTCGCCAAGGCCTAGCCAACTTTTGTTTCATCTGCCATCACAAAAAGGGAGATTAGATATTTGAGAACATAATAAATCTTTAATATATGTTATTTTTTTTCTAAAACTTACAATTCAGTTTAGTCTCCTTTGCCTAGGGCAGCAGGACAAGGGAAGTAATTGTCCCTCTGTACTTGGCACTGGTGAGGCCGCACCTGGAATCCTGTGTTCGGGTTTGGGCCCCTCACTGCAAGAGGGACATTGAGGTGCTGGAGCATGTCCAGAGGAGGACAGCGAAGCTGGTGAAGGGTCTGGAGAACAAGTCCTGTGAGGAGCAGCTGAGGGAACTGGAGTTGGTTAGTCTGGGGAAAAGAAGACTCTGAGGTGATCTTACTGCTCTCTGCAACTACCTGAAAGGAGGTTGTAGGCAGATGGGGGTCAGTCTCTTCTCCCAGATAACAAACGATAGGACAAGAGGAAACACCCTCAAGTTGTGCTGTGGGAGGTTTAGATTGGATATTATGAACAGTTTCTTCACTGAAAGGATGGTTGAGCATCGGAACAGGCTGCCCAGGGAGGTGGTGGAATCACCATCCCTGGAAGTGTTTAAAAAACGCATAGATGCAGTGCTTAGGGAAATGGTTTAGTGATGGACTTGGCATTCCTGGTTTAATGGTTGGACTTGATGATCGCAAAGGTCTTTTCCCACCTAAATTATTCTCTGATTCTATGATAAAATCCAAATGTGGTTAATTAAAACTTTGCTGCTTCTGTAGTTCAGTATAAGAAGAAAAGTCTGTAGTGTCCAGAAGTTGAAATTGGTATTTCAGATATCAGAAGTGATTTTCCTGTCCTCTGCCTATCTTCTAGGAAAACTTAATCAAGTTTTTGCTTTAAAATTCTAAGAAAAAAGAAAATTATTTCCACCTTCTTCAACTGGGTAATATTATCTGCTCTTCGTAATGAAGGCAGGCATTCAAAAGTGAAACTAATAAAGGAATAATCAAAGGTTCTTATGCAAAGATTGTAGAAAACAGTAAGTGATGAAAAGATTCATGTATTCCTATCACATACTGGTAATATCTTTGCTGCTGTAAATAAATTAAATTGTATTGCTGGCTTGTCTATAAATTAAGGAAGTGAGTGTGTTGATATTTCAATAATAAAACTTTGTTGCCTATTAACCTAATTTGTTATTGTGGAAGGGTAATTTATAGAAGGGAACAAAGATTTCACATAGGGATCTGTAATAGCACACACTTTGCTCAAAACATAGCGAAGTATATTTTTGCTACTCTTGCTGAAACCACATTTGCAGTTTCACCCATTTTACCTTCATACATCACAACTGCTGCAGTTATATTCCTGAGATATTTGAGAAAAAAATCAATCTAGCTTTACTTCTAACTGGCAACTAGCTGTTCTTTTCTTTCTCACCCATCCCTTCCACCAAAGTTTGCCCTGTTCCCAGAAGTCAGAAGAGGGACAGACAGAGTGTCTTTTGTTTCTTTGTTGCCTCATCACGCATGCTGGTCAAAAGACCTTTAGCTACTTGCATTAAATGAATTTATAGGCAGTTGTTTTCCCGTGTAATCAACTGACTGGATGCTGCCTAGTCTCGCATTCTACACTGATTAGACCACTCTACAACAATAATACCTGAAAACCAAGAGACCAGGATATATACGTGTGTGTGTGTGTACTTTTTTGTTTTTTTCTTTTTTTTCTTTTTTTTGTTTCTTTTTTTGGGTAGGGTTTCTTGTGGGTTTTTTTAATGTTTATTGGAAAACCTCACATGTTTTTTGTAATTTTGCCTTATTTATAGGAGGAGGGGTACTGCAGGAATTAAATAAAAGTACAAAGCATGTATTATCACTCAAGAAAATGAGTTAAAACATGGTTAATTAAAAAATTAGGAAATTAAATATTCAGCAGGGATGTAATCATGCTCATCATGCTCTGCTTTCTGAAGCACTGGGCTGATCAAGATGCCCCTACACTTTTGAAATTGAAAAATCAATGACGTAAGTGAACACAGCTTCATTTTTCTATGGGTACTTTGACCCAGTCAAGTCAGTCTGCCTCTCTTGTGCTCCGCTTTAATGGGGCAACAGGTCTTTAGATGTTTTAATGCCTGTTTGTGTGGGAGTTATTAAGCCTTACCTCTGAGACACTGAAGTGGTTTTGAATCAGTATTTGCTTGAATCCTGCTGTGTTGGAACACAGTTTTCTTGAATCTGCCTCTTCACTACTGTATAGGGTATGTTCTACATTATTTTAAGCCATGCTTTCAATTCAGCAAAGTGCAATGATACTTTTTACCCTGTTAAGGTAAAACTTAAAGTCTTACACTCTACAGAAAATGTAAAGAAATTAAGGACTGGGCATAACTTCTCACTCAGATATGAAAAAAAAGTTACAATTGAAAATACTTTGTGTGAATAAGCAGTTTCCTACTTTAAAAAACAGAGTCATTTAGAGTCAGAATTTTCTGCTCATAGTTTAGATAAACGTGAATGTACTATCATATATGGATTGATTTATATAATCAGATAATGATTACAAATATCAACTCTTCTAATGAGGTTCAGTGTTTTTTCAATCTACACTCCACACAGGTTGAAGTCCAGTTTATTGTTGACACATCAGTGAACGTAAATTAATCTGTCAGGATCCTACTTTTAAAAATGACATTCCTACTGCAACCCATAGGGAGGTCCTGAAGGAGGCTATCCTTACATGAAAAAGTGAAACAAAGTAGGTAATATAGCAAAACTCACATCACTAAAAAGCTATAATCACTAGCACATAAAAGCAAATGTCATAAGCAGAACCATTTGAAAACATAGAATATCATGCTTATTGCCACATTTAAATTTTTTGTTAACCCTAACTGATAATGGATTTTCCATGTCATAGAAATCTTGCCTTGACTAAGAAATACATTGGATGTAACACTATCATATTTTGCTTTATTCAATAGTGACAAAACAAATTTAAACTTTATGAAATGAGATAATGTTTGAAATGTGATCATGTTTAAAAAAATCATAGGACCAACCTCTAGAATACCAAGTAGGCATATGCAGCAGCATCCATGCTTCCCTAATCCACCCTTCACATATCACATACATCCCCAGTTAGCATAAAAACCATGGTTTGTGTTGACTAGTAGCGCAATCCCCCAAACCAGTAGCATGATAAGACTGGACTCTCGTGTCCTCTGATGCTTTGCTGATTTTTCTTTCCAAGGCTTAATTCCCTGTGTCTTGAGCCATTTCATCTACTCTTAAAGTGAAATTAAGGAACTGGATGTGCTATTTGTTAACAAAATTCTCATGATTTTTCTTGAAGTTTATTTATACTGCCAGCAATATGGACCCTTTGGTCTCCATAAAGAGTTTTCTGCGCTTCTCACAGTTATACCCGAGAGCCGTAAGAAGCAGTCAGGGCAGATCATGCATTATGACACATTAGCTGAATGTCATGAAAAAACGCAAACAATTGTAACAGTTCTTAGCATATTTCTCTAAGAAAACAAAGAGATATGCAACTACTCTGTAATCTTTCTGTCTTCCCTAGCTATTCCTCTTAATAGGTGGACCCTGGCTGATTTCAACTAAATTTGACAAGAGGGTCTGAAGTCTTGAAAGTATGAAATTCCTACAAATTTTTGTGAAAAACAACATCTAAATAAATGAAAATAAATCCTATCAATTCCCTTGATAAGCAGAGAAAATGAGGCTGTTACTACTCTCCATTTTGCTTGACATTGTGCAGCTAACAAGTTGGTATGTACATAGCCCTGGATCATCCACAGAACAGTCAGCCTCTTGCCCTTCTAGGACTCACACAGGTGATATGGCTGGAGTGTGGAGGGGAATTGGAAGTAGAATGGACAGCATGAAGCATATGAAAAAAAGCTCAGACAATTCAACAGGGACTAGAGAGTCTGGGAAACTAATTGTAGTGGTAGAGCAACTGGGTAATAAGAGGGCTCAGGATAGTATACTGACACAACAAAATAGTGTATTACACTTTTCCATAGCTGACATATACTCTGGTTTTTTTAATGGGAATGAATCTGTCTGTATGATGAGATTATACTATTACTGTTCTCAGTCCGAGCTGCTGGATGGCTAGTCATTTCTTGGTAATGATTTACTAAATGGCTAATTGGTAGCGGCTAGATAAAAAGGGGTATCTGAATAGGAGAGAGGGTTCTGTGGAGGTCTAGCCAGGTACCTGTATGTGGCAAAAAAATGAGACTGTCTTTTTAAAATGATGAAGATATGAAGTCCGTGGAATCAGCTTTCTTGCACTGAAACCAAAGGTACCTTGCTGCCAGCAAAAAAATTAAATATATTCACGTTCTAGATTCTTCAAAATTGAGATTGAACAGTTATCCTGGTTGAGAACACTAGGATAAATAGCAAACCGCCCATTGGCACTGCTTGATATTGTGTCACTCCGCAAAAAAAGAAAAAAGAAAAAAAACAAAAGGGCTCATTTCCCTTTGGCTCACATGATGAAGGCAGAGGATGGACTGTAAATGGGGCAGGAGGGGTCAATTTCTCTGTTTCTTGAAGCAATCCATCTGGATGTCTGCTAGGAAGCGGCTGGGAAGATGCTGATGACATCAAGCTTGGAATGGGCACTGACATAGTGATTTGAGGATGCTTGATCACTCTGTTCTGGGCACCCTCCTAGCCAGGGAAAGCACCCCACTTCCTCTTACCTCTTCTCCTCATTATAGAAACAGGTTCAACACATGTGGCATGGTCAGAATAAGAAGTTTGATTTATTTTTCTGCTTTGACTGCAATGATTAAGCAGAGGGCTGTGCAGCAGGTATCTCCACACAGTCCCAGTTATGTTATCTCCATTCTTTATTGTTCCCTGACCTATTTCCTTATGCCCCTTCTCATTGCCCTCATACCTTCCTTTCTCTGTCCAAATCTCCCACATAAACAACTTGCCACTAATCAAGTTTTCTCATATTTGCTGCATTCATACCAAAAATATATTTCTCTAGCCAATTTCGGCTTTGTATATTATTAATGGCAGTAACTGTTATGCTGATAATAACTGGCTACAGTCAGTTATTATAATTCTGCTCCCCACCACCCCCCGCAGCTATCTCTAAAGCCATTTCTCAAGTAACTTCCCCTTACCCACCTATGACATCCAGCTTTTCATCATGATGCTATTACTAACCTCTGCCAGCATGGTTGTGCATCATGTCCACCACCAGTTTCTCATGGCATGTCTCCAGCAGCTCCTCACTTTCTGCTCCACAGCATGACCCCAAGCCAGAGATAAGTTGGTGAGCTAGTCATCTCCCTATAGACCTAACAATGTCATTTCAGAGTTTTAAACTTCTTTTGGGAGGCCTTTTATGCCCTTCGCAATTTTTCTTTGTCTTCATACAATCAATGATAGCAATCTCCACGAGGCAGGTAAGATATTTTACTTTGAGATCCATGAAATTTTAGAGCCATGAAATTTCCAGTGTTCTATTCTAAACTAAGAAAAGACAGGGTATTTTTTGAAATACAGCATACAAATATTACCTCCAGAATATCAAATAGTTCAGGACATTCACTTGAAATACACTGATACAGTTTCCAACTCTTGCTTAATTTATTGATTAGCTAGTGATGAATATTTCCAATAGGAAGACTCATGATATGTGTCCTGGTTTCAGCTGGGATAGAGTTAATTTTCTTTTCAGTAGCTGGTAAAATGCTGTGTTTTGGATTTAGTACAAGAATAATGTTGATAACACACCGATGTTTTTAGTTGTTGCTAAGTAGTGTTCGTACTAAGTCGAGGACTTTTCAGTTTCTCAGGCCCTGCCAGTGAGAGGGCTGGAGGGGCACAAGAAGCAGGGAGGGGACACAGCCAGGACAGCTGACCTGAGCTGACCAAAGGGATATGCCATACCATAGAACTTCATACTGGGGGTATAAACTGGGGTGGGGGGTTGGCCAGGGCCTGCAGGTTGCTGCTCAGGGACTGTCTGGGCATTGGTCAGCGGGTGGTGAGCGGTTGTATTGTGCATCTCTTGTGGATTTTTTCCTTTTGGATTTTATTCCTCTTTCTCCTTTTCATTACAATTATTATTATTACTGTTGTTATTATTGTTGTTGCTGTTACTTTATTTTACCTCAATTATGAAATTATTCTTCACTCATGAGTTTTACCTTTTTCCTGATTCTCCTCCCCATCTCACTGCAGCGGGGTGGAGTGAGCAAGCAGCTGCATGTTGCTTAGTTGCCAGCTGGGGTAAAACCGCAACATATGAGTAATATGAGGTTTAAATCCTGAGTCCAAAACAGTCTAAAAATGATCTGAAAATGGAGTCTATTATTTGCTGCATGGCAAACAGAAATTTTTCCTCCCCTATTTTGACCAGGGATACTATCACAGATGTCAGAAACAGTTTTACTTCCAAGATCCATTAAATGTTTCTGGTTTTATAACCTAATAAAAAATTTCTCTAGAAAAAAAGGCAATTTTTACAAATTCATGGCTATCTCTGCTCAGCCATGATGACACGTGAAAGCATCTATTTGTACTTATTTTATATGTACTTTGAGGAATATAGCTGCAAAATCATGGAAGCAAAAATAATTGAAATAAAAATGTTACTTCTTGGTGGCTTTCACAATTGTATCCTTTTTAATGAGGAATTGTAATTATACAGCTTTTTTAATATGGAATCTTGAATATGAATCCACAAGACAGATATGCTAACTATAATTAAAATCTGGGTAGAAATCATAGATTGTTTTTCTCATTTTAGACTTATTTTACTTCTTCTAATTTGTTATGCTGTCTGTCACAGACATGGACACAGAATGGCATGAATTAGACCTCCTTTATGCTAATATGGATTTCAACAAGTAAACTTTTAAAGCTTCTGGAGTGCATATGTTTGTGTGGTATGCACACAAAGCAGCATCTAACATTCTCTTGTAGGTGAGTTTTTGCTGTAATGAGTTTGTGCCCCTATAACTGCAGTAAATGCAGTAGCAAAATGCTGCTCTCATTGCAGACATTTTTAGAACAAGAGGGCTAAAATAAACAAGGCAGAAATACCACATATCATATGAATTCCAAGTGCATCTTTCTTGGCATAAAATCTTCTACACCACTACAGATATTCAGCTAAAATCTGTTGTTGTTGTCCTAAATATATTCCTTTGTTAAAATTATACTTCTAACCCTTTTGGGTATTGACAGCCTATTATTTTTCATATGTGCCATCTTTATCCAGGAAACTGAAAGAACAACTAATTATATCCTTTGCAAATGAGTGTAGCAGAATAGCTTTTGTTCACCAAAATTCTTAAGTCTATTCATCATGAATGGAAAATTCACTACGATTTTTTTGTTGTTGTTTTTAATGTACAGCTACTTCAGTGGCATGTGAAGTTTGGCATTTGAAGCTAATTGTATACTTTGCTTTGGAGGCTGTAAATTCATCCAGTCTGCCTAGCTACATTGCATTTGTACTTAGGCCTTAATTGATCATTCTGCAGAAGGTTTTTGTGTGTTGTTTTTGGGTGATTGACATTAGCACTATTCTTTTTAAAGGTTGCCCATGCAATTTTAGTAAAGGCTATGGTGTTAAGCAATTAAAATGAAGGTCAGTAAAATAAATCTATTAACAAAAGCAAACTGTTTGGGGGGAATGTGCTATACCTAAAAATTTACAATGATTTTACAAAAATAACCGTATATAAAAACTTCTGTAACTCATTTATCTGTGTTACTGAGAAATCAAAAGTTACTTACGCAGAAAAGCAGACATCTGAGCTGGAAGTGGAATATAGGCATGGGTGGTATAAAAAAACTAAGCAAAAAACATAACTGAAATAGTCCCAAAGCATATGCAGTCATGTATCTTCAACAGAAATAATAGTTACAAATATTGACCTGGTCAGTCTATTTTGGTATCTTGGCCCTGATGATTAAGATTAGTAGATCTTTCAGACTCTTTGGAGGGTATACAAACCTCTGCAGAAGATTTACCCTGAGTATACATATCACAAGGTAGTTTTACTTTCATTGGCAATACTTAGAAGATTGTTTATTTTCAGAAAACAGAAATTTTTCTCTTTTACATTTTACAGTCATACATATGAATATATGTATTTTAAATTGGCAGATGTCAGTAAAGTTCTTTCAAACAATTTAAGTTGCAACATCTTTATTAATGATCTGGATGACAGAGCGTATTGTACTCTCAGCAATTTTGTTGATATTACAAAACTGAGAGGAGTGGCAGATATGCCAGAGAGTAGTGTTGCGATTCACAGGGACCTCAACAGTCTGCAGAAAAGGGCTGACACGAACCTCATGAAGTTCAACAAGGGGAACTCCAGTCTTACACATGCACCCATGCACCCCATGGTGCATTAATAACCCCAGGCACCAGTACGTGTAGGGGGTTACTGGCTGGTTCCTGACAGACAACAAGTTGTGGAGTCTCCATCCTTAGACATATTAAAAAAAAAAACATCTAGAAACAGTCATGGGCAACTGGCTCTAGGTAGCCTTGCTAGAGCAGGACAAGGTGGCCTTCAGAGGTCCCTTCCAGCCTCAAACACTCTGTGATTCTAAGATAATATTATGTAGTCTATCTGTTGCTGCTTGTATGGTCTCCTGAGTGCTTCAGATTTCTTCATTCTCCCTAAAGCATTCAGAAGAAATGAGTATAGTTTTCTGGTCATCTTTACAACATAATCAATGGGAATCTAAAATTAGTTTTGACCTCAGTGAGCAACTTCAGGTGGCTCTTCTCTTTTTTGTCAGCAAGAAATTGCCATTGTTGAAAGTGTATCTGTGCAGTTAGTTGGGACACTGCCAAAAAAGATGGTCTCATGGACCATGATTTGTGAACTCATGCTAAGGAGGTACAGGTTTTCCACCTTATTTAAGCCACAAAAAGAGATCTCTTACAATTTGTAATAATATTCTACAACTGTAAAATTTAAGGTACAATTACTATTTCTTTTGTCATTTTGAATGTTATTTTTTCTGTTTAAAAGTGATTTTCATTGGCTTTCAGATCATTAATCTGCACTAAACTCTGCACTGAGAAAATTGCAAATCTGTGACTTTATTAGAGGTCTTGGAAGATATCGTACACTGACATTTTAACAGATTACTTGCATACAAATGACTGGAATATTTCTAGTATTCTTTGTGGGTTTATGTGCTGCATGCTTTATTTATTTTCTTCCAATAGTACTGATATGTACTGGACTGCTTGATATGAAAACCTGTGAAAAGGGAGTACCTGAAGTCACTTGTCCTATGCTGTTATTTCAAGCCCTGTAAATCAAACTGTTTATCATCCCTAAAGGCATTGGGTCAAAACATGTCAAAATCTGTGCTGAAACTGCAGTCAACAGTGTGTTGAAGTTGAGCTTTTAAGTAAAAGAGAGAAAATTCTGTTTTCTGAAAAGAAACAATCTTCTAAATATTGCCAATGAAAGTAAAACTACCTTGTGATATGTATACTCTTCTGCAGAGGTTTGTATACCCCTCTCTGAAGAGTCTGAAAGATCTACTAATCTTAATCATCAGGGGCACGGTACCAAAATAGACAGGTAGTAGGTCTCAGCTTGTTGGCAAAATCCGGTGTTTAAGGTGTGTTAGCTGTACTGTACGATTCTAGTTTGTGAGAAAGTGAACCCACGGTGCCACACTTAGCAAGTGGAAGATGTTTATCTGCTCAGCCAGCTGGTTTAATGAAAGAAGACAAGTTATAAGTAAAACCAAAACAACTTCTGAGAAAGTCCTTTCAATTTGTTATCTTTATCACACACACATTTTAGAAAACATATTATCTCCTTTGCACATGTCTTATAGGTCTTAATTCATCTGACTTGTCTTAGATGAACCACATCCAAATATATACTTAGCCTTTCCATGGAGTAAAAGAAAAGAATTGAGTAACTTACTCATGTACAGAGATTTGTGTGGTGGGTTTACCACTTCATTACATGTATTTCACACTGGAATCTCAATACCCATACAGACTCACATGTTCTAATACACAAGTGAAGTCAGTCTAGCAAGTAAATAAATTCTTGTTGAGGTTCAGTTACCATAAGTAGCAGAGAATATATACAGAGGGTACACAGAGGCATTGTAAATTTTTTGAATCTTGCAGGACGTAGCTTTTTAATAGCGGGGGTTTAAAATTTTAAAGACCATACAGAGTGTAAATGTTTAAATAATAAAGAACACAACCAGTATCTAGAAAGAAAAAGGATAGGGCATCAATTTAATTCACAATGTCGTTCAAAAAATAGACAGAGTAGATGTGGTTTTCTTTCTTTATTTTTGAATAAAAATACATTTTAAAGAAATGTATCTTCTTGCATCTTTGGCAGTAGGTATCGCTGGTGATAATATACATTAATGAGCTCAGAAAGACAGATTGGGTAACTAAACCAGGTCTTTTTATCAGCTGAAGAGGTGGCAATTGTTTAGAAAGTGAAAGTGGTGAGAAGATAGTGCTGACTGGTGCACTAAGAAAAATTGTAAGGAAACATTTGCAATTGTAGGCAACTAAAGTAGGATTTATTCTAATCACGTTTACCTGAAAGAGTAGCTCAGCTGGGGCTTGACTACAACAAAATTCCATGAGTTAGTTCAAAAATAGGTGGTAGTGTGAAATTCATCACATTGTGATGTTGGAAGTAACTCAGCTTAAGGGGCTGTGCACAAGAAGCAAATAAAATTTAAGATACAGAGAAGTTATGCCAGGTTTAAACATTCACTATGTCCTGCCATCCCACTAAATTTTCACTGAAGGCAGATGCAGAAAATATTTGTGATGTGCTATGTGGGTGAAAGAGGAGGGAATTTATTAAACAAAGGAGGCAAAACAGAAGGAAGGTAGCAAAGATATGGTTAAGGAAGCAAAAACAGACTTGCCAAATCTCTTTCAGATGTATGTTGTGACATATGAGTTTCTGGTAGGACTTTTATGATCATATGACTAATCTGGAAGGCATTAACAACTTGACACTATCCTTCTGCCAAATGTTCCACTTAGCATTTGCTCTTCTATGACCTCTTTTTCCCAACTTGAATATGACATAAAGTCTAAACACTACTGAAGAATTTGAGCAAAACAGTTAACAGAGAAGTAAAACTGCAGATTAAGGAATAGGTAAAACTATTTATCTCTGCATGCAGTTAACATTCACGGATAATCGAAAACTGATGAGAATCTTTTAATGATTGAATTTGACAACTTTTGCATATTTTAAAACTAGTTTTAGTATTAATTAAGCAGACATTTTAATTTGGTATTTTTTCCCCTCTATGAAAGTAGATGCAGTTTTCAATTTATGTCTTTAGAAAACTAATACATTTTGGTAGAAAAGATATTTTAAGAAAAAAACATCAATTTCTGTTTTCACTGTGTTGTTAGCATAATAACATTAATAATAAAATAATAATAACTGCTATTAATAATAATTTATTTTAACTCAAATGGACAATTTGTATTCCATTACTTTAACAGTCTCTGCCAAGTGTTCTTTTGTTGAACAATAGAAAAATGGCTTGTCTTTTAAATGAGTAGAAACTCTTCAAAGGGGATTGAGATTATCAACCAAGGCAGTATCATGGTGACTACACTTTCCACCTCACATTTTGTGTAGGATGTAGATCTGCCTTCTGTAGATCCTCTGAATAACACAGGAAATATATCACAAAAGAGAGAGTCAAACTTCAATACCTGAATGTTTTCACAACACAGGAATATCATCCCTCTCCATTACTTCAAATCAGGACATGAAATTAGCCAAAAACCCCAGAATGCCCAATATCATGAGTTGTTAACACAACTGTGGCATTAAGTTAGAGTTTCAAACATAAAAGGAATCACTGTACAGTGGGAGAATTAGAAGGTAAATCTTAACAAGATTGTTAAACAATCAGTTTTCTTCTGTTTTAAGATTTTTCTCCTCTAAATGGGAGCTACATTTGACTATAAATAAGCACAAATCACCACTACTAAGCATCCAGAGCTGTGTCTGCCTAGTGGTTGAAGGATCAGTAATAAATCAGCTGCAATACTTACATAAATATCTAGACACTGAATGTGGAAACGTGAACAATGTTTAATTTCATGTTAGCAGATCCTTAGAAAACAGAGTGGACTGTTTGGACAGTATATGCCCAACCCAGAGATATTAGTGAACTCCTGACAAGTCTGTTATCAAAGTACACACGTCTGGAAATACGTTTTGTTACTGGACACTCCTAAGGTTGTCCTGTAAGAGGTAAGTACACATGGCCTGTCTGGGCAAAGACGTGTTTCAATTTGACACTTTGTTGAACTGTTGCATTTGTTTCCACAAAGAAGAAAGGAAAAGAAGCAACAGTACCAAAATTGCAAAGGCTATCTTCAGGTAGAAGTATATATACACATAGGTATTTTAAGTGAAATGAAGTCCACTGTTAAGATATCAAAGAAACTGATAGAACTTTTGTTCTGGCATGTGTCTGAATGAACCAAATTTTCACTTTTCCCCAAAACACTCTTTAACTTTCTATGTACACATATTATGCATGATAATAAGTGCATGCTTGTACTCTCCTTTTTTTCCACCTTCTTCCACCCTCTCTCCCTCCCTCTCTCTCTGTCTATTTATCTTCACACATATTCCTACCTGTAAGAAAAACAAATAAAGTATGGAAATAGACAGTACTTTGGGCTCTTTTAAGACTGTACTTCTTCTCATCTAAGAAATGCACAGTTTTATTTGAAGTAAAAAAACCCAAAACTCTTTTTTATATTTATTGTGTTGAAGTAGGTTTCAAAACCACGAAAAGTAGTCATTTATTTATGTCCCTCAATGATTATTATAAAAAAAACATGTTAGGGATTGAATTACTTATTAATAAAAAAAAACACCTCAGTTTTTTTTCAGTGTTTTTACTTTTGAAATACATTTAATGCCTGTTGATTGAAGGAGGATTTTTTTTTTTAAATGCTTATAAGTCTGATGGAAAAGAACCTATCTGTAAGAAATTGTGTCAGATGGTTAGTCTGCTGAAGGGTAAAGGGTGATGAACAGTGCCTTGCAGAGTACAATGGCAGTGTTGGTATGGGCAGCAATAGGTATTACCTGTTAAGGAAGGACAAGAATAGGGAATAAAAAATAGAATGGGTTCCTGATTCCTTCCCTCAAAAGGAAGAGATTGATCTCCTTTTTAAAAGGAGATTAGGATTGCTCTACCCTTTTTCCTTTTCCTACCCCTTGCAGTGTCAACTCTTTCAGTGTTCCAAGGAACTGCACTGTTTTCACCATTGGCGGACTGCTGCCATGAGAGGACTTTCTTGATACTTTTTCAGTGCTGTTCCACATGATGACTAACAAGAGGAGAACCTTAATTTTAGTCAGAAGTTGGAGATATCAGGACCTGAATTTTCTTCCTTTCCATATTTTCTTTTTTTTTTACCAGCTGAGTCTTCTCACCTTTGCATTGCTGTTGTTGAAATGCTGAATAAGAGGTGTTTCACACAGCAGCTCAATTCCAGATGTTATAGATTTTTGTAATGGAAATATTTTTAAATAGCTGTCTGTAAAATTGTGTCTTGATAAATTTTGGGTTAACATGGGAGAAACGCAAGACTTATAACTAAGGCAATTCAAAAGCCTACAAGCATTGTTCAATTTTTGAAATATTTCTTATTACCAAACTCTTTTCTGGAGTCTTTGTCTAGCTTGTGGAAGGGAAGATGTTTTTATGACTGTTGATTGAGAACATCTGCATTAATTTCTTGCCTGAACTTGCTGTATACAAGGAACTCTTTCTCTCTGTTGACAAGAGCTGATGTAACTTTGACACCTAACACAGATGGTATTAATGTTCTGCAGAATGTCAAGTAAATCCTTAATTTTGGGACTGCTGGACTTGAATCAGGTCATGTTCAGTCACAGGCCTGTTCTTAATTCAAATATATATACTTTTCACTGGGTGAAAAAATATACATACTCCACTGAGTAAAATGTTGCCTGGATGGCCAAGCCCCAAGTGGTGGTGAGCGGAGTT
Source organism: Ibycter americanus (assembly GCA_035590275.1). Lineage (NCBI taxonomy): Eukaryota > Metazoa > Chordata > Aves > Falconiformes > Falconidae > Ibycter > Ibycter americanus. Next base: position 60,335,257 of record JAVJGI010000014.1, on the reverse strand, counting down.
CAATCCAGTTAGCAGCCAGTCACAAGTGGTGTTTCCCAGGGCTCCATATTGGGACCAGTTCTGTTTATTATCTTTATCAATGATTTGGACAAGAGGATCGAGTGTAACCTCAGTAAGTTTGCAGACACCACCAAGCTGGCAGAGAGTGTTGATCTGCTTGAGTGTGGCGTATGAAGGCACAGACCCCAAGTGAGATCCTTTATTGCATACATAAGTGCTGGTTATATAAAATCGCTTATCCACCCAAGTTCTGCCCCAGAACGTGCCTATGTATAGCAAAGCACCTTTGCAGCCAGTTCACACTCCACCAAGCTGTTTACTCCCTCCATGCTCATCTGAGGAGGCCCCTTCCTCCCAGATCAGGATTTAAGCTGTGGGAGGCTTTGGGCACACCCCTCATTGCAGACAGGTCTGCACAGAACTAATTTGCAGGTGAGCTCACAGAGCCAGATTTAGCGCTAATTGCTTCCTCACTACATTTTAAGGCATAAACATTCCGCAGCCTAGCACCCAGACAATGAACAAAGCCTTTTCTTTTATCTCCACATCCAGGGCTCAGGAGCAAGCAGGAAAAGCCTGCACAGATTTCAGAAAGAACCCTTACACTTGAGAGGAGGAAGACTCTCCAGAGGGATCTGGACAGGATAGATTGATGGGCCAAGGCCAGTTGTATGAGGTTCAAGAACAAGAAGTGCCGGGTCCTGCACTTGGGTCACAACAACCCCACACAACGTTAGGGGCTTGGGGAAGAGCGGCTGGAAAGCTGCCTGGTGGGAAAGGGCCTGGGAGTGCTGGTCAACAGCCGGCTGAACATGAGCCAGCAGTGTGCCCAGGTGGCCAAGAAGGCCAACAGCATCCTGACTTGTATCAGAAACAGTGTGGCCAGCAGGGCTAGGGAAGTGATTGTCCCCCTGTACTCGGCACTGGTGAGGCCGCACCTTGAATCCTGTGTTCAGGTTTGGGCCCCTCCCTTCAACAGGGACATAGAGGTACTGAAGTGTGTCCAGAGAAGGGCAACGAAGCTGGTGAAGGGTCTGGGGCACAAGTCTTCTGGGGAGCAGCTGAGGGAACTGGTGTTGTTTAGTTTGGAGAAAAGGAGGCTGAGGGGAGACCTTATCACTCTCTACCACTACCTGAAAGGACATCGTAGTGAGATGGGTGTCAGTGTCAGTCTCTTCTGCCAGGTACCAAGGACAAGAGGAAATGGCCTTCATGTTGTGCCAGGGGAGGGTTAGATTGGATATTAGGGAAAATGTCTTCACCAAAAGGGTTGTCAAGCATGGGAACAGGCTGCCCATGGAAGTGGAAGAGTCCCCATCCCTGGAGGTATTTAGAAGATGTGTAGACATGCTGCATAGGGAAACGGTTTAGTGTTGGACTTGACAGTCCTGGCTTTACAGTTGGACTTGATGATCTTAAAGGTCTTTCTGGTCATAAAAAATTCTATGATTCTGTGACTCTATACCACAGGCCCAGATCTAAGCCTAGCTTCTTTCAATAATACCTACCAAAGAACAAAGCAGAGTTGTAAGCATAGACTTAGACATATGAATGATTCAGACAGGATTGGAGACACAGGTGAATCAATTATGATATAAACAGAAGAGAGATTTCTGTAGCAGCAGCAATGTATTTTTTAGTTACTTCACTGTCGTTTTCATTGTTATCATGAAGTAGACATCTGATTGAAGAGTACAAAGCATATATTGATAAAACGGATAAATCTTTTGAACACATATCTATTTTGGATTGAATGCATTTTTTCTGTGCTTGGGCCTCTGTAATGGAAAAAATCAAGTGGGAATTCCAGTTTGATGTAAACGTGTATGCTCCCACACCCCTACCAGAGTGACAGGGATAAAACACCGCATGAATTTGCAATACCCAGGGCCCTGCACTGGTCCCTCTTGTGTGCAGTCAAGCACTGAACCCCACAAAAGTGAGCTCTGGGCCAGCTATCTATCGCCTTTGATTTCCTCAGCCCCCTTTGAACAGAGCTGCAGAGTAACAGTGATTCCACCTCATAGTGGGCCTTCTGCCCACACGGAGAGTGCAGTTGGATTTTCCCTCCAGTGTGCATAGTGTTCTTGAACTTGATCCTAATTTTTTGAATAGCACATCAATTCCTGTAGAAAGCGTGTTCATACATGTTAGTGTTTCCTATGGGGCTTTATTCATTTTGTCACTATTAATCTGAGACAGATGTTTTAGGTAGGTGAGATAAACTGATACTTTTCTTTCTAAAACCACTTGTGAGAAAACAGATGTAAGAATATATAAAAATTTAAGAGAAGTGCTGGAACAATATTTAGAAACCAGTCAACGAGTACACTCCAAAATTTCAGTTGACACTGAAATTAATGTTTTACAGAAATTGGGTATTGATTGTCAAAAGTAAGTTTCTGTTATGAAAGCACATTACTATACTGTAATGAATTCACCAGAAATATGCTAGGCTTAGAAGATTGTCTACATATGTACACCTTCTTAAAGACAAGGAAGAGGAATTCATATATATATATATATGTATGTATATATATATATATAATCTCTTTCACCTCTTTTAATGATACTTTTAACTTGTATCTGTAATAAGGTTTGAATTATCCCTATTCCTTCATATTTCACAGGCCTCAACAATTTTCCTCTGCAAAGAATAAAGAACTTTACCTTCATGTAAATCCTACCGTTTAAAATTTTAACCAAATTCAGTTTTGAACTTTACTATATATCATAATAAGAAAAAAAAATAATTTTTTTCATGGAAGAATGGACACATTTTTCAAACAATTCTACTTGATGACAAGATAAGAGATATAATGAACAGCAGGGAATGAAAGAGAAGCTTGTGATTTAAAGCAGTATAATTAAGTAAATTATCAACCAAGATATACATACACCCTACTCTTTCATTTGAGGTTGTTTCATTTTTTATTTTATGCATAAAAAATGACAAATTATTTTAAAATACTAATTATAAAAAGTGCATTGGAAATCAGTTTGAACAAACCTTGTATGAATTTAATGGCATATGGATCTGTCCCTTCTCACAGCTAATCAAGAAGAAATTGTGTTGTCCTGCAACCTGAGGAATTTAAACAAGAAGGAGACATTAGCTTGCTGCCAAGAGTTTAGAGTATATCATGAAGAAAAAAGCACTGAAAGGAAAGACCTGGAGGCACCACTGAGATAAATGGCATTGAAGGTTGACATGACTGGTAAAAGAGAAGGAAGAAGGAACAAGACAGTGTAATTTAAGAAACATAACTATGATGCTGTATTCTATTTTCCACTGCTTTTTCTGTTTCTTCACTTCCAAGGCAGAGAGGGGTTTTCTACTCAGCACTGTAAATTACAGCAACTCCAGACTGAGAGATGCTTTGGCAAGCATCATGGGAGTACACAAAGCCACATGGGAGTAGAAGAGCACTCTGCAGGTAGTACCGCATGAAATTATTGTCACCTGAGATCTGACAGGAAAGAGAAGGAATTGTTGCCGATATGAGGGGAAAGGCCATAATATGGACAAGCAGCTGGTGTGCTGAGCAGCATTGCTGCAGTTCCGACCAAGTCAACTGAGGACCAACTTTGTCTTTCGGTTCCTAGATCATACTTAGGATTCTGTAGTATAACATTTGCACAAAAGATCTGCTTATGCACTATGGTGAATTTCCCAATCATCTCAACCATTTTAAAGTTTCAGCACCCCTTGTTATGAGGCCAGTTTCTATTTTTGAGACATGAAAAAACAATTGGATTTCAGATAATGGAATTACAATGTGCTAAGTTGGCCTGTGTTCTGTGGTGCTTTAGGTTTGCAATTCAGACAGAATTAATTTCCCTTAGCTTTAACTTTCTAAAAGATTGTAATCTAACTTTCCTTACAGTATTTCCCAAATTTTCCAGGAAAAGATTTTATTACTCTGAGTTTACAGCTCAGTCGTGGTACAAACAATTCCATTTATAAGCAGTCATATTCACTTAACCTAAATAATAAAAAAAACAGTTATCTAGTTTTCTGTAGTTAACAGGCAGTAGTATGTATTTCCAGAGGATAATTCAGACAATTTTAGAATAACTGGGATAATTTACTCTCAAGGAGGGAAGGAGGTCAGAAAATTTTAGATTGTTAGATGTAATGAATTTTAGCATTTGGGGTGAATCTCAGAAACATTCAAGGCTTGTAATATTTATATAAAAATATGACATTACTGATGTGTGTGTACTGTTCTTTAGCTATAAAGTAAGGGCATTAAATCTCATGCTGTTAGGATTTTTTTCCAGTCTTTTCACCCTGCAAAACTGATCTATTTTGCTTAATCTTAACTCAAAAAGCAATTCAGAAGAAAATGTGTTGTAGGAATAAACAACGCTTTTGTTGGAATGGGAAGAAACTGAGGTACAGAGAATATATCTCATAATTTTGTATTTGCATTGACTTTTCTGTCTAAAGCTTTGAACCCTCTAATTTTCATGATGCTTGCTATGAAACTGTTTTGCAATTGGAGAAGAACAAGAAAGAAAGAAGAACAAAATAATATTTTATGTTAAAACTCTAAAAGTCAAAATTCAGAAAACATTCCAGTCTTGCAAAGAAAGGGAGTTAGTTCTCAATAAAATACTAGCCCATACTGAGGGTTGTGGTTGAAGCCCACCTGAAGTAAAAAACTTGGCAGTCTTTTGAAAAGAAAAATCAAATACATTGAATAAATTATTTATTTCAAATATTGGGTTTTTCAAAGAGGACATTCAATTGAAAACTCAAAACCTTCCAGTAAATATCAAAGGAAAGATGCTAAGTGACTGTTTTGAAATACTGAGTCCCAAAGTCACAACACTCTGGTTTACTTGTTCTGTACCGTTTCCAACATTACTTAGAACTCTGCAGTATTAATTACTGACCTCAGTTCACAGGATTTTGATACCTGTAACACTTGCTTTCCACTTGGATAATGCCTTGCCATTGCTTAATGAAAAAAGAATTTTGGCTACCCTAAGTGAAGGTGGATAAAATGTGACCAGTCCAGGCCACACAGCACTATCTGTCTCTATAGGGATAGTCAATAACGTGCTGACCAGATTTTGAAATACTCTGCCTGAGTACCTGTAGGAAGTAAACATTAATACTGGGGGGGAAAAAGATTTTTTTGGGGTATGCAACTAAAAAGAATTTCCAGCACAGTTTTACTGAAAGACAGAAATGGTGTCTCTTAGGGGGCCTGTTGTAGTAAACTATGTCACGTGATGAGTTTAAAATTGTACCAAATCACAGATCCTTTTTCTCTGTCAGCATTGTGGCTGGATCTACCCATGCTTCCTGCATCACTTCAACAAAATTAAACACAGCTTGGTAAGTTCTTTGTTTTTATTACAGGAAGTAAAAAAAAAAAAATAAACAACCCTATGTCTCTTGTCTTTTCCAGTAGCTCTATCAGACAGTCTGAACCTTTCAAATGTTAACTGTACTTCATTAAAAACATCCAGCCTTATGGTAAAGTTTAGATGCTGTAGACTTTTCCATATGGCATAGTAACTGTGTAGATATTTAATGTATTTGCACACCCACACATGAATAAAAAATGTAAATAAATATAAAACTGCTCTTAGTAGAGGAAACAGTAAAATTATAATTTCTATTTGCAGATATTTTTTTTTCAAAATGTACTATAAAAAATCTTATGTACTCCCTGGAAATAGATAAATAACAAAATATGTTCTGTTTGTTTTGCTCCCAAATCTTAAATTTCTGTGGGACATTTGATGCAAAAAACCCTGTAACTGATATGTCATTTATAAAGCACTAACTTGAATAAGTTTTTTGGTAAATTTTGAACTAGATGATGAGAGATAAAATGTCCTGCTTTATTATTTAATGCAAGTACTGCCATTATGTTCAGCATTGTTAGTTTACTCGGGCAGGGACAAGATGAGAAACACCGATTTTGTTAAATGTCAGTAGAAACGTGTAAGCAATCCAATGCCGTTTGTTTTCTTCTGATATCTGTACTTCACTGCAGATGTTAGTGTCAAGCTCACTGAAATTATTGTAGAATTTCTTCAACAGCAGACAGACACAGAGATAGTAGAAAGACCTTTTAAATGCAGAATATTGTTTTACTCTCAAAATGATTTCAGGACTAGAAATACTTCATAAGCTAGAAGTGATAAATATTCATGTGCATTAAATATATTCATTTAGTAAAATTATTCATAGTGAGGGAAATTATGTAGTCAGTTTCTTTTGGAATCAGTGATAGTTTTAAGTGAACAAAGATTGTATGACTTGGCCTGTGTATTTAGCAAGATAAATAGCCTGTGCTCAGCACAATGTCACTTTTTGGTGCTTCAGTGATTCCGCTTCTCTTTCACACACACACAAAGAATTTGTTTCTTCCACTGAGGTCAGCTTACTCCTGTGCTTTTCTTACCAAGAAAGAAACGTGATTTTAAGGCTTTACACCTGTCTCACAACTGTTCCAGCAGGAGTAAGTTTGGGCCAAAAATCACTGACCTCTCCTGAGAGCTTAATTGAATTATGATGGAGTTAGAAATTGCCTATTGCTTGCAATGGGTTTGACTGGAACTGATAAAAGAGTCAGGATCAGTTTCAGCAAAAGTTGACTATGGCAGTTAGGCTTAACTAGGTGTACATAAAGAAAATGTGTGAAAGCATAAAATAGGAAACATCTTACAGATACACATAGCCCCTGATTACTTTTCTCTGAAACCATATTCACAGAGTCAGAAAAACGGCTGCAGGGTTCCAGATACTAAATTACAAAAGAGTCTAATTCTTGGCTTCTTTTTTGTGATCCAAAACTGCTTTTATGTTGAAAAAAATTCTAATGTAAAATCCTTTCCCTGTGTAATAGGCATGTTGCAAGTAGTGCAGAGTCATCAAACACAGCATTTGTCAGGATTTTAACATTAGAGATTGAAAGAACTGTAGCACATATTGAGTTCTAAGCCAAGCAAAATTAGTTTTCAAATTCCCAAGCATGTACTATTGTGAGAGACAGGCAGCAGAAGTACGCTCTACATGGTCTATATATTTTCCCACTGCTGCACATTAGGGCTGTGGAACATGCATTTCTTTGGAGGTACGGCTATCTAAAGTCTGTGGGAAATTTAAATGAGCTGCTACATATTCAGGGGAAAATTGGCAGATCGCAACTATAAAAAACACAATTAATGTTCCCAAAAGAGTTTTAAATTAGCTGTTTTCTACTCTTTAGTAATCTCGTTAGTCCATTGAAAATAATATGTGATAAATTTAATGCTGTCTGTTTGCACAATCAAAATTTCATGATTCTATTTTTAAAGACTGCTGCAACACCTAATATTTGAGATTTCTTTTCATAGTCACAATTCTGAAAGGTTCATTTCAAACAAAAAGAATCATCATGGAATTAGGTATTATAAATTTTTTTTGTTTCCTTGTCCTGCTTAGTATATCTTCTAAAGAATAATAATATGACATTTCTTAAAAACACACTGAGATTGTTCGGGGTTTTTTTTTTTTGGAACGACCCTTGACACTTCTCTGAATGCTTGTGAGATTTCCTACTGTTAACGGCAAGGAACAAGCCAGGGAGAACTTCACAATGGCAAGCATCAGCAGCAGAATGAAAAAGTGCCAGAGGGCTGTCTTGGGGTCCAATCTGTTCAGAGAAAAGACAGCAAACTGCTGTTGCCAATTTACATACCTTTGCTTTGCTGCGAGGCACAGGGTGCAGCACTGTGTCTACTGAGAGCTGCATCATATGCCTATTTATCTCAATGTATTAAGTATAGGATCTTAAACAAAGCAAAACAAAATACACCAAAAATATCCACCCTAGCAACATCATCAAGATCAGAAACACAAAAGACCTTTCCACAGAACAATTGACGAAAGCCCTGTAGTGTAAGCTGACCTTCTGATGGAGAAGCCAAGACTAAAGTCAGCCTGGATGCTAAGGCACAGATTGAAAGCTTACATGCTTTGTGCATGCTTTTGTTATTGTTGTTGTTTTGTTGAAGCAGCTGTGGAAGCGCCTTGTATAAATGATGATAGAATAAAGACAGGGAACTATCTGCCAACCATATCAAAGGGCAAGATGATCCCATGTATTTTTTTAAAATAGAAAGTAATTGAACAATAATGTTCTAAAGGGCCTGAAGTCTCAAGCTTATCCCTCTGTACAAAGGGAAGAAAGAGACTTTCTCGCTCTTACAATTCTGTTGTTGCTGTTTTAAATCAGGAAAATGGAGGAGTGAGGAAATCCTATTCAGAATATGCTTTTATCTGTGCCTGCTGGTCACTGATAATACTGCTCCACCTGAATGAAGAAATTATGGATGATTCTGATAATGTTGTAAGATGAAATCTGAGAATTCAGAAATCTTTTAACATACAAATATGACAATTACAAAAGACTCTTTTGTTTGAACTCCAAGGTAGCCTTTGGATTGGTTATATAAGGAAGCCACCATATTCAAACAAGTTATACTTTTTGTATTTTGGCTTCTAATTTCCCATTGGTTTTAAATGATAGCTCTTAATACAACTTTACAAGGTTAAATGACTGGTTGGATATGATTCTTAGTCTGCAATGTTTTAAATATTCTAATTAAAAATAATTTTAAAAAAGACCTATAATAGTATCTGGCATAGAGAATGTATTTTTAAAAAACAGAAGACTTGGCAAGATCTTGTGCTACAGTGAAGCATCAAACTGAAAAGCATGATCTAACCCAATATGATGTGTTTGGCAGCTGGATCCAGTACACTCCTCAGGAACTTCTGTGAGTACACAGGATGGGTTTTTTTTCTGTGTTGAAGAAGTTGCTAATGCTTACAACACATCACTCTTGCTATAGCTTGTTTCCTATTTTTTTCTGGAATGAAATACTTATGGTATTTTTCCCTTTAAATGTATACATTAAAGAGACTCAAAAGCATAATTCAAAAAATATCCTTATGCCTGATTAGCCATGCACAGAGACAACACATTTTTAAGACCTTCTTTATTCAGAATACAAATAGAGATCATGTAGTGATAGTGAAAGGTCTGAAGAAAATTGACTGTCTTGTTTCTTTATCTAACCACTGGAGAAACCATAGGAACCCAGAGGTTTTTGTTTTTTTCCTTTGAAAGTTGACAGGTCCACTGTGACCTGTGACCATTGGATGGTATAGTTATTAAAACTGGTTTTATAATGTTACTGTAGTTCAGAACTCTTTGGTCCAGGATTTTTATTTTTTTCCCCCTCAACAGTTCACAAGTGTTCTATTGTAAGTTTTAATAACATTTATGAAGCTTTTGAGAAATAGTGTATGGAATTAATATGTATAATAACACAGTACGATACATTTCTATTTTATGCCTATTAATTCCATTCTATCAAGCCTAGTAGCGTTGTGAGGACAGTAAACTGTATCATATTGTTAGAATACCATATATTGAGTAACCATGTTAAAGACACTATTGGTTATACACTCACAAAGTGTGTTTGATATGTTACCTTTTAAGAGTGATATCTGCAGTAGACCCAAGCTCAGAAATCAAAAGCAACTGGACTGTACTATAACCTTTGAATAAATGAATGGTTTGAGTCTTTGCGGAGTGGGTTTCTGCTTGCCACTACAATCTCTTCTCCTCACATGAATGGATGAACCCTTCGAGGGAATTGATACACCGAGCCAATATTGAGCTGAAAGAACCTGGTGACACCAGCCAGGATTAAATCCTTGCACGTCAGGCCACTAGGTCCAATTAGGCTTATTAAAATAGCCTAGCTTAATATAAAATACTTACTTTTTTATTAATTTGTTCCTTTCTCCTGCGAATCCTAATAAACACCCTCAGCCATCAGCACAGTGATCCTATGTAAAAAAACTGAATTTTAACTGGAAATAACACCAAGTCTTAGAATGCAGTGTTAAAGCTCTTCAGAGTTCTTCTTACCCAGTGTTTCTTTGCCTCTTGTATTTGTCTTGTTTTTTCTTTATTGATTTTGATCTTCAGCAGTTGCTTGGGTTGTCTTACTATCTTTAGTTTTTTGTGCTCTTTTCCTAGGAAAAAATGTCCAGATTCTGCCAGATATTCTAGAAAAGCTGTGTTAACTCTAGGCAAACCAAACAGGGAAAAAAGAGGTCTCTAGTGAATCTTGAAAAATTGTCTTTCCATGCAAAGACCACTAAACAAATGAACAGTAACACATTCATTAAATAAAGAAACCCAAAGAAAAGAGACTCTTTTATTTTCCTTGGGATTCTGATTTTGATTTATAATAAATACACATTTATTTTCTGATATAAAAATCACATATCCAGACAGTATCAAGGGATTGTGCAATAATGTTAATTGGTGATACGGTTACTCAATTAAATTATAATATTAATCTTCTTACAAAACATAAAACTCAATAAGAACTTACATAGATGACAGGGTTTCGAGTTTTTTTGCCTCACCTCAGAGCTAACAAATTTTCATTTACAAGTTTCTGAAAGTAAAATGACAGACTCTCTTTTCAAGAGTTTGATCAGCTAGGAGCAACTCAGTGTGGCTCTAATTTTTCATGAAACAGAGCATGCCAGGTATCCAACAATCAAATTAACTTTTAAGTACTTATTGTATAAATTGCTCAATAATGGTGGAAAGAAGAGTTATTCTCTATCATTTTTAGAACCCATTCCAGCAGCTTGTCTCTGGAGTTGAATAGAGCTGTCTTGATCATTTTTACATATAGACTTCCTTGAACAGTAAAAAGAATTATAATCACCTGATTATAAATTCACTGTTAATATAGCCTTAGAGCTGAGAACATTTCACTCCAGTAGTTAATTTAGTCTGTGGTAAATTCTCACTGTTATTTAATGTCATTTATCACCTGCTGTTTTGTCTTACTGTGAACATCCTGCCTGCCCTGTACTGTCTACAGTACATGGACCTTCTGTGACTTTAATGTACTCAGAACAAAGGCTCCAAAGTGCTTCTATCAGGAGGATTTGGCAACTTGCCGTGGATATATTCAAGCCATTTTGCTGCCTGTCACTCAGTGCTTTACAAATTGAACTCTGAGGAGAGGTAAAAAGGGTCTATGAGGCATTTTTTTTCTGGGAAGAATATGCTAATAAAGCACCATCAGCAGGAAGCAGGTTGTGTCTGAAAGAGTTTTGTCAACTCTGAATTAATTTTGTGTGTTAAGAAACACGGGGGTGCTTCTAGAGCCGGTCTGTGGTAATTAATCCTTCCTGTTTCTGGAAGAGCAGAACTGTAATAAATGCAGCCCAGATTTAACAGATGTGTGCACACAATGTCTGCTTTATGAGGAGTAAAACAAAATGATGGGTATAGAACAAAAAATGTTGATTTTAAAAAATTAAAACAGTATGGAAAGTACTAAGATTGGAATTCCCAGTGTTTATGCAAATACCGTATTCCTTTAAATGTTAGCAGACAGTATGCTTTTGGAAACATCTGTCAGAGTGGTTGGATGCTGTGAAGAGACTGAAAAGGACAGATGTGCTTGTAAAAAAAACCCTACTAAAACCAGAGAGATGCATGAGATCTGAGCCACAATCAGCTTAATCTAGGTGGATATGGAAGCTGGCCTAACAAGACGGAGAGTGGTAATGAACTATTCTAAGAATCTTTTTAAGCATTTCACAACATACTTTAAAAAATATTTAAAATTGTTATTGTGATACAACAGTATGATTTGAGTACCTTTACCTTGTGTGGAATCCAGATCGGGTTAGGGTAAGGGGAAAATATGTTTGATGCTGTGTAAAGAGTTTTCAAAAGCATATGTAGTATCTTACTAAAATATCTGAATTACTTAAAATATCATACTTTCCCATAAAATGTGAATTCAGTGAAGTGTGTGACTGTTCATAACAAACTTCACATTTCACTGAAGTCCATTACAAGTGTCTTGTTTATTTTGGTGGGGGAAGATTGCACATTAGATCCCATGGACATGGACAAATGTCACCTCTGAAGAACATCACAATCACACAGCTGACTCCTGAATTTCATGTCCAGAACATATGCAAGAACTTTTCCTCCAGACCTACTTTGATTTTGCTTGAGGGACTATTTTGTTCGTGCTTTTAACTAAAAAAAACTCTAAAAGCAAAATGAAACAAAACCCCCAAAAAACATCCAAACAGAAAAAATAATATCACGAATTATTTTCTCCATGATCTTTTGCCATATTCATAGTGTGTGTCCTTCACTTACATGTGTCTCCATGCTGAGTCATTTTAACTGCTATGCAGTTGAACACAAGGCTTAATTTAAATAATTTTAGTAGGAAACATGACTTTGAGGCTTATTACTGATTTCAGTTCTCACACAAGAAGCATAATATCTAAGCACACTTCATTTAAAGTTTAACACAATCATCACTTACTAAAGAACTTGAAGGTTGTTTTAATTTTCTACTTCAGCTACTACTGTAACTCATAGGTAAATATACATCTCTTGACAATTTTCAATACTATGTCTTTAAATATCAAAATTTCTGTTGAATTAAAGTAAATACAGCACTAACAGTATACTGTTTATTAATACCTTAAAACTAGTTACTTCTATAAAAATCTCTACAAAGACAAGTGAATCTAAGGTGGCTGAATTACATTTTAAATACTAGAATCTACAACCTGTGATTCATGCAAATTCAAACTTTTTCAGCTAATCCTTTCAGCTAATAAAGCTCTAGTCATAGGTCTACTTCAATTACTATTCAGTAAGAAATATGACACCTAAAAGATTTTTCCATTGCTTAATTTAGAAGGATTAAGGAGATGTGTTAAACTAAACCTCACAAACATGTATGATTGCCAGATTCTGAGTCAAACTTCAGTACCATCTGCATTAAAAATTCCAGATTTCTGGGTTGCAATTCAATGATCTTCAGCTCAGGCTTAGGAAGTTTATGAGGTTTCTCTCTGCACAAACATGTCATTAGTAACTTTATGGAATATTGTTTGTCAATGAAATCATTCCTTTGATGAATAATTGAATTGTTGCCCATGGCAAGTGTTGGCAACATATAAACATTTAAATATAGACTGAATACAAGAGATCATTTTGATTTAAAGCTTTCAGCAGAGGTATGTTTTGGGTAGATATGAGTACTTTATACATCTCTCTTTAAAATGCAACTTTCTTGGACAGCACTAACAGGATTTCAGTTATGTGAATTTGCATATTAAAATGATGTATTAGGAAAAAGGATATATGTGAAAGATAGGAAAAGGAAAATTATTCACAGTGACAAATTTTGGCCTTCTTGACTTCAATATTCTTGAACATTCTGTGGAAACACTTTTGTTTTTTAAATCTATTGACTATCACCCCCTAACTACAGATCTGCTGATTTGTGCCAATGTTAGATGCCTAAAATAGCCCCAAACAGAAAGTGTGAAATCCCATTCAGTAGCCAAAGTCACACATGGTGTATATCCATTAAAGCCAGAAGGCCACCGTAGATTTACTCCAGCTAACTCAGGCTTGGTGCATTCTCACATTTCAGCAAATTTATAGCACATGTCCTTTGCAGTTCAAGAGGAGAGTTGTGAAAGGTTGTTATTATTCTTAAACAGATGCTCAAGGAAGAGGTTAAGTCACAGGCTCCTTCCCCTTCACCTTTACAAATGATTTGCCCAGCTACCTTACTTGGTCTACTGGGACTTTCTGTAGTATAAAAGTCTAAGAAATTGCCATGCTGGTATTCCCTACATCTCACATATGCTCTTGTGTCACTGATTATTTAGTGAAGTCGTTCAACCAGTTGTGGTTTGGGTTTTTTTTCTCCTTTACAAATTTAGATATTAGGAAATAAAAATCTGTGCCTCCTGATTCAGGAGAAGAAATATTTACTTGTTTTTCAATTAGCAGTGAGAACCAATTGTTTTGAGAAAATTCTGTTCCATATTTACAGGTTTCACTCCTTGTTCTTCCTGGTTTTTGGAATTGTTAAGAAAATACTGACTCCTTTCTTGATAAAGGCTTTCATTTTTAATTTAGAAAATAATTGGTTGCTTTAAAGGAAACTTGTTTATTTTCTGCTTATCTCTTAACATGGCAGAGTGGCTCATATCTACTCACCCATTTGTGGTAACGGTTGTGCAACAAGTTGCAACGAGACAGTCTGACTTCCTTTCTCAATTGGTGTTTTGTCCTGCTTTGGCAGACACTGCTCTGGTCTACACATGGTTGATTATCTTCACTTTGAAATGAATCATAGCCAGGTTTTTTGTTATCATCCTTATATTTGTACCAGATAATTACAAAATGTAATTAGAACTGCTTTTATTCACCCGGAAGTATTTCCCAAGGAGACCCTGGCAAGCACACTCTCACATGAAATCCAACACTTGCTATTGGTACCTGACCTTTTCCTATTTGAGATAAGATAGTGCAGTATGTTTTCAATGACCAGGATTTTACAAGCTTGGAGTCAATGCTGAAAAATCTATGGCAATCTTCTCGATGAAGATAAGACAGTCTCATTATCAACATACAACATATTCATCTTGGGTTGTAGTGAATGGGGCTACATCTGGCTGGTGACCAGTCACCAGCGGTGTTCCCCGAGGCTCAGTTCTAGGGCTCGTCCTGTTCAATATATTTGTCAATGATCTGGATGCAGGAGTTGAATACAGCATTAGCAAGTTTGCTGAAGATACCTAACTGGGACATGCTGTTGACTCTCTTGAGGGACAGGAGGCATTGCAGAGGCATCTAGATAGATTGAAGCATTCAGCTGTGATTAGTGGGATGAAATTTAACAAGTCAAAATATCATATTCTGCACTTAGGATGGAATAATGCTGGACACAAGTATAAACTGGGAGAGGAGTGGTTGGAGAGCAGCCCTGCAGAAAGGGACCTGAGGAGCTGGCAGCAGGCTCAGGATGAGCCAGCAGTCTGCCCTGGAAACCAAGAGGGCAACCCGCATCCTGTGGTACATCAAACACAGTATAATCAGCCGGTCCAAAGAGGTGATTATCCTGATGTATTCAGTGTTGGTGTGGACTCACCTTGAGTACTGTGTGCAGTTTTCGGCTCCACAATTTGAGAAGGATGTGAAGGTCCTTGAATGTGTCCAGAGGAGGGCAACAAAGCTGGTGCCAGGGCTGGAAGGCATGTCCTATGAGGAGTAGCTGAGGACACTGGGTTTTTCGAGTTTGGAGAAAAGGAGGCTGAGGGGTGACCTCATTGCTCTCTGCAGCCTCCTGAGGAGGGGAAGTGGAGAGGGAGGTGCTGATCTCCTCTCTGTGGTATCCAGTGATAGGATGTGTGGGAGTGGTTCAAAGCCGCACCAGGGGACGTTTAGATCGGACATTAGGAAGCATTTCTTTACGGGGAGGGTGGTCAAATACTGGAACAGGCTTCCTAGAGAGGTGGCCAATGCCCCAAGCCTGTCAGTGCTTAGGAGGCATTTGGACAACGCCCTTAACAACACGCTTTAACTTTTGATCAGCCCTGTAGTGGTCAGGCAGTTCGACTAGATGATCACTGTAGGTCCCTTCCAACTGAAAATATCTTATCCTATCCTATCCTATCCTATTCTATCCTTTCCTATCCTATCCTATTTTTGACTTGCAGTAGTTTCCTATTAATTTTGGTTGGACGTTTGCTGGCATAGATTAATCTTGTTTGAAAGATTTCTTGGAGTTCTGCCGTAGAGTGATTTTGTGGAGGTGACTGAATTTCTCTGAGTTTCAAGACAATTTAATCATGAACATGGTACTAGAGGCTGCGGTTTCAAAACCGTTAAAGAACATTACAGAATAACAAAAATTGATGGAGATAGGGTATACAAAATATTTGGATATAGGTAAAATGGAGATGTATTTATTTGGTTTGGACTGTGTTTGTCTTACATGGGTTTGAGTATTTGAGAAGACTATGCTGCTGTTTTGAGTGCATACGGACTTTTGCACTGCAGTTGTATTGACAAGCACGCTTAAAGCATAGGATAGGTGCCTTTAAATCTAGGTAAATAAATGTGACAATCAAATTGAGTTTGCACACTCCCTATATGAAATGTTGACATTCCCTTTGAAACAGCTTGCATCATGCAATTTCTGAAACATTGCAAACTTCCTCCGTCTACAAGTAATGCTGATAAACAACGCCATATGAACTACCTCTGAATGTTTAAAGGAGGAGACAAGGTGACCACTTGAAATTGTTATCGACAAAAGCAGTAACAATATTGCTATTAAAAGCACAGTGCATCAGATAATAAATCTCAAATGTTTAGTAGAACCGTCAAATATACATTATTCTGGACTTCTGCTCAGAAATGTTTTCAGATCCTAACTTGGCACTGCTGTAACATCCCTGGGGCTATTTCATAGGGCAACGCTGGCGATGAAGTATGCAGAACTGTGCTTTTCTCTTTTCACCAGCCACAGTGAAGCTGAGATGACATTTAACAAAAGAAGAGAGATTCTTTGGGAGAAAATTAAAATGAGTAGAATTATACTAGGCTTATACTGTCTTTGCTTACAGGAAAAAACCCCCAAACCAATCAAAATCCTAATATCACTCCACTGGGAAAGGCATTCACTTTCTTTCCCCTTCCATGTCTCAACTTCAATATGTGGCAATTTGTCAGAGCAATTGAGCACCTATGAAGTGTTGCATTAGTGATAATTAAGGATTATAGCTGCAGCTGGTTTAGGGTGGTGGTGTTATGTTTTTGTTTGCTTTGGTTTCTTTTTTAGTCTTGGCTTTTAACCTTATGTGAGTTGTGAAGTCTACCCTTAAAACATCTGGGCTTCTTACTGAAACAATGGCATAGTTTCTGCAGTAATCTTGTATAATTTCTGATGAATGGTAGGGTACATTTAAGCAGTTCTAATGGGGTGAGCAATATTATTTTAAAGGGCTTTGATCATTACTTATCTTACAGCTGATTATAGGAATCTTGTTGGAAGCTTTCAAAGGATTTTTAATTTTGAATCTCTTTATGTCTTCAGCTTAGTGATGACATTAATTTCCCCTATTGCCTGTGAAAGGAAGCATAGTTTTGTTTCAGACGTTTTTTGTTCCGTGTGTCATGTCTTTTGTGCATGCAGATGGGACTGATTAATTCTGTGGCCTTACTTTTAAAAAAAACCCCAACCAATATCAGGGATGGTAAGCGTAACTACTTCTGCTAAAATCTATCAATAATGGAAGAAATGTGGTTTTTGCCTCAGAAACAAAACCGTTAACATGGCTTTGTGTATGAGCTCTGAGTTGATTATTTTTTCTCAGTTCATGAGTACTCAAGACCTTTTGTAACAGCTGAGCTTTTGCTAAAGGGAAATTCATTTTATGCAGTGATATGGCACAGGCCGCTTCAGCTCTTGAATCCTACTTAAATCTTCAAAATAAGGTTTAAGTGGTGTATAAACAAGGCATTAGCCTCCACCATAGGGTGAATTTCAACCTTTCTGAATTAGCAGTTTTCTTTCCATTTGACAATGACTGAAGAACACCTGAGCTTAAAAATTAAAGGTGAAGGAAGGATCATGCATAAATGATGGCATTAAGAATTATTATTGACATTACTCTATATTTAAATAGAGAAAGGCTATCAACTAATTTATATTACTTTCATTTATTAGGAATTCTGAAATAAGCATAGTGCTGAATATATGCATTTCAATTCTAGAGTAATTTCTTGCATGCAATAACATAAAGTTGATCTTGTACAGTTAGATCTATGTATTTTTTGTCTTTTTTGATAAATATTAATGAACAGTTTACTGAAACCAGTAAACAAATACAATTAAGACAGTCCCTTTTTCATTCTGCCCTTGTTGACATAGAGCCTGAATCTTAATTTCATTCCCTATAATGCACGGCAAAGCATCCCCAGTGCTGATAAAAAGTCACCTCCTGCACACAATAAGATCAGAGAGAAAATGTTAAAATTTTCTGAATGCTTTATTGAAGTTTTTTATTAGTGAAAAAAGTAAACAAGTGAAAAAAAAGTGCTCCAATTCAGAATTTAAGTAATTGACACGGTGTACCTTCAGTTTTCACAAATCACTTTGGCTAGAAAGTGTAAACATTAGAACAGCAACAAAAACAAACCGAAAAATCCCCAAAACAGAGCAAAAAAACCCCAGTCTGAAAACAAATACTTATTTTGGTACATGTACAGGAATAACAAGCTCATTTATCAGTTAAAAAAAAAAAAAGATATCAAAAATTAATAATAATTAAAACCTCTGAGCTTGTAAGCTGACAAAGAAGAAAAAAGTACCTTCACTATATAATATATTTATAAGAAACAGTTTTACTGACTCAAGCTTTCCATATTTTTTTTAGCCACGGATGAAGCACTTCAACTTTCACTTTGTATTAAGTAAAGCAAATCATGAGCATTTTCATGCCTTCATTTTTAATTTTTTTATTTTTCATTTTTTTTTCAGTGAAAGAAATGAAGTTAAAAGCTGCCTGGCCACAGGGGAAAAAAGTACTAGAATAAATGGCTGAACAAATACTTTCTATTTTCAAAGACAAGGAAAATCTTCCTGTCTGGTCAAGGCAGTCAAATCTCCCAATTTTTATTATTAATAAAGGTAAGGTAGGGATGTTTCATGCAGTCAAATTACTTTCCTGATTAAAAATAGGTCACAAGTTGCCCAGGTGCATTAGAAACAAGGAGTGGGCTGAAAAACACAATACATAGGATTTTAAAAGCAGTGGAGAAGGTGTAGATGAAATTTCATGAAAAATGTACTTTATTGTCTTTGTTTTCTTTCTGTGGCTTTGGATATTGCACTAAGAATAATAAAACAGTCTGTGTTCATTGGGAGGCATTGAGTTGGTATATGAAGTAAAATGGTAATTTCAAAATGGCGTGCTTATGGAAGTAATTTTTATTTTTTAATGAATGAAGAATCTAACATTGTATATAATTTTCAATAACAAATTCTCAGGCTATGTAAACTGATTGAATAAGCGAAACACAAACTACTTAAATAATTATAAAATACCTCTAATTCACGGCATTAATTGTGTGCCTCTGCTTCAGACTTTATTGTAAGTATACAAAAAGGAAGATTTAGGATGGACTGCAGCTTATCAGCTCTCACTAGACATATTTTAAATAATCTGTTTCTAAAGTTCAGCCATGAAACTACACAATAGATTAAGGCAGAAAATATATGGAAACTTCAGGGTATTGAATGTGAAAAAGTATTGGAAACAGCCTGTTGTGGAAATATTCAGACACAGCACTGAAGAGCTATAAAGGTAGTTTTGGTGGAGTCTGTGTAATTGTCTTCAGATGTTAGAAGTCAGTCACCACTTATTCACTAAACTGTGTGCTACAACATTTGCTGCTTTTTACCATGTTTGCTGTCTTCTGTAAGAAAAACATGTTATGTATGTTAAGTTCTTGTTTATAGGCTTCTATAGCTGCAGATTAGGATGTTATGAATTCTTGCTGTACTACAACCCACAGGGCTTCATCTTTCTCCCAAACACATGTGATGTAACTCATTTTGCTATTTCCACAGAACTAACACTTTTTCTCGTTAGACTAAACCATGAAGATTTTTATGGTTACAAACTGGTGATTTATATCTCTGACATACATTGGTTCTCTGCTTTTATCAGCTCTTAAATAACTTCTTTACTTCATCAATTCTGAGAGCTTTTTCAGTGCCTTTGTGCTTCGCAGGTTCTCTGACAATGACTATGAATAAAAATATGCCCTTGGACACACACACTCTTAGCCATTCTTAAAGCTAAGCAATAGTGAAAGAAGGAAAGGAATATGATAGTATCAGCAAATACAGCACCAAAATACTTTTTGCATAAGTTAAACTCAATTGAATGTCAACCTTGTAAAAATGTATGAGTTCGCCCAAGCTGACCTACTGTCAATATCATTCAAAAAAGACAAATAGACTTCTTGACTATATATGTTTACCTTGAAGATCCTCAGCATTTTCATGTTACCTGTCTATTTTTCCTGTCCTTTTTGTGCTTTAGTGATCAAACCTTGAAAGTAATACTAGATAATTTCTTTCACCTGTGTTCCTCAATGTACCACAGCATCAAATATCATAAGTTCTGAGTTCAAGGAGAAATCACTGGAAATACTTTTTATCCTGACATAAATTAGAATTCAAGTGTTGAGAATACAGTAGGATGAATTTTTTACGTATCACAACTGTCAAATAATATATATCCATCCATTGCATAGTGGTAGTGATTGCAAGCCACAGCAGAAACAGCGAATGTTAGATACTATGTCTATACGTGATC
This sequence comes from Ibycter americanus, assembly GCA_035590275.1. NCBI lineage: Eukaryota > Metazoa > Chordata > Aves > Falconiformes > Falconidae > Ibycter > Ibycter americanus. The sequence continues at coordinate 60,314,979 of JAVJGI010000014.1, read as the reverse complement.
TCATTCCAAAGGGATCATAAGTAAAATAAGAAAGACAAGAGAGAGTGGAATGTTATTAAACTGCTAATGCTCTTATAGAGTCAGCCAATCAAACTATAAAGCTTTTTTTTGCCTTAAACCACAATAGGTTTGAGCAGAGATTGTATTATAGGATTTATATTAAAATTATGTATGTATTAGTTTGGTATTGTTGTAAGTGACATGCATTAAGTAACTAAGCGTTATATCGAAAGTCATAAAATTGAGTCAATGTTTTCCACTGTGTCTGAGTCTCTCTGGTACACAAAAAAGGACAGTGACTACTTCATGGCCCCAAAGGCCAGCTGCGGTGGTACAAACTGTGCTTCAGCAGGTAAATTCTCTTACCCCCAGCCACAGGTGTTAGTATTAAATCTATTTATTTGGAATTGTCTGATCTCGAACCATGTCTGGATATTGTTTCTGAACATGCTGCTTGGCTAAGTCAGACTAGGTCAGGAACCATGCCAACTGTTTAACAGCGCAGAGTATTGCATGCCAGTGCTTGCGAAAGTAATCAATCTCTGTCTGCTGAACATAAAAGAAATGCAAGGAAATAATAACTGAAGTTCAGCATTTCAGTGAAGCCATCTAAAATTAGGAAGGCTGAACTGTGAGTAATTAGTGGCACATAATATGTATTGACACTAACCTTTTTCTTTTGTATTTGTGCATGTGCGTGCAGATATGTGTCTGTGCCAAATATCATTGTACAATACAGTAACTGAATTGATTCACATGATGGTAAAATTGTTATTTCATCTGAGCATGGTCTTTGACTTATAAGACTACCGTGCATTCAAAATATAACACTCTATGAATAAATCCACGATCTTTATTCCTCATTAAGTGTCAAAATGTGAGATTTTATTTCTGCTCACCGGCAGCTACCAGAAACTACTTAGCTACGCATTTGTAAGAAGTGCTTACGTTGCACCTTTTTATAGTAATTTACTTTTTACAGTAAATATCTCTTTGAGAAACTATAAAAAAAATATGTCAAGGTCATAAAAGCTTTAGCATTTTTAGTGTTCTAAATTCTGCTTATCATTCTGTTCCTGATTATAATACTTGTCATTCTTTTTACCTTATTGAGCTTTGTGATTGATTTTCCCTTTTGTCTATCTTTAATGTTACTAGTCTTCTATTGTGTGAAGTTTTACACCGTATGTTGATCTGCTATAGCTACTTGGAAATAAGTACCAAATAAACCTTCATCATAAGTTCAGTAAAAAATTAGATATGTGCTTATATGAGATACTGTAATAGAATTGTAAATTTAGAATCAAAGACCCTATCAATGCGTCCACATGTTCCATATCTGCCTGATAAACTTAGATATTGAACTATTCTGTTGGGGGGGAAAAAAGAACTAAAGAAACACGCTTCCCAACTGATTTGTCATGTTTCCTTTACACACTCTATCAAAACAACCTCTGCTCCTGTTGTAATAACTTAAGTATATGAAATTTTTGCATTAAAGCTGGTTTAATTCCATTTTAATTAAGAGTAATTATACATTTTTACACTTTGATTGGAAGACATGCTTTATTCTGCCAAGTTCTGGGTATCATTTTCTTTGAATGGACCAATAAATACATTAGCTGTGTCCAATGCTATGGTCAGAGCACTTATACGCATAGAAGAGGAAGAACTCACTAAGCCATATTACTTCAAGAAATTTTATCATACCAATGTTTCCCATGACAAGTTGCCATATGAACTGGATTTAAATTAAGAGCAACTGGATTTAAATTAATAGTTATAACTGTATCTGAAAAGTAGTCATGATTGCATAAGAGTCAACAAATAATTTTAATTCAGTAGCACAAGAAATTTTTAATATTTTTTCCACTTTTTAGGTTTTAATTAACAATGACAATGAGGATTATTTTTTACAGTTATTCCACCTCTGCTTGGAGATCACTCACTTTGAACTATCTCAGAGCAGTCAGATACAGTGTTGAACATATGTTAAGAATACTAGCACAGGCAAATTAATGGGAAATTAATCCAGTGTAAATTTCTTATGAATTCTTTTCTTATCTAGGGGGAAAAATGTTCATTTATTTATTTATGTATATTTAAAACAGCTGTTGAAACTATATTAGTTCTCTGTGTATTAGATCTACATTTTTTTGAAGCTTCTTGGCTCCAAGCCAGATCATGTTGTGTTATAGGTAAACCCATGTTTCATTGTGGGACTACTTTCTTGTTTGAGTACTAGTAAATTTTATTTGAATGATCTTTGACTCTCACATGCTACATTTTACCTCCTTTACAGACAATGAAACAGGCTAACACATAGGTCCAAACTTTAACAGAAAAAAAAAAATAATTGCTATGATACTTAAGGTTTCTCATAAGCCCATGTTTTTTCTCATGTATACCTGCTAACTTTAAATGTATGGACGGTACAGAAAATAAATAAATATGTATATTAAAAAACAATGCTAATAAATTATAAAATGTTGCCTGGTGATACAAGAACAGCAAATCCACTTCAAGGATCAGCATGTATACTGAAAGCCACCAAAAATGAAAGGCTGCTATAGAGACCAAGAAAAAGTCCGTAACTGTTCAGTGCTCCTCTGAGATGTATTTCATTTTTTGTTTGTTATTTTTTGTGGCTGGATATAAGATTAATCCTAGGACTACACATCTTTAAGTAATGTATATGAAATACATCTTCCGATATTCTCAAACAATGCTAACAATTTTTGCTGGCTATAGGAACACTTGAATTTTGCCATTTTCTAAAATAGTAACAATACTACTGAGTTTATCCTGAACAAATGAGATAAGTTAACATGGTATGAAGGGATGAAAAAAAGTTTTTATATCTGTGCAATATCTGCCACTACTTTTTATGATAACATGACAATACATGGTGTGGACTAGTTCTGGGTCATATGGAGCAGAATGATACGGCAAAGGGCTAGGAGCAAGGTCTCCTCAGCGCTAGGGAGTACACTGATTCCTACAGCACAGGAACCAACAACACTACTTCCCAAAGGCATGTTTATGTTGAGAACATACACATTCAGGTCACTACATGAAACACTGTGAGGGTAAGAGGGCATTAAAGGGAAATCTGTCTCATTCTCTCTATTCTTGCTAAAGGAAACACTGAAAAGAGTTAGTGTTCATTATACAAAGCTGGGGAATTCATCTTACCTAAATTTATTTAAAATTCAGATTAGCTGTCTTGTCTTTACTCAGATCAGTGGAGGCCTCACTGGGATGTGCCGTGGCATGTTGCAAAGCCTCAGCGTCTGTACTGCCTGCACTGGTTCTCTGGTGGGGCATACCATGGGTCTAAATTTACCCATGCACAAGGTTTCTTTGTAATGAAAACTGGGGTATATTCGTTGAGGAGAAGCAAGAGGGAAGCACTTATATACCCTTGGGAGCTAGTCTAAATGTGAGCACAACCAAGCACGCACCAAGCCCTGTGAATCTGGAAATGTTTACAGGTGTAATATCACAAATATAGCTTCTCATACTTGTTTTAGGTTTATTTTAGGATCAGCAATAGATAACCAGAACATTTGCGAAACAGAGGCTCACACCTTCTCCAGAGCAATACAAAGTAACCTTGAACAGAAGCCAGTTTTGGGGTTGGCTCTTGTTTTTTTGGCAAATGCAGCATAACAACAGAGATTTCTGGATTTCAGAATGGGTAAAAGAAGGACCAGTTCACACAACTTTCTGCTAGAATTCACGCAGTATTAAAGTTGTTCAGGATTAGTGAAGAGTAAAATGACCTCATGCTTCTTTCATCTAGTACATATGTTCACATGTCATACAGTGGTTTCATGACCAGGAAAGTCGTGGTTACAGTCCCTTTCACATTGTTCCTTTTTTACTAAGTGTGAGCTTTGGGCAGTCCTAAATTGCAACATGCATTTCAAGGAAGTAAAACTGACATTTTTTATGTAGTTTAGGTTTGATTTGAAGCACAGAATTCCTCAGTAATTGGAAAAAAAGAGTTTATAATTAATCCCTTAGGTTGTATTTAGCAATTGCAAATTTACAAGAAGTTTTAGTTCAGATCATCACAGGACTAATTTCATTGATCTTCCTGATTAACTGAAAAGTAAACTTGAAGGATGCTTTCTTTGAAAAGTTTCATTTAAAAATTAATATATATACAATTTTCATTGTAAGAGTTAAAGATAAATACAAGCTATTTGTTACACAACTCTTTTTTTTTTAAAAAAAAACCCTTCTTCCCTCTAGGTTCATTTTATCAATTAAACTTGTTATCTTATTAACACTTAAAACAGATTTTCCTGAACCGTAATGAAAGTATTCTTGCTAACGCTCACAGATGTTCTGTTAAAAGTAATGCACTCTTGCTCACTGTTAATGGAGTTCTATACAGTTATTACATTGGTGTCATTTGAATGAGGTGTTACAGTAACACCAATTTTATCTAGTTATTAATGTTTACCTAATTACTTCTAACATAACCAGAGATTGACTTTGGTGCCCAGGGCATATATTTAGTTTCTTCAGTGGCAAAAGTATATTTTTTTTAATGTCTGCATCAGCTCACTGACCTAATTCATGACACAGTCCAGATGGAAGAATTTGTATAAGTATATATTATTTTTTTACTTTTAATATTTTTTTTCCTTTTTGTGCACTTTCAGTTACATAATTATTTAGTTACCAGATAGCTCATGGAGACAGACTGTTGTCTCATCACATGAGACAGAAAGGCAATGTTTTGTGAAAATCATTATGTTGAGTTCCTTTACCAGAAGAGAAGCTGTATTCATGTCCTTGATTAATAATGAAATAATAATTAATTTTTCAGTCCACCATCTGATACTCAGCAATTGTTGAAAAGCATATTCGTTGTTCAAGTGGAAGTGTCAGATTGCCCATAGCTTGTCATGTTTCAGCCTCAGCTACAGAGAAAACTCTACAAGTTCAGTGCTGTTTTCTTTCCACTGCTTTTCATGGTGTAAAAAAATAGCATGTCTGATGCAATGGAAGAAAACTGATAGCCTAGAACTTGAAGGAAATATGTGCCTACTGTCATCTTCGCACTCTGTACATGTGAAGCTTAATCTCAGAGCCTGGCAGAAGACCCTCTCTACAATATTCTAAACTACTGAAGTGCCATGAAAGCTAGGACCTTTAAGAAACTATGAGCTTATGTTATACACTAACTAGTTATGCTCATCAGCCTGGTCAATACTCTGGAATACCAGAGAACATCAATATGGGGCTGATAATCTTGCACATGTCAGAGGCAATTTTGAGAACTTTATAAATGTGTATGTCTAGGTCTATTGGCATTAGTTATATAGTAATACAGTACACGCAGGTGACGTGAAGGTAGAATGAATTGCAGACCTGACTAATCCTAGTTGTACATTTTTTGTCAGCTAATAGTAGGGAAATTAATTGAATTGTAAAAGGCCATATTCTGCAATTTTATTGCATGTGTCTGGAAAGAAAATATCTTGACATTCAGGTACTTGTTCTTATACATTAACAGCAAGCGTGAAGAGCATGATGATATGACAACTAGTGAAACGTCCTGAACATGCAAGAAAAAAAAAAAAGAAGCACAACTATATTAACATCATTAATATTATATTTATACCTATATTCATGTGATGCATAAACTACATATTTCTTATTAGGAAAAGCAATAAGGTTCCCAACCATCTGATCATTTAAGAAAAAAAAAAAACAAACCAAACTCAATTCACATTTCATTTTCTCTTTTCAGAGAAGCACATGCTATGAAAGAGTCCTATAAATTAATGCATTAACCCAATCAATTAACACTGGACAATGAGATCTTTTGTGTGGAAGGTAACCAACCACCTTGAAGCTGACATCCTCAACTGCATACCTGAATCTTGAAACTGATGGAAAAAGATAGGACTGATGGGAAAGAGTAGCAATGATCTACTCTACCTTTGTCAATCTGGCTGTGGAAAAAAAAAAGAAAAGTATTTTCTGTCCCAATTGACCCAGCTACCAGAAAGAATAACTGGAAAAATACCCAGAATCTGCAAAAATTTACAGTCTTTCGCTAAATCTAAAGGCTATTAATCTGAGCATGAGCACTAGTCTGGGAGGGTATTTTACTGTTTAGCAGTCAGGGGTACTCCAAGCTACCAGAGGGCGATGGAGAGTAGCTAAAGCTAATGGGAGCATCTGACCATGCACCTACTGTAAACGGAAGGCTGACCATGATCTAGTAGTTATTATGCCTTAGATCAATCCCAGAGGGCTAAAGTGTGGATTTTATGCTAGTCTTAGTTAAATGGAAAATATGTGAAGATACAATAAGCATACCTAAATCACTATGTCACATTTTTAATTACGAATTAATTGTAACTAAAAGGCAAATGGAATTCATATCCTGTTCTTTCATGGGTCACATGGTTATGATGAACAATATTAATTTATTTGTGTGAAAAAGTCTTGGTTGGTGTGACATACCCTTTCCTCATTTGCCTTACATATTGGAAATGCACCAGTTTGAACATCTGAGTACTTGGCCCAATGTTTATGGAAATGTAGATTTTGTGACACACAATTTGCTCCAGTGATACCCTATAAATTTCAATAAATTACTTTGTTCCAAAGACTTCAGCAACGTGAATAAGTATTACAAATATATATATACTTACATATATATAAGGATTAAAGTATTACAGCAATGGAATATATTAAGGTATGTCAGTTGAAGATCTGCCCCCTTTATTTCTTCTGGCAAAGATAATTGTGTTGCTCTTCCTTTACCATGCCCTTCCTGCGCCTCCTCCCTTTGGGTTGGATTGTGGCCATGCAGAGTGAATAACAACACATAAGCACATTGTTTATTTAAATAGATTTGTGTAGTTAAGTACATGACCTGTGATCTAGAGCTGAGAAAAAAAGAATTAAACTCTGATTTCTAAGTGTTCTGTGAGATAAATCAGCCATCACTCCAGGACCCAGCCAACACAGATACTTTTATTTGTGCTTACCACTTCAGTTTGTTTGAGTATTGTGTTAATAGTTTATACTAGTTTTTGATGTCTGTGTACAGTTAGCATTTTCACCAAATGAGAAATTATGAAGTTATGCACTCTTTGTTATGAAGCTACAGTTTTCACTTAAAGCAATGAAGTGCTACTTACTGTAAGAGATATACATTAAGGATCTGATTTTCCCTTCACTTACAACAGGTTTCACACCAAGGTAAATTCCCTTTCTTCAGAAGGTTTCTTAATAGTTTATGTTACTATCACAATTCAGTCCTCCTGGTGCTTCTGAACATGAGTATGTTTACACAAAACACATTCTCACAGATTTCATCAGGGCTACCTTCATGTGTAAAGATACTCAATATCAAAAATTTTTTATCAAATCAGTCTTTGAGAAGCAAGTTGCATTCTCTTTTTGGTTTGGTTTTGGATTTTGGGGTTTTTTTACATTAAATTTTTTTATGACAGTGTGGTCAGAAGCTGGAAATGTGCTAAATACTTGATTATAACACACAAGTTTCGTTTTTCCTGTAGACATTTTTAGCTTACAGCTGCTTGAGTCCTTCATGATTTTCAATCTTTTATTTGTAACTTCATAATTATTTAACCACTATTTGCCTTTTAGAGTATTTTCATATGGAAATGCAGACATAAAAGGTAAACTAAGGAAAAGTAGGAAATTGTTTCCAAGTTTATGTTGCATATAGCACGTATTGTTTTCTATCATTTCACTAAGTGAACTGTTGTGATAAAAATAATCTAAGACTTATCAGCATTCTGAAGTACTGATTTAAAATTTAGTAAATTGTTATAAATTTTAAATAAATGTAATTAAATATTTCAGAAATGACAGAAAAGGTTTCTTTTTATTGGAAAGCTTGCAAGTTAAGATATAAAGGTGGACATCACCTTTTAAAATAAAGTGGTTCGTAGGACTTTGTAAATATCTTACTAATTCAAAACTATAGTTGTAACTTTATTTTTGTTGTTATTTATTTAATAGTTTTGTGGTTGCTTGTTTTTGTTTTCTGTTTCCTTTGCTATCTGTATTTAAGTCTGTAAAAGCAACAGCTCTAAGAGTGAGAGGAAAACTTTCATTTTCAGAAGCTAAGGTAAAACTAACTATATAATCTTGTTGATTTTAACAAACTCTTGTTCTAATTTTATAATTTGTGTTTGTTCATTTAACTCAGTGGTACTTATTTAGTGGGATGTGGCTAACACTAGTGCTTATGTATTGCTGCCTAATAGCTTTGCTGTGGTAAAGCACTGACTGAAGGCTTGGAGTTGATGACCTTCCAAAGTTCTTGCCAACCTAAGTAATGCTGATTCTGTGATGCACTCTCCTGCTCCTTGCCCTGAGAACTAGTAGAACAGCACACATGATTTATCTCTCTCCTCTATTCCATAAAACATGTCTGACCCATACAGCCTAACAGGTCTCTGACTCATACTATAGCCCATACTGTGCCTGAACATTATGTGGGACACAGTTGTTTTCCAAAGGCTAAAACCTTGCCTAACCATGCAGTAATATGTAAGCACGTATGGAGAGTTGCGTGTCCAGGCCAGTGTTAGAGACTTTGCCTTACCCCCCCTGATTTTTCTGGTAGAGATGCCACCTCTGCTGCCAAGGCCATAAAACCACAGGTAACAAAATGTGAGGAATGGGGTACAAGACCGCTCGGACAGTAAAATGTAACAGATACCTGAAGTATCAATTACATATGTGAAGAACAGGCAAATCCAGGAACATGGGAGAAACAATGGCACTGTGAAGTCGATAAAGGAATTAATGGACATAGAAGAATCTAAAAGAAATCACAGCTTGGTGGAAGTGGACTCAATCAGTGGATATATAGTGGATTGTAATCTGTTAAGATCCTGAGTACCATAGTTACTGAGTCTATATTGATAAGAGAAATAGAACAGCTGTTGACTCATCCTTGGAAATAATAATAAAAAAGTATATTAAGATTCTGTATGGTATTTAAACTGGAATTTCAAGTCTAGATTAATGGCATTGAAGATGGTCATTGTACTCTTAATAAGAACCAATAACACTGAACACAAACAGGTAAGTATAAAACCTTGGATATTGAACTGCTTTCATTAAATATATATATATATATATTGCCATTTAATTTTTAAATCTAAATTTAAGTGTGTCCCTCATACATGTGTGAAGACCAGCAAAACAGAACATTAAGACTTAAAAATATGAGTAAAGCCAATATTCAAATGTTAGAAGTAATTTTTCTTCTTTATTAAATATTAAAAATAATACCTTCTGTACTTTGGTTCCAGCAATCAGAGAGGGGCTCCCACCATGAAATACTTCAAGAGATTTACTTTGACACATCAAATTAATTTCATTTTTGAATCCCTGACTATCCACTACAAAATTACAATAAACGTCCCTGAAAGAGAAGGTGGCAGAAAGAAAGAAGACCTGAATATCGACAGTTCCCATTACCCAAGTAATTCTTATTCTGTTTCCATGAATGCTTGAATTTAATCTGAGTCATTAGGCAGGTATTTTCCTTCTTTTGTACTTTTTTGTGTTTATACTTATTAAATAGATACACAGGTCCCTTCAAGGAAGAAAGCTGGAAAACCTTAGACACTAAGAAATAGCTTTCTTTTACAGTTGCATACATATATTTGTTTCATTTCCATTTTATGCCAGTAGAGATGAAAGCTATTCAGCAGTAGCACAATAACTGGAGAGAAAAACAGGCCTGACCTTTAAAGAGCAATGCATGACTTCTTTGGAAATCCAATTAAACACTGGCAAACTCATGTTAATATTAACTGTCTAGCTGGGAACAGCTCTGACTGTGGTCTGCAGAACACTTGCTGTTATCCTGAGGAGGGTTAGCTGCAGTTGCGTGGTCTTGGATGGCTTCTGTAACACACTGCTAAATCATATCAACACAATCCATAGATCAGTTAAGGACTTGCCAAATGTTTGGACTCCTGTGAAGTTGCTTTGGCTCCTATGGAGGTGTTATATGCTTGTAACCAAAACGGAGTGGGGTATATTGTTGCTAAAAGCTGGGAAGAAATAATTCTTTGTGCCAATGACTCCATCAAGATTCATTACATATTAGGATAAAGATTTCTTACCTTATTCATAGTAGCATATATGTACACAAAATATCAGACGTTGACAAAACTGATGAAAGAAAGGTATTGATTTCTGTACTAGGTGTCTGATTTGGGGAGTGATTATACAATCATTGGCACTTTGCCAAATATGTGTGTGTAATATATATGCGCCAAGTGGGTTACACTTTTTCTGGTTATAATTTTTAAAAGTTATATCTTTTTTATTATGTTATATTTTAATATATATTAAACTTATACTAAAATGTTAATATTTTATTAAGTGAGGCACTGAATCTGTTATTGTAACACTGCAGTTTTAGGAATGACAACTACAACAACGAAAACCCAAGAAAACAACTTCAAGGTGTTTTGACTCTAAGTATTCCAAGATACAATCGTGGATCTTTGCAGTTTTGATTTAAACATTGCATCCTGAGATCTTCCAAGTATTTTGCTTTAGAAATTATTCCTACCTTCCTGGTCATTTGTATTTTCTAATCCATCAACAGTTATCCAAACTGCTGCATCCATATGCATGCCCATTTGATACAGTTTCAGCATTTAGAAAGTGGTTGCATGACAGTATATTGCTTCTAAGCTGTTATCAACACATTTATAAGGTGTGTTTTATGGAAAGCCTATCTGACTGGCACTGGTGTTTGGACAGTTTTTTCACTGAAGAGACTGGTTAGCCCATGCCAATTTGTTTGCTGTAGGTTCAGTTTGTCTGCAAGGAAACTCTTCTTCATTGGCTAAAGATGTTCTTGGGCAAATAAAATCCTTACCGCTTAGCAGCCGCCTAGAACTTACTATCACTGAAAAATGAATACTTTGGAATCAAAAGGAGGATAACTTCTGCAACAGGACCCTTCAACCATGGAGCACCTGTGGCTAAGTTTCTGACAGGATTTTTTGGATTCTGCAAAAATCTGAGATATTCTGTGTTAGTATAATTCCATGTTAATTTCAAGAATTTGGCCCTGAGGTAAGGTCACATAGACGAACACCATCTGATGTTGAAATAAAATTTGGTGGATCACAATTAGGCAGAATAAGTAGTGGTGATTTTGGGGGCTTGGTTGTTTTTTGGGATTGGGTTTATTATTACTATTATTATTATTATTATTATTGTGGCTTTTATGGGTTTCTTTCTTTGTTTCTTTGTTTTTCCTTCAAGAAATATTCAAATTCTTGTACATGTTAAAAAATTTCTTATAGTCTATTTACAAAAGAAGCTTTCTTCATTTTCTTTTTTTTTTTTTTTAAATTTAGTTAGTAGGGATGAATCATGACACTAAGCTTTAGCCATCTGAGGTGTCAGACATCTAAATGTGCCACAATATAGTTGTAAACTTGTCTATAACTCTAACTGGCCACAATATACCTGTAATTCATATATTTGCAGTGCCAGAGTGTTTTCATAGAGTGCACTGAAAGTTCTAGTCTGGGTTAATTCTTCTGTCTTGACTGATTGGATAGAACAAATAACATGAAACCAGATAACCTTAGCTACTATATTTATTGTTTAGCAGTATTAGTGTATTTCCATTTAATTTTCTCTCATTGTGTCTAAAAAAAATATAATTACAATAAGGTACCTGTAAGATTTATGTGGTTTTGTTTTCCAGCTCTCCATTTCCTTACTAATATGAATCCTATTGAAATAGTCTGACATTTGGCAGAATCATAGTAAGCTCAGAAATAAAAGTTCAGGTCATAGGAAAGGAAAGATGAGATGTCAAAAAAATTCCAAACTGAACTTTTTTCTGAAAAATGACTCTATAAATATTTAAATATTTTTAAAGCAAAAAAATCCAGGAAGAAATTATGAAGGTTATTTTGGAATGTCAATTTTTTATTCCAATACAAGATGAAAGGTAATTTCAGAGATATTCAAATTTTCAATGGAAAAGAAATCCCAGGACCTTTTGTACAGGTCTGGCACACAAATAAACCAGCATTGTGGTTTAACCCCAGCTGGCACCTAAGTACCATGCAGCCACTTGCTCATTCCCTCTCCCTGGTGGGATGGGGAGGAGAACCAGAAAAAGGTAAAACCTCTTGGTTGCAATAAGAACAGTTTAATAGTTGGAATACAGTAATAATAATAATAATTATATTAACGTTGATAACAACAACAATAATAATAATGAAGAGGAGAGGGAGAGAGAGATATAAAACCCAAGGGGAAAAAAAATAAGTGATGCACAGTACAATTACTCACCACCTGCTGACTGATGCCGAGCCAGTCTCCGAGCAGCGATTGGCAGCCCCCAGCCAACTCCCTCCAGTTTATAATACTGAGCATGAAGTTCTATAGCATGGAATACCCCTTTGGCTAGTTTGGGTCAGCTGTCCTGGCTCTGTCCCCTCCCAACTTCTTGTGCACCTGCTCTTGCACATTGGCAGAGCATGGGAAATTTGAATAATCCTTGACTTAGATAGAGTAAGCACTACTTAGCGATGACTAAAACGTCAGTGTGTTGTCAACATTATTCTCATACTAAATCCAAAACACAACACTGTACCAGCTACTAAAAGGAAAAATAGCTCTATCCCAGCTGAAACCAAGACAACCAGTTTTAATGTAATTTACTCTCTAAACATACAATGCCTACTCATGCTATGAATCTATTCTCTTTATTTAACTTTCACATTTTTTACTGATTTACTTCTTCCATTACTACTCATCTATTTCAAATATGAGAAGCATCTCTCTGCATTCTGCTACTATTCTTGCTCTACAGGTTACTTTTTTGCAGATTAGTAATTACTAATATTGAGTCTTTTTAAGCTTATATATATATATATATATACATATATACATATATATATATTAGCTGTAGAAGTGAGATGAAGGCAAATGTTATTACTTATGAACAGCATTTCAGACCAGAAGTCTGCATCTTCAATTAAAATGTTGTTGCAGTAGCACTCCCTTGTTTAAATAAACAAAGGATTACTTTCTCTCAAAAGTAAGAAGCTTTTTAGAAGGTAAGAAAGAAAAAGGTGGAAGTCTAAGTTGAGCAGCACCTTCTGATGCTGCACCTCCTGAAGAATATGAGAATAATGTCAACATGGATCCTTTCTTAGTGGTGTTCAAAAGTTGGTGTGGCAAGGTGATCAGCAGCCATAGCAGATGTGTGTGAGTCAGTGCACACACAAGTATCTGAAAATGGATGTGGAAGACTTAATCCTAATGAACACTGAAGACACTTGTCCAGATTTCTAGATGTATGTGATTTATGGTCCATATTATGTCAGAGCCTAGGATTCTATGCCATGGTTAGAATGTTTGTCTCTAAAATACACTTGTAAAGTTTCTGGCCAATGTGATTTAAAATGGTTTTTACGCTATATAAGGTGCAGAAAATTGGATTCATAATGGAACCATACAGAAATTCTCTGCTATTTGGAGATGCCAGTCATGTTTATACGTAATGAAGTGCAGGTGACATTACAATAATGGATTATTTAGGGTGAAAGGCAACAGAAACTTCCCAAAACCATAGACAAATGCTGATGGGACTTTAGGCTTACCCTTCATTACTTCATATTATTAGATCCATTCTTAATAAAAGATATCATTCACATAACCTGAGGTCTGTGATTTCACAGTGGAGACCAAAAGGATATCACTTTCACAGTCTCAGTCCATACCTCATGGTTAGTTAGTGGCAGCCAATTCTATTATTTCCCTAGTGTACGCTTCCACTAGCATTCTTGAGACATTTCTCTGCATTCATGAAAATATCATCACTTTGCTACCAATAAAGAAAACAAATTATACAATTTCTTCTTACATACCTGCAGTCTTTTGCACAGATCTCCTTTCCAGGCATAATTTAAATGTCACATATCTAAAGGTTTCCTCTTCATTACCATGTCACCATCTTCCAATAATACTGGATCAAGGTTAAGATGCATGAAATAAGAAATAGGACTTTCCTTGGTTTTCTCTTCCTGTTTCTCCTGAGAATCTTTTCTGTTTTAATTAATTCCACATGCATATTATTAGTGTTCATTTTTCCTTTAACTTCAGATTTCGTGAACTATTAATCTGATGAGCAATTTTTCTGTTGGAAATTTTCTTTTAGAAAAAAATCTTCCCACAAACATTCTGAAAGAAATAGCCAGTTTTAAGCTTTCTTGCTTGGATGGATGCAGTCTTGATACACATTTATTTAAACAATTCTGCATTTTATGGTAGGTAGTAGAGAACCCATCAAATAAAATACAATAAAATAAAATAAAATAACCAACCAAAACCTCCTGGAATAACTAGTCACTCTGAAACATTGACTGCATCTTCTTTTAAATACAGTTTATTTGAATTTGAATTTTTTTAATTTTTAAATACAGACACCATTTGTTGGACTCTGACCATTAGATTTCATTGATTTCTTTAGGCATGTCATGCCATGTGCAAATCTAACAAGGTATTTGTTGGTTTTCCAAAATGTTACATGGCTTTTTTACTTTAGCGCAAAAGACAGTTTATATAGGAAAATCATATGCATGATATCTACCAAAAAGATAGTGGTGCTTTCGGAAATAGTTATTTTCCTAAACCATTACTGTATATTTTTGTGTTATGAAGGATAATATGTAAAAACAGCTATTTGAACTGAGGCAAAGGATTCATTTGCTATAGGGTCTGTGTCTGATATGTCCACTGGTACACTGTTAAAGAATTTAAGCAGAGGACAGACAGGGAAAATTCCTAAGCAGAGTTTTGCCACTTCCAGAAATCCACAATAAAGGTTTCCTGAGAGCGAGGATTGTATTCACAATGAACTACTTATGCATTCATACTTCTTTTTTGTCATCCAGAGTCTGCTAGTTCCACAACTGTACATGGCATGAAAACAGATATTATTATGCATGTAGTAAACATAGTGTTCTAATATTTTATTTGATTTCCTTTTTGGTCCTTTGTTGTCAGAAGTTGTGACCAAATATTCCTTATTCACCCTTTTGAATCTTTAATGATTTTATGTTCATCTTTCACATCCCATCTTTGATCGTCCTTGTCATGATTCTCCCAACTTTTTTTTTAAAGATACTCTGTTAGAGAGAAGGTGATCAGAACTACCAATAGTATTCAAGACAGAAACAAATTATAGAATACATAGCAGCAGCTTGCTGACATTTTTGGTTTATTTCCAATTTCTTTCCTAACAACTTCTAACATCTCTTTCCCCTTTTGATGGCTTTAAGCACGGAGCTAACGTATTTAGAGACTCCACAATAGTTCCAGTATCTTTTTCCTGAGCAGCGATAAGTAATTTAGAGCTCCCTAATTCTTTTCCTGATTTAGCCCTGATTTCAAATACTAAATTCAGGGTTTCTTTCTCTTCCTACATTTGCTCTAGACTAAGACAAGGAATGCATTGACACTTAGATTTATGCAGTATCATAGAGGGTCACATCTCTTTTTTGGCTCAATCCGTTTGGTAAATGTCTTCTGTTAACTTTTAATAATATTTTAATTGAATTTGTTTAACTTTTTATGGGTCTTAAAGTATGTTTTGTTTGCATAATAAACTATAATACCATAAATATTTCTATCTTTTTTCCTCCATGTTTATCTAAAATAACCTTCACACATCGAGCTAAATCTTAAGGGTAGAGCAACTGTGAGATATGTTAAATCCAAAATAAAGCAAGGGCAGAACTCCTACTGTATTGGAATTTTAAAGTGAAAAATATATAAAAATTTGTGTGCGTACATATATGTATATATCTATAAAAATACAATGGCTTCAGAAGAGGCTGCCTTGTCTGTCCTGAGCCATGCCTGGGTATTTCCTAATAGTATTACTGCATTGTAGTCTAAAATTCTGCAAGGGATCAAGCTGATGTTTTAAATAGCATGGATGTTATGCTATTGATTAGTTCAATTCACTGGTGTAGACTTAGCTGTAACATCCTCATGAGGTGTCAGTATACCAGAGTTACAGATGAAAATACCCAGCTGCCAGGACAGGTAAGAAAATCATGTCTTTCTGAAAATCCTGGTGGTTTTCTGTGGGTTCCACTTTGGCCAGAATTTGCCCTAATCACAGATTAAGATATGTTAATTTTACATATATTTTATGTGTGCATGTTGTAGTCGGAGTCCAACTTAGTTAGCCTCACACGGGGCACCAATTGTCACAGCACAGGCAGGTTAGTGGGCTGTAATAAGGCTTTTACCCTCGGTCAGCTTCTACTGTCCGTGCTGTGACTCTTTCCTCCAGAGGCCAGGCCAGACCACACTACTCCTCCTCCACCCAGCCCCTCTTCCTACCACCCTCAGTGCTATTTAACTACCTAGTAGGAACAAGCTACAGCTGCACATCGTCCATGTCAATCAACTCACTGCCTTCGAGGCAAGGCCACAGCTGCATATTATCAATGCTAATCAACCTACTGCCTTCATTCCTCTACAGGGGCGTATATATATTTATATAGATACAATATATTTTTCCGCAGATATTTCATCTGGGGAAAACAGTAGACAGAGGGGATTCATAACCTCTTATCAAAATCCCTAGAAGTGTTCAAGGCCAGGCTAGATGGGGCTTTGAGCAACCTGGTCTAGTGGAAGGTGTCCCTGCCCATGGCAGGCGGGATGGAACTAGATGAACTTGAAGGTCCCTTCCAACCCAAACCCTTCTATGATTCTGTGATTCTATGTGCACACTCCCAACTCCTCTCCAGTCTATGTGCACAAGTCTCAACCCCCTTTTGGAGGAGCATGACAGTCTGGCCAGTTTGCAAAATATAAATACTTTGCAAACATCTGATCAAAAATTGAGAGAAATTATAAGGACACACAAAAGGGGAGGTAACCAGGGCAGTACCTAGCACTTTGTTTCCACAAAATGTCCCTCAAAGTACATAAAAAAATGTAGCTATGAAAGTATTAAACATCTAGGAATCTTATTTAGAGAGATTACTGGGTTCTCATTTTGACTCAGAAAAGAAGAAAAGAGCATTTGCTCATACTTAAGCAAGTGTTTAACTTAAGTGCGTACCAAATGCTTATTAACACTGAGGAATCCACGATTCTGCTTTCTGTTATACTCCTGGGCAAAAGAAATCATTTAGAAATATTCTTCAGCACCTTTCAATTTAAAAACACTTGATAAAAGGGTAGCGGAGTAACTTGAGCTGGGACATTGATGTTATGGTGAGTTTGAATTGCAGACGGAAGTCATGAATTAGCTGAAAGTTCCATCTACCTGTCACCCTTGATGGCAGGTATGAGGGGCTTGGTTTAACCCGAGATCACCTTGCAGCTCTTACATAGGATGCATTGTGTAGCTTTACAGCCAGACGACGCCAAAGCCACACACCCTGACATGCTGATAACAGTCTTTCAAATAGCCACACACACACAAAAAGGGCTTAAAAGCCTCTCCTCTCTGCTCTGACACAGACTCATTTTGCTAAAGACAGTCCCTGAGTGGCAGTAACTTTGGTCAACGACTTTAACATGAAGAAGTAAGAATATAAAAAAGTTGTTGACAGAAGCGTGACTTCCCCCTATCCAATGGTACAGGATTAACTAGATACTGCACCTCCAACCAAGGTGTCTATTTCCATTGGTCTCCCTCCTAAAAGAACACATATTTTAATTGGTTTGGATTTTTTTCCCTCTTCCCATTAATAATTCCTGATAGATACTAAAGTGGAAGCTGGGTCATGTTAAAATTACTTGCATGGCTTAAGCCTTCCATTATTGTAGTGTTGTGACTCCAGGTTTTCTGATTGTTTTCACAAACTGATAACAATTGATTGCTGCCTGAAGGTCTAGATATATTTTGGTTGTAGCACAAAGGCAGGTATAACGTTGACAGAATCGCCGCTACACATCACTGGAAAAGAATGCAGAGGTGAATTTCTCACAACAACGAAGTCCAAGGGAAGAAGATCGAGAGAAAAGACAGGGAGGAATTTTGACAGTGTGTTGCACTGAAAACCTTAGATTTTTTTCCATGTTACCTGTGAGGACAACATACAGAACCACAGAAGAAATCAGAAACTGACTTTTGGAACCATTTCGGCAGTGCCAATGGCATAGTATATATACCCACAGAAAGGTACAAAGGCCTTTCCTCCGCTGCACAGGGGATCACACGGCACAGCCCAGCACAGCACTAGCCATACACCCTGCTTGCGAGTGGGAGGTAACGCAGGAAGCGAAGCGTTCAGCGTCAAATCCGCTTCTGCGACTTCTATTTTGTTTTACTCCAGGTGAGCTCTGCCGAGCCCTTCATCCACCCAAGAATCTTTTATTGATGGTCCCAAATCAGGCCAAATCCCAAGTGCGGGATCACATTACTTGCCTGTGGCAACTTGCAGCTGTTGGCACCAGCCTGCTCACAGGAGTCTTTAAAAGCAAAAAGTCTTTGCTGTTTGCCTTTTCAGGTTACCTTGACAGATGTTTTACAAACCTTTTGAGACAAATTAGGCATAGTCACCTTATGGGTTGGATCCAGACAGCATGCTGCCAGTTGGACTCACTGAACTCCTGCTTGCGTAAAGTAAAGGAAATATTAAATGAGTAACTATTCCCAGTTTGAATGTTTTCCACGTGCCATTGAAATCCACGTAGAATACTAGGTAAAAACGCACTACTTGGTTTGGGGTGAGAGGAATAAAATCTCATTTTTCAATCTTAATATTAACATACCTATGTACATTTGGAACTTAAGGGACCATGTTCACAAAATGTCTAGACTACATAGCTCAGTTACAATATGAGTAGTAATACAAACATTTATCAGATGGTATCATTGAAACCATATTTAGTTGTTGTTTAGACATAAAGTAAGTGGAGATAAATATATAATACAAACACATATGTGATATAACTGATTTATTACAAAAAATTGTCATACTTCTGAATGATATTCTCTCATTGCCTGTTCTATAGTGAGACCAAGTTTCAGAAAACATGCGAATGCTGTGTAAGAAAAAGCAGTATCTTATGATGTTTCAGAAGAAAAATAAAATTTGTTTATTTAGCAATTCAATTTAAGATCATGAGTGCTCCTTTGTCTCAGCCATCTGGAATGCTGTTCAGCCTCATGGTAGTTGCAGGATTTACTATATTACCTGAAATTTTACATTTTCTCGTTTAAATTATTATATTGAGCTATACTGTAGAACAAGAATCTAAAACGGTAAGTGTGACTTTGGTACATGCTTCTTCACATTTTATTTCTTAGGCTTGTGTCCTCGCCATTACCTTCTCTCTACTCAACTGCAATCTGCTATCATGACTTTTTATTTCTGCTAAAAATGCTTCTGACATTATTTCATTTCAGAGTGGGCATATCTAAGCAGTGGAGTATGGGAAGCGAGAATTTGATTCCTGTTGTGTATGCCTGCATTGATCTGCGCAGTTCTGTGGAGATACCTGAGCTACTGTGACACAACCCAAGCAATGTAACAATGTCAACGTGTCGTTGTGCCAAGGCTAATTAACTTCACTACTTGTAAAGATCAGGTACAACAGCTGTGTAGTGTATGCAATTTCTTTTAATACATGGAAATTGATACCACCCTTTTTGGAGGCTAGAGCTTCATTCAAAATATCATATTCTGTAGTGATTTTTCAAGAATGAACATTGCTGTCTCACTAAATGTAGTATTTATTTGTGTGGCTCTTCTCTTACAAGATCAGGGAACAAGGGACAAATTCAGCCAAGATAAAGTGATATTCAGACTAATATCACCACATGACCCTGAATTATTCAATACACCTATAACCAACAACCCAGGACTAGCCTGGATATCACTAACACAGAATGAGATTTCACAGTATAAACACACCCTGAAAGACTCTCTGTTAACACCCAAGAAAAGAAAATGGATGTATCTTCCCGGAGTGGGGTAGCAAGTTCATCTTGGAGCTGGGAGAGAGTCTGGCTCCTGAACTAACACTCTGATTCTGTGTCTCAGATGAAATGCATGACACATTTTCAAAACATTTAGAACCAAAATAAACAGCTGTTCAAATTACTGATTATACTCTTTTTAACCAGATGGCTAAAGTATCCCCTTCTCCCTTCTGCTGTAAGTGGCACTCAGATTAACGAGATATTTATTAAGAAACAAATTTTCATTCCTGAAAAATCATTACAGAAGATGTATAACAGAATTTTGAATTAATTCTGTATCAGCAAGGGTGGTATCATTTTCCATGTAGTAAATGAAAAAGTGCTAGTTTTACTGTTTTTCCTTTAAATATATTAATTTTCTTACCTTTCTGTTACTTTTTTTTCTTTTTTTCATTGTGTTTCTTAGCTATTTGACAATAGGGGACTGATTTTGTTTTCCTCAATGCTAAAGTTTAGAATTCATAATAATTTATATTGTTTTAGAGCATATTTTACAGGAACATCATAATGAATCAACTATTGTGAAAAGTAACTTTGGAAAAGGAATTTGATTTTAAATGCATAAAGTATTAATATTTACTTCTCATTATCAAGCTGGGTGGAAAGAGAGCTTTAGATTAAAGCAGCCATTAAATACCCCGAGAAAGAGACCAGTAATATCCCAGTCTAAAAATACCATTATAGGTCATTGATTTTTGTGACCCTTGTACATGTTTAGTAGTTTTCTTACTCATCTAGTATTCCTCCATAAATTGCACACATTTATACTCTTTAAAAGACCTGAATTTCCTATTTGTTTTGCCTCAAAATCAAAGACCTAACTGAACAGTACACCTGAATATTACAGCTTGGTTGCCCTTGGTCTGTGAGCATGAATAGGTCTGAATGGCATTTTTTTTCTTGAACCACCTAGTTTCATTTTGAAACATTGGGAAGTGGGGTAAATATAGGGAAGATTGAGAAGGACAAGAAATAGAGAAAGGAAAAACAAAAGTAAATAGAGAAAGGAAAAACAAAAGTAAATATTTGTTTAGAATAGATAGTGTACTCTGGTAAACAAATCAGCAATCAGCTTTGATGCCTGACATATGTGAGATGTGGGTAAGCCTTATTTTTCCCACTTCAGAAGCAGAAAAAATCTGGTTAGTGCATTTACCCACTCTCTCCATGCACTTGCTCCTGTTTATGCATGAGTATATGAATGGGAGTAGCAGCCTTTTTGTGACTATTTTTTCCCTCAGTACTTTCATTAGCTGCACAGAGAAATAAAGTACTTTCGCTCTCTTTTCTCTCTAGACAGCAGAAATAAAATGCAAATGAGTCCAAATAGAAGCACTGAGTCCTAAGATTATATCAGTTTCCTATTTCTTCACCAAACACCATAGTTTCTGTGCTATTAGACAAGAGACTGGTTTATGTGAGCTCCTCATTGCACACAGAAATTATTTTTTGCCACTTAAATTATGCAAAAAGACCATACTATGAATTTATGCAGAACCCTGTACAAGTCATACCAAAAATGTACCCTTACAAGTATCTGTAGGAATATTTGTGTGGTTATGATTCATACTTTTTCTTCATCCCACTACTTTCCTTAAAGGAAATGCCACAATAATTTTACATTGTGTGTGTTATAGCTAATGATAATTTATTATCGGCAACTAGTTAAAGATGGAGAAATCTATAACAAAGATTCAGTCATTCACCCATGTCTGGGTGTCCATCCAGACATTACCTATACAAAGGTAAAATGTAAATATATAATATAAAGTTACAAAATACTCAATCACCTCAGTTGTTATCATCCATAGATGCACCACATAGATTCATATAGATGTATCATCCACAGAAGATATACTTCTTCAGTTCATACTTGCTTTTCTAGTAGGTTTTCCAAGAAGTTATCTAATTTAGGTTCTTTATTTTTCTAGTGTGTAAATCTGTCTTAGATTATGCTAAATAGATCCTATAAAAAAGTACTTAAATTATTCTTTACTGACATTACTCTGTGCTTGTAGGCATATTGACTTTGCTGTTAGCAGTACAAATGTAACTTGACCTAGCATATTTAGGATTTGTGGCACTACAGGCTTTTCCCTAATACTTGTCCATTGATTTCTTTTTCCATATTACAGACTTCTCAACTATTCTGTTCATTGAATTCTTATAAATCAGTTTTGAAAAGATTTATTTTTAATTAATATACTGTATATGATGTAGGGGAATTTATTCTTACAGCAAGGAATAATCAGACAGCTAGCATACAGACTTGTCACTTTATTAATTTAAAATAAGGATGTTAAGGAACATATTTCTTGTTTTCAGGACTTGGATCTTACAATATTTTAATGTAAGACCTTTTTCTGCTCTTATGGAAACCACTTGGAGAGGAAGAGGAGGGCTGGAAAACATCCCAAGTTGTTTAGAAAAATTAAATGCCTTGGGAGCTACAAGCAAACATTATGTCAACACCTTCACTATATGTTCTTAGATCTAGAGATATGTAGAGAGAGCATCAAACATGAAAAAGACTTTGGCACCAGGTAACAGTGTCATGTTTGAAAGCATTCTGTGGTAGAGATGGGTTCTGTAACTGCTCAGAGACAATTGAGGTGATCCACATTTTTCTCCTCTCTGGGTGCAAACAGGTTATGAACTTCATCAGACACTGGTCACACTTCTCCCCCTATTATCTTCACTGATTCCAGCAGTGTTTAAAGGTAACCTGTGAATGCAAACATGATGGTACAGCAGGATTAACCTGGTTCCCAGTTAAAAAGTTTTGAGGGCCATGAGCACAAACAATAAGCGTATTTGCCTATACTCTTCCCAATTTTCCAGAGCGAGAAAGGAAAAAAGAAGCCTAGACTCCTCCAGATCTTAATGTGAGGTAATGTCAAATACTAAAGCCTGGTTGAATGCAAACCTTAAGTGTAAAGCTGGTAAAGAAGAAACCGTCGTAAAGCATTTTGTTACTGCTGGTACTTTATACCAGTATTTGGATCAGAGGTGTTGGAAAGCCACAATGAATCAGGATACAACTTCAGAGAAACTACAGAGTCTACCCAAAGTATCTAGGGCCACAAGACTAAAAAAATCATGAACTGTTGTGTCTTCAGAAGGAAGATATCATTTGTTTCAAAGGAAGGAGAGACCAAACGTATGTAAAAATGCAAAAGCGAAACTGTAAAGAAAAGTGACGATAAAAAAAAAAAAAGAGAGATGTGGAATGAGAATGGAGGGCTGGGAATATGCAAGAAAATATTTTTGCTAAATACATTCTTCAGGCAGCATATCAAAATGTTTTAGATGCAATAAATATCTACATCAATACAATGGGACAGGCTGTATTCTCTGACCCTGAAGACAGGTGCCATAACACAGCCCATATTCATATACCTACACCCTTTTGTGTTCCAGAAAAAGAAAGGACTGTTCATACTGCTGTTAATAACAGCTCTTGGCCTATGTGTGCCCCCCACCAAACTCTGTGTGAGTTTGCATGGGAGACTGCTTCTTGCTATAGTAAAAGGTATGTGTTAAGAGGCATTCAAGCACCTAAGCAGTCTAGCACTGCATGTGAACTGGTTTCCAGACCTGCTTAGTTTATTAGTATAAATGCAGCCAAAAGGACCATTGCCATCTTTCAACTAACTATAACAAACTATGTTTTAATATTTTTCCCCAGAGGTGTACAGCTTCTGTATTGAGGCTTCTGTAGGACAAAAACAATCTAGATGTTTTATTAGGTATCCAGTAGAAGTAGAGTATATAAATGTATCAAATTTTTGCTGGTATGGAAGATTTATGAGTCCACATAAGTCCATTACAGTTCTAACATTATTTGAAATTGTGGTTGTCTGAAATAGATCTAATTAGT
>JAVJGI010000014.1:60266304-60290097 GCA_035590275.1 Ibycter americanus | reverse complement strand
TCTGGCTGGCAGGGCCCAAGGAGCTGAAAAGTCCTTGATTTAGTATAAACATCACCCAGCAACAACTAAAAACATCAACACGCTATCAACATTGCTCTCACATCACAGCCAAAACACAGCACAGCACCAACCACCAAGAAGAAAATTAACTCCATCCCAGCTGAAACTATGACAAACAGAAATAAATATTTAAGAGGACAGTAAACATTTTTGTAATATAGGAATGTATAAATATCTTCTACCATAATTAATTTTATTTCAAATAAATCCTTTTCATATAATTCTTAGGTTTCTGAGTATTGCTATTTCATGGTGTTAACATCTGTGGACTATAAAGACAAGCTGTGTTTTCTCCTGTACTTAGACAAAAGGGCATTGCAAAGATGGAAAATGAGTTTTGATTAATTGTTTTTCAGTACTGTCCTAGCTACACCAGTCAGAGGACATTTCCATTTCCAGTCTTTTATATACATAAAGGAAAGAATTCATGTCTTGTGGAGTTTATCATTAAAGTGTTAAACCGTGGCTCTTCTGGATAGCCAAGATCAAGGAATGGTGTTAACATATTTTTCCAGAGGAAACACGCAATATCATACCTCCCGAAAGGTAAGGAAACTTCTTCAAGATGCAGAATTCTGTCGCTGCAGTGTGAATCTAGTATTTCAGCTGACAGAAATAAAAGCACCATCTTCTGCAGGCTCCATGTGGACACTACTTCTGGAAGATAGGAATAGAGAATTCCTTGCCAGAACACAGAAGTTATAACCTGTTTCAGCTTTTGTACATGTATGCATTTGTGTAGTATCAATGTAAGATGCATGAGAATTTCTCCTGGAGCAAGATAGCGCGCCTTAAAAGAAAAATAGTTTTTCACTGAATAACAGTGTAGTTACCAAAAAACACGTTTGTTTTTTTGTTGGTGGTTTGTTGTTTGTTTTTTTTTTTTAAGATAGGTCATTATAAAATATAAATAATGAAAAAACCAACTAAACTGTCTAAAATGGTGGAAATTCTGCATTGGAGCACCCCTCTCCCACAGCCAATTTATTCCTCAGATCATAATTTAAATGTTTATTAAAACTTTATTTGAAGTCAAGGCATAGTGGCTCTTTTTCACTGGTATGTTAATGAAATTATCCTAATTTATCCTACTCAATCCAACTTTGTTTATATCATCTCTTGTAACATAATACTACGAATGAAGATTAATCTTCCATAAAAATACTTTCTCCCACCCCCACCCCCCACCCCACCCCCCACCCCGATGCTTCTTCTGAATGCAGGACTGAATTTTAAATGCATAATATTTTCATGGCCTGTGTTTCCAAGATGTCTCCTAGAAATCTGAGTAAGAAGGCAGCTGCAGTCCAAAAGAAACACCTGCTAGAACATCTGCAAAGATACCTCTTCTTGCAGGTGTTCACCTGATGATTTCCTTTTCTTACTATTGAAAACCAGCTTGCTCTTGCAAATAAATTATGGTCAAAAATTTGTTCTAAAGAAGGATTTGAAGTGACTGAAAGCATGCTCTGAGTCTACTTTTATTAAAAAACAACAAACAAAATTACATTATTTCTAAAGGTAACTGATGTTGTTCTTACTGCTAAGAGTCCTGACATTACTTCTTACTTAATTGTTAAAATCTACCATTTTAACATGTCATTCCCATTCATTGAAACTTTGAAACCTCACTGAACATTTATGATTTGTAAATTTGTCTTTTAACCTTTGTGAAAACGAATTCTCAAGAATAGTTCTTCCAATGTTAAAAAAAAAAAAAAAGTTTTGCAAGGAATGTTATAAATGAAAGATTATATAGAGTTTATTTTTGAGAGCATACTGTTTATGGATATTTGGATAGTCACTGAATATATTGAAACAGCCTTGAATCCCAAAAGTATCCTGTTATTTCAGTGAATTGTCACGCACACGTAACACAGTATTTCTGATTTGTTATTTCTTGGGCATTGATCATACTTTTTCTTCTTAAAATCTTTGTCATCATTTAAGGGATCAGTGATACTTATTTAAAAAATTAATTATGAGAAATATATAAGTATGCTGAATCATTCAAAGGTATCTCATAGACAATAATTTTTTGTCAATTGAGTTACAATTTACAAAATTTTAATACACTCATTGAAATTAGAATCAGTCTGCGAACACCAAACACACAAAAAAGGATGATGAATATTTCCATATGCTATAGAAACAGAAATTTCCATGTATCTAGACCATGGTGTAAATTCTTAATCAAAGAAACCCTTCTCAATCTAGATTGCACACTTCATATTGCCTTCAAAACACACACTTTGTATGAACAAAAGGGGAAAAAAAGGCTTTAGGATACTGTTTTACTACCTTCCAAGAAGCCTGGAACGGTATTTATTAAATAAATGTTGACTAGAACTTTTTGATATTAGCACGATCAACAAAACCAGATTGTTCTTGTTAATAATAATACAGTTGATTTAAATAATGTTATGTGGAAAATAAATTTAATTTTATTGTCTAAGCACAAAGATAAAACAATGTTTTATGCAACCACAATGAAAGAATGCAGCACTAAGGCAGCTATACGGGTGTATTATGGAATATAATTTGAACAATGCAACTGCCCTGTGTCTGTTCTCTTAGCACATGGTAAATACATAGTTATACAGTCTATATTTTAAGACAAGTTAAGGATAATTTGAATTTGAGATTAAGAGTGTGCACACAGCTACTGAACTCCTCAGAAACATAAAAGTAGTAGTAATTTGATATATTTTTTAATGAGAAGACTAACTGTGGAATATAAAAATGTTCTTTAATAATGGTAGCTTCACTACAGATGTTCTTTATCTATTCCAATAATTCTTTCTTCATCCATCTCTAGAGATACATAAAGGTAATGGCTTCATTAAGGAGCTTTAAATTAATCAATTTATTTTACTTGGTGATGACGACTAAGATGAGAATATTTAACTGCTATGAGTTAACGTATCTTGACTGTTAGCAGAAACAGAGTAAAAAATCCACCAAATAAATATGACTGAAACCTCCTAATTTTTCAGTGGTTGACCGCTGAAAATGGAAAATACAGCTAAATAAACATATTTAATAAAATTCTTCAGTATATTCATGAAATGTCTCCATGAATTCTAATCTTGAGTCTGTTACTGGTTTCTGCATGACATTCTTGTAACTCATTTATGCTTCATGTCTGCATTCTTTAACAGTATTCATATCCAGCTGCCATTACATTGCAGTTCAGAAGTGGCGCCTGACAGTTACTTTTCCATTTTAAGACTTATTTGAATATTAAAATCATAGTGATGAGTCAGAAAAAAATCCTGCTGAACTGTGATTGCACTCCCTCACAGAGGAAGAGCTTTCTGTGCCTTCTGAGATCTGTTTCTGGCCTTGGCTTAGCTGTGGACAACATAGAGGTGGATTCCAGCTATTGGGTGAAGCTCAGCTGGTCTCCTACACCAATTGTCTAGCTCATTCACAGGCTACAAATTTTATCATCTATCATACAGAAAATTTCTTGGTCCTACCTTAGCAGTTAGCTGCATGGATATATTGAGTCCTCAGTACATCAAACACTTGAGCCCCAAAGATTCTTCTGAAAAAAATACTGAATTTTTCCTTTTAAACTTTACAGATATGCCTTATATATGCCAGAACTTTGTCATTTTAAAAACTGAATTACATGGATGACTTAGCAATACAAGCGCATTGTTGATCACATGCCCGTATTTTGGGGAAGATTGTGTCCCCATTGCTATACATGTTACTCTCTGAAGACAAAACTGGTATTGTCCAGAGAAAAGGTTTATTAAATAGGCAAGATATAATGCTAGAAGGTGTAAGTGGTCCTGAGCAAAAACAGAAACAATGAGGACTTATGTATCTGCTGTATGAAATCATAATAACAACACTTGATGACTTATGCTTTTTTGAATTTCCTTGTTATTTTTTCTGGTGAACTTCTTGTCAACTATTTCAAGGCACATCTAAAATCCTGGGCATTAAAACAGCTCTGTATGGAAGTAAAGTCAAATATAAAGGTGAGATAGTGTCTGCAGAACATAATGTAGGAGGGACAGGCTCTACTTTTTTCTCACCTTCTAATAGGTGTCTGCATGTCAATGTGCTGACATTTGGTTATCTGAACTGTTACAAAAATAAATCTTAAACATGTTGAATTTTTAACAAGTAAACCACAACTGAAATGTAGACCTGCCCCATAGCATGTATCTCCATGTCAAGATCACCAGCTTCTTTTCTAGGGAGCCACTGCAATTTTTCAGCATGGAACAAAGACTTTTTTTTTCTGTTCATAATGTAAACTTCATATTTCAGATTTAATTTGCGTAACAATGAATCCTCATCCTTTCTGTTCACCACAAATCACTTTTTTGTTTATGACTTTCCCATCAGTTGGAAGAGGTATCGATTCATTATTTGTGAAATAGTGAAGGCTAAAAAAAAAAAAAACAACCCCAAAAAACCAAAACCAAACGATGTTGTGTCTTTAATTTAAAAACTGCTTGAGGGCCCTACGGGGTATATTAAATCTGTCTCATTGCCATATATCTTAGTGTACATTTTGCTTGAAACCAGGTGTTTTGTATATTGAACTTTTTAACACTGCAGGGAGGTAAGTATTCACAGCTGGAGTTTTATGCTTCACACATTTTCATGTTTCAGAACAAGGAGCAACCCCTAGGAAAAACTCCTCTAGCATGAAAAGAGGCAGAACAAAGCGCTTCTGTATCTGGTGGCAGGACATGGATATGATGAAGTCACAGATCTAGGCCTTGCATATAAAATAGATGCTGGTGTAACTGAGACAAAAAGTTGCAAGCCATCGAAGTGTATAGATCTGCAGATCAATTGCAATCTATGAGGTTGTCACTGTATGAAAGGGGTGTAAAACAAATTGAAAGAAGGATGGACAGTTTTTGTAACAGAAAAGTTAACAACACTTGTACTTTTAAATAACATTTGAAAGCTGTCATGTTTACTATGAGTCACCAGTTTAACTTTCACAACTTGGTATAATGTATGTTATTACTCCATATGTCATTAACGTGTACAGAAAAATTCCAAAATAATCTATCTTTCTACAATGAGAATGGTATTTTGAAAATATTCTTTCACACATAAAATATTACAAAATGAGTAAGCTAATCTTCTAAATAGCAATTTGAGAGACTAGCATTTTTTTCTCTAATGCAGACAAGTACGCAAATTAATTGTGTCAGTTCTCCAAGCAATTGAAATTTATTATAGAAGAGAAAATCTCAAATTTATGGGATTTTCTGTTATTTCTGTGAATTCAGTTTAGCAAAACAAAACTGGACTGTTAAATGAAAATAAGTTCTATTTGCCATCAACATGCAAGTTTGAAGCTGTTCATTTGATAACTGGATTCCAATTTTTAGTGGGATGGAGAATAATTTCAAAAGACCCAGAAACTAGCTTGTCAATATAAGAAAGAAGCAGGTTTTGAGGGTTAGACAGAGCATATGTCTTCTATCCCACAAATTAAGACATTTCCACACCTGTATTTTTATCACTTAACAAGCTTATAGTCCTTTACCCCATCAGCAAAGACAGTGATTAATTTCCTGAAAAGATTAGGAAGGTAAATATTTTTTCTGTGTCATTTCTAATAACAAAAACTTCTGGCAACATGAAAATCAGTCTTGAGCCACAGGCTGGCATTGCACTGGTTAACTAGGAGGCCATCATCCCTGGAATGATGAGCAGACCCACAGAAATGATATTGTGTGAATATGTAGAACAGTTGAACAACACACACTAGTTGTTTTAACAGTAAATACTATCTGATGTGGTAGAAAATGAAATTAATGAACTCTTTAAAAATCCAAAAGGCACAAAATAGTAAGTGTGTATTGCTTATTACAATCGTTAAAATAATGGTGTGCCTGACTATTTGGCCTCTTGTGGCGCCCAGGAATGTTCACATTTTAGTGCAAAACTACATTTTAAAGCATTCGTTTTGATGATTCCGTGCTTTCACCTTTCCTTCAGGCCTAAACCAAAGACTACTGAAGTCCATAAGAGTTATGCCAGGTCTTGCCTCTCAAGACAAACTAGCATTTTGTCACTACTATTTGTCACACTATATCTCTGCCAGTTCTACCGTGGAAGTCCCTCTGGTGACAGTGATGCATAGCTTTTCTGCTGTCCTTGGATATTGAAGGCACAGCGGGAAGTTTATGCAGGGCAGAAAGAGAGAGAGCACAATGGTAAACACAATGATAAATAGTTATGTGTGGTCAATATTATTACTATTTCTGCCATGAGTGATTTATTTAATATAATTTTTTTATACAAATGTCACTTTTAAAAAAAGAAGGGGAGAGTGGACATTAAACAAAATTATATTCTTCTGCAACAATAGAAAGGCAAACAAGGTATAAAATTAATCTTGACTCACTAGTGTTATACTGGAGATAAATTTTGGTCCAGTCAGAAAAAAGCTCCATTGCATTTGAAGTACCTTGCTGTATGCTTAAAATTAATTAAAAAACAGTAAAGTGATGAATTAGATGACATCTTTGAATAACTCTTTAAAAATAATAAAGATAAATGAAAGAACTTCCTCAATGGTTTAATTGTTTGAAGCTTTTTTTATGAATCATGCTTTATATAAGCTTTTCTTCCATTTTTCCTATGACAGGATTTTATACTATGCTTACAACAAATGTAGAATGTTAATAACATTCACACAGCTGCTAGATTTTCTGTTCTATTTAGCGTTAAGTGCCTCTGTCTTACAGGGGGTCCTAAGGCCTTGGCTGAAAACACGGGGTTGTGGGCACTATTGTTACTCATGGGCACAAATCTCACCGATTCTTCGCCTACCTCTGGTTTAGAAAATGGCTATTTTACTATCCAGCCTCAGTGGTTCTCCTTGAACAAAGCCTGTGTCCTTAGGTTTTTTACAGAAGTACATATATGTATATGTGTGTATGTGCGCCTCTGTTTGTGCATGTGCATTGGGGAGTGTCAGAGGGAATGAATTTCAACTAGAATTAAGTTATTTGTGTTATAAGCATCTATAATTCTTTCCCCAAGCAGAGACTTCTATATACTTACCTTAATATATGTATATCTGAACAAAGAATGCATGAGCAAACCCTGGTTAATTTATGGAGAGGACTGAGCTACTGTGTGATTTCAGATATATGGATTTAAATCCAGAATAATTGCATTGGTTTCAGAAGATTTATTCTTGATTGACACTACTGTAAGTGAGGGCAGCATCTAGTCTGAAAACTTCTGACAGCAATTTATTATTCGAAAGTGACATATCTTACAGTGATGGTCCTTTTAAAATACCTGTAGTCTGATTCATCACCCTTTTAAAACTGTTCTTCGGATCTAAATTCCCAATGCAGGTTTCAGTAGGTTGTGAGGAAGTTTTAATAACGAACTGAAATATATCTGAAAGTGCAGTGGATTATATTTGACTGATTTGTGTCAACTAGCCTCTTGGAGCAAAAAATACACACTGATGGATATTTAACAAAATTCATAGCAGCAAATAAAACTGCTTCTTTTTGACACAGGTTTAGCTCATTAAATCTCCAGTGGTCATGTTTCTGTGGCAGAAGTGATATTCTATGTAACAATTACCAATTACTTTGGTAAATATAGTGGGTCTGTACAAAAGGACAGCCTCATCTACATAAGGCAATGAAACGTTTCCCCAGCATCTGACCCAGAGTGCTCTGCATGTGGCTTTGCAAACAAATAAATGGCTGAACTGTGTGAGGAGTACCATGTATTAGACATCGCACATTCTCTGTTAAAATCTTCAAACATAAGAGCTGCTGTCAATCACCTTCCACTGAGTAAGATCTTACCCAGATAAAATGTCTAGAGTGCTAAAATCTTTTTCAACTATTTTTGCACATGTAAAGATGACTCCAAATCTGCCTGTATGAATTTTGGATGGTTGCCATACTTATGTAGCTACTTTAACTGCCAACATTTAATTTTCCTTTAGCTTTAGCTTTATAAAGAAAGATAAAGAAGAAGGGTGAGGGTCTGTGGCGAATGAGAGATCTGAATATTTTTAAAAGATAAATATATTTTAAAATTCAAAGATGGTGCTAATTATAAAGAATTATAATTATAATCCATTTTGGGAGCAGCATGCTTGTTCCTTTAGCCATTTTTGTCACCTTAGTTGGAGATAATTTGAATTTTAGCTGCAGTCTCTTTGTTTAACCGGATTTTTTATGCCTACTTCACTTTCTGGGAAATAAGTGACATGCATAGTTTAGAGAGAGAGCCTGACCCTTTTGTATCATTGTGTTCCTGGAATTTAGGATTTCCATTTCTGAATAAGGCATATTTCACCCCTGGTGAAATCACTATAGCTGAATGGCATTGCCTGATAAAGGCCAGAAAGACAGAATTTTAATAAGCACTGAACTGCAGCTCTAAAATAACTTAGTGTGAAGTTTTACATATGTTTACAATGTTCATTACCCTACATACAAATTTCAAAACAAGACAGACTGTTTACAACGTATGTAAGCAGCTTGGTGCCTTGTAGCTGGAGTACTCCAAGGAATGAAACAATGAAAGCACCCAACAGAAGGGCCCTTCAACTTAATCTGTTAACTACAGTTTGTACCAGACCTTGGTAGGAATGGGAGGTCCCTACCTAATCTTTTGACTTCACTAAGTGGTTCTAGGCACAGAGTTCACAATAAAATAATCAAAGCTCAAGGAGCCCTTCAAAACAGCATATATTCAGTATTGAACCTCCTTATTAGAGAGCGGAGGTCAACACTACATTTTAATGTTATCCTGTTTGCATACAATGATTTCATCTTTTCATAATTGGTCAGTGAGGCAATGAAGATGATTATTTCACTGTTTTCTACCAATGGCATTTATTAGATATGTACTGATCCTGTACCTGTAAATATTATAGTGAAATTTTACTCTGAAAAAGCCTTCGGATTAGGTGTATTTTTGGAACTCCGTATGTATGAGTAGGTTTTAAGATTTCTGCACCTTTTCATTGTAACCCTGATGTTGACTATATTTTTAATGTTGTTTTATCTCATAATGGTTGGAAATCTAAAATCCCAATTTTAAATTTGTGATAGTCCGCTGAGTTTTATCATAGATACTCCATTTGTTACAAAATATTAAAAAAGAATGGTCAAAATGTAATTTACATCAGATGAGCTCTTTAGTCTGTGGCATACTTAATAATGAAGATTTATAAACCCCAGAGGAACACTAAATATAAAACCTTTCACTATGGTTGGGTAATATTATATATGTATATGTAGCAGTCACACAGGTATTAGTGCTACACTATTTGATAAACCTATTTAATCAATAATTTGGATTACCTTAGCTTTATGTTGGAGAACATAGAACCCTTGCCTTAATTTCTGAGGGCAAAATTTGAAGTTATGTTGTCAGGTGTGGTAATATGACAGCATATGCTAATTCAACAAATAAGGTATTTGGTTACAATCTGCACTCAGATAGCTGAAATGACTTATATGTGCCTTTCCAGCCTGGGGAATAAAAAACACCAAAGAAAACAAAACAAAAACCCACAAAAAACAAATCCCACGTGTTTTTAAAGTAATGTTGAAAATGCCTTTCATATACCCCTTCTTTCTTATAATCAGAAAATTATAGGCCAAAATTTCTGCTTGTGACAATCAGCCTACATATACTGGTGTCAATGGGATTCTACTGATTTATGCTGGCTGGTGATCTGTGCCAGTGTCTGTTATAACCATAGTTACGATATGCTTTGCTGTAATCATAATAGTCAGTATTTGTTCAATTAAGCCAACATCTGGTGCAATGCAATGACTAGGAGTGGTAATTAAGTCTTTTTTTTTTTTTTTTTTTTAAATCTGCGTTAGACTGCTTTGTGTCTTAAAAATACAGTGACAGGGATGATTATGCTATAAATGTAACACTTGTTTTTCAAAGATTGTGCTTGAAAATGTAACTGTTCTCTATATGTGCTTGCTTTGTCTTGCAAAATGCATTATAATGCATCATTGCCTTCAGCTGTTTTCGACAAGGAACCTTGATATTTCTCTTGTGAGACTTGATGGAAGGAAGGTCTAGAGTACCATTATTAAGGCCATTTTACTCAACAAGTTTAGGGTAAGTCAGCCCTTCCCAGAAAATAACTGGAACACTCTTGCGAGGGAACATTTACCCAAAGACATGATCTATCTCTCTCCCCTCAAGTAGCTGAGCTACCAAGCTCCTGGGTGAGCCCAAAGCCAAATGTAATATTCTTTTGTAAGAGGAACACCATTCCAGTTAGTAAATGTTGATGCCTCAAAATGGGGGGAGAGGGGGAGGGTGTAGTTTTTCTCTGCTCCTGTGAAACTGCATCAAGAGTGGGAAAATAAATAAATAAATCACCAACAAAAATACCCAAATCACAATGTTTCTGCAATAAGGGCATTATTTGATTGCCCAGATATTCTTTGGTTTTATGATAGCTAGAAATAGCTGTAAGAAGCTCATTCTGTCATGAAATGGCTGCATTGTATAGCCCATAGATTTAAGAAACATGAAGGGAACAGTAATGAGAAACAATTTATTACTGGAAGGATTAACATTAACTTTAAAAAGCATTCCATGTGGAATACAGATTAATATGTAGAATATGTTGTACAAACTTTATGATCAGAATTTCTAGAAAGTAACATTTTATTTATTTTTTAATTTTAGAACTGAATGAAAATAAGGGATTAAAGTGCATGATTTAGAGGCCATCAATTTCTTTCACTTACTCTGTTGCTATACATGATGCATAGTCAATTTAAGAAATGATGATCTTCAAAAGTTAAGGAATTGGAGTAGGGAGTAATAATTCATTTTCTTCCCAAACCCTCAGCTACCAAAGTCTGTCAATATCACAAGTGATTAGTCCAAGTGTATCTGCTCCCTGGTCATGCTTTAGTGACATTTCCATGTAAAAGATAGCTAAGGAAAGCAAAGGTTTGTCTTTCTATAAGCCATCAATCTTGTTATATATGGAACAGAGGTGTCTACTTATTTTTCAGCAGCCTGTACCTGTATATTATCAGCTGTTGCAGTAAAAGTGAGAAAGTTTTCCACTTATTGCTTAATTACAAGTTATGGTTCATGAATTTCTGTTTAGGTGCATAGGTTTCAGAAGCTGAGAAACAGTCATTCTCACAGAGGCACTGATGCTATTAACTGCGATGTGCATGAAATCATCTTTATTGGTGTGACTACTTTATCAAGAAAGCATTCCAGAGCACCATTGTCTCATTAGGGCATTTTCTTGTCATTGAAGGACCTCAGCATGAAATAAACCTACAATGCTTAGATATTTCCATATGCTTATCTAAATTACACTCTCTCAGATTTTCATCGAAGTAAGTGGAGGGTCGGCCTTATCAATAGCATTGACATAGGCTGTAAATTGCATGTAAAGAAAGATAGTGGAGTTTGAACAATCCAAAAGTAGACAAGGTGGGTGATTCCAAGATGACTTGGGCAAAACATACATAGTGTAGGATTGTATTATCTCTTTCAGGCCTCCTACACTTGCAGCTGTTGCACCAAAACGCTGATGTCAGTAAGACTTTAATTACCTTTCGAATACCCTGTATCTTTTCTTACAGAATGGAAATCACTTCCCACTTCATTAAGATATAGTTTACATTGCTTTAATGAATAAATAAGCACAAACTGTAGCTGCCACATGCTCTTCCTTTCAGAACACAGAAGGAAGAACACTACTAAATAAGACATACCATAGTCTAAAATTTAGAGCATTTAGTCATACTTTAAAAGGGCATTTTAAATTACTGTTCTTGAATCACTACATGAAATTGAAAGATAATTTTGAATAGCCCTTCTGAGCTTGTTACGGCTAGGAGAAAGTGTAACTTTTAATTCCAAATACAGCTTTTTCTACATTAGACTAATATTTTGCCTCCCTTGGCATTCCTTCCATTTCATTTTGCCATTCTATCTTCTTAATGTTTTTTCTCCAGTTTTCTTTCCTCTCTTCCAGACATATTCCATGGTATTCCCTTCATATTTCCCTTTCAACTTCACAGGAATCTGTGGTTCACTTGCTGAAATATCAGCAGTTGTATGTCCCTCTCAAGTCCTTTGAGCTTTGAGGGATTATTGTTTTCCTCTCATATTGTTCCTAATTAACATCTGAATATCCTTGTTGGCTCTTCCTTTCAACTTCAGTGATTATGTTCATTAGTGAAGTAAACATCAACAATGTGACAGCAGATATACTTAATATAGATTACTTAGATGACTATATACAATATAAAAATGAAGTTAATTAGATTTCAGAAGGAGCCAAACCATCCCAAAAGGGAGGGACAAACCTATCCTGGAGTAGTGGGACCCAACAATCTGCAAAATAATTGAGGACAGACCAAACCAAGAAGGTAATAGAGTCTCACTTCAAAAATGATCCACTTCATCGCAGTCTGGAGTCACCCAGGCATCCCAGCTGGGAAATTCTCAGAAACAGATGTTCCATTTTGGAAAAAAATGAAGTCCTTTTTATAACAGAGACATAAGAGGGTGTAGGACATCCTATTTTCAGCAACAAATAGATGCTATTAATTTATATTTTTCATCTGTAACAGACAATAAATGATGATGTTTTCTGTTCTTTCTGAGCAATTCTATTGATCCAGACTGTTTTCCAGCTTCTCAGATGGTAAGTAGCCACTACAGTCCCTTGTGTTTTGTGTTAATCGGTGGTATCTCAGGAAGTCTCTAGTTTCTAGGTACCCCGGCTGCACTTCAAAGGGGCCGGCCACACTTTTCAAGGATGTTTCTGGTTCACAGGCCTTGTTCTCAGTTCCAGGCTGGCAGGCCTTTCTCTGTCACTATTTTTCAGCAGACAATTTTTTCTGTTCAGTAATTTTCCCTTTTTAACCAGGCTGCCTTTATGGCTGCTCACATCACCGTAGCTGACTTTTTATTTCCTGGTGGAGTACATTTCAGAGGCACCCAGAGCTCCAGTAGTCCACTTCATCCTGGAAATATTATTTTACTGATGTTGCTTCAATATTAGCTTTGTTGTAATGCAAAAAAGGACTTACCTCAAAATCCTACTTAAACAGAAGAATGTTTACATGGTTGACTGCAGTTAAAAGTGTGCTGAAGCTTTTTTACCTGCTCATTTCATCTGGTGCTATCCAAACTTTTGTTGCATCTCTAGTCTTTCCCATACTGCATAGCTCAGTGAACATTAGTAACTTCTGTTCTTGAGATGTACATTTGCTTTCACTGGTAGAAACACAGGACCAAGAACGATGAGGATGATGGAATGGCCTGAAGTTCTTTTGTCTGTCATTGCATTTCACAAGGTGTTTGCAGAAAATATAGCATCAGTTAGTGAATGAGAAAAGCTGAGAAGCCTAGTTTCAAACCAAAAAAATAAAAATAAAAATAAAAATAAAAATAAAAAAATTAAGCAGTGTTCTTGTTGGAGATGCAGGTTTGAGACAAAATTCAGACCAAGGATCATAAAGCACTCCCCATGTAAAATAATTTGAATGAAAATCAGATATTCTTTTAACATTTCTTTTTGGAGGAGTCC
The DNA here is from genome assembly GCA_035590275.1 of Ibycter americanus. NCBI lineage: Eukaryota > Metazoa > Chordata > Aves > Falconiformes > Falconidae > Ibycter > Ibycter americanus. The sequence continues at coordinate 60,276,455 of JAVJGI010000014.1, read as the reverse complement.
TTTGTGTGGCTCTTGAACCCTTCAAGAGCTCAAAAGGGGATGAAATCAAGCTTCTTGAATGCTTCCCTTTCTACAGAGAAATGTACATTAAGGAAAGAAAACTGTAAATTTTTCTCACATTTGTCACATCTTCCCAAGAACGGATTCTACTTTGTGGAGGCTGTAGGCTACACCTGTCATATACTAGGAAAACCAGTATTTTATATCCACAAGCATGAATATCTGGGGAGAGGAGGTGAAGAAAGCTTGAGAAAAATGCCATTCACAGGAGTCCCACAAAAAGTAGTGTGCCCACCTTAGGGATGGCAGATTCTTAGGCAAAAATGCCATTTAATCAAAATACTCATGCTTTCATGCCTTAATTCCTCAAAATTAATCAAAATTAAAACTATTTGTTCTTTAGATGAGTCAGTCATCTATAACATCAATGAACTTGCTGGTTCACTGTTCTCGACACCTAGACTGAATAATACATAGTTTTTAATCTGGACTGAATAGATGGCAGGCTATAATCTGTGGCTTGGGTTCATCCTTTTTGCAGGTTAGACATGACCTAAATTTGGTTAGCTTCTCTCTGACACCTTTTGACATAACACAACCCTAAAAGTCCAAGTTCAGTGCCCATCTTTCCTGCACTCTCCTTATACCTACAGAATAAAGTAACTTTTAAATAAAGCTCTTCTCTTTTCAGTGCAGACTAGTAGTTTTGATGGCTAGTTAAGTTGGCAAGACAGTAGAGAAAAGTGGGCATATAAAGCATTCCACAAAAAGTAGATCATAGCATCTCTGAGAATTAATTGTAACAGAAACTGTAAATTAACATGGTTTGTAATGAATATCAGGAGTCTCTACACAGAAGCAAAACCACTGAAGCCTCCATGAGCAACCCTTGATAAGTCTTTGATGCAAATGCTGTGTAAAAATGTATTGTGTCAGACTGATGTTGATATTGATGAACCAGGGAAAGCAGTACAGTTTCTCAGAAAGACTCCAGTGCTAATGAAATTCGGTTATCTTTTAGGGATAATGTTTTTTCTTTGGACGCATTCCACAGATAGATATTCTGCTGCTTCACTTACCCCACAAGACAAATGGAAGGACAGAAAACACTTTCTACAGGTTTACTAAAGTATTTTGAACTATATAGAGTTCAGATTTTCATTTAGACTTGCTCGGCAGAAGAAACTACTGAAGGAAATAAATTATATACTTAGGGCTATATAATATAATTTAGTGTCTAACTGATTATTGGTCACTTATATAATTAAATTATCAATAAGATAATTATGTTTATGGAAATATTACCACTGGTTCTTCAGAACTGTCATCTCACGTCTGTATTACTGTGCATTCCAAGATCAAAATGCCATCAGGTCACCAGATAATAGGTCATATAGCCATGTTTCAGCACAGTCATATCTTTATTGATCTCCTGTCCTGTTGTCATATTATGGGTTGATTGTTTTATAGGGTCGTCCAAATATACTGTAGTTCTTTTAGTTGGTAGATAGATTTTTCTGAACAAAAATAGTTGTCAAAAAATTGATTACTTCCAATTTTACAACCCTGTAATCACTTGAATGAAAATGCAAGTTGCTGTGCAAGTGTATTTCCTTTAGATACTGAAATTAAGAACTTTTTTCTGACCATCCACTAGTATCTTAAAAAAGATAGTTGGCCATCAGGATCCAGTGTGAACTTTATTGATCAGTACAAGTTCTTTAAAGCAAGTTGACATTTTCTAAGGGCCGTACTGTCAAAGTACATGTGTGACATCAATTTATCTTAATCTTAATTTTAGAATTAAGTGGATAAACCCAGAACTTTCTTTTTAAAATAATAAAATCTCAGAGTTACCTAATGGCATTTGGGTAGCAGTAATAGAAGTTTACATCCCAGATCATGGAGCAAAGAGCAGAAAAGGCAAGCAAAAACTAGTTTTAGACAGCACGTTGCTGTATTTATAATTCTGAGTCACTTTTTTCTTTAGAATTTTTTCATCAGTTTTTGTATTTAGAAACAACATTGATTGTTTGCTTGTTATTTGTCTTCTGCCAAAAGTACATGTTTAGTTGACCTTCTTGTTCATTATTCCTTGTGGTGAGGGAAGGATGGTATATCCAGAAAGATATAAGCCAGCTGTTCCAGCCTGAATGAGAATTTTATAGAAGAATTTTTGCTAGCTGTGCAACAATTCAGAAAATAACCTTGATTATTTTCTAAATGGAAATATGTCTATAAAGAAATAAGCCATACTAGTCAGCTTCTTCAAGAAAACACACAATACCTTTGGAATACAAAATAATGAGAACACAAGAATTTATTAATATTAATATCAACTAAAATTGGTTTCAAAAATATTTGTTTCTCTAGCAAACTTCCTTACAAAATTTTGAACAGAATATATCTATTTGAACTATTTATTGAACAGTGCTGTGAAGTTAGGGTTCAAAGTGATAAACATATTGCTACAAACAGAAATCAATGTATTTAGAAATAACAGTTAAAGTATGCACATGCATATTTTTATTTCTGGATTTAAGAACTTATTCAAGTGGCAACTCTGCTGAAAGCTTTTTAACCCCTGATATATCTATTGATTTCAATGAAATTATTGGTAGGAAAAAGCATGCAGGGTGCCTTGAGGTCATGGATGTAAAAAGCAAAAAAAACCCAAAAAACTCCCTTTAGAAATGTGAAATGTTTGAAATAAATTTTTAAAACAATAAAATCAGGTACATTAAAATATTAATTTATTCATGAATGAGTCAAGTGAGCTACTCCTCAGGGCATAATTTGTGATGTCATTTTAATTCCAAAAAGCATGGCAGGAAAAAGCTCAAGAAATTATGCACAGTGTAATAGAAAACAAAGAATTCATTCAAAGAGCAGTTAATGTTATGGAATGAAATTCATTCCAGAAGAAAGGGTTAGGACCCTGATTGAGCAAGGAATGCTCTCAATACACACCAATGTTCTGTACACAAAAATAAGAAGCTTCATGCCAGGGTTCTTGGGAAATACAGCTAAAAAATATACATATAAGTAAATACATAAGTAAATAGTAATTAATAGAAGTAAAAAAATACACAAGTAAATACACATAAAGAGGCAGGCATAAAACTTGTAAGTATTAAAACTGTTTATCAACTTTTCTTCTGTCTTACCTCTTCTAACTTTTGCATTCATTTTTCTGAACATTTTAAGCTCTTTTTGACTGCAGCCATTGTTGTTGCTCCCACAGTGTCACTATTTCTACTCTTAGAGGGCTCTCATACAAGAATGTTCTATGCTGTCCTCACCCTCTCTTTCTCCCATGGTGAATCTCTTTTCTTGCTATAAGTATTTGCCCAAAACTGCTACTTCTAATAAGAATGATTTAATGTAAAAAGGTTAATTAGATTAGTGATGGATATCACGATCATTAGTCCTCTATCCTCCTTACAGTTCTTGACTTCAGTAGCCTTTTCTGATCACAGTCTTTCTGCAATCATACCATCTCCCACATAAGTAATTTCCTGGATTTAACAGTAAGTGCCTCATGCTTTATTGCCCTTCAGATTATTATGCAGCTTCACTGTTTTCTCAAAAAAACCCCATTCCATTAAAAAAATTAAGCTGGTATTCTTTTCTGAGCTTTCCTCCTCCTTTAAAGTCCTCCAGGTGGTGACTTAAAGACCTGTCTTGTCTACTGCTTCCCCTCATTAAAACTGAAATTACTTCCTGATTACAAATGCCCTCCTGTGGTTCCTTTTCCTCATGTATTCCCACACAGCCAAATTTCCAGCTTGTTTCAAATGTATTTGAAAAACCCTTTCTTCACTGGATATATTTTTTTCTCCCCACAATATATATTCCTCCAAATTTTTATTCCACTTCTATGTATAGATTTTCTTAATTCACTTTGTTTTTTCCCTTTCTAAATTCCAGAGGAATAATCACTGAAGTTTCTACTCAAGATAAAATTTTGCAACACATGTTTTGTAAGCTGCTGACTGTCTCTGGGTCCTTTGGAATGTAACAAGACATGATTTCTCAAACAAGTCTGAAAAGATTGTTAATATACTGAAAGAAGTAAGACCGTGACAGCTATTTGCAGCTGTCACATACATTGAATTGCTCTAACACTGAGAACTAGGGGTACTTAAATACTCCCCAGTGAAAATGTCTTGCTTAGAGATTTTATTTTTTGTTCCTTTTCTATATTCTTTCTCAGTTAGAGTTGTATATGTATGTATGCTGTAGTATGGCAGGCTTTTTTTCATAAAGTTAATATCAATCTTTCTTGACATATAGTAATTCATCCTAATTTAATTTTTTTAAAAGAAACATTATATATGCCAGTGGTAATGCAAGAAATATTGGGAGAAATTTTTCAGCCCATCCACATGGTATAACTGAATGATAAACCTCAAAATGAATGAAAAAAAAATAAAAAGGTTTGAGGTCTTTAAAAAAAATCTTTACTGATTTTTAAGATACTATGTACACTGAAAGCATTGTCAAGCACTGGCACAGGCTGCCCAGGGAAGTGGTTGAGTCCTCATCCCTGGAGGTATTTAAAAGACGTGTAGATGTGGCACTTAGGGACATGGTCTAGTGGTGGACTCGTCAGTGCTAGGTTTACTGTTGGACTTGATGATCTTAAAGGTTTTTTTCAACCTAAATGATTCTATGATTCTATGATCATGTACAGGCTACTAAAGGATGTCATGTTTATTTTATTAATTGAAATTCCAAGACGTTTCTGCTTTGGGAAACCTGACTATCGAGTTATGTATTTGCACATTTCAATTTGCTGTTTGGAATTTGCTTAATACTTCATAGTATTTTTTGTGTTACAGTATATTCTGAAATCTATAATAGCTGTTAGCTAGTGTAACTATGATAGAGTATTTAATATTAGGGTTTACATACAGTAAATGCATTCTAATAGTAAGCTTTAACTGTAAGTTCAAGTCTCGTTTTCAAAGGAGGCTTAGCCAACTGGAAAGATAGTTTCTATGAAAGCAAAAATAGCATTTGGAGTGTAAACACTAGAAATTAATTATTTAACGCACTAGACCCTCCATGCAGTGGATATTGCATAGTAAGTGCTTAATGTGAGGATCCAAAGCAAAGACCAAAGTGGGTAGTAGTCCACCTAGATTGGATTGCTTGGATGGGAAGAAAACCCTCTGCATCTTGTATGGAGGTTTTTCAATCTGTTGAAAGTACACAGTACAGAACATTGTTCTGACTGTAAGGGTTTTTAAAGACTTGGGTTTTGTTGTTTTTTTTTAAAATCACATCTTTTTTTCCTTTTTGTAAATCACAAATTATTTCCCGTAATAGTCCAGCACTTAAGGCACTTGGGATCCATGCCTTCTCCTGACTCATATGCAAGGCAGAACATGTGAATCATCAATACGAAGGAGCCTGAAGTAAACAGAATTTAGTGTTGATTGATAAATATCCAACATATGGATGATATTTATATATTTCTTAATCCTATTACTCCTTCTGACGAATATGCTATTATCCATAGGATATATCATTACACAGTTGATGTGAGCACCCAGAAAGGCAACCTGGTTAGAAGGGAAAATTACTAAATAAAAAGAAATGTCTGCTGAAATACTGACAGAGAAAATGCCTGACCCCTTGGGAAACATTAGCCTGGGAACTAGGCCTGGGAACCAGAAGCACCCTTGAGAAGTGCAGCTGCTATCTTTCAAGTACCTCTGGGTATCTAGAAACTGAAGACAACCTGAAATACCACCAATAAGCACAAAATCAAGGTGAAAAATAGTTGGGGAAAAGGGGAAATCATCCCAAGAAAATAAGAATCAGTAACTATTGTTGGCTGTTCTAATTGCCAGAACAGTAGAACAGTCTAGAAAAAAAAAAACAGTTAGTCCGGAAGAACAGAAAACATCATCATCTATTGGCTGTTACAGGTGAAAAATAGAAATTAAGAGCATCTATCGGCTGCTTGAAGTGGTTGTGTCTTATGTCCTTTTATGCCTTTATAAAATGATTTAAGTTTAATCCAAAATGGAGCTTCTCTCTCTGAAAAATTCCTGTGCTGCACACTTTTTCCTTTCCTAAACAGCTCTGCATGAACTTTCTGCAAGATCTTGGACCCTCACCAGGGACACCTTGCTGACTCCAAATTCCGTGATGTGGATCATCTTCAAAGTGAGACTGCCTGCTGTACTATTGGTCATCTTCTGCACCCACTTCTGGGCCCAGTTCTGTTTGTCCTCCCGCTTCTGGGATGGTTAGGTCCCCTTACGGGATCAGCTTGTCTCCCTTCTCAGTTCTAAGGTGTTTGGTGCAATACATATATGTAATTAAGCTATCATATCTGCTGTATATTATTAATAAATTTGCCTCAGTAGTGATAAGTTTGTAGTAACCTGTAATATTGTATATATACTTGATTGCTGCTATTGGGTTCTGCTATAGTTGATTATTGCTATGATATTGATTGCTGATAATAATTTGTAGTAACTTTATATATATATATATATATGTATGCACTTTATTCTCATAGGTATAATTGCTAGTGGTGATTTTTGTAGTATTGGTGGTAATCTGTAACAAAGTAGTGAAATTTAGAGGATAAAGTCTCCGTGTCCTTGTGTATTATGGAATCCTATGAACCCACAGTTGCGACCTCTATACACCCACAGACTGAGTAATCCTTTAGGTCATTACAGCAGGCAACACAAATTAAACTTAAGCTTAAGAGGGTTAAAACTGCACAAAGAAGAAGTGAAATGCACTCATGTGATTGTGTGAATTAACTGAAATGAACTGAAATGCAAACATAAAGAACTAAAATGGACTTCTTAGGATATCAAGCTCAGTCCCCACTATTTCAGGCAGGTTAATTTACACCATCTCACTCAAAACTTGATAAAAATCTATTTTGAAAGTAGTTGGAGTATTGGAGGACGGACAGTTTCACCTGTACTACTTTAATGAAAGGCAATTCTGCACATTTTTGTTGAATAAATACCTTGCACTTTCAATTAAATTATTCTCACTGTCACTTTACAACATTGATTATCAAGCCAGTGTTGTTTCTTAGTTTAAATTGTTCTGGTCCTCTTTTACCATTTGTACTGTTGATGTGTTTATACAGAAAATAATTTTTCTACTCAACTTTCATTTTCCTAGACTAAATAAGTAATTTAGAATATCCCTGAAGAGACAAGTGCAAGTACGTGGAAGAATGTCATCTTAGTATTGCACAGAGCCACACAATTGGGATAAACGGCTTCCAGATTGGAGCTGGGTCACTTCTTATCAGTTTGGAGTAAATGTAAACCAATCATCTCTGCCCTTCCAGGTAGGCGTATGTTTAGTCTCCGTTACTGTCCCAGGATCCTAGTAGGGCTTCTCTGTCTTGTTGCCATCTGATCTAACTGTTCTGGAACACCAGGAACTGACTTGTCCCATAGAGTTCCAGGTGAAGTGCAACCAGTGAGATGGAGTAAACAATTTTTACCTGTTTCTTTGAGAAAAAACAGTACAAAGATTACCTTTCCTATGACTGCACCATACTGTGGGGCTCAGTCATCTCCCCATCATACTTTTTCTTCAAGTCACATTGTCTGTAAAGGATCTCAAGAAGGCATCTAGTCCATCTGCTGCCTTCAACAAAGAGCAGCTATGTTATTAGGTATTTTCCCCACCTCTTCTTCAAAATTCCACAGCCTCTGCAGGCAATCTATTCTGGCATATCAGTATTTAAACCATTAGAAATTGTATCACAGCTCAAGCCTGAATTTTCTGTTTTTCAGTGCAGGTTCATCACCAAGTCTTATCTTTTGTGGGCTCAAAGGATCAACTATTTCCTTTTGCCTTTGAGAAATATTTTATTTGTTTGAAGTCTGTGTGTGATCTTATCTTAGTCTTCTATTTTTTAGGTTAGACAACTTCAGTTTGCTTTCTGCATTATTTGTTTTGCTTTCCTCTAGACCATCTCCAGTTTGACAACTGTAATACAGCACCCCAACCCTTGATACAACCTGGCACCCAAAACTCCAACTCCAGGCTTAGCTATGCTAAGCTGTGACTTGCTTTTTGTAATAATATGCAAGTTCCAGTGTTTTCACCTCACCTCGATCTCATTTTTTCAACTGACCTGTCCTACACACTTGTCTTAGGACAAGATGATTAATTGTCCAAACATAATTTATCTCTTCTTTGATTATCATGGAACACAGATGGATTACCTCAGATTTGAATGTCTAAGTTTAAGATATGTAAATTAGACTCTGTGTGTTCTATTTCATATGATGAAAATCGCATTTTTACCCCAGATTATCTGCAATCAGAGGAATCCCAGCAAAGGCTGCACAGGACTAAAGCAAACTTTCACCTGGTCTGTGTCAACAGCCAGAGAAATGTTCTTAATATCTCCTCCATTTCCTTTTGAGCTAACAACACTTCAATTAAAACAACATACAGTTAAAACAGACAGGCTCTTAGATATGCAAATATTTCTACAAACTTAGAAAGACAAAGCAACAACCTTCAATCTAAATACAGGCTAAGAATATTGTGCTACATTTAACTTAGATAATTTTTTTTTCTCAGTACTTGAGTGGATATTTGACAATCGGTGATGTGACAGGTGGGTACTTATAAGGTTGAAAACTAGGTCCGTGGCAGGGTGACAGAAAAAATTCTTAACAAAAGAAAGGTGTTAAGAACCTAAAAGTTGAGTATTTGAAATAAACTAGTGGTAGGATTGTATGTTCAAGTAACTTTAGATTACAGACTTGACTTAACAGGTAAATAGATTTCAGGAAGAAGATGAACTATGTGCATTATAAATATATTCAAAGCCACCCAGGTCTTTCCTTCTAGTCTCTGCCCCATGATTTTTATTTTTTTTTTAAATCTTCTTTTTCATATGTGTCACTATTCTCTTGCTAAATCTAGAAAGCTGTTTGGGGCTGGTTGCACATGGTTCTATCTACTGACTAACTATTCAAAATTTTCATCAGTCATGGGAAGAATGGAATAGTAATTATGCTTATTGACAATATTGTTAATAATGTTTTTACTATGAGCAAACTGTAATGAACCAGCTCTTCCATATTTCCTTCCACTAGGAAAATACTTCTGATCAGACGGTAAAGATGGTAGCCTAACATTAGGTACTTTGGTAAATTCATGTCACAACATATTTCATTTCCTTTCCTGTCTTCATTATGTACTTCAACAATTTACCTAAAAACTTAAGTATAACTCGTACCAGCTTAATGAACCTGCAGTTTCCTCAGTCACATCTCCATTAAGTAAATACTGATACTACATTTGCTATTACTTCATGATAAAGACAGGTGTGTTAAAAAAAATTGTTTCTGCTTCTATGATTTCATATGCCAGCTTTTTCAGTATTTCTGAAGTGAATATCATATGATCCCCTTGACTTTCAGATCTTGAAACTTTGCTTTTACCTAAGAGGTAATTATATTTCTATTTTCACATACTCGTCTCATGAATTAACTTGACTTTTTTCTCATGTGCGACACCTTTATTCTTATGGAAAAGTAAGCCAGATATTACTCTGAGTTTTAGATAGTACACTGATTATTTTTAATTCCTACTATATCCTGGCTGAATAGGGGCCACCTTCTTCCTTACTTGTTCTTTTTTTATTTATATAGCAAAGAGCTTTTATTATTTCTATTAATTTCCTTTTCAGGGCTGAACTGATTTGACTTTTTAGTAGTATGCATTTTATCCCTATACCTCCTGATACCTAGGACTATAATTTTATTTCCTAGTCAGTGTTGGTTTCTATTCCACGTAGGCTTTCTACTTGCTTTTAATACCCTATCTGATTATGTGGTGGATTGACCATGGCTGGACACCAGCTGCCCACCAAAGCCACTCTATCACACCCCTCCTCAGCTGGACACGGGAGAGAAAATATAAGGAAAAGCTCGAGGGTCAAGATAAGGACAGGGAGAGATCACTCAGCAATTATCGTCACTGGCAAAACAGTCTCAGCTGGGAGCAAATCTGTTTAATTCATCACCAATCACATCAGAGTAGGATAATGGGAAATAAGAACTAAACCTTAAAACACCTTTCCCTCACCCCTCCTTTCTTGCTGGGCTTAATTTTACTCCCAATTTCTCTCC
>JAVJGI010000014.1:60240898-60265923 GCA_035590275.1 Ibycter americanus | reverse complement strand
GGGGGCTGCGCCGGGGGCTGCCAGGGCACCTCTGCTTGGCGCCTGGAGCCCCCTGCCCCTCCTGCCCCGGCCTGGGGGGCTGCAGGGGGCTGCTCTCACATATTCTTACTACACTCTCTGGCTGCACTTGCTGTTGCACAGTAACTTTTCCTCCCATCTTAAACATGTTATCACAGAGGCACTACCAATGGGACTGGTGGGCTCAGCCTTGGCCATCAGCAAGTCCATCTTGCAGATGACTGGCAATGGCATTATCAGACATAGGGGAAGCTTCTAGCAGCTTCTCTCAGAAGCTCCCCCCCCCCGCCCCCGGCTATGCAAACCAAATACAGACAAATACAGAGTGTTTATTAAAATTGTCTTGATTCTCTGGTAACACTAGCTTTAAACTATTTTAATTCTACTTACTTAATTTCATTTTTAACTAAAATATTAGAGAGAAAATCAAGATCAACTATGTTTAAACATAAAGACTTCCTGTGGCTCAGGATGTTGACACCTAATACTGAGGCAATGCAGATTTGGTGTAAAGTTCAAAGTTCATAGTTTCTCATCCCTATTTTGTGCAACCATCAATTACAAGAGCAAAACACTGAAACTTCTGGCTATATGACCTTAGTTTACATTGCTGCATATCCTGAGTCTTCTATTACTAATAATTTGTGTTGAACCTGTGATCTTAGAAAAAGCTAAGTAGAATAAAACTAGCTCATGAATATGGGGTTCCTGTGGTATGTACTTGATCCATTAAAGTTATTTTCCATAGAGACAGGAAAATAAATACAGGCTGTAGTCTACAGGGATGAAAAGTTCATTACTCTCTTACATTCAAATAATTCCAGTGAAGTGAAACTGGTAACAACCAAACATAGACTTGGGAAGGGCAGTGAGTTACCTGTTTCCTCCCAGAAGATGTAGCATTTTCAGGATCATGTTATGGGCATACTGGTTAGAAATTGAATGAAATATAGGCTGTTGTTGTCTGTTAAATTTTCTTTGTAACGGTGATGTTTCATGTGCTCAGCAGCTCCTTCACAGCCATTATTCACTGTTATGAGAAAGAAAAGAGAACATCTTCTTCCTCCCTTGTGCCTCCCTCAGTTAGTAATATCACCTCCCACATCCCACAGTCAATAAATTTCATGGGAAAGAACATGCTTCTTAAGAATGCAAGAAATGTTCATCTTGCGTTAACTTGGTCTGGCTGATTACTTGGCTCAGTTGTCACAATGAACGTATAACAATGTCCTAGAACAATCATTTCTGGAGTTGCCTGTAACTGCACTTTTAACTGCAGTCATTAATATCGGTTATTTCACAATTAATCCTAATTACAACAAGATAAAGATTATGGATAAAGACTGGAGCAGTAATTGCTATCTGAGTATAACAATATAATTTTATATTGTTTTTTGGCATTCTATGAGAGGTAGTTTTATTGAAAGGAGGGAAAGGAGACAAAGCTCTCACCCAAAATACTGAAAGTGAGTATTCTTGTGTTCTGGGTTCAGCTGGGCATCTTAATTGCTTCCTGACTGTCTATTGGTATGAAACTTGATCAACTTTGTTTATGTATTACACACACACAAACAAACATGCACATTTCTCAATGCTAAAGCAACTTTAGGTGTACAGTAAGGGACAATGCTGGGAAAATGCCTGATCTTGATGAACAGGTGAAAAAGGCTGTGGAGTGTAACTTTCCTCAGATCTCAGACAAGGCCAAGAAGAACAGCTCTACATGTTAGAACACAGGGACAAGCAAAACTTTAAAATTTCACAACTGTGATGATTCTTAAATTTAGGTGCTTGACTCAAGGTAATGATTGAATCAGATTTGTTTGGTTTTGAGTGTTTGGAAGAACTTGAAACTCTACAAAGTTTTTCCCTAAAATTTTCATAATTTTACTCTGAAATTAATATTCACTTGGTATATTCTATGTGAGAGCACACACACTGTGGTAAGTAATGTTAATAGCTTGTAAGAAATAAAGGTTTTCATAACAACTACTGGAAATAACCGTAAGACACAGCTACATACTTTGCATTTAAATTAACTGACATTTTCTTTAAAAATATTGGGAGTTTTATTTATCGATATGCTGTCAATATCTCAGTATTCTAAAATATGCCGGTTTCTTTAAAAACATATCAAACTATTAAATATTTGGTCATTGGGGACATGTTTGTAGACTGACAAAAATCACTCTTAATTTGCACAGTTTTGCATGAATGTTTTAGCATGACTTTTGTTGATGAAATTATTAGTGATAGCACAGAAATAAATGAATGTTTCCCCATTCCTTCTTCAAAAAAGCAGATAACTGCTTTAGTTTTCTTTTTTTTCTCATTTAATTCTGAGCCATTATTGTTCTCCCATTAATCTCTAGTAACTAAAAGTGTAGATTTTTTTCTCCTTTATTCATAAGGTAATACAGTTTGAAGGGATAATGAAATATAACATTGTTGCACCCCAGGGAAGATGATAAACAAAATAGAAGAGCTCAATTAGTTTGTCTCAGTCATTTTTCTTTAGGTGCTAATTTGCCAAAGTATTTCTAAATTACTTCATATACTTTGAGTATTGTATTCTGGTATTGGATAAGCTTTTATGAAGAGCTTTAAAAAAAACACTAGTAAATGTTTACTCAGTGTTTCATGTTTGATCTTTTTTGTACAATCCTTATACCAAAGCTGGAATTTATTTTCAATGACTACATATAAATGCAGCACACGCTCTGCATCCTAACAGATGCCATCTGTAAAAGCATTTACTTTAAATTAGTGGAATAAGTAATCAAAAGGGCTTTGTACTTAATGCAGAACTTTTGGTGACTATTAAATACTCATTAGAGGGTGTTTTTGCTGTATGACTGTCAAAATCAGCAGGACGTTTACGTTAGATTTCCTGAGTGGGTCAAGATTGAATATAATTTTACAACTTAAATAACATAAATGAATGCAGGTTATTTCAGAATCTCCAGATGTTCCTTAAACTCCCTGCCCCTAAGCGAAACTTAGAGCCAATTTAAATTTTGCAGCAATATTACAGTGCAGATTTTTGCTTCAAACATTTAACAACTCTCTTATTACATTCCACTCATTTGTGCCTTAACCATCACAAATGAAAAAGATGAACAGTATTATATCGGATGTCTCTTTCTTTATTACATGTATTAATAGATGGTTCAGATCAGTCTATCATAAAAAGGCTTTTGGTGGGACAAAATCCTTGCAGAAGTGCCTTACAAAGTCAGGCTGTCTGTCCATATTTTAGGTACCATGACTAACCTTAACTGAACTGAATTTAAATTAAAAAACAGGTAACTACTGAAAACATATTCTAAAGGTAAATAGCAGCTTGAAAGTTACCTGTACAGGTGTATGAGTTTTCTATATCTTAATAAAGATTTCTTCATTCTTATATACAAGTTATGATATAATAATTCCTTTGTCAATAAGAAGTATATCTACTTGTATCTTGTCGGTTGGGTTTTTTTACATTGCACATACTTATGCTAATTCCAACCTTTGAAGATAGCAACATCTGTTAGGTAGAAGGCAATAAAAGTAGATTTAGAGTTTAGTAAAAACTGCTTAAAAGTGGCCTTTAAGCAAGTCACTTTTCTAGATAAACTTTCACTAGACAACAATCACTAGGGGGTTTTGCAATGATATAGATGAAATGGCCTGTTAGTAGTCATATTTGAATACTGAAACTCCAGCATAAAAAATTTGAAACATTAGAACTTTCTACATTATACAGTACTTTTGCATAGTTTAACTCCAAGACAAGATGAAGAATTAACGGTGCCAAAAAGAAAAGAAGTGAGAGAGAATACCATAGGCCATTAACACTAGGTCCTGCGGCAGCTGCGGGTTTTGGGTCCCAGATCAGGACTGGTAGGAATGGCTTGTACAGTTTTCATTAAAGAATTACTGTTTAAGATATATAAGGACTTTTACAAGTAGAAATTCAAGAGAATCAGTCATCAGTTGAATTAGGGTTCCTTTTAACTAAAGAATACAATAAATAATTAAAATTCTATGGAAATTATAAAGACAACTCAGTTCAATCTAAGGTCTATCTACATATTCTAGGATAGTCACTGTCCATATTTGTATTCTTTTCATTAGGAGCACAGGATAATTCAGGTTGGAACCAACATCCTCCTAACAGCATAGTCAGACCAGACCTTGAGAGCTTTATTCAGCTGGGTTCTGAAAACATTCAAGGACAGAGCCAGTATGACCTCTCCAGGCAATGCATCTCTGGCTTGATTCTCCCGGTGAGAAATTTTACTTTTTGTATCCAGCCTGAACCTCTCTTGTTTCAATTTATGCCGGTTGTCCCTCATGCTGTCACAAATGAACCACTGTGAAGAGTGCAGCTGTGTCCTCACAGTCCCCTCTCTATATAGTGGGGTGGCTGTGAGGTGCCCCAAAGGCCATCTCTGTACCAGTCTATACAAGCCCCACTTTATCTGCCTTTCCTCATGGCGCAACTACTCCAGCCTGGTCATCTTGGTGCTTTTCCACTGAGCTTACCATGTCATATTGATGTCTTTCCTGTATTTGGGGCCCCAGACTGAATGTAGTATGAGTGAGTGCTGGGTAGATGGGGCAAACGTGTTCTTTGATCTCCTGGTGGTGCTCCTGCTGAGGCAGCCCCAGATGCTGCTGGCTATCTTTCCTGCCAGGGCTTGCTGCTGGCTCCTGCCAGGCTCGCTTCCTTCAGGGCCCGTTCCCCAGAGCTGCTCTTCGCTTCATCCATCCCCAGCCTGATTCTTTTTTAAAGCTCTGTGAGTTCTGATTTAAACAATAAAAAAAATCTTAATCCCTCTGAAAAATCCCCAAACCAAAGAGAACTAATGCTACAGACCTAACCATTGGGTATATATGCCATAGACTGATACAGGCTTCCATTCCAGAAAACCCCATTTTTGATCACTAACCAGGTTATCCAGCTGACTAGAAATAAAGAACAAACAGCACTAATTTTTAAGGCACTCAGACTGATCCCTAAATTTGTAAGAAAAGTCCTACAGGCACTGGATTATTTTTATTTCCATATCCAGCTTGTAGCTGAAAATGACTGGGGTAGAAAACTAACATTATGTTTATGTTTCCAGGACAGTTATTAATAAAAGATGTAAACTGTGTAGCTAAGTCTTTCTGTTCAGAAGGCAATGCTGAAATTTATGAGAAGTAAAATAAGAAGTTTGTCCCAGGGGCATAAATAAACAACACTCAGTGCATGCCTCTCAAACTTCGACCACCCAAGTTCCTTACACCTGTTCTAGCTACTTCAAGAAGTTACTCAGCAGTTCAGCTGTGTACTAGTGCTGCACACATATCTGCGGCTGAATAAAAGCATCAACAACAAAGCAAACAAACATAGCTGATCAGGCCAAAATTATTAATATTTTTAATATTATAATTTTTTAAAATATTTTGTCTGTGGCATCTGTGACAAAAACAAATTAAGCATAGGGTAAATTTCAAAGTGATTTAGACTGGTTTTACTCAGTGACCTTTTTAATTAGTCTCAGTTGTAGAAGATTTTACATCTGTTCCTAAACAAGGAGTTTTTTGAACTGTATTCTAAGAGTGTGCTCTATCATGTTATGAGATGCTATGAAGAAAACACCTGTCCACCCTGCCTATTGAATCTGGTTGGTTAATTGAAACAAGTTGTGGAAGACCGTAATTTTTTATTCCCTGTGAAATAGATACTTGCAATGGACAGTAGAGTCAGTTATTTTTGTTCCTATATTTTCTCCCACTATTCCTCCAACAGTCCTTTCTTGCCTCTCTCAGTATTTGTTTTATACAAAACGAAAGACATAAAGAAGAAATCACTTCCTTAAAAATCATGAGTACTTACGCTGTGTATTAGGCCATGTATTAGGCCATTTCAGCTCAAGTTAAAGGTTATTCTTTCTGTTACTTATGAGGCTGTTGGGTATTACAGGCTTTATTTCCTTTTTATCTTGTATTTTCTATTAATGCTGGTTTCACTTTGAAACAAAAATTACATGAACACTGAGCCAAAACAATAGCAAGTGAATGACTTTCAAGGTGCTGGTGAGCACACAGACAGGTCAGAACTTTTCTCAGTGAACTAGCCTTTGCAAAATGGGAAAAACATCAGTGTAGAAATAAGGACAGGATCTCTCTGAGGAATATCCTATAGTCAGATGTAAAAGCATCTTTTATGAAAGGTGGGAGGTTTAATCCCTTTAGATTCAGCTGGGACTCAAACTTGATTAGCCCCGATTAGAATTAAAGCTCAAAACACACAACATAAATAGTTACCAGTAGTACATAAAACCTAGGGTGTTTGGTTGTGGTTTCTTTTGCCGTTCACCCCACCCCACCCCACCCCTTTTCCATGACAACAAAATTTATTTGGGAAATTCAACCTATTTTTTTACAATCAGTATAGTAACTGTTCTAAAAACAGATTTCCTTTAATTCTCTTTCATGGACTCTACTGCTAAGTAGACAATTTAAGGTTCCCCATTCCAGGATATATGTAGTTTCCTCTTCAAATCAAATGTTGTCCTAAAATATGGAGGAACACTTCTGTATCCTGGTAATTGTATACAAAAGTTGATCACTGTTACCCAAGAATTGGAATTTCTTGTCTTGCTGAACTGTGTTTACTCTTGTACTGTTAAAATCAAGCTTTGTCTGTGCACTAACTTGTATCTGTTTACCTGAAGTTTTCAACTTTGTTTTTTTTTAAATTCCTACAGCTATTTGTATATGCATGTTTATTTCAATTTAAAAGTGATTTATTAAAAGGAATTTTATTAGAACTCCTGTAAGGAAAAGGTCATAGAAAATTGAAATATATAACTTTTTAGATAGAAGAAACCTTTCTGTACAGATTTTAGCACTGAGTTACATAGATTGACATGGGTTTTTGTGTGTAGATAATACCTCTGAAAATGGCATAATGCCAATATTTTACACTAAGTATGTATTGTTTAATTTGAGGATGGGAAAAACATACCGACTAATACTCGTTTAATCCAAATCCCTCATGAACAAAGTTTCAGAGGAAGGTTAGACAGGAGATATCAGGCAATAGTCAAGTCATCATTAGTAAGGGCATTCATTCCTTCTTAAGCTGTCTGCCAGAATATATTCTGGGGCACAGTAAACTGTGTTTTTATTGTTTCTATTGGCATGTCTTTGTAATAAGATTCATTGTAGTCTTTTTTTCCCCACTTTGTATAGTCTCCAGGTCCTCACATATCACCATGACACAAGTCTGACCAATGGTGAATAATATTATTCAAATAATTTGGTTTGAATAATTGATTTGTGAAAGCCTCTGAACAGAGGTTCAGTAGCCTCCTGCATCAGTAAGTCAGCTTGATAAAACAAGCACACATACAGATTTCCTGGGCTGTTCTTAGTCTGTTGAATCCAAGAAAATTGTTCAGTGAAATCTAAGAGGAATTTTTAATTCTGTGAAATTAATTTATTAGTTGATTAATTGTTCTTTGAGACATCCCTTCATTTAAAGACACTTTTTGTAGAGTTTAGTGGATAAATAAGTAAAGAAAAAGATATTAACTGTTCAATGTGTCAGCTCTTGATTAATGTATTTTTGGGGGGCATTACAGACCTCTTAACTTTCTCTGAAATACACACTGTTTGTGTCATTCTCTCTGAGATCTAAGGACAGGCTATGAAGTTTTTCAATATGCCACAGAATATTGACATGTTAGAATATTGATAATGTGTATATTTATATACCATTATTTACATTCCTAAGAAATATGGTTTAGAAGTGTTTACAAACCTTCATATTTATACATAAACTTAATGAACTTTTATAATTGAAGTGCAGTTAAGATGCATTTTATTTAATAAGTAGGATTTATTTTAGCTCTTCTGATCTTTTTTCTTACACTTTTTCAAGTGTGAGACAACACAGAGGTCAAAAGTAAATAAATTCTTGAATTATATGATGATAGAGAGAAAGAATAATAGAATCATTTAGGTTGGAAAAGACCTTCGAGATCATAAAACCCAACCGTTAACCCAGGACTGTGAAGTCCATCACTAAACCATGTCCCTAAGCACCACATCTATGCATTTTTTTCAACACCTCCAGGGGTGGTGATTCCACCACCTCCCTGCACAGCCTGTTCTGATGCTTGACCACCCTTTCAGTGAAAAAAATTGTTCCTAACATCCAATCTTAACCTCCCCTGACATAACTTGAGGCTGTTTCCTCTTGTCCTGTTGCTTGTTATCTGGGAGAAGAGACCTACCTCTACTTGCCTACAACCTCCTTTCAGGTAGTTGTAGAGAGCAATAAGATCTCCCTGAATTTCCTCCAGAGTAAGCAACCCCGGTTCCCTCACCTGCTCCTTGTAAGACTTGTTCTCCAGACCCTTCCCCAGCTTCATTGTGCTCCTGTGGACATTCTCCAGCACCCAGATTTTCCAAACAAACAGCTGCATTTTCTTAAGCAGCAGTTCCAGTTGTCCTAGTAAACTTGTAATAAAGTAATACTTACATTTTAAAGCTATTCTTTATGTAAAAATACAATGTTAGAATTCTTGTTTGCCTTTTTTGACAAGTTTGTTTATGACAGCAAAAACATTATCTAGAAAACTAACTTAAAGGTATATTTCACCTGAATACCTGTGGAAGCAGGGAGTGATACTGTAGGTGCTGATCCTCTGCAACTTGATGTCATAGTTTAACCACAGCAGATAGCTCAGCCTCTTGCTCACTTCCTTCCCAGTGGGATGGGGGAGAGAATTGGATGGGCAAAACTGAGACAACTCATGGGTTGAGATAAAGGCATTTTAATAGGTAAACCAAAGCTGAGCATGCAAGCAAAGCAAAACAAGGAGTTCAATACTACCCACTGGTACGCAGGTGTTCAGCCATCTCCAGGAAAGCAGAGCTGCATCATGTGTTATGGTCACAGAATCATAGATTCACAGAATTATTTAGATTGGAAAAGACCTTTAAGACCATTGAGTCCAACCATTAACCTAACACTGCCAAGTCCACCACTAAACCATGTCCCTAAGTGCCACATCTACACATCTTTTAAATACCTCCAGGGATGAGGACTCAACCACTTCTCTGGGCAGCCTGTTCCCATGCTTTACTACCCTTTCAGTGAAGAAATTTTCCCTGATATCCAATTGAAACCTCCCCTGGAGCAACTTGAGGCAGTTTCCTCTTGTTCTATTGCTTATTACTTGGGAGAAGAGGCCAACACTGACCTCACTACAACATCCTTACAAGTAGATGAGTACTATAAGGTCTGCCCTGAGCCTCCTTTTGTCCAGGCTAAGCAACCCTAGTTCCCTCAGCTGCTCCTCAGAAGACTTGTTCTTGGTCACTTGGGAAGACAAACATTATAGCTCCAAATGTCTCCCCTTCCACCTCCCTCCCCCAGCTTTTATTGCTGAACACAATGTCATATGGTATGGGAAGTCCCTTTGGTCAGTTGGGGTCAGCTGTCCCAGCTGTGTCCCCTCCTAATTTCTCACACACATACAGCCTACTCACTGGTGGGGTGGGGTGAGAAGCAGAAAAGGCCTTGACTGTGCAAGCACTGCTCAGCAATAGCTAAAACATCTCTGTGTTATCAACACTGTTTTCATCACAAATCCAAAACATGGCACCATACAAGTTATTATGAAGAAAATTAATTCTGTCCCAGCCAAAACCAGTACACTTGGTCTTATACCATTTTGCTAGTCTTCAGGGAAAGAAATGTAACATATCCAACAGATGTACGTTATACTACGAATATGCATTTTAGAAGATATTCACATATTTGCATGGTGTATTGGACTGGGGGAAGGTCTTCAGATTGTCAGAATAATTTCTCTACCCTGGTGATAGCTGCACTGAATTCATAAGTAACACAGTATCCTTTTCAATTATTTTTCTGGTTAATATAACTTCTAAATTCCAGTGTAGCAATTCATACTTGATAGTTTTACATTCACTTTCTACAAGTGCTCGCTAATATTTGCCAAAATTTAATGCCTTTTTTTAACATTTATGTAAATTAATTTGTTCATTATGCTTTTCCTGGAGAGTAAGAATAAACGGATATCAATAAAAAAGGCAATCACATCTTTTGTAATTAAGATTAAAATTCAAAGAGATTTCATTGTTGAACTCCTCACACTAGGTTCTAAATTTTTGCCTAAGGCTCAAAAAAATTAATAGTCCTAAGTCACAGAACAAGTAGTCTTGCCATGAAGACAAAAAAAGTGTTTAACTTTATGTATTCCTCTATATTTTACTTGAAGACTGTTTTCAGTCTGATGTCATTGGTGAGATATAATTTTGCTCCTTTAAAAGAATCTATATGGATGCAACAACTGTTCACCTATAATTTTATGTTCTGCCTCATTATTTGTAGATTTAATTCTGTTTTAAATCACTTTTATTCCAAATTACTTAGATTATATTACCAGATCCCTGATACTTGAAGTCAATAGTAAAATTTCAGTGCAAAAATGACAGACATCACAGAAAAAAAAAAAATCAGTTTTATAAATATATTGATTTAAAAAGAATGATAAAGGGACTGTACTTAAAACTTCAGGTCCAAAACTGAAGACTAAATAAGCAATTAACCTAATTGGTTAATCCTCAGTAGAATGTTGAATGGCTGCAATGTATACGAAATATCATTATCACTTCCAATTTTTTTAATGAAGGGAACAACATACAGTCCTTCTCACTGTAAATGATACTTTTACACAATAAAACAGTCAGTGGAGCTATGAAACTGTTTCTGGTATGCTTCAAGGAGCATATAATTTTCTTTCTTTATTCAAATATATTCAGTTCAGGAAAGAATGGTTTTTATCACTTTTTTCAGTCATGACTATAACATCAATAAATCATTAATAGAATAGTAACTGATCTGTCATCAGAAGAGTTAGCCTTCTAAAGGTAAAGTATGGTGAAACAGATGTGTAGAATCAGTAAAACCAAACCAAAACAATTTATTTTTTTAAATAAATTGTCTGAATGTGTTACTGGTGCCTAACGCAGGTGTAGATTTTAAAATTCAGTGACAAAGCAAGCAAATAACCCTGACTATCATATAACTGCATTATCCTATATTCTTTTAGCTGTTGATTCATTTCTTAAAGCAAACAACTGAATGTTTCCTTTCAATTGACCATGCAGCACATTTTGTCTTCAAAGGCTGTAGCTTAATTTAGAATTTCTTTCTAAACAAAGATTTCTAAGTGTGTGTTTCAGCAGCTGTCTTGTCAGGTTTCTGAAAGAGAAAAATTAAAGCTCTACTATATTTATTCCAAGTCTTCTCAGTGACTGATCTAGTATGAGAGTTAATTTTATTTTCTGTTTATCAGGAATAGGGCTTATCAAAGACACTGTATGTAAGTAATTATGAGAAGCTATCACCCAGATGGTGGATAATAACGTGTAGCTGGGGAAGATAATTTCTTCCTTTTGACAAGCAAAGAGAAATGACATTTGACTTCTCTTCAGAAACTATAAGACTCAGTGCTTGACAGAGATATAGTCTGCTTCCATTTTCCTAAGGAAAGGAAACCTAATGTTGATAAGCAACTTGTCTTTCAGAGAGCTGTTTATTGGCCTTCTTCACTTTAACAGTTTATTAGCTTTCAAATTCCTAAGTGGTTAGCTCTACCTTTGGAATGTGTATTTGTGTAGCTGAGCCTCACAGGGAGGAAATGGGCACTGACCTGTGTTTCCATTGTTTGCATTGAGGGGAGCTAGAGAAGACAGGTAAATTTATCCTTACTACTGTTCAGATGCCTTTCTTACATGCAGTCCATTCTGGAATATCTGTACAACTGCAGGTTTTGGGGCTGTTTGAGCATGTTGTTATTTCCAGGAGTTTACTGCTGTTGACTGCTGAAAAGTGAAATTGCCGTCAGCGTGTATGACCATGTGTTTAAAGTAATCTGTCTGATGGAGGGGTTGTGTCTAGTGATAGTGACTCTGGAAGGACATTAATCTCTTCCATGATGAAGGCTGAGACAAATCTTGTAATGACTATTCTACTCTGAGTGAGCTGAAGGAGCCTGCTCTTGCCTAACCAAAACAAAGTCCTGAAACTCAACATGCAAGTTTTAAGCAGGACAGGAATTTTCTGTAAGTTTTAATGGGAATCAGAAAAGGAATCAGAAAAGGCACTTTAGGGGACAGAGATTCAAGGTATTTTGGTACCTGGAACTTTTTATCTAAGATTTTTAACATTACTGCTATTCTGAATCTATGCTTGACTTTGTGTTCCTGGTGAGCAGGTGGTGCTGGTTTTGAAATGGATCTGCAGATTGTAGTGAAGAATTAATTTTCAGTGTTTGTTTTCACTTAAATAAGTTATGGAGACTTTCCAAATATTCATATATTACATTTACTTTCCAAATTCGGCATGACTCTGGTACCTAGGGATGATTTTGCAAAATCCTTATGACTCCCATTTTGACTCTACAAAGTCTAAACGGTTCACTCAAATAGCTAAATGTTCAGTATGATTTTATTATTTTTTCATAGTTTCATTTTACAATACAGTCATTAGCATATATGTTGTCAGACTTCTGGTTTAAAAGAAAATTGACCTATGGAGAAGGCAAAGGCAGAGAGATAGCACAGGAAAGTGACAGGCAGGCATACTGGCCATCCAAGTCCAATAAAATCCTAAAGAAAAGATAAGAATACAAAACCTCAAGAACATTTACACTACTCCTCTCTTTGCTCAGTCAATAGTACCAGTGATCAAGGCACTCGCATTGGATTCCTGAGACCTCTTCAAGTTCTATTTTGCTAAATTCCCAAGCAAGTTACCATCCTCCTGCTTCTGAAGGGATTGGTGTTCTGAAGGAGGAGAGATATCTGGCGGAGGTAAAGCAAGTTGAATTGTTGCAACTCACTGAATCTGTGTTTATATTGTATTGTATCTTGATCACTTCTGTTAAAGTGCTTGAGAGAAAAATATTGAAAAGAGAGAATTATAACATTTGCAAAACGTTATGAAAAAAACCAACCAAACAAACCTGTAATAAGTTTTCACAAATCATCTTTGTTCCTGTGGTGAATGCTGGTTTAACCAAAGGCAGTAAATGAAACACAAGGGTAGAAGAGAGAGTTTAAAAGTGTTTTGGGCCCCAAGCACTGTGTGTAGTCCTGTACATTACCTGTAAGTTCACTAGCAAGCAGAAATTAGTACTAGAAATAGGAGTACTAGTAGAAGGGAAAAGTTAGCTACAGTGGATGGTGAACATTACACATTTAAATGTCAACCCTGGCTTCAGTGAAGCTTTGGTACTCAGCAAGAGGGATAACAAATCCCTCAGATTTACTGCTACAAACACTAGATAAGATGTCACTAGAGAGAAATAGCCCAGTAGTTGTCTTGCCAAGAACTTAGAAGGGGAACATTCAAGTGATTACATGTTAAAGAAAAGGAACAGACAGGCATTCTACATAATCTTGTTTTTATTTGTGTTGTCTGTTTACTTTCTCTCACCAAGAAATTCATGTTTTGCTAGACCACTTCATTAATCTTTTGAGTAAGGATAGAAAGCTCATAGAGCATGTGCTGCAGTTTAATATTTTCTCAGGTGTCTTGGTAAGAGCTCAAGGTGGTGTTTATTAGTGATCCTCCAAAACCTGATACAGTCCTTGCAGCTGCCAACAAAGGAGTTATGGAAGGACTTAAAAATTTACAATATGCAGTAACATTAATTAACTTGCAGAGTTCTGTGGATAGACACTATCATATGTGGATGTGCCTTATGGCAATCAGACTCTGACCTTCCATAAATTGCTATAGTGTAATTAATAAGCAGAATATCCTAAAAGACAGGACCTATATATATAAAATCAGACATTCTTAGATCTGATCTGAAATAAGTTAAAGCTTCCTGGTATGTACCACAGCAGCAAATAGTACATAGAAGTATTTCTGGAAATGTTTTAATGGCCATCTTTTGCTCAGCCACCCAGTTTAATGCAATAATCCCATAACCAGTTATTAGAAAAAGGAAAACACCAGAGGAAGTTTGTCAATAAAAGGAAGTGTTCCCAAGGAATAATAGGTAATGGATGTGCAATCTGAACTTTGCAAAAAGGTTAAGGGATTTTTCTTCTGTTTTCTTCCTAATCACAATGTATACAGTAAATGTGAAAACCAAGTGAAGATGATGTTACAAAGACACATAACAAAACATGCAGAAAACCTCTAAAGGCAAAACTTTGATAACACTGTCAGAGGTCTTCTTAATAATATAAATAGAGGAAGTTAATCAATTACAGTCAAAAGAACTAGCTTACCGTATCTCTCACCAAGACTAGCTAGATGTCTCTGGAAAAAGAACCAATGGGTCCTTTGTGTGTATTGTTTTCCAGGCAGAAACAGGACTAAAACCTCACCTATAACCCTTGAGAACAGGTTTAAATAAATGGGTGAACTCCTGTCTACCAAGGGAAAAATTATTCATAAAATAAGTAAACTACCAGAGCAGAAATTAACAGACTAACAATGAATTGTAGGGGTAACTATGCATGGAAATTAAAGAAGAGTTTCATTGGTTTTCCAACACAAATAAAACTGCTGAACATGAGGCGTGTTACTTGCAACATTCAGAGCTGAATGAATAATTAAGAGAAAAAAGCAATGAATAATTTATTCAATGAATGTAGCTGTTGGTTTTTTTCTTTTTTTTTTTTATACAGCCTAGTGATCACAACTTTCTTAAATGTATTCATTATGCAAATTCATTCAACTAATATTCATTTACATTCTTAAAAGATTGGATTTAATTATCCAAAGGGTATGTTGCTTATAATATTTGTGACTGGTCAAAAGAAGTCAGACGGAATTGCTTATATCACCTGATTGGATAAATAGATAACCAATGTTAGTGAAAATATACAGCAGTATAATTATTGTCATGTATAACCAGTACAAGCTTTGAAATACACCTTTTAAATACTTATGCTGGGGTGTCAACCCTCAGACGTTTGCTTTCAGGAAACAGAGCCAAATGGAATTAATCTAAAGCTTGACGTGAAACGTAGTTCTCTAGCTCTAACTGTTTCTATCTACTTTCTGATGAAATAATTTCCCAAGAAAATGAAACTTATACATTTACCCTGTCAATTTGCTAAGGAACTATTGCTGGCCACTCTTAGAAACATAAGTCTCAGGCAGAGGGACCATTGATATGACCCAGGACAGCCGCTTCAATGTTTTAGGTACTCAAATCCCAATAAAATGAGATATGATCCTTTAAACCTGTTGTGTACAACAAAAAGTACATAACAGTTATAGTGGTGCATGGAAAGGGCTGACAGAGAATATTTCTTGGAAATATTCTAACTTATCTGTCCATGGTTTGCCTTCACAGCTGCCTCTGCTTATGTTTTCATCCATGTGCCTCTCTCAAGCCCAAATATGTTGCTATTTATGACTGGCAATAACCAGGTTAAGTGACTACCCTATAAAGGTCTACTACATCCATTTGCTGGAATTTCCACTTTGAGTAACACCTCAGTAACAAAATCTTTGCTCACTTTTTGCTCATCTGTTCCCATATTTCTTTGTCATCTACCATGTTGTTTGGATGTTGCAAGCACTTCTCTGCTTTCATTTATGACAAAAAGTTGAGGAACACTGCTGATAATGTTTCTTTTTGCTCCTTTGCAAGTACACATGATGAGGACACAGTACTGTTAGTAACACTACATTTCAGATATTTCCATGTAATTGAACCATGTTAAAGAAACTGAAAAGGCATTTCAGAGGGAACACCATATCCTGTTGCAAACAAAGTCTTCTTCATATGGGCATTTCCACCTGTCTTTCATAATCAAGAGGTAACAGTTTAATTATTTTAACTTTTCAGCTGAGTACACTTGAAAACAATGGAAAACATCCAAAACTCACATGCAGACAGAGCACAATTCTAGAAACATTTGCTGTAAACAGATTAAATTTTAAAATGTCACGTCAATAAAAGGCTTGAAGGAGTCTAAAAAACATGCTAGTGATGATTTTTCAACCACTTTGCAACACGTTCACCCCAGATTATAGATGGTATAACTTAGCTCATTAATAAGAATGATTTTGCTTGGAGTGCGTAATTCAAAAATTAGTTAAGATCTCATTTTTATATGTATGCATATGTATGTAAGCATGCTTTGATGTCTATATATCTATATGCGCATTTTAAAACTTGAGCTCTCTTGTTAATCAGGGTTTTTTCTTAACTAATAAATTACGAGAATAGAAATATTTCTTTGGAAACTTTTTATCCAAGATTTCTGCTCAAAGAACTGTTTCTGTCACAGGCAATGACAAAAATCTATATAATTTTTAATGATGCAAGGCCCAAATTCTTATAGTAAACATGATTTAGAAGCCTAAGTTGTAGCTCTTACAAAAGGTTTCCTTTTGAGTGTCACAGTTTCCTATGACAATTAACTCTATTACCTTTGGAAAATCCTGTCAGAACATAACCCAAATATTCAAAATTCAATCGTAATTTCAAGCCCAAGTATTCTAACAGGTATGAAATGAGGCAAAGTGGTTAACGTGTTTATCTCTGCATTGTGCAAAACTTCCGCAGCAGGAAATGCACGGAAGTTAATTTTATACTTCAGGATGTTCTAATACTTGAGTCATTGATATTCTTTTTAGGATCTGCTAGCTTTTATAGTTCTTCCTTAGAAGTAACATTATTTGTTTGTGGTATTGTCATAGTTTTTAGTTTAAAAATTTAACATTCTTAAAGCATAAAGCATAAAACCCCCAATTTTTAAGTTTTCATAAAAACTAGTGATAGATCCTTTCAGAATTCAAAACTCATACTAGTCTGCAATCTGGCCAAATCTCAAAAAATAAGTAACAACTTCATAAATTAAAAAAAAAAAAAAAAACAACAAAAAACAAAAAACCAAAAACCAAAAATCAAAAACCAAAATCCAAATCCACAGAAAAAAGCTACTGTAACTAATAGAACTTCTGCCAGATGATGAAGTGAGAAGCAAAATGTAGCTCATTTCCTGTAATATAGAGCATCGAGTTTTCTTGAATTTCAGTGGTCTAGGGAATTTGGAATTCTTAGCGCTGCATGTCATTTGCAACTAAAAGGTGTTGTGAAGAAAGGCAAAGAATGCCACAGCTGAAAACTTCAGCTCATTTGAGCTGTTAAAGTCTTCTGATTTAAAGGCAAAAATGTAAATCTGAAGCAATATACTTTTCTGCTTTTCATAGATTCTTGCTTGGTCTGGGTTAAGAAGTAGGTTACCTGTTTAGTAGGAAAACAGTGCATGTTGCTGTGATGTAGGTCTCATGTAGCTTTGTATGACATATCTACAGAGTTTTCCAAACTCTTTTCAGGAATTGGAGTTCAAATTGCCTATGCATTTCTAGGAAAGGACCTGAAGGCAACTTATCTGCCCAATATTAGCTGTGTGTCATAGATTCAACGACCGGTAAAATCCAGAGTGTAAGACAGCAGACACATGAGCCTGTCATTCACATAGCTGAAGAACTTGTGTTAAATCCCAAATCTTCCCCTTTAGTGTGCCCCATAGATTTACTTTAGTACAATGCATGTGAACTTGAAAAGATGTATATGTCGCTCGTGGGGTCAACATTGCTCTCTTCATCTCTGCCAAATCAATAGCTGTGACAAGCCGGCTTGTAAGTTCTCTGTTTAATTACTATCTATTTAATTGTATATGATTTTCTATGTACAAACTTATCATAAATGCTTAAGCTTGCTACTTAAAACCAGAAAAAGACTGAGTTTTGAGTAAATAATGACATCAGAATCCCAGAGCAGGACCTAACGCTGACCTTAAAAATTCAATGAGCCGAGAAGACTTTGCATGCCTGTTTGCCACAGACAGTACAGGATGAAAGAAATGGATTTAAAGCACATTAAAGTGCAAGGTTTTATGCTTTTCAATTTTGATGATATTTTTAAATGATGCAGAGCAATAGAAGAATCAATAACATATGGGCTTACCTGATAGACTCCTTGGCAAACAGCCCCTTGTTTTTAGAGAAGTTTTTGTGGAAATAAATGAGGATGTTTTGCAAATGTGCAGTTTACTATTTTAATATACAATTTATGAGATTTATTATTTTGGTTTCCAGAAGTAGTTTGTAGGACATAAGGCATCATTACTTATTCAAAATGCATAGCATTATTTGCAATATATTCAATAAAAGTAATAAAACATACAGTTTACTTTTTACACTTCAACAACCTTTTCTGTCCTAAAAATAAATAGTTTAACAAGTAAGAAAGAATCATTTTGACTACACCAAAGTACTTCTGAAACAGGCCAGTGAATGGGTGGTTTAGATTGTCTGAAGTTATAGTGAAAAACACATAAACTTCCAACAATGCAATAATGTAACCTCATACTAATAGAGGAAGTTTCATCCTAAAAGATATTATCAAGACTTACTAAGTATGTAATTTTGCTTGATCGAGAATGGACTCAACATCTAACGGAAAACACTGTTATTCAGTGAATGGGTCAGCAGGAAGCCAGAAAACTTCAGTTCTGGCATGGGTTTTGCCAACAGCCGCCTGCATGATTTTTAGCAAGTTATACTATTTTGTGTGGTTATCCCCTAACACTTCGCATCTCTTATCTCCTTGTAAGTTTCTTAATGGCAGAGACTGGATATTTTGATGTTGCATACAGCAAGCAGTCAAATCGATGTGATTCAGCTTAGCCAGATCCACACACACCCTCTCCCCCCAAAAAATCCCAGCTGTTGTGAAAAGCAGAGAAAGTTACCTTTCAATGATTTTTGTTTTGTTTTGTTTTCAAAAAGTGCGACAGTTCTTACTTTAGCTAGTTTCTCCACATTGCTGCTGCTGCCTATAGGATGGACAGACCTATTCTAAAAGCAAGTTTCTTATCTAAGAAGTTTAAAACCTAATAAAGATTTAAAGATACAAGCTCCTGTTTTTCAGAAAAATATATTTCAACAGGTTATTTATATTATCGCCAATAAAAAACTTTTTAATGTTATACTTCTGCATTACCAAGAAGGGCAAAATTCACAAGATCATTGACTCCTGAGAGAAAAATACCATCTTGATATCCATGTGAAGGAATTCTAGGAGCAAGGCTTTTCACTTTTAGGCATTCAAAACCAAGTATAGGGTGGTACAAATGTTTTGGATACATTCAAGGCACGTAACCATGAATGCCTCCCTGCTTACGAGATTTTCCATGAGCCAAAGAACTTTATCACTAAAATTGTTATTACTTTGTGCTCCGTGTACCAGGTAATTTCTTAGCAGTTTAAGAGCTGTATTTGGCACATGAGAAGAAAGGATAATGTATCTTGTGTCAGAAGCAGTGTGGCCAGCAGGGCTAGGGAAGTGATTGATCCCCTGTACTCGGCACTGGTGAGGCTGCACCTCGAATCCTGGGTTCAGTTTTGGGTCACTTACTTCAAAAGGGACATAGAGGTGCTGGAGCATGTCCAGAGAAGGGCAGCTAAGCTGGGGAAGGGCCTAGAGCACAAGCCTACTGGGGAGCAGCTGAGGAATTATTCTGGAGAAGAGGAGACTCTGGGGAGATCTTATCACTCTACACCTACCTGAAAGGAGGCTGTAGGCAGGTGGGGGTCGGTCTCTTCTCCCAGATAACAAGCAACAGGACAAGAGGAAACAGCCTCAAGTTATGTCAGGGGAGGTTAAGATTGGATGTTAGGAACAATTTTTTCACTGAAAGGGTGGTCAAGCATCAGAACAGGCTGGCTGTGCAGGGAGGTGGTGGAATCACCACCCCTGGAGGTGTTGAAAAAAATGCGTATGTGTGGTGCTTAGGGACATGGCTTAGTGATGGACTTGGCATTCCTGGTTTAATGATTAGACTTAATGATCTCAAAGGTCTTTTTCAACCTAAATGGTTCTATGATACTATGATTCTATGATCTTTAGAGTAACATATATACTTTATACTCAATATCACTGTGTATTATGACCTTTTAAGGAATATATAACATGCCAAATAGGCACAGTATGAAGGAGCTGCCTGATACTCCAAAAATGTCTTCAGACTTGAAAGCTGTAGAGATGGTATACATCTATGTATCTTGGCCCTGCTTTTCCCCCAAAATTAATCTATACTACAGGAAAGTCCTGCTTGCTTCAAATACATTGCTGCTGACAGGGCCTGAATGAGACATTCCATTTATTAGTTTGAATGGCTACATGAGATGTAAAATGTTTTTTTTTTTAACCACAGAGGAAGAACAGCAAGGTAACTTCTAGCTCTTAGAAAACTACAGTACATGGAAAACAAGCTAAAATGAATAAAAATCCCAGAGTACACACCATAAAGAGGAAGAGAATGCTGCTGTTCTACCTGGATTATTATCAAAGTATTGGGGGGGGGGGATGACAGGACGACACGGGGATGACACACGACACGACCATAATAAAGAAACCAACATAAAGCCAGCTACAATTAGAAACAACTATTAAGTTCAGAAGAAGTCACCAGGTAGATGAAGGACAACAAAGATAGGAAGACTTTTATTTAGTAATTATATCTTTTTTGGGTTTTGGCTTTTACAGGTAGAAATTTTAGCTACAATACCATCTTTTGAGAAGAATTAAGAATTTTATTATCCAAATATTAGTCCAAAATTCATTCAGAAATTTGTATTAGAGTAATATTTTTAATTAATGTAATTAATTTAGTCAATGAATTTAATTAATTCACTTGCTCGTGTTCTGTAGGCAATACGGTATTTTCAGATTGAATTGGCATATATAGGGTATTTGCATTTATGTATAAGATCAGAGGAAAATGTTTGTGTTTTTTTTCTAGGGAGAAATGTTTAATTAATGTGTTTTAGAGATCAGTATATAAAGTGTAATCACCAGGACATTCAATGAATGTAAAAAGAAATTATGAATGAGACAGAAACTGGAAGAGGGGAAGATGCAACAGGAATTCCTAGAGCTCTGCCTAGGAATGAGTTACTAACTGACTGAGATCAGGTTTAGTAGGTTGACCAATATGTGAAACTGTTGTAATTTTCTGATCATGAAGAAGTAGATGACACCTTCTTCAAACAACTAGAAGAAACCTCACTTTTGCAGGCCTGGGTCTTCATGGGGGACAGCAGACATCCCAATATCTGCAGGAGGGACAACACAGTAGGGCACAAGCACCCATGAGATTTCTGGAGTACACTGTTGGCAACTTCTTAACACATGTGATTGAGGAACCAGCTAGTAGAGGTGCTCTTCTGGACCTCATATTTACAAAGCAAGGAACGACTCATCAGCAATATGAAGGTCAGGGGTGGCTTTGGTTACAGTGACTATGTGATGGTCACATTCAGGATCCTGCAAGGAGAGAGCAAGGTTAAAGAAGGACCACAACCCTGGTCTTCAGAAGAGCAGACTTGGGCCTGTTTCAAATCTACTTGGAAGAATCACATGGTTTATAGCCCTGGAGAGAAGAGGGGTTCAAGAGAACAGGTTGATATTCAAACCCAGGAATGATCCATCTTGATGAACTTGAACTCAAACAAAAGCTTAAGGAAGCCTGAATGGATGAACAAGGAGCTCCTGATTAATCTCGGACATAAAAAGGAAGTATACAAGAAGCTGAAGCAGGGCATGTGACCTGGTATGAATTTAGAGATGCTATCTAAGCATGCAGAGATGGCATTAAGAAAGCCAAAGCCCACCTGCAGCTGAATCAAACAAGCAATGTGAAGGGCATCTACACGTACACTGGCAGCAAAAGGAAGCTTGGGGAAAACATGAGCCCAGTCCCAAAGGGGGCAGGCAACCTGGAAAAAAAAGGCATGGAAAAGGCCAAGGTACTTCAAGCCTTCTTCACCTTGGTTTTACTGATAAGAGTTGATTATTTTTCAGGTTGACCATGAGCCATCAATGTGCCCTCGAATTAAAGGACACTTACAACATTGTGGGCTGCATTAGGAGTACTGCCAGCAGGTCAATGGAGGTGATACACTCTATTCAGCACAGGTAAGGCCACATCTGGAGTACTGTGTCCAGTTCTGGGCTTCTCAGTACAAAAGAGATATGGAGCTACTGGATAGAGTCACTGGAAAGGGCCACAAAGATGGTTAAGGTACTGGTGCACTTCTCATATGAAGAAAAGCTGAGAGAGGTGGGGCTGCTCAGCCTAGAGAAGAGATGGCTCTGGCGGGGGGTCTTATTAACGTGTATAAATACTAGATGTGAGTAGTAAAGAAGACAGAACCAGGCTTGTCTCAGGGATGCCCACTGACTGTGCACAAGGCGATGGGCACAAACTGAGGTTCCCTCTGAGAAACACTTTTTTTACTGTGAGGGCATCCAAACACTAGAAAAGGTTTCCCAGGGAGGTTGTGAGGTCTCCCTCCTTAGAGATATTTAAAACCCATCTGGGGATAGTCCTGAGCAACCTGCTGTAGCTAAGTCTGCTCAGGCCAGGTGTTTGGATTAGATGGTGTGTAGAGGTGTCTTCCAACCTCAATCATTCTGTGATTCTGTGATATACATCGAAAACGCATCAAATAACTAAACTTTAGGATGTTTTATGGACATCCTTAGTTATTAGAAAGGTGGATATAAGTAGTCTATAGAAAATAGCTGTATCAATAAAACATGAAAATAAAACATAAATTACTTCATAAAATAAGAAACTGTTCTAGGAATCTAGTTGGTATTTCAAGTTAAATAAGTAACAGAAAAAAATTATACTTCTGATTAAGCATTGCTCCTTAACCTATCAGGCAACAGTTTACCATTTTAATAATAATTTGAAGTACAGCATCAAAGTGTGGCATGATGTAATATAGTAAAACAGTATGGTGGTTTACGTTATATTCTCTTTCTACCTTTTCCCTGATGATAGCTTAAGCCAAAAGCTTGCATTGCTTGAGCAACAGGTAACATCTGGACAACACCTGCAAAATGCTAGTATGGATATATAGCACAACTTCCCAAATACAGAGGGCTTTTCTGTAATAAATAAATTAACAAGTCATTTACAACTTGGAAAATAACATTATTGTAAATAAAATTTATTGGTTATTTTAAAGACAGACATTCTGCACTTTTTATTTCCTACCAGATTTGAATTTTACACATAAATTTTAAAAAATTGGGATCATAGATTGGAAATGTACCGCCTTCTAATAACTTTGGGCAAATAATGTCAAAAGGAAACAATTACCTTCCTTTTCTAACACAAACAACATTTATAAACAAAGAAATATGAAATACTTATTTCTTAAAAATTGGACTCTGTTAAGATATTGCACAAATGTCCTGTTAGTTATGCAATATACACAAGTTTGTTCAGGACATGTTTTAGTACTCTATTAGTGCTCCTATTAAACTTCCTGTTCTCTTTGGCAGTAGTCTCTCATTTATTTTTTGTACTGCAGTAGCTTCTGCATCTCTCATACACTCCTCTTTAAGCTGTCAGCTATACCTATGATGGACAGTTTAGTCTAGTGGATAGCACATGGGAATGTGCCGAAAACTTCTGGACTGGGTTTTTGGCAGCTAAATATGGGTTTATGGGTCTATGTGCAAAAGGGAGTGGAGGAGTACATTCCCAAGGAATTTTCCATGAGCTGACCAAGCTGAGTTCATCGTGACTGCTAAACTTCCGTGGCTACACAGCTGTAGGGTACCCCATGGGTATCCCATGTAGTAACAAACTGTAATAAAAGTAGTATACCAGGCCTTGCATAACCAGTGATAAAGTATCCTATAATGGATCTGTGATGAAGGGTTGGACAATGATGTCCAGTGTATGTTGTAGACTGTATACGATCTTACAGAGAAAAATTCTGACTGACACAAGCCCTGTAAAAGGATGTGGTTTATATTTATTAAAAGTGCAAACATGGAGGGTGGGGGAAGGAGGAGGGTTGAGTATTTTAAGTTTTCCATTGAAACTAGGGAGTGAACAACCCCTTAGAAAGTGTTTGCTTATAAATATTCTGTAAGGATTGAGAATGCAAACTTAATACTTATTTCTTTCAAATTCAGTATATGCCTTGGCAAATTCCTTCAGGAAATCAGAACTACTAATCAAGGAGAACTAGAAAGGGCCTTATCCTGGCTGCAGTCGAGGGGATGCACTATATATTCCTGTGACCACCCATCCCACCGGTCACAGAGAGAAAGCCTTGTCAAGATCTTGTAGTGTCAGCTGAAGTTGTTACCATCACCCAGACACATTCTCCTGGCAAAATAGCGTGTGAGTGCTTTGTAGTTTGCTTTAGGTAAAATCAGAAAAACTAGGTCATAAGTTGAACTTGTCAAGCTGCCTCAGCAGACTGAGTGACATTCAAACAGCTCTCACACCAGTTTTTACCACACCATCCATTCTCTTCGTAGTATCACCCTCAGCCGTTTTACCAGGCTTATTAGAAAGCCATGAGTCCTTGATTTTTGGAGTTATAATTTTTACCTCTTTGCTTCTTTCCTTCAGGTTGAACTCATGGAAATGTCTTCTTTGGGACAGAAGCTTAATTTTCACATAACTTAATGCCAACATCCAATTAGCAGATGGCAACACCACTTAATAACAGCTAACAGCTTTACAAATTCTGGGTTGGGTAGAAATGGAATAAGTACCTGATAATACTTCTATTTGAAATATGCTAATAATGACAAATGATGTTGGAGCTACCCAGAACTACAAGGCAGACAGCCTGCCTGTGAGATTTCTTTTCAAAACGCCAATACAAATTGACAGCAGTGCTCCTGATTGTATACTGCTTTCACAAGGATACCTGGCCCAGGCATTCCTCATCCATGTCATGTACAAAATAACAATAGTCTGACTGACCAGGTAATACAGTACAAGGAAAAGGATGGAGACATGTTGCAGCACTATAAAACTAACCAGCTGAACAAGGCTTTCCCACACAAGGTTCCAAAAGTTCATCTACTGTCCATGCTGCTTCTTCATCCTCTTCAGGCCAGTCC
>JAVJGI010000014.1:60212979-60235269 GCA_035590275.1 Ibycter americanus | reverse complement strand
TACACTGATACACAGGAAAATTGGTTTTAGCCCACAAAACCCAGCTGTACAACTCAGCCCCCTGGGGCACAAACAGAGTGGTGTTCGCCAGTCCCCGTGCTGAGCACCACGTGGTCCCCCTGAGTCCAAAGCAAAAAGAAAAAGAAAACCTCTTTTCCTTTCAAAAGGTTGGTGGTCACAGTCTGGTCGAGAGTGGCAGCTGCGGTCCTGTTGAGGTTCTGGTCCCCCTCTTGATCTTGAAAACCGAGCCGAGCCGCGCCGAGCCGAGCCGACGAGTGAGAGAGCGAACAGCACCCCCAGGTCCCCAAACCCCCAGCACATACACGCTCGAGTTCAGATGGGAACACCCAGCACCGCCCCCACGGTGAGGGGCCTCACACTGGGCAAACTCGCTCAGCGAGTCACCCCGACACCCCGACACCCGGTCCACTTGCTGGCCCATCAGCAGACACGCCCCCCTCATCTCTGCCCTCTCAGGCACCCAGCTCATAGCCCGAGGGGTCAGGTGTGTCCTGGGCAGCTGCTGCAAACAAAGCATCAGTAACAGCTCACGATGAATGGCAGAGAGGGTATAGAATGCACAGTTCCAGTTACACCCACACAGTGATAAACTGGTCCCAGCCACTATAAATAGGACATATATCATTAGAAAAACACTAAAAATTTAAATCCTTTAAGTACATGAAATAACACCAAAGATGAACAAGAAACAGCCCTCTAAGGAGTCAGCAACGGCCTGCAGGGCTGCTTGTGGATGTAACCACAAAAATGTGGGTGCAAACACATGCAAAACTCAGCAAGTGTTTGCCACGTGCCAGTGCCACGCTGACTGTGCAGCGGTGTGCCCACGGGGGTGTCAGCAGGCAAAGAGCTGGTGCTCCGCATAGACCCAGCCTGCAGTTTCTCAGCTTTTGCTCTCAGGGTTTTGGATGCGGCGTGCCAGGCAATGGGGTGTGTGGTAGGTCTCAAGGAAAAACATGCACGCCCCCAACCAAAAACTATACCAGAGATGTTTTCATTTCCTTTGGGCTGTTGGGAGCTCTCCTGTGTTTCCATCAGTGTGGTTCCACTTGCAGGGTTAGGGCCCTACCTTATAAATGTAAATTGGTAATGGTTATTTACTTACAAATAGGCATTTAACTGACATTACAGCAAACACTATGCAAGTGTTTATTAAAAATCAATTAATTAAAATAGATTGTATGATGTATAAAATAAATACATTTTAGATTATATTTAATGGCTGATTTAATAAAGTACATATTTCTGCTTACTCTGTTCAACATATATTACCTTTCTAAATACAGGATTTACTAGACTGGCAGAGGATAAATGAAGGATTGTCAAGGTCTTGCTTTTTATGTTATTGGCTGATTCTGGATCCTGTCCTTGTGAAACACAATTCACAAGGGATTTTGGGACATGTAGAGAGTGTAACATCCTTTTTAAACCTGTCTTAATTATATATAACAGACTGATATATTTAGAAGTATGCACATAAGAAAAGGAGAAAATAGTTTATTATAAATATTTTTCTGTCTCCTCTGCTATTCCTCTCTTTTTCTAAATGCTTAAGGCTAAAATTTGTATCAGAAATGTGAGAACATACGCAGTGGGCCAAAGCGGCACACTTAAAATTGGAGGACAGGCAGACCGTAGGAGCAAACTAATGCACCAGTAAGCATACTTTACTTGTACTAAAATCATATGTATATTGAGGCTCAAAATCTAGCTTTATTGGCATTTCTTTTAACATCCATGTTCCCCTTAGTCTGTTACAAACTGTCTGGTATTTGCATGTGTTAGAACTTCAAGGTACACCTTTGGTCATTTCCCACCTGACAGCATAATTGGAGAATTTAACCCCCAAATTTTCCTTTGGATCATTTCACTTTAGCATTTGTGGATTAGATGGGGAGGGGTTTTGAGGGAGGAGGGACAGCTGTATGAAATTACACAAACCATAATATCAATTTTTAATATTTTTTTTTTAATCTCAGCTAAATAGAGTTTGTAGGATGAATACTGTTTGTATAGACTTCTTGGCTTGGTATTTTATATAAATCAATCAAGTGTTTGCTAATTTAAGGTGGAAATCTTACATCACTGGGAAACTGTCCCTATTAACACTCTCTGAGCATTCTTAGGTCAGTCTCACTGCTCTCCTCCACTTTCAAGGGGAGGTCTTCCAGTGTGTGACCTGACTTACTGTCAGGTCATACATACAGGAAAATGCTGAGTTTTCATTAATATTTTCTCCAAGGATTATTTTAGGAAAAGGGCCATCTAATACCAATGTCAGAATTTAAAATTATTTACATTTTATCTCTCAAAAGCATTTATGACTAACACTCACCCCTGAAAACTTCCCTCTTCATATGTCCAAAGCCAGCATTTCTCAGGTCATTTGGTCTTACAGACAGTCCTAATCAGATAAGCTTGTTAACTGTCACGGCATGTGGGGTTAGTCTGATTATAGAAGATAGGTCATTCTCTGTATAGTGTTTGGTTTCCATGTTAAGTGTTTGTAGAGGCAGCATGGATTTGCAAGTGTTCCCTGGAAATAAAAAATAAAAATGCAAACCCTTAAGCCTTCTTTCCCATCATATTCTTTGAATATTCAAAGAATACATGGATAAGCCAGTGTACATAAGCTACTGTTACAGTGTTTGTTATTTATGGAGTCAGTTACTTTTCTAGTCCTGCCTATTTCTTCCCCAAAAACATACCTGTCTTTCACCTCCAGATACTATCTTCCACCTTCATTATGCTCTTTCTCTTTGAGTTCAGTTGGTTTTGTGTGGTTTGGGGTGTTTCTTGTTTCGTTGTTTTTTGGTGTTTGGTTGTTGGGTTTTTTTGGGGAGGGTGTTTGCTTTCCCCAAACTACAGTGGTGAAGTTTGTTTATTTCAGTAAGGAAATTGAAGTGCATCAGAAAGTGAGCTCAAGGTACGAATTTAAAATTGAAACCAATATTTTTCCTTTAGGTCTCACCCTCATCAGGCAGTGAAGAAATGATTCAGTATAATGATCTGGACTAGGCAAAACCAGCTGATGTTTCAATGTACTTCATTTGTTAATACAAAATATTCTAAAAACAGTCACTGGTATAAAAATGAAATATATGGTTGCCTTCATTAGGATTAATTAAACATTTTTTTAGAAACACTTAACTCATAATTTCAATATCTGATATTGGATAACAAACACTTTGCCATACTCTACCATGATACCCTAATTAGTCCAACATTTACATTAGTTTTCCAGCAGTGAATGATGAAACGTCTCAGAAGCGGAAGTTACACCATGTAACTTGGCTGCAAGAAAGTGTTGCATTTTCATATATGGTTTTGTGTTTCTTGTGATGTAGCAATACTTTAAAATTTATAGCCTCTATTTCAAATGAACAGCACCCACTAACAAGCCATTTGTTACTTTTACCTACATATGGAACCTTTTCACTGGCATTGGTTCAAATGCCCTGTGTCCATCCGACTTTCATAAAATCACAAGGTGTCAAAAAGGAATGTTTATAAACTAATTTGCATTACTTATGATTTGTGACTGTGCAAAGGAGAACTCAGCCATATTTAGTGTGGGGGAGTAGAATGGAGAAAACTGGGAGTA
Source organism: Ibycter americanus (assembly GCA_035590275.1). NCBI lineage: Eukaryota > Metazoa > Chordata > Aves > Falconiformes > Falconidae > Ibycter > Ibycter americanus. Next base: position 60,231,644 of record JAVJGI010000014.1, on the reverse strand, counting down.
GGCGTTATTATTGGCTCAATTCCACACATGCCAAATGTGAATACTTATGTTCTTCCCACAAAACATTAATTTCTTCACATACTGCAGACTTTACTCTTTTACCATGTTCCAGATAGCAGACAGCTCTTGTTTTTCACTTATGTTTTCCTCTTAACAACAGTCATTAATTTACTGATATGCTGTCTATCAGAACCACATCATCTTGATTAGAGCTGTTATCCTAATCAAAAGGCTGATAATTAAGACTATCCATCTGTAGAGTTCCAAGTGCTAAGATGAGCTGAAGATCCTAATTAAGATTATTTAGGTGTTACTTAAATGCCATCATTTGATTCAGCTAATCATACCAGCAGGTACATTAGATTTGCATTAATGTTCTGCTGAAGCCAGCAGCTCTTTAAACAGATCAAAAATGTAGATTACAGGCACCATTTCCAAACATCTTTATATCAATATAACACTGAGACAATGCATTAAAGTAAATGGAATATTGGAAGAAAGAAGCAATTTCAGTGTTTCTCAGTCTGCTTTATGATAATCAGCAGAGTATTTAAAATAAGTAGTTTATTTATTGAGTTTGTGTGCTATAGCAGCTCCGTATTTAAGTCTTCACTTTTGCTTTGAATAAAAACTGTATGGATGACTTTCAATTTAATGTGTATTTTTCTAGCTTAAATGAAATGGTACACTGTGTGGGAGTTCATTAGTTCCTGCTGATAAATTATTAGATAGCTAGTTTGTGAATACGTTATTGGAGAAATCATAATTCTCGTATAATAGGGAATCTATTTGTGGTTGAAATTCTCAAAGATTCGTGATTTCTGTTTAAAAGGCAGGTGCGCTAAGCTGCTTTTCTTTTTTCTTTTCTTTTTTTTTTTTTCAATCCAGACGGTGAACCTATTTTCATCAGGTTTTTAGTCTTTAACCTGGAGATTGTTCAGTTTGTAGGAAAGAGATCAATTAGTACTGTTGTTAGCAACGTTAAGTCAGTACAATCAAAATCTTCATGCAGGCATGCTTTTTTGCCTGAAGATATGAGAGACAGTTAATACACCATTAAGCTAAAGCCCATACATACGTTTTATGAGAGATCCTACCTCAAAAAGCAAGGTAAGTGGCTCACACAGATAATGGGTTGGACATCGAAAGAGTCCATGACTGTGCTTCAGAGATAGGTCAGTCCCCTAGGAGGATGTTACGATAGCTGTTTTAAATAAATACATATATTATTAAATCTATTCAAATACGTTTAATCTAAGATTCTGTTGTGTATCAGCAATACACAATTTTCAAAAAAAAAAAAGCAATTTTCAAAGAAGTGAGAGTCCTAAGTTCAAAGCACACTTCAGTAGTGAGACATTAACTGCGTAAATGGACTGTAAAGCTATCTGGAGTGACAGGCTTAGTGCTGCGGTCATCAGTAGAAGGTCCAGTTGTCCAGTGGGTATTAGCAGTAACCTTCAGGGGTTCATACCAAGGCCAATTGTATTGAAGTTCCTAGTTAAGGACATAGATGATGGGCTGGGGAGGAGTAGAACAACTATTCTGAGGGCACCAGGCTAGAGAAATGAACTGATGGGAACCTCATGAAGTTCAGTCAAGGAAATTGCAAAATCCTGCACCTGGGGAAACTCCAAGCTGATTGACTAGAAAGCACTTCTACAGAAGTCCTTGTTCTAATGGACAAGGTGAACATGAGGCAGTAGTGTGCCCTTGTGGTCAAGAAGACCATGACGTGGCTGTTTCAGCACGTGCTGCCCACAGGTTGAGTGAGCTGATAATTCCCTCTGTTCAGCACTTGCGAGACCACATATGGAGTGCTGTACCTGATCTGGGGCTCTGCAGTACAACAAAGACATGGACATATTGGAGTCCAATAAAGGGTCACCAAGGTGACTAGTGATGTCTGGAGTATATGATGTATGAGCAGAGACTGCGGAAGTGGAGTTTGTTCACCCGTAGTAGGGTAGGGGAAACAGACACCTTTCTGTTGTCTTCAGCTACCTAATGGAAGGGTGTAGATGGAGCCAGGCTCTCTTGGAGGTGCATTCTGCTTGGAGAAAAGGCAATGGACACAAGGAAACTCCAGTCAGACACTACAAAAGCATTTTGCACTGTGAATGTTACCAAACACTTCATCATTGGGTGAATTCAGAATTTAACTGAACAAGACCCTGGTCTGAGCTATAGCCTCTTTGAGCAGAAATTCACTGATAACAATCCATCAGCCACATCTCTTTTAAGAACTATAGGATGATTTAATCTCTGGAGATGATTCATTTGGTATAGAAGTTGTCTAGGCTTAGAGGACTTTCTTTTAGATGACTGAAGTGAAAAGAATCCCATCCTTTTATTCTGTTTCTCAGAGTCATCTTGCTCTAGCAGGGTTTGTTTGGAGGATTGAAAGTTCCTCTACACAGGAACTGCTCTCCAGTTCAACTAAGTACTTAAGCATGGTGTTAACACAGTCACATTGCTGCATTTCCTTTAAAGGAACGTTAGCCTGAAGGTAAATTGGACTTCACCATCTAGTCCTGAAGAGCACCTGAGATTCCAGTGCTCTTTAAGAATAATGTGTTATGGGAAATGTAAAATGCTGGTCCAATGCACAGAATAGATTGAAAACCATCCAATGACTATAGTTTGTGGGAAACATGCTTACCATTAATCTATATAAGTGAACACTCAGTGAATGACTTTATACATTTTAAGGTTCTTTTAGGAAAAAATACACTCCAGAATAACGTGTCTTGAAGACAAGAAGGAAGAGGAATATGAGTGGGATGTCTAAGGAGAGGGGGTTAAGTAATGTGGGAATCTTAACTGTACATTTTCTTACTTTGAAATGTTAATGTTGCCTTTAACTCTGAAGTTCCTATTTCTATATTTTTCACAACTTTTGATGTTTTTGTGAAGAATTTTGCTTGCAAGCTTCTGATGCTGTCCTTAATTTTATGTTAATAGATTTTATTATCTAAGACATACCCAGTACCCAACAGAAGATGGAAGGAAATTTTCAAAGAAATTATAGCAATTACATCAAAAGAACAAAGATATTACAGTGTATTTTAGTGGTTACATTTAAAAAGTGAATCATCTTTAAAAAAATCCCATTTTCATATGCTGTTTTATTTGCATATAAACAGACATATTCACACTAAATTTGCATAGAAATAGATGCATTCAAAACATCTTTACAGCAATCATGGAATCACAGAAGTTACAGATGTAACAGAGTTATTAGTTCTGATTATTTAAACTGGGCATCTATTTTTCTGAGAGTGATTTTTGGGACAGTTAATGATTTTACACATCATTTTTGCACCTGCAGACCCAGACAATAGATTTAAATATTTAATTTAGATTCTGCCCACACAGCAGGCAGTTGATGCCCAAGTTTTCCAGACTCCGCTCAGGTTAGGAAAGAATTTCTAAGGTATTCAATTTAAATGATCTATGTGCTTAATTTTAGAGTCTCTGAATATTGGGAACAATTGGCAATCAGCACTGATTAGAAGTATCCCTTACAGCTTCAAATCTTGCCTTACACCCAAGAGGCAGCATTCCATATCAGAAGATACTTCCAAAGGTTTTGCTTGAAATATTCCAGCAGTAGTATCAGAAACACTATACTGCAGCTGCTTAAAGGGTTACTCATGCTTAAAGCTAAGACAATTATGCTTGCATACCAATACTTCACAGCATACAACTGTTTTCTAAATGAATAATGTTTAGATATGTTAATGAAATGTATATATTAAAATGATTTCATTGGTTGTCATTTGCTTTAAAAGAGAGCTCTGTAGAGAAATGGGTAACATGAGGGTGATTTTCAGACAAAAAAGCACTCTTAGGCACTGAATCATCAGGTATATAATATCATAACTTCCCTTTCTAGTGTAATTTTTATGGGTGGATTGCAGACACATTTATTATTTTTCTTCATACCTGGACTGAAAACAGCTTACCTATTACTAGCTGGCTGAACATTTTACTCAATCATCTTTTCAACTAAAAAGGCAATGAATTCTGGGACGAGCAAGCCAAACTATGACGGAAAATAATTTTTCCCCCATAAGTTCTTAATAAAGTCTTTGCCAATTAATAAGTTTCATAAATTGATGGTGGTCTTTCTTTCTAAATAGTCATGATTTTGTCCAAGGTCAAGGAAGACCTTCTAATTTATCCATTAACAATACTACATTTACTATAAATTCTTACTTTTCTGAAGGGGATGTGCTCTGCCATAGAAATGTTGAACCACAAAGTGTTTTATTGTGTACTCTGAGGAAACAGCATTCTCTAAAACCATTTGACCTCACAGAAGAGCTTTCTTTAAATAGTGAGACCGAACCAGAAGATTCTACTGACTGTCTCTAGAGAATCTTCTAAAAATACAAGTCTATTGACTGTACCTGGCTACTTCCTAGCAAATGCCTAAAATGCTTTTAATGTTATATTTTAAGATTGTGGTTCTAAGCAATATTTCCTGTTCTGATATTTTATTCATGCTGCTAATGCTAAGTTGATTAGCTGTCACTATAACTCCTTTTTGGAACCTATTTCTTTAATTATCATTTTATCTTTCTGCAACTTTGAACAGTCTCAGGCCATAAACCTGGTATTGTTTTAACTACATTGGTGTGACAGTGGAAATTAGACAAGCTGTGTGTGCAAAAGTACATCTTCATGTGGGAAACTGCAGAATGAGGACCTTATATCACAAATTTATGGACTACATCTGTGTAATACTTAAGAAAAATAAGAATGTAAGAAACATTCTTGGAGTCAGAGTAACTATGCACTTAGGCCTGCTTCCAGTAATGTCGATGGGATATGCCATTTTAAAACAGCATACAAGCCTGGCTACTGCAGTCTGTTTCCCTTGTAAATGCTATTATCCACAGTCATTAAATTAGGGATATTATAAGGTACATTTCTATGCATTCAGTTTAATATCCGTCTATGGACCTGCTATCTATGAATTCTTCTAATCCACTTTAGAATCTGCTGATACAGTTTTCACCCACAAACTACTATAGCAATGAATTCCAGAATTGTATTGCCTAATGTTTTAAGTACTTTTAAAATCTGTTTATCTTGTACTAGCTCCAGCGAGAGCCCTCTACGTCCAGCACTGTGGGATTTGCCAAATAACAGTTCTATATTCATCTTATTCGCTACCTTTTGAAATTAGGGTCCTAGCCTTTTCAAATTCTCCTTAAAAGGCAGCTGTTCTGTTCCCCTATGTAAGTTGTCTTTCTCTATACCCTCTCCACTGAGTCTTTCTTGATGGACAAGAACAGCTCTTGGTAAATGCTGATATAAACATTTAACATATTTTTAAAAACAATTAACTTGAAATTTCCAAATCATATAAAATATTTTCATCAGGACTCATGGTTTATTCAGTGAAATAATTTAACAGCAATTTGTTGGGCTGAGGAGCTGATGACCATTTGCAAACTGAAGGGAACAAGCCTTCCTAGAAATTATATATTCTTCTAAGAAAACTAAACACAAGTCTAAAAAAGTTTGAGGGCTCAGATCTGTTAGGGAGTTGCTCAATCCAACAACCTGAGAGACAAGGCTACAGCAGCTCCACGCTGCTGGGTCCAACCAGCAGGGAGGCCGAGAAGCTATTCTTGATAGGCACACCGCATTTACATGGTGCACTTACACTATATATATGGACAGCCATGCAGATCAACGCATGCAGAAATACACAGCACAAATGGCCTGATGCTCTTACTCTCTTTGGCTGATCAGTGTGAATGTTTGTTAATAAAAATATAAATGTATATACAGGGCAGATCCCTCAAGTAGCTGGCCTGAGACACTGTTTCCCCAGTTGCTGGTATTTGGGCATATGAGCTGCCAAACATGGCCAGGCAAGTTACTTACCAGCCACATGTCTTCATGCACTTTGCCCCTTTTATGCCCTTATGTCTCCATTTTACTACACCTATTCCTCCTAAACCACCTTGATACTTCCTTTCCCCACGTTTGGTTCACCTGTTAAACATCCCCAAATAAGCGTTACAGAATCCCCAAATATTTTTCTAATGTCTCCCATAATGTGTCTCATACCTTTGTAGGCAGTAATATCTCGCCATCCAAAAGATGCTCCAGAGAGCTGCTGCAGATGACTCATGGTCCTCCAGCACACGAGGCCGGAGGGTTCACTGAGGCAGCCCCAGGAGGGAACAGGTTGGGGGCTTGTGTCTCTGGCTGGATTATTAGGTTCCCGCATCTGCTGTTGTGCCTCTCTACTCCTTTGTGTGTGTGAAGGAGCCTTTAATAGTCTGGTGGCTCTCTGGTGTCCACACAGGAGCCTTTGATGGGCTGATGGCTCTCCAGTGGTAGGCATGGGATTAGCCAGGGCAGAGTACTACTTTGGCTCCCTACCTGTTCCTTTGTGCTTCTTTGCGTGTGTGGAGGCCAGCTTTTTATTAACATAGCCTAGCAAGAAGATGTTCCTGCACCATGGAAACGTAAGATATTAGATGCCAATATATTTTTTGCAATCTCGGTCAGAGAGATCCCTCACCACCTATAATAAGTCGGAAATCCTGGAGTCAGCACTCCTCAAATTTCATGGACCTTGCTCTATGCCAGTGATATTTCTGAATGTCATAAGTAACTATATTTAAAACTTTTGTAACTGAAAAAAATAATACTCTTATCACCCCTTTTAAAAATAAAGGTTCTTCAATTAGGCTGCAATCAGAGCGAAGTTCTATTATGCACCTAAACAACACAACTTGCTACTGCCAGCTATAATCCAGACAAGTTTTCTAAATCAGTTCTAAAGCATGTCAAATATTTGCTGACAGCTCATTATATTCTATGAAAGTTCATACAAGTTCAGAGGAAAAAAATCCCATTAATAAAGGTCTATAGTTGGGTTGGGGGTTATATTTTTTTTTAGTTGGTAACATAGTATTGGCCTTATTATTGAAAGCTTACCAGCATAACACAAATAGATTAAAGGCACTTGAAATATTAGTTTTTCTGTTATTCAAATGTTTTTGGTAAATATTCATGGTGTAGTTTATTTACAGAAAGTGGAAAAACTGTTGAGATCTCCAGCAAGAATATTCTGCCAGTCCTTGATTATCTAACTCTTTTAAGGATCATTTGCACTGGGGGAAGGGAAGGTGGGGGAAAGCCTTAACAAGTTTGAAGCAGGCTAGGTTTAGAGCAGTGAGGACATGTGAACTAAACAATGACACTATAATTCTCTGATATTTTACAGTGTATGTGATATGGGTTTTTTCCCCCTCATCTCTTTGTTCTTCATCAGATTGGAATAAAGATTAATCTTTAGAATTTAGTTCCCTACGTAGTTTATCCTATCATGTTCCAAACTAATACCTTTCTCCATGTGTTTATTACTGAGGTATCATTTAGCAGAGTCTGTTTTACCGATATTTTTAGAATTTTAGACTTCACAGGCTTCTCAAACATAGTAATACAATTACAAAACCCATTAGAGAGAATATAATTGCTGTTAGTGCACAATGTTTGTAATATATATTAGGCATCAGATTACCAAAAGGCATACATATTTAATGAACTAACTCTGAATACAAGGTTACTAATGATTAATAGCCTGAAAGGACACAAAAAGCAACATGCATTTTCTCCAAGCCATTATATGCTGCCAAACAGATTTCAGAAATTATGGGTGAGGAAGTAATCTGATGGGGCAGTGAAAGTCAAAGGAGAGAAACATAGCATTTCATGAAATTATATATTGAGAAAGGTATTCTGTGCAGTACAATTTCAACACTAGATTACCCAGAACCTTTTAAGAATAGCAATGTAATGCTTTTAGTTACACTTTTGGTAATTGTCTTCATGTTCTTAAGGACATTTCTTTACAGGCTTACTGCAGAGTTTTATTAACTGCAGAGCAGCAAAAACACTGTTAGTACTTGGTATGGGATACCCAAATGTCATAGGGTCTGACTTCAGTCTGCTTATATTTTGAACGGGCAGAGTAAAAATCTGGTTTTATATCCCTTCTACGGGCTACGCACTAGAAGATGATTAGGCTTGATGACTGCTGAGGGGGATAGTTAAGTCATGTATGGTCTGTTGCTTTCCTTACCAGAAACTGAACATACTTAAATAAGCCAAGATCCTGATAGCATTCGCAGTTAGCAGCCAGTGCTGGTCCCACATGTGAAACCCTTGGCTGCCAGTGGCTTTCGATCCTCTCTATTCTTTGCTGCCCTGATGTTGGGAGGTGGAGTGGAAAATAAAATTGAAAAATTGCAATAAGAACAAAATAGTTTGTTAGTTTTTCAGGACACTCTTTTATTGAAAACAAGGACTGTCTTGAACTAAACTAAATGGTGGAATGGACAGAATATTCAGTGGTATATAACAGCTGGATAAAAAGACACTTGGACTGTGTTTTTTCTAAGTCCCTGTGGCACCGGACTAGGCTATGAGTTTCTGATGGTGTCATTTCACTGCATTTACCCATTTGTGATGTTATTGATCAACATGCAGAATGGAGTGGCTGGGAAAGTGTATTAAATATGAGATACTAGGCTAACAGCTTAAACATAGTGATATCTCATGGGTTTTAAGTACATGTATAGTTCCTGACTAGCAGTGACTCTGACAGAAGAAATCTATCATTTGCATACACCAGGTTATTTCACAAAACAAGAAGGCAGATGTAAAAAAATGATCTTGCTAGTTCTGGAAAGTCCATTACCTAAAACCACTCATATAATATACTAATGAAAAGGCTCATTACAGGAGAGGCATAAACAGTTGTAGAAAGCTAATCTACTGGCTAAGAAGAAACAGGTCTAATATATTTGATAGGGAGCAAATATAAACAAAGAAGTCTGGCCTTCGGTCTTATGTGCTATAGGGTAACTAGAGTGAGGTGCAACAAAGATTACACAGCAATTAATAATTGTGACTTGAGAAAACAGCAACTCTGCCTGGTCCATATTTGTTCTCCATGCACAGGAAGGAGTTCTGTCAGGTGATCCCTTAATCAAAGTGACAGGTCCTGCTTCCCTTCTCCTTGCTGACATTAATGTTGATGCATTTCTATTTTGATATTTCATGTGTTCCTGCATGCCACAGATAAGAGTTTGCCCACAAATGCGGAGCTTTTTCTTGCATATCATCTGGGCGATAAGCATTTAGGGTTTTTGCAGAGGAAAAGCTGATTCTTGTTGATAGTATGTAAGATAAATGAGGAAAAAAAGTAAGCAGGAGTGAAGCGTTCTCTGTTTTTAAGTAGATGTTCCATTGACCATGTAGCCAAATATAAATAAATAAAAGAAAAGGAAATTCTTTCATTTACCACCACGTCAATTTTAATGATGAGGGATCTGTAACGTTTGCCTTTATATGCTATGGCCTGCACTGGATGAATCATTACCTTTTCCAAGGCTGCTGTAACATTTCAAAATACAGCAATTATTATTTTTGGGGGGTTTTGTATTTTGTCTTTCCTCAGTTGTAGGTGCACATGTATAACATACATAAGCAAGTATGATTCAGGGATAAGATAAAAGAGAACGAAGTGTCAAAAATTTAAGTATTGAGATTATTATAATGTGGATTACTAAACACAATAATTCATGGGAGGGCAGAATAGCCAAATATTATGCATTATATAGTTTCGGGTAAAACCATTGAAACAAGGGGTGCTTTACTTTTATACAAAACAACACATGTGCACACATACATGCCAACACAGAGAGAGTGCGAAAGGGCAATGGTCTTAAATGGTCTGAAAAGGTCTGACTGCAGTATGTTTGAGTATCATAAATTCATAGAGGCTAGAGATGGAAATGATCTGTTAGGTCAAGGAATCAGTTTCTCTGTTAAGACTGCTGTTTATTATACATTCTGTAGCATTCTGCCACAATATACAATATTTTTTTAAAAATACTATTGTTCAGGATTGAAAGCTGCATTTAAGATCAGGAATCATTTATATCTTTATCTAAAAGCTAATTTAAACAAGTTTCTTTAGCCTACCAGGTTTTTAAACCTGCAGCCTGCCAGCTAAAATATTCATACACTTAAAAGAAGAGCTAGAGTAAGAGTTTTTTTTTCAATAGGTTTGTTTTCCCGTCCTTCCTGGGTTTAAGTTTATATTAGCTGTTTTTTTCTCCATCTCATTTGACATACTGTCAGCATTAGATATTTTCTAACGTACGTGGGTTGTCTCAGCTATCTCTCCTTCTGAAATCTGGTGCTGCATGTACAATATATTTCTACTTCTGCAATGATCATACATGGATCACTGAATTTATGTGCAATACTTACCATTGCAGTACCACATGTTGGCTAGGGAGCTATCTATTGCCAGGTAATGTCCAGTATCAGGCAAGTGGTATGCATGAGTTGGTGCCTGCCTCAGAAGGCACCTACAGTCATTTGGGATTCGGAACATTTCTTTTTGGCATAGTCCCTGGGAGGAGGCTTCCTTCTTAGTCATAGCAGAATTCGTGGTTAGAGCCCAGGAAGTGTGGCATGGAGAGTGTGGAGAGAGGAGGAGTGAAATGACTGCTTTGCTTTTTGGGGAGAACTTACTTCTGGACTTCAGAATAAACTGACAAAGCTGTGCAGACAGAATCATGAGCTGAGTTGGTGAAGGAGTAATTAAACAACAACAACAGCAACAAAAAGTAAGCAGTACCCAGAGCAGTCATACTAGGCATTAGGTTTTAGGCGAAAATGTTGTCAGCATTGGTTTGGGTTATTTTCCGGTCTCTGGCATATCAGATCGCTATCCTTGATCAGTGTCTTCATAACTTGAAATGAACAAAACTGCTCATTACTGACTTATTACTATAAATACCTGTAGAGTTTATATTTTCCAATAAATTTAAAATATATTTATGCCTGCCTCATATGTACAGATTGTATTTCATTGAAACTTCAACTGTGTATATATATTGAATTAAAAAACCTATGCCTTCTGTGCCTTGATGATAAGTTTCCCCAAGACACACATTCATGTCCAGATTTAGATGAGCTTTATATTCTAGAGTATTTTGGTTAAATATGTAATTTTCACTATGTCCTCTGTGAAATCCCTTTTGGAAACTATTCATATAGACTAAAACAAACAAAGCACAAGTTTTTAGCGCTGTGCCTTTTTTCCGTCCTTTTTTTTTTTCCTGTTTTTCTTTTTTTTTTCTTTTTTGATTTCTTGTTTTCATATAGTGCTTGAGCTAGGTTGTTCACATATGTGTACAAGTACAGAAAAGGCACTCTTGCTAGAAGTATCTCCACTTTGGCTTCCCAACATGTTTCAGTCTTGACCTAGAGAGATCACCTCCACGCTTCAGAAGGGGGTGTAGCCTTCGTGCCCATGCAGCCCCTTCTTCACTGTTAAAATCACCTTTTTGATGTGGGCTAATGTCCAATAAGCATACCAAGGAGACCTTCAGCTTATTTCACACAGGTCACTAAGCCATAACATACTGACAACTTCTGGTTGCCGTTGACCTTGGCTAAATTTGAAATAATGACCCAGAAGTGAACAGGTCCATATCCCATTATCACCACCCAAAGTCACTCAGAACTTCATGACAATAACATCTTTGAAGATCTTTTAAAAGATCTTTTAACTTGCTTGAGCATGAGTTTCCCCTCTTAAACCTGTGTTGAATGGTTTTAATCTAATTATATTTGTTTATGCTATTGCTTCAATAATATCTTAAAATCCTCTGGAACTTTCTGCAGTGTTTTCTATTGCTCTCTTCCTCACCCAACACACAATGTGAAAGTAAGTTATACTTGAAAGTAAGTTATTTTTGTGATCCTTTCAGCATTTTGATTTCCAGTTACTGGCTTTTGAGAATCTACCCTGCAATCAGAGACTATACCAAAACACCTATCAATTAATAGCTTTTATTTAATTGTAATGTGTCTACTGCCTAGGACTATGCTAAGGACCCCAAAATCAATACCAATAGAAGGGAAATACAGCCACAAAACACTCTTTTCAGAGGCTGGATTGGATATGTACCAACTGATTTTGTTCTTCACTATCATATTTAGTTAGGCATTTGTTACCTTACTTCTGATTTCATTATATTGCTTATTTCTTATCCACAGTAACATATGAAAGCTGTTCCTGGTGCTTTATTGATAAATAGGAGAGGTTTTGATTCCTACCACTTCCAGTTGCACCTGTTCTGCTACACAGATGGTAAAATGTGCATGAAATAATATTTTTCATAAAAAAGATACCCACTTTCAGAATAGTTACTCCTAGGATTTCAGAGAAACACTAAAACTGATTAGTATCCAAGAGACAGCACAACCAGTAAAAGGAATCACTCACCGTTGCAGAGTATACCACAGGGTACAGCAGAGTATACTATTTCCCAAACTCACTCAATGGACTATTGAACATGTAATGACAAAGTTCCCATTAAAGTCTTATGTAGTTTCATGGATTACACAACACTGATTTGAAGCTAGATATTTGGAGCATTAAAGAACTGTTCTACTATATGAGAGGTAGCAGATGATACTTGACGATACTGCAGACTTCTGTGAGCATATTACTGGTATCCCTATCTCAGTAGCTGATATGTGTTGACAGTCTGTTTTACAGTAAAGCCATTCTGGAGGTCCTGAAAAGCTGCCTCAGAAGAGTCCATGGTTAAGATGGTAACACACAAAGCAGGAAATCGAATCAGACAGTCCAGCACTTGAACATGGACTGATCTTCTGATTTACCACAGGGTTATTTGCTGTTTGGGTATGCTCCAACTCTCCCCACCTAAAGACCTACACAGAAATTCTAGATTGAATGGGAGAAAAGTTTTTTCCGGAAACTCTCATGAATGTTAGATATGCTCTCTGTCTCCAAAGCCCTGTAAATTTCTGTGTTGAAATACTATGTTAAGTATTCATTTAAACAGTGAGCTCTTTTCTAGAAAATATCCTTTTGACTCCTAAAAAAAAAACAACACAAAACCCCAACTCTGTCCAGATAAGTCTGCATAACTAGCATGGCTATTGATCTTCAAACAAAACTGTCTTCAGGAAAGAAACAGGCCCCACCATTTGCCTGGACATTAATAAATTTGGTCTATGTGGGAGACTGGCAAAAGTTGAAAGATCTTTACATAAAGTTCTCTGCCAATTCTCTCAGCACTTTTATTAATATTGTGATTGAAGCAGTATCAGCTAAGGAGAATATGGCCTTTAAATTACGTGGGGGAAAAAATTCATTTCAGTGTGGTTTCATTTGCATTTTTAAGGCTATATGTTAATATTTTCATTCACTGTTATTACTGAATGGCAAGATCAAAAAGACAAATTGTTTTGAGGACAACAGTTACTTGCACAACCTGGATTTACCGATGAGTCATTCCAAAATTTCAAAAGGTCCAAGGAAGGACCCTACCTAATAGAATCCAAATCATATACAGATTTTTCTCTTATCTTGATTCTGACAAGGCAAGTAAAGTTACAAAAGCTACTTTGCCAACCTTTGTAAGGCTGGTATTACATTTAAAACCTTCTGCCTTTGGCACTGAGCCTGACTGAACTTTGCTTAGCAATTTATCTTTAATGTAAACCTGACATACACATGAAATGAATCTGGCATACCAAGTCATCAGTCTGGATCTAGCAATATATTACAGGTGCACATCATTAGGAAATAAATACTGCCACTGAAATAACTAGGGTTTATGTAATTCAAGGGACAGTAAAATATTTCCATCAACATTTACCATTTTTCTTTTCATTTTATGCTTTACGCTCTTCCTTTAGCTACCATATTTACATCAATGGTTTTCAAATATTTTTTTCCCATGTTTCAGTTGCTGTGTAGTTTCATGGTTGGGTTGAAATTTGGCTCTAACTATGCTTCTGTTGCAAATTAATTGCTGACATATGGCATTGACTTAATAAAAGATCCAGCACTTCAACTTTGTAATTTTACTAACCAGTTCCTTTAATCTGTGATGAACTGATTCTTCTTACCCCCCTTTTTTTTTTAGCTGTGACAAATTTAGTTTTTCATCAATTGTTGAACTCTTAGCTACATTTTCTTAACAATAATTCTGTCTTCTGAATGAGTAAAGTGAGATTTTTGGACACTTTGATTGAGAAAGAGCTATATTTCTTATTTCTGCAATGAGACAGTGTTTGTACAAGACTGCATTCCTGGCAGCACTGAGGTAGAAGGTACTTGTGGTACTGGCTGCCTGCTGATGGGGAAAAATTTAACAGTGAAGACAATACAAAAAGCAAATACTGAAATATCTTACAGAAATGGTGGGAGATGGGATTGTCTGTTAACTAGACTGTTTCTTCCGTACCTGGATGGGTTTCTGCAGGGCTGACAAATGATTGATATCCCAGTCCTTTCCCTAAATGACTGCTTTTGTGCTGAGCAAGTCCTTCATTATCATCACATAAAGCTCAAAGGACTGAAGAGGAAGTCTTCAAAACTGCCACAAAAACTGAAGAACAGTCTCAGAAGTTTGTGTGTGTTTAAAAGCTGATAAACAGAAAAGAAAAAAAAAAAAAAGGAAAAAAAGGTGCACAATCAGTATTAATATTTTTGGGGAGTCAGTGAATTCTGTAATACAGTCCATAAATAAGTAACCTGTGTCCTGAAACTAGTGCCCTCCAAAGGTGCAGTTCAGTCAGACAAATCACCTCCTTAACCTTTGGCATCAGGCAAGAAGAGGAAAGGTATTCTCTGGCCACTGTGGAGTGGATCAATATCAATCTTATTTTAGTTATGCAAAGATCTTAGGATAAAAATATAATTCAGTGCATGTTCAGCTGACTTCCTTACAAAATCAGTATCCTCAGTGGTGATACTGATCTACCCAATCAAGTTTTCCTTCATCATTTGCATATTTTTTCTACTATAAATAGTTTGAACATCTGCAACAGTAATTTATAAGCCTCATATTTATACTATTAATTATAGTACCTTTTATTAGTTTAGCACCAGTATTTTAAAAAAGAATACACTGAGATGCACCGGAGAACTTGGAAAGTAAGTGGTATCAAAAATACACTTGACCAAAAGGAGAAAGCACAAAGTAGTAAGAAAAGCATGATTAGCAATGGACCATAGATTAGCTCTATAGAAGTAATATAGCTAAGTACTAAACTTCTTTTCTTAATACTGGAAATGCAATTGCGTTTCATTGTAATATTGAAGTTAGGACTTGAGGTTCGATTTTTTCCTGCATTTCCCCCCTCTTTTATTTCTATTTTTTGATAAAATTAGGCAGAATCTCTGTACTAGTGACAGTCCTAGTTTTGCGTGTCTTTCACCAGTGGTTCTCTGAAAAGCGCTGTATCTGAATCTCCATTGCTTTAAGGAGTTGTTTCTCATGTCAGAAGGACAGTGTAAATATCTCAGACAACCATGATTTAAAAGTGTTTGGTTGTTTTAATAAAAAGAAACAAAAAGCAAAGAGGAGAGGAGAGGAGAGGAGAGGAGAGGAGAGGAGAGGAGAGGAGAGGGGAGGAGAGGAGAGGGGAGAGGGAGAGGGAGAGGGAGAGGAGGAAAAAGAAAAAAGAGCCTGGATTGTTTGGGGTTTTTTTCTTACTGTATGAGTTCAAATCGGATATGTGTAACAAAATCATTGGGATCACTTCTACACTAAAAAAAAAGAGAGAATAAAATCAGGATTTCTATATTTTCCTTGCAATTCATCACACATTGCAGAGCAAAATATGTGATTCTATCCCTAGCTGTCTAAACTAAGTAAATTCATTCCACTTGTCTGATTCGAAAAATACATGCTTCCATAATATTTTAAATACTAAACACTTTCAATTTACTTCTAAGAGATTGCTTTAAATATATTGTTTTAAAGTAAATAGTGCTATAAAAATTTACAGAATAAATCTTACTGTAGCCTGCTATTCTGATACTGAGAGTAAAACTAAATAAGGTTAAAGATGATTCTGTTCTCCTATTTAATTTAGACAGTTTTAACTTTCTTATGTGTTATATAACGAATAAGTAAGTTCAGGTTAGTATAAACTGGTAAGACAAGCTTTGCAGCATGGGCTGTCAAGATTTTTAAGAGCCGGACCTAATATTTCTTAATAGGGTGCTTCTCCACCCATTCATATTTGAATATTAACATTGCTGGTTCATTCCTCAGCCCACCTCTTTTCTAAACTCACAGAGGAAAAGACAGATTTCTTGTCATGTCTACACAATTAACAAAACCTATCTTTTAAAGGGCAAATTTTCACTTTTACTCTGTATTATGATCTATTATATGACAAGTAAAGACAGTATTCACGGGAAAAAAGACTTTCATAATCAGAATAGAATTTAAAATTCCATAGAGATGTACATATAAGTTTGATAAAAAATATTAGATAGCTTAAAAATAATATTAAATTTGGGGGAAGTTCTTGTCTCGGATTGTGCAAGGATTACTACTGGGGAAGACAGCATGAGTGTGGTGACAGTGTGCTCTGCTCTGCTCATTTACAGCCTTGGAATAATATCTTCATAAATGGGAAAAGCCAAAGAATGCCTCCAACTGTATTGTGGAAATTCCAAAGGATGATTAGAGAAAAACATGGTCTTTCAACAAAGACAAAAAAGAAAACAGTACTTCTCATCAACTAGATGCAATGGCTTGGAGAAAACAGTTCTGTTTCACAAAAATTGTCAGTGTCTATAAATATATTTTGAAGGGAACTATCTTGAAAAATCTATTTTGCAAGGGAATATGAGTAGGAAAGGATGGGAAAAGGATTTAAAAAAAAAAAAAAAAAAAAGCAATATGTGTTTGTGAAGTGTTTTGGCTCCCAAATAGCATATTCAATCAAAAGCATCTGACAACCTCCACATTGGAATCTTCTGCTTGTCAGTGAGAGTACTGTGAAAAAGGGAACAGTTAATATAATCATTTCAGACTTTCAGAAAGTCCTTCCTGATGTTCAGTTAAGACGTCTGGTGTTATCATTTTGTTCCAGGAGCAAAGCCTAGTAAAGATCACAAACTCTATATCTAAGTGCATTGTGTCTAAGTGCAAGCTTAGAAGCACAGACTGAAGACATGGAGACTTGGAATCCATTCAATTCATTTTTTTTTTTTTTTTTTTTTACTAAGAAAGGTAATGCATTTCAAATAAAAGAAAGTAATACAATTATTACTATACAGACTCAGCTGATACAGTTATGTCCTTGTTTCACAGATGTGTCTATAGTTGTTCATCACTATCTTATAATTTAATGCATTCAGTGAATATTGCAGTATTTGGAAAGGTAAATACGGGGGAAAAAGGGAATATGTGGATAGACAACACAATTTTTTTATTTACATCACTCAGAATCAGAGAAGGTTTGATAGTACATTGAGAGGATGCAGGCAAAGTCAGTAAGACAACAGGCCAACAACAGAAGATATTTAATACTGACAATGTGAATCAACCATATACACTGCTCGTTCTTCACTTTGATCCATTTGAGAACTGGAACTGACAGGATAAGTATGTTTTAAAATGAAGTAGCACGAAACAAGATTAATGTAGGAAAAAAAGAAGAAAACAGTATAATTAATTTCTATAAAACTGTAATACTTTTTTAGCTGAAATATTGAATTTCATTTAAGTCAGCCCAGTTCAAACATACTAGAATTTTGTTTTCTTTTATGCATATCTTTTGAAGAAAAGGATGAGGGCAAGAGAAAGCTTCACTGTGAAAACACTGGTCTTATTTACTCAGGAGTGCACAATAATAAGAAGTAACATAAGGAGGCACATCAATTAATGGATGATATAAGTTATAGTTAGGTAGATCATGACTTCTGACTCACTATTTAAGTATAATGTTAGATCATAGAGACATAAGTTGAACTGAAAAGTAAAACAATTAAACATTCTGCCAGATATTATATCCTTTTAATGAACTTGTATTAACCCTTACAACAAGTTACATGAGGCCATGAAACTAAAAAAATTACAATTAGTATTTATGTGATTACTGAGAACATCTATAGTTACATTTGACAGACTTATATATTCATACATGTATGCCTTCATGCTCTAGTGAATAAATGAATGCAAAGTATATGGAGCAGAAGTTTTCTATGCAATGGTTGTATTCACACTATTCTAACCAGTATATGGTCCTTGTTCTGGTCACAGTGAAGGCAGAAAATAAAATATGGACCAATTATTGACTTATTTTTGCAAGGCTTTTCCACAATATTGGATATCCATAGTAGACCTGTTAAGGCGCTTTTTTCTTTTTAAATAAATAAATAAATATATATATAGGTAACAGTTAGGGGTAACTGGTAATGGATTGATAACAACTTTACTATTTGAGGTGAAGTACATCCGACTACACTTACATGTCTATAGCATAGACAAGCCAAGCTGGTCATTTAAAGTTCCTTTAAAAGAGAGAAACAAATATTTTAGTGGTGTTATACATCTTTCCCGAAGATACTTGAAATAAGTCCAATGGAGCTGTTGTGATCCTTAAGTTCAAGGTCCTGAGGCAACTGGTAGGTGTAGTTGCTAAGTTGTTCTCCATCATATTTGAAAAGCCATGGCAGTCAGGTGAAGTCCTCAGTGACTGGAAAAAGGGGAATATCACACCCATTCTACAAAAGGGTAAAAAGGAGGAGCCTGAGAAGGACTGACCAG
>JAVJGI010000014.1:60175941-60212473 GCA_035590275.1 Ibycter americanus | reverse complement strand
AGAGATCCAGAAGGACCTTGACAGGTTGAGAAAAGTGATTCTCCTCCTCTACTCTGTTCTTGTGAGACTCCACCTGGACTACTGTATCCAGCTCTGTGGTCCCCAGCACAAGAAAGGCATTGACCTGTTGAGCAGTTCCAAAGGAGGGCCATGACAATGATCAGAGGGCTGGAACACTTCTGCTATGAAGAAAGGCTGAGAGAGTTGGGGTTCTTCAGGCTGGAGAAGGAAAGGCTCCAGGGAGGCCTTGTGTATAAGCCTTTCAGTACTTAAAAGGGGCTTATAAGGAGAAGAGACATGTTTTTTTCCCAGGGCCTGTAGTGATAGGACAAGGAGTAAGGGTTTTAAGCTAAAAGGGTGTTGATTTAGAATAAATATAATGAAGACATTTTTTATGATGAGGGTGGTTAGACACCAGAACAGGTTGCCCAGAGAAGCTGTGAATGCTCCATCATTGGAAGTGTTCAAGGCCAGTTTGGATGGGGCTGTGAGCAACCTGGTCTAGTAAAAGATGTCCCTGCCCATGGCAAGGAGATTGGACACAATGGTCTTTAAAGGCCTCTTCCAACCCAAACCATTCTACGATTCTATGATTATATTTAATTAATCAAAAAAATTGTATTAGTATCATATAATACTTGTTTGATATTATATAATGATAATAAGGCAAGACATATTTCAGTAGCCAAAGACCTAAATACTACAGTTGTAAAATAGGAGTGCTGTGTTCAAGTCTTGTTTTTCTTACTTGCATTCATTGTTCTAACACAGGATTTTTAAGGATTTTATGCAAATTAAATTAGCTAGCTGAATCCCTGTCTTTCCCAGTGCTTGTCTGATCCCTTTCAAAAACTGTTTCTCTAGTCTAGTTTGGGGTAAAATCTATTCCACTCTATCTGTATTTGTATAATGTTAAATCTACGCATGAACTGTCATTTCCCTGCATTACCAAGCAGAATACATGTAACCATTTTCAGACTGGGTACAATTCTTCAGGGAAGTTTATTGTGTGCATTTTTATCTTGCACTTTTAGAAATCACCTCTTTGTCACTTTCTTGGCAAGTTAATTGAAAGGTGGTAACATGACAAGTACTAACAACATCTTTTTGTTCTATCCTATAAGAATGGAATATATTTTGTATCTGTCTCTCTTAAATTATACTTGTTCTTATCTTTTTAAAATTATGATTATTTATTGAAATGCAAATAATATTTTAAGGCATAATGCATAATTTAGTACAACTTTTAAATATTTATTTTAATCACCATATGTCATCTTTTAAGTTTGAGGGCAAAATAATCTGTGTTCATGAGTTCAGATGTGAAGAGTAATATATTTTACTTAAGTTGCTTTCCATACTTCTCACTAAAATTTGTCTCAATATTCAATAGAACATCGAAGAGGATTCACATATTCAATTGTTGGCAAATTTTGTAAGAAAAAAAGGAGCTAGATAACTTTTTCAATAAATGTTCCACATATCTGTAATCTTTTCACTTGATATTAATAGTAGATTCTATTTTATGGTTTAAGTTCCCTAGGTATTATTTCAGGCAGGGATCTAGTTGGAACAGTGCTCAACAAAGGAACATGGTCATTATAGTGTTGAAGTACTCAATTTACATGACTGGTAACATTCTTTTCTATCATTAGAATATTTTTATTTAAAAATTAACTTCATGTAAATCAAGTCTTGCTGAATAGTAAAGTAGGAGGGGCAGCTGGGCTGAGGAAGGAGGCCTTGTAGAAATAGCTATTGTTGATCATGATTAAAAATGGCAAGACAAATTATCCTCTTAATATATACTCGGCATGGAAGTCTCTTTTTAATGCAGTCATGTTGTTCTGATTGTTCTTTACTTTCTTTTTGCAGACGCTTCTTAAACAGGCAGTTATTACAGAAGCACACACATGTGCCTTTAGCCAGGAACTCATGTCTTGAGCAGTATGTGTTTATCAATGAAAAGCAGGTGCTCTCTTTTTGCTCATCACCATTTGGATTGCTTTGAACTGATAATGCCTTTAAAAAATGTGAAGAATGCCTGCCAATTTTATATCAGAACTGGTATAACTAGTCATATTTTTAGTTCTATTGCCAAGAATATCTTGTTTCTTGAAAGCTTCTATTGGACTCTCCTACTACTGATGTCAATCTGGATCAGTCCAGCTGTACAGTCAGCATTTCTTGGCAATGTTCGGTGAGAAGCTGGCTATACATGTTCTTTGTCTTTGAAACATTTAAACTAAAACTTAGGAAAAAACTCCTCTTGCTTTTCTTCTCTTTACCAGCATTTTTCTGTACTTTACTGGAATTCTTAGCAGTTGAGTCTCATGTGATTACTATTTATTACCTACAATGCAAAGGACCGTAAAGTATAATCTGTGTTTATATTGCTGAAGGGGTTATCCTGAGATATGGCAGTCCTGACTCTGGTATTTTTGGGTGGTACTCAGCTATGTACTGTGAACATCTGAATGTTGACTTCTGTATATAAGCTATGTGCCTGGGTTCCTGTTACAGTTAGTGAAGACTAAGGGTCAGTTTGGTTCCCTATATATCTGTATGCACCTGGAGCCACCTGAGGTGCTCTAGGATGCCTGAGATCATGGTTCTCAGGGATATCAGTCAGTACCTATGGAAAATTTACACCATAACAGTATTTGGGGACAGGGAGGGCACTATGCTGTGAATGAAGCTTCTATGTGTCTGCTGCTAGATGTCTAAGCTTCTATTATGATCTGGTGAAATCTAAGGTTTCATTGAGTTGCTTCACAGTAGTGTCTATTGCCATATAAGATGCTCTAGAATGTTCTCTCTGGCATCCAGCTTCCAATAAGTCTCTTCTCCTGAGATATTTATCATTCTATCTGTCATGTGGATATCTCTGATAAATTCAAGCATCTTAAACGGCATGAGGAACCTTGGTGTGATCAACTGAATGGAATCTTGAACAATCTGCAAAAGAATTATTTCTTTTATGAATAATATTTGTAATTACAGACTTTATTTTTAAACTAAAGAATATCAGTAGTCCTTTGGTGACTTGCTGGAATGTTAGCGTAGGATTAAAGATAAAAGTGTTTAATACAAAATCTCCCTGTCTTGAAAAATAAAATATTTCCATGCTGAATCATATTTCATAAACATAGAATGGATTTCCCAAGTATTTTATGGAATAAGAATTAATTATTATTGTAATTATTGCTGAAGTAGGTGTATCTGTTAGTGACATTTATCAAATACTTGAAAAAACAAGATAAGCTTTCTTTTTCTTCACCTGTGTATCAAGCAAACTTAGGCAAAACAGGGGTATATTTCTTTGAAAAGTCTTGTTTGCTTTTTTAACATTAAAACCAAATTCAGGGGTTTAGAGTCTTTAAAAGATCAAATTATAATTCAAAGCATTTTGAGTCATATTCCATTATTTGATGTACAAAACATATTTAAGGATTTGGACAACCCAGTTTAAGCCTTTATGCTACATTCATCTTTTACAGTACCTGTTGAATAAATCATATGGGTAAAACCAACAACAGTCTTGATATATTTCTTAAAAAGAAACCCTTACAACACAGAGTTTCTCAGAGCCACACATTTGTTTTCATCGATCAACAGAATTTACTCCTCAGTGTGTAAAATATTTTAAAAGTATTTCAATATAAAACTTATTAATATAACGGAATTTAAAAATGTCTTTGTTATTTATTTATTTAATTTTCCAGAAAGTTCAGAAGTCTAAAGGACACCGACGAGAAAGAAATGCAATCATGCGTGAATCAAATCTGCTGGAAAGGATTGGCAAAATCCATGTACAGTGGAACTGACAGGCAAATTAGAGTTAATGAGGCTTGGATCCATCAAAATTTCAAACTTTGCCAAAAGGATTTCTCCAGCTGGATCCTGCTCTCATGCAGTGTTATCCCCCAGAAACTGGTTCTTTCCCATGACCCCCAAAATGCCTCTATCTGCCTGATACTGGAGCTCTTGATTTTTCTCCCAGGTTAAACAGCTCAGTTTAATTTACCAGGTAGCTGGCCAACATCAATCAGCTGTGCTTCATACAGCCACCTGCTACTCTACCGCAGCCTCACTACTAATCTCTTTCTCTTTACCACCACCCATGACCACGTGTGCTGAGCCCAAAGTTTGTGCTTTAATTAATCTACTCCGCTTCTCCCAGGCTTCTTCCTGTTTCCCAGGACCATGCAGGAAGATAAAGGATCAGCAAACAACGAGGCATAGAAGGCCTTCAGGAATCAAATCTGGGGATTACAGGAGTATAAACCATCATTTGTGGTTACGTTGCAATATTGTTACAGATCTATCACACTGAATGCAAACCAAAACTCTACCACCCATGTTAGGAGTCCACGTGGCATAGCATGATCAATAAAGTAAGTTTTCTCTGATTAATAGATATTTGCATGCAGATGTGTTCCAGAGATAATCATTCTTTTGGCTAATTTGAACAAAGCAAACATTCTGCTACACACAGACTAATGTCTGAAACAGAAAGCATGTACGTATCTGTATTTGAATAGTGATGTTACTATGTACCACTGCATTATTTTTTTTTTCAAAATTAGTAGTTGGTTTTATATAAGATTTAATAGAAGTAGTAGGAAATCTTAGTGGTTTTGCATCAATGTGCACAATTCATTTCAACAAAAAAACATTTTACAATGAACTGCCTTTTTTTTCAGATTAACTGGCTATTTAAAATAATGGCACTTCATTGTGAGTTGAAAATGCCACCATTAACACATACTATAGCTCTTTCAAGGATTATATAGTCAGTGCCTCTTGAATAAACCTTATGTGGCTAGACTCAGTGTAACACCTGAAAAACCTGTAAGGTCTGTTTAAGGTACACCCAAAATAAAAACATCCCATTGAGAGTTTCATATATCAGTCACATTGTTGGCAATTAGAAATTGTGTTCAAAGTATATATATTGAGAGCTATAGGGAAATATTGTCAATATATGGAGATTTTCATATATAAACACTAACAGGTACCAATTGAAAGGTTTTTTGCAAACATGAATAGTACATTAGACACCTAGTGTTTGAGATACTTAAAAGAAGCTATCCATATACACTTTTATTCTATTTGCTCTTTTTTAAAGAGAAGAGTATTAGTAATGTAGTGAAAATGACAAAACATCGATGTAGTTTTTAAATGGTGATTAATCTTTGGAGTAATACCGAATTCTACTCCTCTTAAAATATTACTTTTTGTACAGCTTACCCAATAATTTGCAAAGTTTTGTGATCTTTCAGGATTCCCTAATGCATAATTGCTAACCTGATATGACAGGTACTGAAATTTTTATCGTAAAAAATTAAATAGAGATTTTAAAAGTTCAAGCAAAGAGAAAGATTTTAAACATTCAAAAAGAAGAATACAATAGACCTGGGACTGAAACCAGATGCTTTTAAAAACCAAAACCCAACCAAAAAACAAACCCAAGCAAAACCAAAGTACTAATTAAACATGAAAACCAGCTCAGGTAATTTAATAACTTGCTAAAAAAAAAATCAAACTACTAATTAATTTGGAAGGATCATAGCATATTTTTTTCTCCTTTTGTTCTTTCTTTGAGATGGTTTCACTTGGGAACAGAGGAGTAAATGTAGAAGGGAAATATTCCAACAATATTTTTGACCTACCAAAGTGAGAGAATAATAAACATTTTTAAATTACTTTATTTTTAAGTAAAATATCCATTCTGTTATGTTGCATGTCATCGATCAAAACCACTTCTCTTTCTGAACAGTTTGCTAGCAATTTCAATTGACATAATTCATCAATTATTTTTCATGTGACTAATAAATTTAGAAACTTAATTTCCAGAATATGCTTTAGGGAATATTTGGCCAAGTTTTTATTGCTACTATTGAGATGTAAACTCAGATCTACTCCTGTGAATTTAACTAGGATTTCATCCTACTTTACACCAACATAATCGAGAATAACATTTAACTTACTGTTTTTCTGAAACAAATGCCTCCCTTGGGATGCTTCTCCTTTCTTAATATTGAAACAAATCAAAGCCAGGGGAGTTGTAACTATGTATTTGCCTGAAAGGAAAATGCTTAGCTAATGCTATCAGCACTGAACCTGAAGTTGCTTTCATAATCAGAGATAAATGTAACCCATACTCTGGCAATGGCCAGAGGAAGAAAACTTCCAGTCACAGGAGTAGAATATGCCATGAGGACCTACCCTTCCTT
Organism: Ibycter americanus; assembly: GCA_035590275.1. Lineage (NCBI taxonomy): Eukaryota > Metazoa > Chordata > Aves > Falconiformes > Falconidae > Ibycter > Ibycter americanus. The sequence continues at coordinate 60,206,234 of JAVJGI010000014.1, read as the reverse complement.
TTCTCCCAGCCTTATAGTGTATCACATTAGTGACTGAATGTGGACACCTGAATTACAACAGGGAATGAGCTTACTAATATCACTCAGATATTCCAGACTTCAAATCAGTATATATGAGCTGTAGTTTCTCATATTTATATTAGAAGCTATTACAACTACTGCATTAGTTACTCAGAAACGGGTAATTCAGGTGACAGAGGATACTCTGTTAAATCACTACCTATAAGGGAATTGTATACCTTTAGTGAAAAGAACTAAAGTTATATACACCAAGATTATCTAGTAATAATCAAGAAATGAACAGAGCAGCAATTGGATATGCAACAAATTTAGTGAGTTCCTTTGATGCCAGGTGAATCAGTACAAGCATCTACACAACTGCATCTTTAAAACAGTTCATCATGGTTATCATTCTCTGATTAAAAAAATAAAATAAAATTCTGAGTCTGGCACGGAAAAAGGTTTTGCAAGAGAAGTGCAAGACAGATTCAACATGTGAAAGATGTAGGTATAGAAGCTTGAACAGTACCTAAGAGTATGACAGCTGGAGGTAGAGCTTTGCAGACACCAGTTAGCTAGAGAATAACTTTACCAGACAGGAAAAAAAAAAAAAAATACAGACAACTTCCACTGAATGACCAGAAGGTGTGCCATCTTTATTTGCACAAAAAGATGCAAAATGTAAAGGTTTTCCCCAGGTGACAAACAAACTTTATGACTAAAGTAGACTCTGTAGTCTAAAGCAGAAAGTCTAAAGCAGAAAAAAGTTGTTGAACCAATGGGAAAGTATTCTCCTCATGTTTATGATTGCATATGATTGCCCATTTTCTTTTATTGAAATGTGGGTATGATTAGTTCTACTTAACACAATCAGATAAATGCTTTGTAATTTCTGAGGGTTTTTTCCTCACTGCTTATAGTTATTGATTTTTAATTTCAATGCTAAACATTTCAGTATTTACTTCAAATAGAATGATCAGAATTGCCAAGTTTTCAAATTATTTTTGAATCTGAAAATAATTGCTTCAGGTTTTGGAGTCCTGTGGCTACACGATTATCCCATATATTAAAAGGCAATCAAAGAGAAAAGATGAAAAGCAGGAGTCATTAAAGAAACCAACAAAAAAGGTTGCTAAATATATGCTAAATATAGCCTTTTTTTTCTAATGAGTCGCTTTTTTTTTTGTTCTGGGAATAGCCGAGTGCTTAGGCACTTCCCAGATTCACTGTTAAAATAGTGAAAAATTTGCAGATATAAGAGTATAAGAATTAAAAATGATTGGTGTACCCAAAAACTTGTCGTGCTCTTTTCCAGCTTCATGAGCTGATCTAATAAATCTAGTGTCATAACACCCTAGAAAGTTTGTCATGCTATGGTAGGCTGTTTTTATTAGATCTAAGGCTATTTAATATAGGTGGGATTATTGTACAATGTGACCAAAGTAGGTAATATGCCACTTTGTCATTGAGAACAACACTGTGAGAAGTTAGAAAAACTTTGAAGATACAGGATAAGTCAAAGGAAATTAAAAGGATGTCACAAATTGCACTTTCACAATTAACCTGTCACAAAAATAAAACTTTACCTTTAGGCTTTTAGAAGTTAATAGTACAGATGAGATTACTGTCTGCAGTTTTAAATTCTGTGAATGATAATATTGCTAGCAACAAGTGGCTCATCTCTTCTGATATTAGAAATCTGGAAGTTTTTACTCCCTGGAAGTTCAGACAAATATGGATAAACTCACAAACAAACCAAGATAAAAATATTAAATTGAACTCACAAAAGCAACACCAGAGATTTTATGTTGCAGGGTGGAGGTGGGGGGCATGTAGATAAAGGAGTAAAATCTCTCTGAGGCAGAACTGATGATTCTTTTGTATTAGGTTTCCAGTTATGATGTAATGTAATGCAACTGCTGCCTATGGCTGAAAGTAGGGAAGTTGTAGTTACCACCATACGACTCTGCCTGCTTAAGTTTCACTTCTGCTGTGTTTCTCTGCCTTCATTTTAATCATGTCTGCTGCACACATAGCTTTACTTCCAACGGTTTTAAAAAAGGGTTTTAAAACCTCTGTTGACTAATGTAGAAGTCTAAATATGAAAGAACTAATTAATATTTTATCTTCTTTCAATAATTTCAATATTCTTATATGAATCTGTAAAACACAATGCTACATAAATATTCATAGGTAATACTTAAAGTGGGAATATGTAGGAGGAGGGTGTACCTTATTTCAGTAATGACAACCTGTCCTATATATGCAAATTGCATTTGAAAGAGTTCTAAACACACATACTTGTACTCAAGTCTCCCTCTAGCTCAAACACATCTACGGCATAGACTTCACCCTGGCAGGTAAGGAAGCCTGTAGAAAGATTACTGTAACAGAAAGTTTTATTCAATTTAAATTTCTCAGTTCTTTTTCCAAAAATCCCTTGCTTTTTGAATGCTGCCTTAGCTTTAGATTACACAAAACAAGTCTCAATGCTCTGTTTTTATTTTAAGACTTTTTGTTAAAACACTGCCTGAGTCTTTCTCTAGTATTAGTGGAGTTACAGCTCGAACTGAAGATTTAACTAATGCATTTTTGTACTTGGACAGGCAAGTCTCACCAAACTAGTGAAGTAGGCAGATGACCTGGTTTTAGACCTCATTTTTAGAACTGTTTTTAGAACCATGTTTGTAAATTTAGCACAGCTGACATATCACTTAGAGACCTTTGCATTTCTACAAAAAATCCGATATTGCTTAATCAGACTGTAGCAGATACAGATAAGCAACTGCAATTCAAAAGTCCCAGCAATTTACTCCAAATCACTTAACTATATTTGGAATTTCTATCAAATGCTATATGTCAAGTTATATTGGAAACTGCCACCATATCTGAAATGGTAGTGATAAGTCTCTATGCCAGTGTATTTCAGTGTTGAGGTTTCCATTATTCCTTATGTGCTGTGCTGATTATAACTCAGCGCTAGATCAACATTTGTCCACTAGAGAGTCACTAAGGCTAACACATATAGTTGAGAAATACTGGAGACTTAAAGAAATGTATTCCCCTGATTGTATTTGTGTATTTCCTGTGCCAAGTGTGTAATGGAACATTAACTTAGAAGTTAATTTAAAAAGAGAAAAGACGCTGTGAGAGTACAATGAAATATAGCATATTAATACCACTGTGTGTAGTTTTTATGCAAAGTGGACAAGAAGAAATGGCTAGAAAACTGTCTTCAGGGATAGAAATTGCTTCTATTAATTCTCTATTTCATTCTCCATTTTGAAGCTTCATTTACAGTATTTCAATAGTCCGTAACTTATTCTGAAAATGCACTTATTCATTGACAAAAAAACCTCACTTCTTATAAAAAAAAAATTCAACATCATAAACAGAATTTTAATAATAAAAGTATTTACAGAAGGATAGGGTAGGAAGTTTAAAAAAAGTACTTTGTTAGCCTGCTATGTCTAGGGAATCTATCTGTATATATTTGTTTATGAATTAAAGCTGTATGTGAAGTATTCAAAAGATTGAAATTATAAAATGAAATGGTGCTACTGTACAGCCATGGTTCATTTTACCCTGGATTACGATATACTCCTTAAATGTATGGCCATGTCTCATCTTCCATTCACTGGAGCTTGTAATCTTTTTATATGCAAAGAAATGAGAGTATACAGCTACCTGAAAGGAGGTTGTAGGCAGGTGGGGGTAGGTCTCCTCTCCCAGGTAACAAGCAAAGAGGAAATGGCCTCAAGTTGCATCAGGGGAGCTTTAGACTGGTTATTAGGCACAATTTCTTCTCTGAAAGGATGGTGAAGCACTGGAACAGGCTGCCTAGGGAGGATGTCGTCACCATCCCTGGAAGCGTTCAAAAAACACATAGATGTGGTGCTTAGGGACATGGTTTAGTGATGGACTTGGCAGTCATCGTTTAAGATTTAGACTTGATGATCTTGAAGGTCTTTTCCAGCCTAAATGTTTCTGTGATTCTGTGATTCTGTGATACTTTCTAATTGTTTAATGAATATTTCTTCAAGTTAGAACCATAGAATCATAGAATCATTAGCAACACTCAGGATGTGATCCTGAGTACCATTTCTGCTCCCCTAATTGTCCTTTGAATATGGAGCTATACATTTTTAATTCTGGATTTTCTGTGGTTGTATTTCCCACAACAGCCTCTGGTTTGATGTTGTGGAACACAGTATTAGGTGCCTCTGAATTTTAAAAACATGAATTATGAACCTGAATTCCTTGTGCAATGCAGGTAGCATTCATCATAGCTAATTGGAGCTATCTAAGAGTTAATGATCTTGGGTTTTTCAATAAATGTACTTTCAAGGATTTATTTCCCCTGCCTTGTACACCTATTAGAAGCCGGACTAAATCCCAAATGGAGGTATTTATCTCTCACTTTCAACTATAGTGTCACCTACTTACATGATTCATAGAAGACAGCACCCTTAGCATAAAAGAGATATCTAACAGATGACATGAAAAGTCCAAAAGAAGAGAAGAGCACTTTTGAAATTCTGCCTCTCCCTTGAACCTAAGACACTTGTCTAAGGCTGAAATGTATCCTTTTATAAAAATTAGAAGGTTTTCATTTCTTTTAAAGTGAGAGCAGCCTGTAATTATTGTGTTGTTACTCCTGCTTACATTTTGTAATACAGCAAAAGTTACACTACTTGTCCAACAAATTAAATTTGTATTCAGTGCCCTCTTCTGCCTGAACAAATTCATACCCATCTGCTGAGCTATAGCTTAGGCTTGTAGCCACCTTTTCTGCAAAATCTAGCCCACAATGCAGCTGAGGATACAAGAGCCATGAACCTTCGAAAAAGGAATAAGAAGGAGCATGACCCTTGCATGCTGGTGAGGGCATTCTCCTGGGTTTTATCTCATCAGTCTTGAGTAAAAAATCAATCCTGAATGAAAAATAATGAAGCAATCTAGAACAAGGACATAAATTTAGGACTTGTTATTCCTGAAGAACACTTCCAGCAAGAGTACTTTTAATCTTATGCTTCATGGATCATGCTATTTATTCCCATTTTCACAGAAAAGTATTTAATTATTTTTATAGACAGACAAAGAGGATTTGAGTGTCTGAGAGCACACCAGGCAGTGTAAGGTTATATTATAATGCCATAGAAGATGTTGAGTTCAAATCTGTGCTCTTAGTGTGGACAACTGATCTTGGTGTCTAAATGAACCTTGGTGATTATGAAAATCAAAATTGCTAAAAGTAAGTACCTAGGCTGGATATACAGTTGATGATTTTCTTTGCTTCTTACTCCTAGAGAAAACATGGCAGAAATTGATATCTTTTTTACTCTTTTTGTCTTTGTAGATGTCAGAGAAGAGTCAAAATCTAATGCTGGTATGAAAGTTTAATCTTTCTGTTTGTTTTCTCCTTCATGTAAAATAAAAATAATTGCAGACAGGTATGAGAATAAAGGTAAGTCATATATGGTCAGGTGATATTTGGTTATACTAGTTTGAACTTTTTGTCATCATTATATGTAATGCTTCATGCAATGAAACAGAACACCATCCTCGCATAACACTGGCATTAGGAGCAATTGTACAGAAGAAAGAAATTTCTCAGTAAAGTCTTTTTAATTACCTTTGAAAAAGAGGTGGTTTTTTTAGTATAACAATTCCTCTGGTTCTCTAAGACCGTAGCACTGTAAGGTGGTGTCACGCATCCTGAGAGATCAGTTACAGGCATATTGCATTTAGTTACTATGTTTATACATGTAACAGAAAAGTCTTTCCCAGTGGTGTTTATGTAAATTATGACTACGTGAGATGAGACGGTTGCACAATATTAAAAAAAAAAAAGGAATTAAGGATCAGATGAACATTCAGAAATCCTTATGTCAACCCAAGGTCTGTGTTTCCAAGTCTGCAAAAAAATCCATAAGATCACACCACCTTCCATATTCTTGGCTAGACACTTGAAGTGGAAAAACATTCAGATGAGAATTCAAAAACACTAGGAATGCTAGTACTGTGACAATCATCACACATGAAGAGAAGTAGTATCTATTTTCTTCTGCTAAATGTTAACTAAACTGCTTGAATTATCTTTGATGATGATGGCTATTACACATATTTTAATACTTCATAAATGATCAGAATGAAATGAGATGTAATTCACAGATTTATTTTGTGTTTAAAGCAGCTAGTCTTAGCTAACTGTACAGTTTTGTAAGTTTAAAAAGGACATTACTTAGTGCGCTAGTTGGACCACCAAAAAAAAAAAAGAAAATTACAAATAAAGGCTTGTATGTAAGCAATCTATTACACAGTTAGAGAAAAAAGTAAGGGCATATTAGCAAAGACTGAAAACTTTTAAATATTCTTATTACTATAAATCTTAAACATGTACTAACTAGGTGAATAAAGTCAAGACACTCAGATACAACACCTTTATTTCTTTCACTTAGAAACTGATAGATTGGTATTGTTAAATTATGTTAATGCTTTAATGTTATTCTGTGTTATGCATAATTTATAACTTTAGTGCCAAAATGCATGAGTGTAGTTCTCCTGATTAGTTATTTTAAGAGCTGAGAAATCTGCAAACTCTCTGGCTGACGTTATTTTATTTAGCAAACCTGCTAATGCACTGTTGTTTTAGCGTATTCACAATGAGTACATTTCAGAAGAATGATGGATGTATCAATAAGTTTTGTCTTGAGGAGTGTACGCAGATAATCCATGACAGCATTAATTACTTCAATGTATCATGTTAACAAAACTAAAGTAGGAATAGATTATCATAGACTACTACACCTGATTAAGATGTCTCATACTTGTTTCTGTAGAATATGTAAAATTCTCTCTGTTCTACACATTTAAAGATAACAGTGTAACTCTGTTAAAATTAACAGAATAAAGTGTGAAGTGTCACTTGATTCTGAATTTTAATGATGAAGCAGCGCTATTTTTTATTCAGTGAAGTCCTTCATAAGCATTTCAAGTACTGACAATTTTTTAGGGATTCTGAATCTCATTTGCAGGTGGAATAACCTACTATAATGCTGCAGAAGCAATTGAGGAGGTTTGGCAATAAAGATGACATCAGAAGACAGTTTACAAGACTAGGCTGCTCTAAATTTAGGTCATACTTCAGGCTAGAAAGCTATGGTTTGGAGGAAACTCCTGGCTTATTGAATCCAAATGCTCTCATGAATAATTACATGATATATTCCTTTTAATATAACAATCATGATCCATCTTAAAACAATGTACGGGTTTTGACTCCCCTGCTCCCACTGAAAACCCATATCAGAGCTTCATGATTTGAAAAACTGGAAATGTCTAGCCCAAACTTATTCACTAATCCATACTGATCTGTTCCCAGATCACCAATTTTCTTTATTTTCAGTTATTTTCTCAACTGTTTATCTCTCCAGCAATTCCTCTGCTTAAGATAACTAAACTATGCTCTTTTTCTGTCCACTCTTTGGTGTCTTCATTCAGTTATATTCACCTTTTAGCCTTCTGAATATAAGTGACTTAGAAAACATGTAAAACTCCAGAAGAAACATTGACAGTGTCTTATGAACCAAAAGTAGTACTTCCTAGTACTACTTCCTTTGTTTCCTGAGAAAAGTTTCCCTGAAACATCGTCAGACCAATTCTGCCTTTTCATTACCTTGTGATCAATATTAATCAGTCTGTGATGACTCTTGTGATGTCAGCCTTTATGATAATTTCCAAGATTTCAGCAACTGTTTGTCAGTCTATTAGTTTCAAAACATATGACCTTGTATTTTGAACTATCAGGCTGTACTCAATTCTTATTAGTCCAGGTCAATGTTCTTCCTGCTCTCTTTCTTGTTTTATACCATCTGAAATCCATTTTCTCCCCAACAAAACAGATCGGAAGAAAAAACTACAGAGCTGCAATTAATGGAATACTCTAAAAGGTCAAGGTGTGTGTAATCAGAATAATCCATGTAGTCTGAATTACACTTGAAAATTGTGCTTTAAATTGTGACTGCAACTAAAGTGGACCAAATTCTGATTCCACCAATAAATTATTACACAAATGAGCTTTTTAATTTTTTTCTCTTAAAGAATGACAGTTTAAAGTTTTTATTTTTTAAACCATATTATTTTTTTCTTATTTTGTAGTGCTCCTCTTGTATAGATCATTTATTTTATCATCAGTAGTTCTGTCATTTAAATCATCAGATAGTACCTAAATCTTTATCCAGCTACACAGGACTATTTAAAGGACTAGGAACTGAAATATCATTTTACTAAATTTTTCATTGACTTTGATATGACATCTGCCAGAACATGTGAAGGTATATGGTTTGAAGAGGCAAGGGAGATGTGATGTGATATTTAGTGAGACTGTGGTTGTGAAAAATTTATATCTAAAGAGAAACTATGTTATTCATATAGACATTAAATGTTTTAGGAAACATGAGCATATAACTGTCTCAAATGCAGACTATTCTGTGAGCTACAAGATACCTGACAGTTTCAGTTCCCAAGAAGATTGAGAGGTTTTTTCAACCTTCTTAGGTTTTCTCTTTGCTGAGGAAGTCACATGGGATTCATTCTTATGAGAGCATTCTCCATCATGCTTTTCTGACCTCTAATCCCTCCAAGGAGAAGTTATCTACAAGTGCAGTTGTTGAGACACAGATAGGAAAGTATTTTTAGTTAGTTGATTCTTCACTTACCAGCTAACATATGTGGATGATTCTATTAATCTCAGTATAATTATCCGTTTAAGTATATTCAAGAATCAAAATAAATTTGTGTTTAGTGTGTTCAGCCTATTTGGAAGACAACTTGTAAGTGGAAGAACCGTATATATCTCTCCGCCCTCCTCTTCAGGAATGAGTGTTATTCAAAACTTCATCAGAGTATTTCCAAACATATAAGAATTATCTCAACAAATCAGCTTCAGAGGACCAAAACAGAGTGCAATCAGAAAAAGAGTGTTTCTGGAATCCATTTCTTTCACTGGGAAGGTGAGGCTATACATGTGGCAATTTGTCTTCAAAAGTGAGTGAGAGAGATAATTTACTAATCCATGTTGATACTTAAAGGAGGAAAAAATGATCATTAACTATAATAAAAAATGTATAGAGATGAGAACCTATAATACCTTCCAGGAATACACAAGAAGAAGTGATGAACTGTTGGATTCTTGCCCAAATTTCAGGGGGTATAATGAGTAGGTATAGTTTTCCATGTAAATTATTGAGTGGAACTTTTCCTTCTTTAGCCTCCTGTTAAGCAGGTGATCCTCTCACTGTTTGCAGTGGAGAGAAAGGAGAACTCTGTTCATCCTTTCTACCAATCATCATGGGAAGCATGGAAAAAATCTATCAAGTTGTATCAGTTAACTTGGCTATTGCTTCAGCTCTTTTGAACTCAGAAAAGGGAGCAACTGAGTTGTTCTATTTCTGCAGTTTCATTACTTACAGTCAGAAATTACAGAGAGGAAGTATGTAATAAAAATGATTTTTCTTATATCTCTCATTTTCCTGGATTAAATCACTATTTTGTTTAGGTTAATTTTCAAGTGAAGACCAAACTAAGATATTTTACACAAGCTATGGTTTCCATTAGAGGCAAGATGAAGGGGCCAGAATTAGTCTCACCAAATCCATTTGCTTTTTAGGCTTACGGAGCGGAGTGAGAGTCCTTGCTTTTAATCTTTCAAATGAGAGAGGAAAGAATACTTTTTCTTATACCAGTTTGTGGTTTCATAACTCCTATTTTCTTCATTAGTCAAAGGGAAGAAAGGTGAATATTGAATAAAAAATACCCAAACTATGTGAATACATACATAAGCATACACTGTCCTTTCTCCAAATCTGAGAAACGTTGATCAGTGGAAAAACTATCTGAATATCTTTATTGTGTTCTAGTTTGTATATGTCCAAGACAAGGAAGACATGCTACAGAGTATAACCTCTCCCAATCTCATTTTTGTACAAACCACCATACAGAGAGATCAATAGTAATTTCATTGCAATAATTTGTCACCTAATACAGTCAACAGAAGAAAAAAGTGGCAAACCTGCACTGATAATTCCACCTTCCAAAACTTTAGCTTCTATTACTATTGCTTCTGACAGCAAGCAATATTTGAAGCAGATAAAATAAGAACTGAGAACTTCAGGAAAATAGAAAATGTTGAAAACCACCTGACTATAAGATACAAAGCTTCTACATATTATTACAACAAAAGCTGCTACTGGCTCAGAAAGGTAATTTGCATGGGATGTGTGTACTTAAAATACTTGCACAGAACCTGCTGATATACTTAGAAAAAAACAAATAAACAAACCTATTATTATTTCTTAACATCAAGGCTGAGACTGTCATGCTAGTCAATAATAAGAATGAAACATTTTTAAGTATAATAGAAAAATGAAAAATAAGTCTGTGCCAAGTTTGCCTATATTGGTCAATATTCATTCACATAACATATGTCACAGACATATTAGGAAATAAGCCTTTAGGTAAATTATTTTAAGACTCCAAAACTGAAAGAAAAATTGCAAGTGAAAGGAATTTGTTAGCTATAACATTGATAAAAACAAAACAAAAAAAGGCACCGCCCCCCAAAAAAACCCAAATACCAAAACACCACAACTTTTCCATTGAACCATTTGCTGTTCTTATTACTTCTTGCAAGTGGATTTGTAAAATAGGCTGCACTATGTCCCACTGTAACACATACAGGTGGTTTCCTACCAGGAGGTTCAACTGAGAAGTAAAAATACTCTTACTTTAGATAATGAGAAATTATGTGTAAATCTCGTTAAAAATAATGCATATATTAAAAGATAATCCTAATCTTTTACCAGTCAATGACTTTCTCAGTTTAATTCAACTCACATGGAATATATTTTTCTTTTTACAAAAATACCCAAAAAACGAACAATGAGTGACCAATAGTAAAGGATTCATAATTTCAAGCATGTTTAGAATAGATGAATAAATATGTGACAGCGCATCATGCAAAATACTAATTCATTGTATTTAGTGTTCTATTCAAAACAGTTTGTTGTTTAGATATTTACAGGGCTTTTATACGTGGCTAATGAAGAATGTTTTCTCTGTATAATCATCATGTAGAATGAAAGGCATACTTGTAAATACATTAGTGTTAACTGTCTGAAGACCCAGTGAAGTTTATCTATACAGGCTAAGCATAAAACACTCCTTTGTTTTTTTAAATAACAGAATGAATTATGCCTTCAAATTTTTATTATTTTTTTAACATTATTTTTTATTTTTTTAACATTATTTTTATGGTCAAAAGTAATCTCTCTGCCTCCAACACTATGTTAGTCAGAGAAGATGCATGGTGAACTACACATACTTCATAGTGATAACACGTATAATGATGCAGCACAGAGTGAGATCTGTGGAATGAATCTGGACTCAAGTTTCAGCTTGCTCGAGCTAGTGGACTGTATGTGCTGACCTTTGTTCATGTTTTCCTTTCACAAACTGCATCAACTCTATGCTTTCACAGGCGTGAACTTCGGGTTTTAAACTAACGCCACTTTTGAACTTAACTCTGATCCTTTCTTCTAGCATGCTAACTGCATTTGTCTTTTCTTGTCGGCGTTCACTTAACAGTTCTCCAGTGTGCTCTTTGGAGGGCCTGTCTCCGCCGGTCAGCTTCCACACTGAACTTTGTGTGCAAGCACAGGCTCCGTGTGGCTGCTGCTACAGCTCCTCTCATTCAGCCAGACCAAACTTTAGCCAGGACCCACAGGACCTTTGCCAGACCAACACTTCCCTCTTTAAAGGTTTTAAATGAACTAAGAAGTGACAGACTGAGCCATTCCTAGGCCTCTATCCTCCTCTCCTTTATGAGGCAACTGCTTTTCAAAATACCTATCAATATAAAAATGTGAAGCCATGAGAAGAAACGGACAAGGAAGAATGCATCAGGCACTAGTGACATTACCCGATCTTTCATGTTAATAAACAGCAATCCTGAAACTCCCACAAGGAAGAAATCACTATTGAAAATGTTTTAATTGAGAGACAGTAAATCACTAGAGATGGTGCTGGCATGGCCCAAGAGTGTCAACAGACCTCTTTTATGCCTCCAATACTTGTTTCTTAGAGGTTTATCATCACCCACTGTCATCCATCTATCCTTTTGGAGTAGCCAATGAACTCACAAGACGCAGATTTTTCGTGGGGTAATTATAATATAGTACTTATGGTTTGTTGGCCACTAGTGAACTGCCAAAGACATCCATGACTTTGCTTGACACATCTTCCCCAATAGTGCTTTGAGGGTATCCGTATACTATTCAATTGACATCCGGTGGAGTCTGTATCTGTGTAAAGAAGAACTACCACTTTTATAATACAGAGCCGGGTCAATTTACTGGACAGTAACAAGGCCAGGCTAGATGGGGCTTTGAGCAACCTGGTCTAGTGGAAGGTGTCCCTGCCCAAGGCAGGGGGGTTGGAAATAGATGATCTTTAAGGTCCCTTCCAACTCAAACTGTTCTATGATTTTATGATGGTCTAGTATCTCTTACTTGTGGATGATGTTTAAAAATTCAGGCTTCTTCAGCCAGTAACAGAACACAGTCATCTACCTGATTTAGAGAGAGGAGATTTAGTGATTTTTTTCCTCTCAGCTGCTCTGTCTAGTGTTTCTACTCAAGCAATTCTACCTATAGCAGCCTTCAAGGTCAACTGTTGCATAACAGCAGTAGGAAATGCATTCAGATTGCAGGTTAGATATATTTTTTTAAAGTAATAATTACAAGCTTCTAAATCCAGATACATTATTTTTGTGAGGCTGGCAGAGACTCCTTTCATCAGAAGAGGAATAAACAGAATAAAACATTTAGCAAGTGAAATCACACAAGCCTGGTTCTGGTTTTAACAGAGAGGAGCAACTTGTAAGGCTACATATACCACTCCCATTTTAAAGCACATGAGTATTTCCATATTTTCTCAAATAATTTTGCTTTTCTGTCCCCAGATTTCAGCAATCCTCTTCTACAGCCATTAACCTCAGCTTTCTCATTTTTATAGTTTAACTGTTGCAATCTCCCTTGACTTCCTCCTGAACTTTTGCATTCAGTCAGGATGAGCTGTCTCATAACTCTTGGGATTAGACTCCCCACTAGTGTATTTTCTGAGTTTATGGCTACCAGAGCTAAAGGCTTACTAGTGTGAAATAAGTGGTTGCAAAGCACGTCACTTAGTTACCAAAAATAAGACATGAATGAAGTCAGGGAGGACAGCTCTTCCTTTGCAGCATGCAAAAAGTTTCAGTGATAGATACCATGATTCCATCAACTTCAAGACATTTTACTAGACACACCAGAATTATGGAGTTTAACTCAATATGCTCAGCTTACCCAAGGCTGATGATGGGTTAATTAAGAGATGAATCAGGCCAGATGTAATCTTCAAAATGAAACTTCACTAAATTTAGTCATTGAAACCTCACTTCACACTACGGTCAATTCTTACACAATATTAAACCATCACTACATACACAAAGCTGCTAGTATTTAACAATCATATTCCAAACAAATGGTGAGTGTGCAATACCACAGAGCTGATGCTGTACACATAGCAGTGATGAAGATGATCCTTGGTTGTCCTTAGGTCCCAGGGTTGAGGTGATGAAGCTTAAGAGCGTATTGGCAAGAGAAATTGGAACTGAAGTGATCTTGTCTTTCTTCCTTGACTTTCCTAATTTATGCCACTTTTGCCTCCCTTTAAGAAAGGGGGGATTGCGGTGGTGTGTCTCCTCTGCTTCTAGAACCGTTTTTGTTTTATTTTGTCTTGTGTATTTAGCAGAATGTCCTGCCTATTTACATTCTATTGTGCTTATCTTGTCCTTGCTTTGGCAATTTTTGTTACTTGGATGCCTCCTACATTGTCCTGGTTTCAGCTGGGATAGAGTTAATTTTCTTCTTAGTAGCCGGTATAGTGATGTGTTTTGGATTTAATATGAGAATAATGTTGATAACACGCTGATGTTTTAGTTGTCGCTGAGCAGTGCTTGCACTAAGTCAAGGACTTTTCAGCTTGTGATGCTGCCTTGCCAGCGAGCAGGCTGGGAGTGCACAAGAAGTTGTGAGGGGACACAGCTAGGACAGCTGACCCCAACTGGCCAAAGGGATATTCCATACCATATGATGCGATGCTTAGCATATAAACTAGGGGAAAAGCTGGCCGGGGGGCAGTGCTTGGGAACAGGCTGGATATTGGTCAGTTGGTGGTGAGCAACTGTTTTTCATTTGCATTACTTGTTTTTCTTGGGGTTTATTTCTCTCTCTTTTTGTTATTTTCCTTGTTATTATTATTATCATTATTATTATATTATTATTAATTATTATAGTAATTTATGTTCCAATTATTAAACTGTTCTTATCTTAACCCATGAGTTATCTCACTTTTACTCTTCCAATTCTCTCCCCCATCCCGGTGGAGGAAGGTGGGCAAAGATTCTTCTTAATATTAGAAGGGGAAGGAGAGATATAAATCACTTTGGAATCAAGCTCTTAATAAGAATGGGCAGGGCCACAAACTTCTTTAGTCTTCAACAGATTTCTCTTTCATTTTCCTACAGGAGGAAAATAAAATGTAGCTTATAAATAAAAGCACTGTAAAGTGATTGACTGAAATTGCCGGAAAGAATTTGATTTTACAAGCACTCTTCCCACATTAAATTTCAGAGGATCAAAAGGGTGAACTAATCCTTGTTATATTCTTAGAACCACGCTCTCTTGCCAGCTTAAATCACTAGAAACAGATCAGTAACTACATTTCCACAATAAAATTTCCAAAACATTTCCAAAACAAACAGCAAATCCTGTCAACTCGGGAAGCAACCATTCTTTGGATCAGACTATTTTTAATAGTAAGTTGGTTTGCAGAGGATTTACACTGCACAGATCAGCACCAGGCAAGGGTCTATGAATGAGCTCTAGCCCAGTCTTCTCCATCTACAGAAAGCATCATTGCTGTCACTGCTGTATTCTGAACTTTGCAAACATGACTTCCATGGTTTGACCACTAATCTTCCTTTGTTTTCTTCTTCCAAAAGCTCAGCTGGCCAAAAAGGTGGCATTAAGAACACCCAATCAGCAAGAAATGGGACTGAAAAATCCTCAGTCTCTATTCAGCTGCCTAAATAAACAAGTCAGTCTTGGAACGTGTTGAGTGCCTGTGTGCTCTGGATGACTGCTGAACCAGCGGCATTTTCAAAGACAAATACTCTGTTTTATTCTGAAAGAATTGGCTAATTTTTTTGCTTTCTAATTTTATTATATTGGGGTTTATATTTCTTAAAATACTAACCTTTAAAATTGTGTGTGTCATTTGTGCCAATGTATTTGTTGCAGAACTTCTTGCATGGCTGTGGTGGTTTAATCTAGTAAAAAGAAACCACTGCTCTTTTCTATCCTGAAAAAAACAAGGGGGAAAAAAAAAGGAAGAGAAAGGAGAAGGAGAAAGATTGATAGGATTTGAATGCATTGATACGATCTTGATTAAAATCATCAAATCCATGTGCTAGAAGCATTAAGTTTTCTAAGGGAATGTAATGTTTTTATTGAAAAATCAGTTGTGCAACATGGTCTTTATGCTATGAATTATACATAGTTATACTAAATATGAATTTTCATTTATTTTCTCCTTTCCATCACCGAACACATTAATTATGAATATCTATTTTTTACAAGGGTCTAGATCCCACTAAAATGTAGGAACTTAAAATAAGACTTACCTGAAAATCGGTGACTTAATTTCAATGTGTTTATGAATCCTGGTTTCTCCCTTTTCGCCAGGAAGAAAAAAAAAGAAAAGCTACCACATGTCAAATACTTCATTAAATTTCAGAATTGGATAAAGTAATTCTTACATCAAAATTTGTGATGTGCTCTGAAGAAAAGGCAGTGCAGAAGTCTAAAATTACCTCAGTTCTCCAACACTTAAGTGTTCTATGAATGTGATTAATACTACAGTAGTCATAATTGTTGGCAAAATAGCTTTCTTATCTGAATTACCAGCAGTTTTGCATGAGTGGCATTCATGGACTGAAAAAAACCCAAAACCAAATAAACTCCCAAACTCTTCCTTGAGGACAATTTAATCAATAAGCTAAGTGAAGAAGAAAAATAATGCTAACGGATTTTTTGTCACAAAGATAATATGACAGATAGTGGTTTGCATTTCTTTGAAATATAGCCGTAGGTACACTTTTATTAGTTTTGGGAGACAGATGTTAAGTTTATTGGAAAGTGTTGCTTTTTAATTAACTTTCAGTGTTGTATACAGACTTTTTTCTTTTTTCTTTTTTTTTTTTTTTTTTTACATAGGTTTTGCTACTTTAGTGCACACAAAACCGAACTGTAATAAATTTTGCAATTATTTGTCTTATATATTAGCTGGTGAAACCCAATTAGCCTATTCCTGGTTTATTGGTTATTCTAGCAAAACCAAAAACATCTCTGTTTTGCTAGCTATGCTGTTATTTGAGAAAATCCCAATCAAGTTTAGAATACTTTCTTATGGTAAAAAGTGAACAACTGTAATTTACCAAAGTTATGTATCAGACCTCTGGAAATAATTTTATACTCCAAAGAAGATGCTTTGTCAAATCAACATTTTTTCCTGTAGTATTCTGCTTCTTTTTGACTTGCAAGGACAGCTTTTTCCCTTTCCACAAAAGCAAGAAGCCAATTAATTTTCAAGATAGAACCAATATTGTCAAAAGGTTTGAAGTGTAAAACCAGCCTACCAAACTACCTGAAAAATACATAGACATATTTCCAGCATAGAAATTAAATATTCTGTCCATAAGAAGTGCTTTTCAAACAGTCATCTGTGCTTTTTGCTGGAATCTCACCCATGTATAAAAAAACAGTAAACACAAATGAAGGACATCCTCATGTATAATTGTGAAACAATAGCACACTTAGTAAGTTAATACCATCTTTCTGCAGAGCAGAACATCATTCAATTTACAGAAAAGGAAGACATAAAATAGATGACAAATCTGGATCTCAATGTTTAATGTTATTTCTTCAGTCATTACATGAAAGAAAAAGGATATCTTATTTGATACCTATATTCTTTGGACTTCCCTGCATATAACTTTTATCATAACATTATCTTATTGAACAGTAATTCTCAGACAACTGGTTAGTCAATGGTCTAGTTCAATACAGAATATTAGAAACATCAGAAACTACTAGAAACATCACAGAGAGTTTGAGCACTCTCAAGATCTTGTAATTCATTCTATTTTGCTGATCTCTGTAATGACTTCAGACATATTTGAATAAAGACTAATAGAGCTGAGCTGTCTCATACTTCACATGAATAGCACTCAGGTAAGCTGAGAAATTTCCTAGTAGTATTCTGTGAGCTCTGAAATGAGTACATCAAGGCACTTAAATGTAATTTTATTTGTTTTCTAGGTTAAACATATTTTGACCTCTTTAAGAAAAATTAAAATGTCAAGATGGACAAGTGAAATAAAAGTTGTTTCTTTTTGACACTAGGAACATTCTGGCAGCATATTCACCCCTACCTAGTGGAAGTACACACATATCAATAGATCCAAAAAAAGGAAATAGGGTTTTTCTTTACCTTCAGAATTACTTTTCTCCACTCACATCAACATAATCTGTGGCTAAACAGAGAATGAGTTATACAGTGCTTAAACCACCATCTATTAAAGTATGACTTCATATGTTTCTCTTCTCCATAATATGATCCTTTATCGTTTATCTTCATCTATGACAGAGTCACCCAGGAATTAGCTTTAATGTTAAATGAGGCTAGGATCATAAAATGCTGGCATTGCTGTTATTATTTCTGGTATGTCAGAGGAATACCTAATCCATAATATTTCATTACAATTTCTCAAAAAGCATCTTGGTTTCTGTTTGTTTCCATTGAACTGGACTTCAAACCAGTTAACCCAGAAAACATCTCTATTCTCCTCCGAAAGTAATTACATTCTTCAATAAATTATTGGGAGATATGAAGCCTTTTGAGATGCCATATCAAGTGGAAAACAGACCAGAGAAGCTATGAGAGGATTACAAAATTTATGGGCAGGAATTTTTTTAATTTCTCCTGTTTTCTGGAATAACCTTCTTTCTTTGCTCCAGTAATGTTGCTGGTTATCAAGTGGATTGATGAAATCATAACATAATTAGGAAAGCCAGAAAGTGAAAAACATTTATCTAGGAACTTAACACTAGAGCTGTATACTCTAGTGAGTATACAAGCTCACTCACTTGAACATTTGAAATGCATGTGTGTGACCAGTTTATTGCTAATCCTTAATTCACTTATTGCACATGACTAAAAATCCAATATTAACTTCTTTTCAGTGTAATCTTTTTTCTAGGGCATATGAAAATGTTTTTGTGATGTAATTTTGTGTCCTTGTAAGTACTGACAAATCAATTTGTTAATTAATCTTGAGAAGTGCACTCCTTGCGAGTGAGAGACATTTTTTCACCTTATCACTTATTAGCTAGTGTCCTTAAAACCACTATTCTCCACGAAGCGAGAAATTTCAAGAAATGTGCTACATAACAAACCAGTATCAAGGTGTCTCAATTCCTGTGTTTTACTGAAAATACTTCATTGCAGGTATATTTGAAGAATTATTTCAATTTTATTTGTAAGGTTTGAAAAAGAAGAAAAAGAATCAAGAATATGTAGCACTCTACACGTACAAGGTGTTTATATTAAGTAACTTGCACAGTATTTTATATTTCTTCAAAAAGCTGACAATCAAGTCTGTAACAAAAATCTTTCTGTTCCATTTTCATACTCTGAATACATGCCATAGCCTAAGTCTTAGAACGGTTGATTTTATAAATCCTTACTGTAACTCCAGTGATTTAATAAGGTTGCTGAAGATATCATAATTATGTGTGACCTCAAATGTGATGATAATCTGGGGAATTAAAAAAGGAATGTGTTGCATCTGTTTCAACAAGTTTTCATGATTTGAAAAGCATCATTCAAAAGATTGTTGCCATTTCCTAGTTTTTCTGTATATTTTTAAAATTATCCTAGCTTCATCTGCCAGTCAGAATAAGTCATACCTTAATATAGCAAAATGTTAGAAAACAACTTTTTGAAAGCTACATCATTCCAAAACTAGAATATGTGTTAATAATAATATCAGCTCACCATACAGACACTGAAAACTCAAAATTAATATTTTTTACCACTGGCAACATCACTTCCTTCTCACTTCTAAATGGTTTTAAAAACATGATAGAATTCATTTGCAGCTGGAGGCAAAACAGGATACCTTATGGCATATAAAAAGGCACCAGGCAATCAAGTTTAGGAAATTAAACCCCAACCTTTTAATCAAAAATTATTTCTTTCTTGGGGAAAAAAAGAAAGAAAAAGCATGAAAGAAAAAAAGATACATTGAATGTAAGATATTGCCTTAGCTTAACTGAAGAGAAGTAGGATCTTTCACCTGTCAATGTTGAAATTGTAACTTCTTTGTCCTTCCTTCCTCAGCCACTGCAAACTCATACACACACACACATGCATGCACACACTCACTCTATGAAATCCATCCTGTTGAAAAAGGGTTTGAAAAGATATAATCCTTTCACTTTTCAAAATAAATCTTAAACATAATCTAATTTAAATATAGATATCTTGTATACTTCAGATAGAGAGGAACTGCACATTTTATTGATTAATAAATTATACTTATTGTCCTGGAAACAAAATTTTAACATCTTACTTTTTCCATACCCACTTCCATATTCATGCTTCCATATTTAAATACGAAGTTGGCTTTGACATTTACCAATGAGAAAAAGTGAAATAAAATAATAAGTAGGACAGGATTATAGGCTCTCTTAAATGAGAAGCACACCTGTGGGCATGGGTGCTGCACACTGAGCCATAACACAGCTCATTACTGAAATATAATGCATTACAGTGGAAAAAATATTGTTTGAAATAATGTCTTTCAGAGAAGCTCTCGTAAAAATTTTCAGAGAAATGGCTAATGAGGGTGTAGAACGAGCACTTAGGACTGCTAACGAAGAAATCAAGAGCTGTATTTTCCTCTGAGATCTAAAGTAACTGTCTTTGAAGGAAAGCAGGTCAAACAGTGGTTAATGTATAAGTCTCCCACACGATGCTGTGAAAAAAATGGATATTTCAGTTCTCTTGTCAGCCTAACAGATAAACCTTCTGAAGCATCAGATAGCAGGTGGTGAATCCCTAACTTGGATGGGTAATGGATGAAGAGGTGGAAAGTGGTATGAGAGGCAAGAAGCTTCTAATGATTTTGTGATTTGCTTTAATTTAAATCAGAATTTAATTTGTTGTCACAACAGATTAACAGTGGCTGCACAAACAAATGTAATGAATTCAGGGTGTTTCAAAGCCAAAGGCTAAACCTGAATTTATTGTTGGCATGTGCTTTATTCATCTCTCTGGCCTGGGCAGGACTTGTTTCTTTTTTCTTTTCCTTTTTTTCCTTCCCAGAGAAGTCAGTGATTTAAAGGATACTAATGAGAAATAAATAAAATGAAGCAAGCTTCAATTTAACTTGAGGATTTGTGTTTGTGTGGGTATTTCAAAGTAATGCCATAAGCAGCTGTGTCTTATTCCTTTTAATTTTTTTTATATTTTTTTTTGACTGAGGAAAGAGAAAAACTGTTCTCCACCATAACAGTGATTTGGACCTAATCTGGAATAGCCTTTTTATTAATATTGTACTAAACCTCAGGAAATGATGCCATAGGCCACATATTAGTGCCAAAATACATATGAAGTCAGTTGATTCTATTTATTAAGACCATACAAGGCCTTTGACCTCCTTACAGTGCACAAACATTAGGCCAGCTGGCTTACAGACATTCTTTTATACTAAATCTGCACACTCATATCTGTTAGCGACTTTTCATTTCATCACGGCACAAGGAGTACCAGAGCTGTAGCAGGGGTTTATATGATTATATTTAGACTGCATGACTGGCCAGTAGAAGTACATACTGTGTCATTTTCATACGTTGATTGGTGGTGGCTGATAGCAACCATACTGCTTCTTTCAGGTAGATAAATCATATTAAACTGAGAACCTGGAAATGATCAGATTAGGAATTTGCTCTGAACAGCCACCTCACTATATAGCACAGAAATATTTAATTTGACAGGAATTTATCACTGGAAAAAATCATCTGAGTGCAAAAGCATTTAAGAACGCATTATCAAAAGCTTGAATAGGCACAAATCCCTTTCTGAGGTGCACGTATGGGTTAGAGGCGTTACTGATTTTCAAAGAGATTACCTGAATCTGAAAGTGCAAAGTGACTTGGTTTAGTAGACATAACCCACATTTTCTGAGCGCATCAGGCTCTAGAAACCATGAACAAACACAATCTGTTTTTTCATGAATAGCCTGTCTGTTCACAACTTCAAGGTCTCAAAGGAGATCAAATTCAAAACATTTTGTCATCATTCATGTCCCTGCACTAATACACGTAGCCTACATGTGAAGGCATCGTGTTCCATTCTGGGGCTGGGTATGTGCTCCATCATTATTGTTATGGTTTGTGTTCTTATATTGGGCATAAATGGCAGAGTTTTGGCAGGAGGGCACTGCCAGGGTGAGCTGTGTGGAAGGAGACAGTGACCTGCCCTGTACCAGTTCCAGACTATATCATATGGCTGTGAAACAGATCAAAACAGACCGTTGAATGCAAAAACTTCAAGCAGGCACAGAAGCTTATGGTGCCTCTGCTCAAACGTATTTAAGAAAGAGCAGCAGCTGTGAGAGACAGGAGGCACAGCTGGAGCCACCATCTTAGAAGGAGATTTTCCATGATGGAGGAGATACCTCCAAGGGGACTGTGGCCATGGGTAATGCACGCCAGGGCAGGGACACCCCTAAGGGACTGTAGCCTGTGGAGGAGCCATGCTGGGGCAGGGACACCACCAGGAGAGCAACTGTAGGTGAACCGTGCCAAAGAAGAGGAGTATTAAGGAGCAAGAAGCAGTGGAGGAAAATAAATAAGAAACAAAAAGCAGCAGAAAGCAACTATTAAGTACAAACCCCAACCTCCTGCACTCCAGGTCATCTGACCAAAGTGTTTGGAAATGTCTGAGTGTAACGTGGCAAAGTGGAAGGAAGTTGAAACTATGAAGTGGAGGAGGAGAGGTGTTTGACTGAAGCAGAGCCCAGGGGAGGGGTACAAAAGGCACTTCCCTAAGTGTTTCTTTAACTGCTTATATCTTCTTTTTTTTCCTCAATACCTGAATCAGTAATATAAAGTTTATGTTAATTGGCAATAAATTAACTTGTTAAATTCCCCAAGTTGAGACAGTTTAGCTTGTCACACTTCTTGAAGTAAGCCTTCCTTTACTAGATCAGAGACTTCTTTAACTGTGTCTCATCTTTCTAGTTCTCACTGTCTCAAAGACTTTCAGCTGAGGAAAACAACAAGACGTTAAAATTCTGTACAGGTCTTGAAGAACATAATAGATGAAAATGTACATCTTCCTAAACATGTGGTAGAAAAATAAGACAGTTCTGGCTGGACACTCCCCTATTCCAAAGAAAGCTGATGTTCCTCATATTCCTGGTTTTATATGCCTTCAATTAGTGGTGCCTTCATCCAGTAAGACTGACAAATTCCAGATATATCTCTGATTAGTTGGCTCTGACTCTCCGGAACAAAACAACTGTGATTGTTACATTTGTAGGTGTTGCACTCTGAGGAAATTTGTCTTGAGATGATCTCGAAAACATAAAATGGTACTTAAAATGACAGTGAAGGAGGATGCCTACAAATCTTTGTTATAAAACCCTTAACGTCATATTAGAAGAAATAAATGAATAATAGAAATATTCATACATTCACATAAGCACCACTTCATTTTCCTGAGACTGCCTTTGTTTAACTTGTGCCTAAGTGAGAAGCAGCTAGAAACCGCTCTCAAGCCTTTTTATGCAGTTGGGACATTAACAGTTATTTCTTTCTTCATTTGAGCCATAGATAGTGCACCTTCTGTGATTCCCACATACTCATAGTATTGTTTTTTATAGCAGTTCCTGTTTGTTTTGCAAAGAGGCTTTATGATTTATTCAATCCAAAATTTTCAACATTTTATAATCAGTTATATCCTCTGGTCATATTTAAAACAATTTCTGTTAAATGATCCGGAAAGTAACTACAGTTTTATCTTGCTTCTCCCAAATTCAGTTCTTTACTAACATCGTGCCCACTGACCCATTTCCATGCTTCCTCTCTCTCAGCAGTGCAATCCCATTTATCCCATTATTGTCTTGTACATCTCCTTTCCTTGTGTTTCCTGACATCTGTATTGAGCCTCCTCCTGTCTTCATCTAATCCTGGTTCCTCAATAAAGGGGTACTTATATGAGTTCTGTGAACCCACTCAGCTTTTGTGATTTTTATGCTTAAAATTTCCCCTGAATAAGGTCTCAAAATTATTCAGAGTTGGGCAGCATGTAGCGCTAGTATCAAATCATTGTAATCAGTAGAAGCAAAAAGTGAAATTTGTTTATTTTATGGGAGAGTGATGGAGTGGTATGTGTATAGATATGCATGTGTGTTTGTGTGTAAGACTTAGAGACTCCTTTCAGAATCTATGTATTCTTAAATTACCTAAAACTTTTCAGCAGAACAGACCCTAGTATTCCTACTGTCAGAGTTATTTATGAATTGCTAAAAAAAGTAACACAATTTTTTTGAAACATTGGCCTTCCCTTTACAGAACGGAAATAAAAAAATGAGCCACTCAACAAGAATAAAAATGGATTAATAAAAACTGGATGATAATAGAATGCTAAATCTCTATGTTATGATAAACAGTTGTCATACAGAGGGCTGAGTTCACCTATTCACAGAGAGGAGGGGATTAGATGATGTTTTGTTGTTTACATACTCTAAGATTTTGGGATCCCTAATGGAATTCACAACCTCCATTTAAGTCTTCTTTAAATCTTTGCCACTGCTGCCTACTTTAATCTCTTCACGCAAAGGGAATGTTAAAACAGGGAACATCAAGGGTGATTTTCAACTTCAGTGTAGAAAAAGAGGGCACTCAGCAGTTTTCAAAACCAGGTACAGTAGAGCTCTTGTTCCTAACAATGCCTGCTAGATTAAATTTTAAATGTGCATTCTGAATAAGTAGTTTACATAAGTCAGCACAGGTTTAGAACTTCAAGATTTATTTTAAGGTTGGGCTGTTTCTTAATAATAAAATGGGCCTGTGCTGCTACAAAGTTTTATTTTTGCAATTAAAAAATTTAGATGTCTTTTTCCCTCGCCCTTGTTAATGCTGTTTCACATGTGGCAATGAATAAATGTCTTATTCTTATGATGACATTAGAGGATTTAAATTACTCTATTTATGTTAGTGGAAATCCATAGAATTCAGTACAGTCACTTCTGATTTACAACAGTACAAAAGGAAGAGAACTGAGCCTGTGATTGACAGTGTCCTAGCTCTGACCAAGGTTTTCTGTTCCAGAGCTACTTCCAGCAGATTTCTTAAGGTGGACTGTTAGCAATGAAAATTTCTGTGATGTCAAAACAAAAAAGACCAGCTAGTTGAGTACTAGAAATCAGTAAAAAGATTCAATACAATCCTGGAAATCACACTAAAGCTCAGAATGTTTTTCCCTTCCATTTCTAAATATCAGAAACTCTAAACTGAATGAGTGATTGTTTAAATTAAGTTTGTTCAAATGAGACTGAGACTTTAATTTTAAACCAGTATTGCCTTCCTCAACTAGCCTCCTTCAACAACAGAAGCAAAATAAACTGTTTATCAAGGAGATGGGATCGTTGTAGCCTGTAGGGAAAACAGTCATGACTAAATATCCGATATATTAGCAGCATTGCAGGTAGATATTGAAATGAGATATAGTTTAATGTCTTTATGACATAGAATTTTCTGTTCATTAACAAAATATTTCAAGGAATAGCAGAAAATGTGCACATTACAAAATTTGGTTTGTACTTCAAATTCCAAACCATAATTATCTAGTAATATTTAACAACCACTATTTCTACTTTAAGGTGTAGAAAGCTCCTGAAGGTCTGTGTGAAGTGTGACTCAGGAGTTGTGATGTGCTGCATTGCCTCTGTGGACCCTTCCAGTCCTCAGCTTAATGAGAACCCTGTTTTCTACATTGTATAGATGTCATCTCTACCCTTGAAGAGAAGTTTGAATTACAGTTTGCAAAATAAGTTCAAGCGGTTTTGCCTTTGTGTCCCCCTCTGCTTTTCTACCCTTCCTAAATGATTTGATGGGAGATTTAGAATTCCAGCATACGAAAATGTGAGGAGAATGTAATAGGAAAAAGTAAGCAAAAAGTAATAGCCTAAAAGTGTGTCTTCAATGGTGGAGCAGGGGAATCCTGTCCACTTTCCAGGTCTAAGTTATTATTGAACATCCAGCTTCATTCTGCCATGATACCATTGTGCAGTCTCCAGTTCTGTTTCCCAATGTAGACATACCCTAGATTTAACAGAAATCAGTGCAAATGAGATCTAGTCCTTGGTAAGGATAGCTGGGACACCAGAATCTGAGGTTGTACAGAATATAGATAACCTTAGAAATATACTTTTTAACTTTTTGATTAATTTCATATTTTTGAGAATAAAGGTATTATTTACATTGTTGGACTACTTTTGGATTGTGTAAAAGCAATTCAGTACCAGGTGTAGAATTTTTCCTGACAACTATGAGAAAAATAACCACATTCCAAAATACTTCATAGCTCAGCAGCTATATTTTTCTGTAATTCTCTGCTGCTTCTGGAGAACATTAAATAATTGATAATAGTGGAATTGTTAATTTGTCCTTAACTATAAGTGCAAGTAGTGAGGATGTGTGCTTTTCACTCCCCTCCCCCCCCATGCCCCCTTAACACTGTCCTCCTGAGCCCTCCCCAGCAACCTAAGGTATGTACATTCTCTTAAGAGAAACAAATAGTAGTCCATTCCTTAAAGTATTCCTTTTGAAAAATTGTCAGGAAGGATGTAAGGATATGAACTGTATTTCAGGAACATCAAGAAACAGGAGAAAAAAGAAAACCAAAGAAAAATTTGAAGAAAGATGTTCAGTGAATCAGAGAGCACCTTTTGTTGTTTTCTGTTCTCTATTATAATAAGAATTATCTACACTGAATGATGTCTTAGGTGCTTTCTCTACTGGTATTCAAATTATTCAGATTATATGTCTTCATTGGCTTGTTTATGGCTATTGCAGCTTCTTATGCTTTTTCTGGTGAACCAAATGTGAGAGAAATGATTTATTGAATGAAACTATTTTAAGAAAAATCATGATAAATTTGTACTTATCTCTCTTCACATTTATGAATATTTCAGATTTACTCTATTTTGCATAAATAAATTGAGTTGTAGTTGCCTTTGGTATTAAGATTCTTTTAAAATCTGTAAAATGGTAAACATTTCTTTCAGGCATGCTTTGCTGTGTGAGGTTGAAAACTTAGTCTGAATATGGCATTTGTTTTATTACTTATTTAGTCTGAGTTAGAAATTAGCCCATTCTAGATGCAGCATAACATTCATATTAGAATGTTCAAAAAATATCTGAGGAATTTCTTCCAACACCAAACAAGGAGTTCATTAAAACAAGAAAAATGGCACTGGCCTTACAATTGTTCTTTGCATGGAGAAGTGTGGAAGTCACACCCTTTGTTAGCGGTGTTTTCAAACATGCTTCTGCAATAGAGCTAGAGAAATTCTGCACAGAACATTATGTGATGTAAATCCTGTATTAAGATACAGTATGTTGTGCGACAAAACTCTCTAAAAATTTAGTTGCTCTGTTTGTCGGGGAGACTTTTAAAACTGATAGGTGACACAGGTAACCACATCCATTAACAACCTGCAATGTTAAATAAATGAAGAGGTGCAGAACTGAAGTGTGTACTAGAAAACAGGAAACTCTTCAGCTGGCTTTTCCTGTGAAGAGTGTGTTGTGACACACACCTTAATATGAACATTTTCCCTGTAGTCAATGGGGAGAATTAAATTTCTCCAGAGATTAGACTCATTCTTTCCACAGATGATTATGCTCCTAACTTTCAGGCATTTGAAGTCTGGTAAGAGGAATCCAAGCCCAGGTCAATGAAATTTAGTTTCCTTTATCTTTAATGCAGACGAACTTTTGTGAGGACATAATGCAGAAGTACCAAACAGCCTTTCTGGGATCCTTGCTTGGGTCCTCATTAAGCTATCAGACTAGGCCAGCTGTTCTTATGAGTGCAACTCTTGTTGCAACGTTAATGAGATGAAAACACTAATAAAAATCCCCTTACATTTATTGATTCTGACTAAAGAGAGTAGTATTTGTTGTTTACATTGCTATGTTTATTTTTTTAGAGTTTACACTAAGCAGTTGTGTTGCCTAGCAATCTTATTAAAAACTCTGAATAATGCGTAAGTGTTTGTATACAACTTACAGGCTCAGTAGGTTGTATTATATTAACAGATGCATTGCAAATCTTTCTAGTTCAAGAAGTGTTTGATTACCAGGTCATGAGGTTGGTAGAATAAGCGTGTAATCAGATTGAGTAATAGTCTTCTACATATAAAATAATGATAATATTTTGCGCTTTGGAAGTAACTACCATCTGTGGACCTCAAACATTTCATATCTGTTAACAATTAAACCCTCACGACTCTGCACTGCAAGCAATCTACGTCAATATTTTTTCTATCTGTAAGTTGTAATGCATAATCACACATATGTATACATAACATAATATATTAGCAACTCAGTACTTCTTATATGTAAATCACAGGTGGACCCCACTATCATAACTTGGATTTGTCAGTGGTTTATCTCATCAACAGATAATTTTGTTACAATGATGTTTACCAAATTGCTTCATTGCGAGGCAGTCCCATTCATGACTAATACTAAGGATTTGTCACCTTGGGTCTAAATATTGTAACTAAGCCCCAGTGAAATAGAGCTCATATATTCTTTCCATTATTAGAATACTAATCATGGCTCTTATAGAGCCAGACATTAGAGCTTTAGAGAAAATAATGTGCTGTGACCTGACATAGTAGAGCTCTTTTCCAAACAAGGCGTTGGAAACTGACTTTTTAATCATAATTTTCCCAATATGACATTAAAATTATGTGAAGCTTCACAATTAGAGTTGAAAGCAGGTTTGGCTTTTTTTTACTGTAAATATGTTATAAAAAATCATGACCACACATTTTTTATTCTGATGAAGTTATTGAACAACATATTTGAACTGATTTTCTAGATCACCAGCAAAATAAACATTTTAAAAAATACATATTAGGATTACATCTGTGTAGCATGAAAAAATCATACTTCTTTTTGCCAATGGGAGTGGCACACATTTAACATCTGATATTACTCTGGCTGATGTAAGTAATTGCATAGCACAGGGAGCACAGGGGCATCAAAAGGACTTGAACTTTGTAAGAACTGCTTTGTTGACAGAAGTAATATAAACAAGATTAGGTGTGATGATGCACAACTGTATGCAGAGGGACAGATTTAAATAGATTGTAGATTGATCTCATAATGCATTAAGCAAACCAGAAGTAATTCAGGATGGTGAAACAGAAAAGGGTTCTTCACAGGCTCATTGTTTGGCGGGAGGAAGGAACATTCAGTGAATTACAGGAAAGAAAGGTTTCTCTAATTTTGAGATATTTTAGCTTGTTCCCATGTCTAGCAAAGTATATGCAAGGGCAACAGTACATTAGTCACCTCAGCAACAAAAGCTGTAAAAAAAAAATCCCATTATTTCATTTTGTGCAAAGAGCTAAAGAGGATGTATGAACAGCAGAATATTGTAAATGTTCATTTGCATTTTATAGAAGTCATACGTTTTTAAACATTTCACTATTTATTACGTATAAATGAAAGGTTTTGGAGAAAAAAGTAGGAAACATTTATCACAAAAAAGAAATATTTCCAGTATCACTGAAATTAGCATCAATACAGTCATTATTTCTCTTGCTTATACTAACTTTGTTGCTGTGAAAATTTTTACCTGTAAAACCTAAAAATAATTAAAAAACCATTACAATTCAACATCATAAGAGAATTCATAGATTACTGAGCAAGGTATCTGCTACTTATTTGAAATAAAAACCATGATTAAAACACCTACATAATTACTGAAGAAAATAAAATGCACTGTTCAAGTCATAGAAATTAATGTTTAATTCCATTTCATCAGTCACACACTTGCTTCTGTATCAGCCAGAGATTGGTGAAAGCAATGCTGACCGATGTCATAGACCTCTCAGTTTGTGGACATGCATACCTTAAATTCATTAGATCTACTTCATTTACATTGTGTAACAGTGACGCTGATGAGCCTTTGGGCAACTAAATCCCACTTCATAAACATTTGTCTGTTATCGTCCCCTCTAACATACACTTGAAATATATAAGAAAAAATCTCAACTTTGCCTTCCTCATTCCTCTGTCCCCAGTAGCAATAATTCTAGATAAAATTTCACAGTTAACCACACAGCAGAATTCTTAAAGAGCTCCTGAAGAGACAAGTTTGAAAATGAGACTGAATTTGTCCTTATTATGAGATGACAAAGCATTTAGTTGAAAACTGAAAGTTCAGCAAATGTGTTTGCCAGAGATTTCAGCTGTGCTAAAAAGCTGTCAGCCTCTTACTCTCTAAACTCTATGCTATTTGCAAAATTCACCTGGGAGAGCAGTAAAGTTACAACACTAACATACACTACAAATTCTCTGCTTTTGCTCTGTACCCATAGCATCAGTTGACAGTTACGCACACTTTAGAGGATTTTCAGATGAAATATTTCTGTGTTCTCTTGGGTGAGAATGAAAAGTCGAGTAATGCTTTGCAGAGAAGAATAAAGGAGAGAGAGAAGAATCACTGTCTACTGTTAGACTGCATAAATCAAACCCAGTATTTACATCAGTGAAAATGTCAGGGGTTTTAAGCTGAAGAAAAGAGGACAGATGAATGCCAGTTTTATAGGCCCAACCTTCCTGCTGGCAAAATGTAAATCATTAGTGGCCATTTCAGTAAATAAAGCCCTCTTTGCACTCATAGGAGGGCTTTTCTTCAAGTACTTTTTTTTGACCAGACAGATTTTGGCGAGGTACTGGACCTCGCACTTGGCCTTGTTGAACTTCCTGAGGCTCATATTAGCCTACTCTCCAAACCTGTCAAGGTCCCGCTGGGTTGCA
>JAVJGI010000014.1:60072474-60160070 GCA_035590275.1 Ibycter americanus | reverse complement strand
ATCTCTTGGAAACATCTCTGTGAGTCTCAAGTAAATCATATATATATATATATATATATATATATATATATATACACACACACTTTTTTTTTTAATAGCAAGATTTCAAATAATCTTAAAATGTTTTTATTATTATATGCTGTGGGACTTTCCAAAAGAAGGAGTGTCTTTTTTATTAGAAGTCTACGTCATCGAGATTCTCTATCGTTCCTCTAAAGAAAAATACAGGGAACATTTTTAGAAGACAAACAGGACAGAAGGTGTATTTAGTGTATATCTATATTAACATATACATATGTGTACGTGTAATGTCTATACACACACATATAACATTTTATCATTTTTTCTCTTTGGTTTCTCATTTTCCTGCACCCAGTAATTAAACATGCCAGAGCTTCATGCTGACTGATGACATGTTGCACTAACCATTACATGCCTTGCAGCAGCACTTGCTCACAGTACAACTTGACTCATTTATGAGGTTACTATGTAAGTGTTCGCTAATAATAGTAGTGTGTAGTGAGCTAAAAAGTGCTGGCAAGCACTACAATGGAGTAAAAAGAATGCTCTGAATTGTCACTTACCATCTCTTATATGTAATTATCTTCTATTACATTAGCAGAGTAATTTAATTGTTGTGCATGTGGGTACCTGTAATCACATAAACTGTAGATCAATATAAACTTTCACTTCTACTCCAGAATTTGAAAACAGAATGGCTGAGGTACCCAAGCACATTTTTCTAATGAAACCAACAGCAAGTGGATGTTGCAAATGGTGGATAACACTTGTCCTGAAATCACCTGATAGAAGGAGACTAGCCCTAGGCTAACTTTCAGCACCAGAGACCTACCAGCTTAGGTCTTCTACCAGAAGCATCCCTCACAGGAGTGTCCACAGTGCATCTGTCACATGCATCACTGAAGTAATTTCATTGCACTCTACTGCATTAAGTAAAAGGACAGTATCAGTAGCCACTGATCAGTCACATCTTTCAAACTTGTATTTTGTGTTATAATCAGAATAACGTGCACCGGGTTTATTCCGGTTTGTGAGGGTTATTTAAACCTCATTTTTTTACTGAATAATACCGTGCCACTGCAAATTTAATATAACCAGTCCTCCATTGGTCATACCTACCCAAATATCATTGTTTAACAGTTGGTAATTAACTTTCAGCTATTAATAGGAAAGTTACATCATAGCTAGTTCTAGCCTTAGTTTTTTCTTCAGAAGTATAAGACAAATTGCTAAGACTTTAATCTTTTTAGCATTTTTTTATTAATTACAGTTCACTGTAGTTTTGAAGTGGGGAAGTCCGGATTTGATTTTTCAATTAGAAAAAGAAATAAAAATGAAAAATTCTGGTGTTTAGATAGAATAATGGTTTTGACTTTTTAAAGGATTATTATTATGTTAAATCTAACACATTAAAAAGCTTCATCGTTATGTTTTGATTTATTTTGGTGGACTATTTATGTTTTGCATTTCTTTTATTGCTGCGCAGAAAACTTTGGAATTCTTTTTACTTCTCTCAGTTCATATGAGGAGAAGTGTATGGAAAATCAAGGGACAAGTTCTGATTAATATAATAGTTAATCTCTGAAAGCTGTAACAAACTTTAAGCACATTGCCATCAGTATCACCTAGTCTCTGCTATCAGTATTCCTGTGCATATCTGGCACAATCTACTCCCCAACATTTTTTCACTTTCAAAAGAAAACATTACTCAACCCTAATTTAACTGGCATTGTGGTTGTTGCATGTTGCTGTTTTCTATACAGAACTGCCCTTTAGTCAGACCTTACAAACTTTCTGTCAACAGAAGTTTCCAATAGAAGTGTTTTGTAAAATTTGGAACACTTTTTGGGCTTGAATTTCCCTTAAATAAAACCAAACAAATATTCTTAGGTACCTGCTTTGGAAAGACATTTGGAAAAATTAATAAGAAGCACTAGTGATTATAAACATCTGTCCTCCACCACTGTTTTAGGCCCACAGACCATTTTGAAATCACTCTGACTGGTTTATTTTAAGTGATTAATACAGCAGTGTTTAAGAAAAATATCTATGGGATTTACTGTATGGAACATTTATTGTAAAGAGAGTAACAGATCTGCTACTGTATGAAGGATAGGTTTGTCTTTTGCCTTACTTGTGATAATTTTTTTGTAGTTTACTTTTATGAGAACAACTTACTGACAAAGCTGTGCTTAAATTTTATATCTATCTATCTATCTTGTGAACACTGTTGAGCATCAAAAAGACACCTCTATGTCTTTTACTTTTTTATTTTTTCTTGTTAATACTGTTACATGGAGCTGCAGAATTGTTCTGTATAAATAACATAAATTACATAGCCATGCTCTTTTGGGAAAATAAAACATTTCTCATCTGCTGAATAAAATACCTTTTTCACTTTCAAAGCTGTGCAGAACTGCCGTATTTTATACAGTAGAGAGTGTTTATACAAGTATGCTTTAGGAAAAAAAATCTGGATGAACAGACTTTATCAGGTGTCAAAACGCATCTGTTGATAAATGGCTTTGTATGTGTTTTGAGTTAACATTAATCATAAAAGGAAGGTATGCCTTCTTAATCTAACCTTCTAGAATAATCATGTATTTAAGCAGAATATAAATTAACTAGAATACATTTATAAGGCAGGTATTCCAAGATTTTATTACAGGAATAAGCCTGGAACAAGTAGGATTACAACTACAAAAATGGCAAATATTTTACTTACTCTTAAGAGCCAGCATATTGTTTAAATTTCAGCTACTCTATTTATTGGATTAATGTTAATTTTGTGTTGTAAATGGAATCTTATCTCTCTGCCAAAGTGAAACAACTGTGTAATACATTAAGTATTACTGTTCATAAATAATAATAGCTGGGTCCTGCTCTGTCTTACAGTTATGTGTAGCTCTGCTATGTACCTCTTAAACATGGTATTTGTTAAGCAATAGAAGGATTATTTGGTAATATAACACAGAACAAAGAGGGAAAAAACCTACCCCAGCTCCAAAAAGAATGCAACATTGATGACTACAGGATAGATCTATGTGTTCTTTTCTGTTAATTAATTTGTAAATTCATTAAACATACAATTCTGAGATGTGTTAAATTTGTAGAAGATGGGGCTGAAAAACTTCCATACACTTCAGGAATTCCTCTATGGAAATTCCCTCCTGAAAAGAGGGTCACTATGTCTAAACTGCTCCTGACAGATGTTTACCTAACCTGTTCTTAAAAGCATCTAAAGGGAGAGATCCCACATCCTGCCAGAACAATCAGTCATGTTGCTTATATATCTTCATGGCTGGAAAGTTTTTCTTAATGTCTAAATTAGATCACCTTCAGTACAATTCAACCTATTTCTTTTTTCCTCTCCCCTTGGAGAGACGTTTATTTATTCTTCTCTGCCATAATCTTCCACAGATTTGAAGGCTGCTCGTTTGTCTCCCTTTAGTTTTCAGTTCTTCAGATTAAACTAGCTGAATTGCTCAGACTTTCCTCACAGGCAGTGTTTTCTAGATTTCTGGCCATTGTTGTAACTCTCTCCAGACTGTGTCACACTGGTCCAAATCTTTGTTTACATGTGAAGTCCAAAACCAGGCAAATTACTCAGCTGGGATCCCACCCATGCTGAAGAGGCAGGAAGGATTTCCCAGAACGTCTAATTCATGCTAACATTCATACACTCTGGTAGGTTCTTCCAAGAGCAGGAGAGGTACAATACGTGTATTGGGAGTGGCAATTAGTCACCCGGTACCCATGCAACTAGGAGATGGACACTAAGGACCGAATTCATCAGCCCTTAAAAATTAGCTGCCTTGCTATTAAGACTACCTCTGCAGGCTGAAGAGCAAACTGCCATCCTAAAGGTAGCATGGTGCCTGCAGGTTAGGTCAGCAACAGCCCATGAGAGAGGGCTGAATTATTTCCTGTTCAAGCCTAAAGCAGAACTGCTTTTGGTCTGAGGACTTAATCCTGGCTTGTTATATTCTCCCTTGACCCTGGCAAATCTCTGTCTTTCCTTTAGGCTGGTACCCGTTGGGATCAGGACGAGCCAGGCGGGAGGAAGGGGGTGCCTCTGCGTCACCTCTGGCCAGCCGGCTTCCAGGCTCCTCCGCCGTGTGCTGCCCCCGGTCCCTGCGTCTGCGGACTCAGCACAGTTACTTCACGTGCACGCTTGATGGCCGTGCCACGGATTTCAACTCGATATGCAGTGTGAAATACTTATTAGTGCTGTGACGGTTTAGTCATTTATCTTTCCAGCCTTTTAAACAATTAACAGGTTGTTAATCTGGTTTGTATATACAAAAATGTTTTTCACTCTAAATTATACACTATTCCGACTCCGTAAGGAGTGCATGTGCCCTGCTTGCCTTTACTAAAATAATAAAATCCGGTCTGTTTATAAAGCAAGATTAAACCTGTATTCTACTTCACACAAACACAGAGACTTTGTGCTCCAGATTCCTTCCCGGTATACTCCAATGTGGTATATCCCTTGGTTTCTTGATTTAAGCAGAGATTTTTAATTCTTTTGTCTTGAATTGAGGTTCTTTGAGATGGAGCTGATTTTATATATTTTACTCTATGTTTCTGATGCAGAGCCCTTACTGAATTGTCTGTTTCTTTTCCCTCACAGGACCTCAGCTGATCTTTAATCTCCCTCAGAAGTAGTTCTTGCTGCCTCAAAACAAACAGATCTGACATTTTGCAAATACGTTGCTCTAATCCACTAGTTCCCTAACTAATATTAGTTGTTGAACAGAGTTGATTAGCAGCTCTGCATGGAGCCTTTGCCTGTTTGCAGAGCTGTCGGCTCCTGCCTACACCAGTGTATAGCAGAAATGGACTTAAAGTCAACAGTGTTGCCACACTGAAGATAGGGAAACATGTCTAGATCAATTTAAATTGCAAGCAGGTTTTTTTAAGGATTTTGTAATGTCAAACTGTTTATTTTCAGTGACAAATTACAACCAAAAGCAGGGGGAAAATACCCAGTTGTAAATTTAGTCTCAATCTAGCGGCACAGAAAAGGAAACTTTAGAAAGGTTTGACAATTCTGACATTCCTGGAAAAATGCTTAAATCTTATGTAATGATTTTATAACAGAGAAGGTAGTAATATCAGCTCAGCTTAATGATGTAGCACAAAATCATTATTTAAAGCCTATCAAAACTACTCAATAGGTTCTTCTTCATTACTTTAAGCTATGACCCATATTGGCAGACCAATTTAAATAAAGAATAGTATATACTTTTTGATTTACTTCTACTGGTTCAAACCCCCTTTTCATTCAAATCAGAAATGATAGCTCACATACATATTCACATGTATACTTGGGTGTATATGCTCATGTATACCTCCTGGGTTTTGGTAACAGGATACTTTAAGGCCAGGTATGGGAATTAGAAAAAAATAACTTCTGACACTACGAGCTCGAGAAAAACAACACGTGTCTGAGAACTACGAAATATCAGTGATTTATAGTCCCAGCATCACACTTTAATGTGTTGCTTCATTTTACAGTAATTTACAGCATTTAATGTTGTACATAGATTATCTTATGGTAATGTATTATACCATAAAATGCAGTAAAAACAAATGTGTATGATGTTTGATTTATATGAAAGTTTGAATTCTGAGATTCATGTAGAAGAGGAACGCAAACATAAAAACAGTTCTTTGTGTTTGGGAAAAAATAATTGTTTACAGAAATAATACTTTACACATACTTCATTGGCTTACAGTAATACAAAACTGCATAATACATGACACCACACAACTTTTCTTTATAGCATTTCTTCTTTGGAGGTTGCACAAACTGAATCCAATGAATTATAGCAGAAATTTAATAACCCCTTGGTCTTGTAGTAGTTTCTGAGACATGACACTTCTCTACTACTGAATGTGTGTTTGGATTACCTGACATTTTCCAGGAAGATAGCAAACTGTTGGGCATTTTCAAGTTTGTCTAGAAAAGTTCACTACACCAGTTACAAGGCAGAAATATCAAAGTTGCTGCATATCTGGTGAACAAATGGCAACTTGCAGACGTTCATAAAAGACTAAGTTTCCCTGTCAAAAAGATCATGCACACTCTCTGTAGTCTAGAAAATAATAATCGTGTACATTTTGCAGATGAAAAGTGATCTTAAGTCCTTCAGTATAATTTGTACTGCCACTTAGATCTTGTTCTAAAGGATCTTAATTATTGAACTTTATCACAGAATATTTTATGGTGTCTTTTTGTTCCTGTTAACAATATTGTATTTTCAACAAATACTCGTGCCTACATAATGTACCTGTCTTTATATACCTCAAGATATAGAACACACACACATTTATGTTCCTACTTATATTTCCTTTCTATTACATTTTGAATTTTAAAATACTCCTAATAATAGTGCAAAGCCTGCTCTTCTCATTCTACAGATGCAATAGTTCAGTGTCAGTGTTTGCAGCAGGATTTTTAATAACTTCCATCAAAGTGGTAGCATCTGACCCAGGAAAGAAAGGTGTTTACATCTTCTCCAGTGAATAATATCTCACTCCATGAACTTAATTGGAGAATTTGAGCAGATAGGTACCACTTAATATGAGTAAGGTCCTCACAAGTAAGCCTAAAATAATTAAAAATAATTCTTACTGCTCAGTTACTTGCATACATCACTTCATATATTGAGAATTCTGTGCAACAAATTCCTAATTTATTTTTTCCAATCCTCAACCTATTTCATATTTTTTAAAAAAATTATTATTATTATTTTTCCCTACTAGTGCTTTTTTGTCAGATGTTCACTGTGTGATTTGACAGTCACAGTATTAAGCTCTGTATCCTGTAGGGATGTCTCAGAACCATGGTACAGTTAAGTGTGTAATGAAAACTATAGACTTCATTGTTCTGTGCAGTTAATCTGTAGAGTTTAGAAAATTACTTTTCAGTGGAAAAACACTATATATTTTGAAATGGAAGATGTATGTTGCATCTGGAAAAGTTACTTGATCTACTTACTAACTGAACTGATAGATGAGATCTCTCTCTAGCATGCTACAGATAGCACCAGCTCAAGGATTATCAGCCATGTACCAAATTAATTTTGTCAGACGCTGAGCCTGGGTCAGAGGAAAGGTTTGGGGAAAATGGGATGGAAATGCGATGGCTTGCTTCATCTGTTGTCTTCAGGGAAAAGAGAAAAATATATCTGGTGTGCAACTGTGGCCCATACCTATTATCTTCCCTTGCCAGTCCAAATTTCAGGATGAAAATCCCACTGCCTCACTGACTAAAGTGAAGGCAGTGTTGCGTGCAGTATGTTTAACCTACTTTATTTTCAGTATCTGCACTATTTTTTTGGGGAATACAAAATCCTGGCTTTCTAGGTTTTGAATTCAGTTGTCTAGGTTCATTTGCTTTTTCTACATGTTGTGGATGTGCCTCAAAATTAAAAGGTCTGGGATAATGTGCTTTCATTATTAAATATAATCATAAAACTGAACTCTCTGATGATTCACTTTAGCAATATTATTAGGTCTGTTGGCTACTATAAAGTGTGGTAGGAATGAACAAATTCAAATTAATCTCTTACTAATTAGCAGCTTTCTATAAAATCACAGCAAGATGTAAGACCATGAATATGGAAAATTGGTTAGGGAAAATACAGGCTGTGTTAAAAATGGCATCATTATAATAGATACTAAAACTAATTATGTTGGGATCTTTGAGGCAGTTTAGTTACCTTTCCATCCATTTATAAAAAGCAATGTGACATAAATTCTGTCAGTTGTGGAAACTCTCATTTGAATAACAAGTCATTAAAAGAGTTAGTGCCTAGTAGATGATACAAATACTTCTGGGATAGTTCTGGACTTAGACATTAAGAGAACCACAAGCCAAAGACACCAAAGTCTTCTTCTAAATTTAATTCCTGTCTGGAAAGAAAAATACACTTGGTAGAAAAGATTCAGCTGTTTTCTGTTCACGTTACCTAGGTCTTTCTACCACTACCTAGAAAACATAATGCTACCAAGTTAGAAGATAGTCTATTATTTGGCTTTCTGGATATCATCTGTTACATCTGTTCAGTTTTCTGTTATAACAGTAATAGTACCACTACTGACATACTGAGTACATCTGACCACCCAGAGTTATGTATTTTTAGAAAGCTTTTCCATCACTAAAAACAAATCTGAAATTTCCCACCGGTAATTGTAACTATATCTTCACTAGAGTTTAAACAAAGTCCTCTTTTAAATATAAACACCATGATAGGAAACAGTTAAAAATCTTATCTCATAAATATTCAGAAACATTACATATTAGTGTAAACTTACAATATCTGATATAGTAGTTTGGCTTCTGGGGCATGTGTGTTTAGAAAGAGAAAATGTATATACTGTTAAATTAAAGGTAAAAGGCATTAATACAAGTTTCCTTCATTAACTCTGGAGAGTTGTCCTTTTTCGCT
Organism: Ibycter americanus; assembly: GCA_035590275.1. Lineage (NCBI taxonomy): Eukaryota > Metazoa > Chordata > Aves > Falconiformes > Falconidae > Ibycter > Ibycter americanus. The sequence goes on along the minus strand of JAVJGI010000014.1, from coordinate 60,151,587 downwards.
TTGTGCTTGGCCACTAGCTCTGATTTCTCCCATCAGAATCTCCAAAGACAATTGAGCAATTAGCCTTTGTCTTTGAGGCTAATTGCTAACAAAACCCAGCTGACCACTAAAGAACTATGTAATCAGTATTTGGGTAGACAGGAGACAAAAGAAGTAAAACTAGAAATGGCTAGACAAGGAAAACTTCCACACTTTAGGTGTATTTTGTTTGTTCATCCAGCCATTGCATACGTAATATTCCATTAGTTACTAATCCAGGTACAGTTATCCTTACTTATCAGGAGCATGGTGAAAGCACTCCTAATAATTAATTTTTGATGCTGTCCCTGGCGAAAAATATGTTTTCACCTTGAATGATTTTTCACTGGAAAGGAATTATCCCCCTCCAAACTGTGACATCAAAGAGCACTTGAAATTGAAAGTCAAATTTTCATACCAAACACTTGCAAAGGAACAAAAGAAAACAAGAACTAGAGTTAAATAAAAAAAATACAGTAATTTTTATTATCTTAAAGCATTTCTCCATGACACACATCATTTAAAAAGTTTGAATTCTATGTGATTAAACACCAAACCAAGAGCTTGCTGTTGCACTTTGTATCCATAATTAAGTATACACAACAGAAGGGGCTTGAACCGTATGGTCTACCACCTCTTACTCAAGGCTGCATCTTCATGATCACTTAAATCAAAGCACACATACAAAGTTAGTTTTAACTCAATTCAGTTTTCCAAACCAGTTTGCCCTACAACCAGGTGAATCCTCAGGAAGAAGCACTTGAAGGCTGAACAGACAGCTGAGGCAGGAGGAAGGCTTAAACCCTGAACTCCAACATGATTGTCCTTCCAAGAGTGGGAGTTGTTTATTAAACAGGATTGATTGACAAAGATGTCTAACAAGGTACCTAAGAACATTTCAGAACCTGGGTTCTCCAGATGTATCTTGAGCCCATATCAGACTAAGAAAAAGGCATGGACATTTACTGCCCCCTTCTTTCTGCAACCCATGTCTTGCTTGCCCTGTAAAGAAAATTCCAGATGGGCTTTAGGAGAGGTGAAACCATGTGATTTTCAGAAGAGAGTTACATTGCATTTCTTTCCCATGACTGATTCAGATGCTTGGAAGACTGGGATGTAGGGCACTCCATGGAGTACTTTTGCATTTCAGTATAAATGAAGCTGAAGCCTATCACAGAACATGCTGTATTCTAACATAAGGGACACTCTGGGACAGATGGGAAACTTCAGAAGAGATTATATTCTTCAGTTTGTCATTCTGGAGAGGAATTAAAACCACTGAGTTCTTGAATAAAGACTGGTTCTGATCCTGTCTCATTTTGGTTTGGATTTTGTTTACATTAATGCTTACCATTTACCAATCCCCAAATCCTCCTTCTGCCAAATCAACCCAAATTCCAAACTAACATCATATTCTTGTGATTTACTATTATAAAAAGTTCACTCCTGACAGTTTTTTGGATTAATTCTTTGCTTAGAAAGAGATGTATACAATCTGAAGATGTTGTTATTCATTGGCTTTAGTATCTGTTTACGTTGCCAGCTGATGTAGTTGCCTAATTTGCTCCTAGGTCCTGTGTGAGTGTAAGTTCACTTATAGTTCCCCTTTGCAGTGAACAAACTAGCTCCTGCAAATCAAAGGCTAGTTATGATTCTCCAGATTATTCTTTCTAAGGAGTTGTCCTGAAAGGCCATATGAAAAAAACTTGCATGAAATTTGTATATTTGTTATCCCATGCACTTTTCCAACATTTTCCCAGAACAGTCTGCATCCCCAAGCACTCCGAAGTGCTTCCCAAGCATAAAGTATATATAATCATTTCATTCAAGAAGATTTTCACTCTGATGTTTATGCAACCATCTGGGCTGCACAGACTTTGCCTACTATCAGACACTTTGAACTGTAAAAATCCACATATATAGAATGTGGCGGTTATAGAAACACAACATAGTGCTGAAGAAAATCCAGTGCTCTGTGCTATCTGTTGTAGAAAAAATCAGCTTTCCCTGGAGAAGTGGACTGTTCTGAACCATTTAGCTTGTGTGCCTGGCATGCAGCTGTATAGTGCTAAAGAGTAAATTCTCAGCATGGCCTAATATCAGTTTATTAGGTAGTTCCATCACAATTTTTGTACATGTACTTTGGTTCACGTACCTGAGTAAAGAGAGGTTTTTGTTCCTTTGACGAAGGATGATGCAGAGAATACTTATTCTATTTTGATTTTCTTAACCATCTGTTTCAACCTCTGATATCCGAGTAAATAACCAAGCCAGCAATTCTTTCCTGACTTTTTGGTCCTGATATAATTGAAAATTTTATTTTTGTTTCTGTTGCTGTTTTTAAATTACTGTTCTTCCTATTCCCACCTCCCCCTTTTTCGTGTTTTTATTTATACACTTCACTTGCTATAATTGGTGTATCTTTGTATTGATTTTTATTGTTTCAAGAATGTCAATTTCTTTGTACTTTAATATTTCATTATACTGGCTTTAGGTTTTGTGGTTTTGTTTGGTTTTGGGTTTTGTTTGGGGCTGTTTTTCTTGCTCCTGCTTCTTCTTTGGTAGCAAACAATTTCTTCCAGAGGTATTGTTTTCGCACATATATACTTCATAAAAATGTATGTGAATAGAGACCTCTCCATGATTAAGAATGTCCAAAGACTACTGTCAACATCTTCCAGTCTTTGTTTATTTAAACCAAGGATGTTTATACAGAGGAATAGTAATACCCTCTTACAAAGTGATGTTGCATGAATAAATGAATTATTAAGAATAAGTGGCTTTACATACTGTCACAGGAAGATAGATATTGTTATGGTAGGATAAGAGTCTTATTCTTCATTATTATTATTATTATCGTATATGAAGAACTTGTTATTGTACATTTAAGTGAGATAAATAGCATGTAACAGATACACTCACCAATAAAGAAAAATAAAGTTTTATAGTGTTGTGTGATGACATTTATTCTGGATTTCCTGGCTTTTTAATATAACTTGGATGTAATTAAAGTTGCTGAGAAATTCCAGTTTTCTTTAAAAGTGGGCTTTGAGTAGATGTACAATTAGTTTAGCACAGACTTTCAGAATTATCTTGTGTTTCAGAATCTCTTAGTTGATGAGATGGCTAATGCATCTGTGGTTTTTTTTTTTTTTTTCTCTTTTCTCTTTTAATTATGTAACTTTCAGTTTCCCTTCCAAAATGCTGGACAAAATTTCTTCTTGATGCAGAACCAAGTATGGTCTAGTTTACAAAGGCATATCAGAAGTCAGGTAACAAAGAGGAAATTATGTTCTGTGAAGATACACACACATACACATATGAGAAAAAAAAATCAACCTTTTTGTCTTGTTAAGCTCTACCATGGTTGTATTTTGCAGACTCCAATCGTTAACCCAGCACTGCCAAGTCCACCACTAAACCACGTCCCTAAGTGCCATGTCTATATGTCTTTTAAATACCTCGAGGGATGGGGACCAACCACTTCCCTGGGCAACCTCTTCCCATGCTTGACAACTCTTTCAGTGAAGAATTTTTTCCTAATATCCAATCTAAACCTCCTCTTGCTGAGGGTGAGATTGAGAGGGGTTTGAGGCCATTTCCTGGCCTCCCCTGAGCCTCCTTTTCTCCAGGCTAAGCAACCCCAGATCTCTCAGCCGCTCCTCAGAAGACTTGTGCTCTGGACCCTTCACCAGCTTTGTTACTGTTCTTTGGACACGCTCCAGCACCTCCATGTCTTGTAGCGAGAAGCCCCAAACTGAACACAGGATTCGAGGTGCAGCTTCATCAGTGCCGAGCACAGGGGGGACAATCACTTGCCTAGTCCTGCTGGCCACACTGTTTCTAATACAAGCCAGGATGCTAAAAAGAACGTGTCCAAAAGCAAGCAATAGTGGCAGACAGTAGGCTGTATACTGCCTCAGATCTGAACAGTGTTGGCTAATACAGGCTGTAGATAATCAAACTGTCCATTTCGTTGACATTCCTGGGAAAGGGGGGTTCTTCGGCACTCTTCTTGCAGCAGCACAGACGACAGCTAGAAATAAACAGTGTTTTCATGGTTGAAATGTCTGCTAGTCATGATCATATGCAGGCTCTGCTTGAGGTAGCACAATACTGAGCAAAAGGTTGGGGTAGTAAAACAACTTGATGAGATGTAGCTGTACCCCCACTTTCTCTTTACACATTCAACGCTTATTGCTAATGCACGTGGTTGCTGTGCACTGTTACAAGTACAGCTCAGGCTGAATTCAGCCTTAACTCGTGATCCACCCCTTTCTAAGACCTTATCCACTTACCCTCTTGTCGATTACTACAATGTTTATGTGAAATCAATAAAAACTGTGTTTTTAAAAAAAAAACCCCACAAGTCCTGACCTCACCACAGAGCTGAGAATTCAACATTCATCTGAGGATGATAGCGCCCACTGTGCAGAGCAACTGGCCAGCTGGTGAGAAATTCCGGCTGTCAGCGCAGTGTGGGGACTTAACATATTTATCAGATACTTGAGATGAAAAAGTGGTAGTTCATGGGGACTTTTTTTCCCTAAGCCATCTGGTCCTGAGGTGCCTATTACATCTATTATTGAATCATTAAAGTCAATGAGGTGAATAACATGATTAAACTTGTTTACTTGTCATGTAACAGTCGGTTAACAGTGAAATGTAACTTCTACTTTCTGGTTTACTCTGCAATAAAAATACATCTCGGCTCCCCTAAGTGATACCTAAAATTAATGCCAGATAAGTATCTTCTAATTTGTAGTTTAATTTAAAAGTACATTAATTCTTTTAACTCGGTTCTACATATGAATATTGCATTGCAGCCACTGCAAAGACTGCTCCTTATAATTAAAACAATAAAACATAAATAATTAGCGATAAGTATAGATATGTATACTCATCATTTTGCTCTACTAATCAGGTAGGTGCACATTTATGGAGATCCCTCACAAAATGCAGTTTGGTCATGTAGAATTGTAGCAAAGGCAAAAAGCTGTAAATATGATCAAGATATAAAAGTCTTATTTGCATAAAAAGGTTTGCAGTATTTCATTAGATACACTCATAAAAGTGTGAATAAGCAGTTATTGTATCACTATAAATGGATTACGCTTCTTTGTACTAAACTGAAATTTAAATAATATGGATTATACTGTTTGAATTAATTATTAAAGCCAGGAAATCTCATAGTAGTGACAGTGGAATTTAGTGTAAAAGTTTCAACAGCAATAGTTAATGTTACCCTAGAAATTAGGGACTAAAGGTGTCCTTTTATATTTAAGACCTCCTTTTGGGATCTGCAAATTTTAAAAAGTGCAAATATTCTTATGCTTAATGTAAAATATTTCAAGTCAAGGGAATCATGTTCCTAGACTTCAGAGGCTTTAAATCAAAGAATTAGTGAATAACACTATATAGCGATGTGGATAGTGTGGATAATCATTCATACTGACAAAAACAGGATTAAGTAAAGAATTAGAAAAACATCAGAAATTATATTTATAGACATTGAATTTGCTTCAGTTATGTCTACATGGTCATCTTAAACTGATGTCTATGCCACTCACCCACCTCACAATCCAGGCATCCAACCATCATACATTACAGTAAGGTTTAAGACAAAAGTGTAGCTTAAAATATTACACTGGAGGGAACAGATCTTGTCCTGAAATGTCCTGATAGCTGACCTCTAGCTACCAATTTATCTAGCAGGTAAAGAAGTGATACATGGAACAACTGTAGCCCATTTTTAAAAAAGTAAAATAAACTGATTAATATTATTGAGGGTTGTTTAAACTAGCTGATTGGACTTTACCTAGAAATAGAATGGGAATGTTCACAGGCTGATGATAGTTTAAAGAGGTGTCCCACATACTCTCTGAGAAGTTGGTGCTGAAATGCAGTTTTCATTTCTTTAAAGGGATTTTAAACCTATATTTCCATGGTCCAAGGGAATGTCTTCAACTGTTTAAGTGTTTTGCTGAATGAAGATTTTGTGGATCATGATGAACTCACTTAGACACGATATCCATGTCATTAATTCCAAGATTTATTTCCAGTGCCAGTCTATTGCAATGGATTCCTCATATAAGGTCGTTTATTCAGTCTTTCTATGGAATCAGGATTTGCTTTTATTATTAATGTTCTTGTTGCTTTATCATTCAAGCTTTTTTCCATGCTGAGCTTTTTGCAGGGGGTGTGTGTGTGTCTTTTGTTGTTGGTTTAGTTTGTTTTTTTGAGACTTGGTTTTTGGTTTTGGGGTTTTTTTTTAAATCTTTTGTGGGTTTGTTGTAAAGAAGGATTACAGATGAGAAGGTGTGTACCTCAGGATGCATAACAAGATTTAATAAAGAAGCCATTGGCCTAGACTCCGATGAAAGCATACTGCATAGGATTTCATGATTATATCCAGGATACTAAATGTATTATAATCTCAGCAATTCTTCTTTTTACTGTCTGTTTCAGCTCTTCATCTGAGGACCAGAGAATGGATTTCATTTTATTACATTGCATTGGTTAATCTTGTTTTGGTTTTTATTTTGCTCATTGTCTTGATATTATTTGAACAAATGCATGATGCTTTTTTCTTGTGTAATACCACTGTGAAATATTAGATTAAAGAGATAATTAGCATATTAGATTATCATTTATCTTTCTGCTATACATCTTCCACTTTGTTAATTACTCAGTAAAAATTACACAGCAGTTAAAATATTTTTTTAAAATTAATATAAAACTACAAAATTAGTAGAATAAATCTGGAAGTTTAACACAGCTGTAGATAAACAATCTAGGGAATTAATTGGAATTGCAAAGGGGCTGATAACTTTTATGCATATTACCCTAACACATCCACCACTTTTTGCTCAGAGTTTAGAACGTTTGTAATGGTGCACAAATACAGTGAGCACTGAAGTACCATTATGACAATCTTGTCCAGTTTTCCATTTTGAAGAGAAGATAGAAAAGAAATATACAGGAAAGTAATACAGGTGAGTTAAGAAATTATATCTTTGCAGTGACTTAGAATTAGATGGACTCAGGAGACAAACCACAATTTTGCCATTCATCAGTTAAAAACATTTAAAAAATCTAAACTCAAATAATTTAATCACCAGGAACCAATCTGTTCCCTGTTCCCTAATAGGAAGTTTACTAGGTTTGAATTTTTTCACATACACTTTCTGAGAGGAAAAAAGATGTTCAGCATCTATTTATTTATTTTTAAATCAAGAAAGTTCCATTTCAATTTTACAGTTCCTCCAGTTAAAAAAATACAGTAAGAAGCAGTTGACACGATTTGGCTTATAGTCTTCCAACACCCACATTTCTCCATCTCTTCCACCTGGCAGCTTGGGAAAGCTGCCCAGGTTATACCAGAATGCTTTGGAACAAAACCAGTCCTTTAGCATACTAGGTGTTGACAGGCCAACCTGGTTAACACATGGTTCTGCCAGGAAAAAGAAATAAATGCTGCTCTCTGGATAAGCTGAATCATATTAGCTTCGAACATGTCAGATGATCACTTGAAGAATGCAGTTACATTCGTAACGTGATCCTATCTGTGCTGTGGACAGAATCTGAGTGACTGAAAAAATTAAGAGTTATCACTTTATCGTCAGGTCCTTATGGCTTTTGGGGGAAAAACTAGGGAAGACAGCTCAGAGAAATAGATATTTTATGTAGTATCTATACTTTTATCTCTGTTTACCGTCATAGGTAGATGTGTCATGACCTGGAACTGCTTATTTATTTCTATTGATTATGAAGGTGATCTAGAATGCAAAGCATTAGGGTAGCAGTTTGCATTGATGATGTCCAAAACTGGTCAGACAAGGGTTAACCTTGCAGACTCATTCTCATGACAAATTAGAGAATAATATATTGTTCTACCTAGGTAGCATCCAAACTGGGCTAACCGTGTTCCAAATTTAAAGGAAAACAATGCAATAATATTGGTCTAATGCCTGTAAAAATAATCTGGTGAGCAACAGAAATTACTCAAATTGGGGTTTTTGGGTTGGGGTTGGATTATTTTTTTTACTTCATTATTGTAATTATTGTTATTGAACTACTATATTATGGTTGGATTCTCAACTGTCTGGAGAGATGCAGACTTGATAATTCCTCACCTTTCAAGCTGGTCTTTAGAGGTTTAGTAAGGCTTTTGGTTTTTCAGTAAGAAAGTTTATCTTACTAATGAGACTAAGAAAGTCTACCTCCTTATTTTTTGAGTTCTGTGATTTTTACAGGTAAACAATATCTGTAAGTACAGTCATAGACAACACCACTTTTATCCTTAGTTGGTCAAAGCCATATCCAAGCATCCATCAGTGTTGGTGGAGCTTAAAGTACACAAAAAATAACCCCTTTTTCACGTGTATTGGGCACAATGACTTTTGTGCAGGATGGACAATGTGACATAGCTGTGTTGTGTCTCTTCTCAGATGTTGCATGATCGGAATGTCTTTAGGTAACAGAACTGGACCATTTCATGTGCTTTTTATAGAAAGTGATGATATTGCTGCTGTTCCTAGAGAATGGTTTCATCATCTGACTTCTCTGAAGTAGAACGAGTTCATATTTCACTTACTTTTCTTACAAGAATGATGTTGGTGTAGAGCTGTACAGAGCTGCCCAAGGTAGAGAAGAGATTAAAATTTCCCAATTTGTTCTGCTTTTCTTTGACATTGGTATAAAGGTGTGTTCTATAAAGGATAAAAAGACATGCAGAATGCATCTTTGGGTGCATCCGGATGCTGCTTATACATGTTAAAAACCTCAGTAATTTATGCATACAAGGATATAGAAGGATGCTGTCCTGTATCAGACCACCATCCTGCATCTCTGTTTTACAGCTCTTCAATGGAAGCACTAAACTTCTAAATACAATCAGCACCATCATCATCAGAATACATTAACATGGTCATGGATACATTTATTTCTCTGAATTTCTTGGTGTATGGATTTGTTGTATACTACAGGAAGACACAGATGCAACAAACCGAAATGACTGTGACTTACTATATTAGTTTACCTACTTCTAAAGTGACAATACCATAGCAGAAGAGTGTAATGAGTTTCAGGGCACCAGCAGACTTTCATTTCCCAGTCAGACCCCAGTGGTAGAATGAGAAGACATCTTTCCTCTGCCCCAGTATCTTTTCATTCTACTTTCCTAAACTCCTTCTTTATGCATCACATAGCCTAATTATTATATCACAGTAGTGTAACTACTAATTTAACTGAAAGCCAGGTAAATCATCTCCCATTTCTCTTGTTTAACACCCAAAAGAAAGGAAGTCAGCGCATCCCTTCCAGCAACTAGAAGCCCAAGTCCTTTTGAAAAAACTACTGTAATTGTGAAACTGCAGCCACTGTTCATAGCCGGGGAGGTCAGTCAAGAGTCAAAGTATATATGGCAAGTTTCCTAGAAGACAACAGTTAAGGTTAGATTTCTAAATGAGAAGGTGACTTAACCAAACCAAGAATTAGAAAACATGAGAATGCAGCAGCTCACACTAACACCATGCCACTTATTTAACTGCCTAAATAAAAATCAATCAATCCATGTTTAGGGCCATCCTTAGGAAATTAGTTATTGTGGCAGCATTTTTGGGGGTTGTTTTGGTTTGTTTGGTGGTTTATGTGTGGGTTTATTTTGGTTTGTGGTTCTGGGGGTTTTTTTTATATGATAATATCATATATAGTTTACATAAAACTTGGCTGTTTTTGCTAAGCAGCTTCTCCCAAAAGAAGTGCAGAGAAATGACTGTTATGAAATGTTCTAAAAAATGCAATTTCTGAGGAAAAAATGCAGAAATCCTCTGAGAGCGAGCACAGACAAAATAGTTATCACCATGTACTTGGAATACTTATTTAAAGAAAGAGAGTTTCACTTGTGAAGCAAAGTGAAAATGTGACTCTGTCCCTTGGGATTTATAAAAGCCCTGTAAAACTGTGATCCACTTCAGTTTTCTTTTGCGAAGACAGACATTTTTGAGCATCAGACCTCATAATGACCTGGGTAAAAAGCAGCAGCTTCTGTAAACTCCTTCCAGCAAGGCTACTCTCAACACACAAAGAAAACTTCTCTGGGGCACATACCAGAGTAGTTGTGCAGCACAGCAGCTTATCCTCTACTCTGTTCCTAAAGGGAAGAGAAGATCAGCTATCAGAGGATCATCCAACCAGCCGATCCAGTAAAGTGCAGCATAAAATTTGTGTTGCTGTGTTGTGGCTTTTTCCTTGTTGCTTACAAAAATATGTGTTCCTAGGACAATGGGACCAGATAAATTTCCCCAGGCTTGAACTTCAGTTAGAAGCCCCACTGACCTAAGCCCCTCATGCAGAAAAACGATACATTTGCACCTCTCAGAGGCTGGGCTGATTCAATCCCTGCAGACGATCATTGCCTATAAGGTGATTACAATGGCTCCACTCCTCAGCCAGGTTTTTCAGTTAAGAGCCTACAGCAAGGTGACAGAAATGAAGGCCATAGAAAGTGACACAAAAAGCAGTCGCATCTATCAAAGGAGGTTTTGACTAAGCTCTCTGCAAGGACAGAAATAAAATTCTCAGTTGAGTCGCAAAGCTTTTGTGGACGAATCTGATAAAAAAATCAGATGTTCCACTGGTAAGCAACCGTGATAATTGACAGATGTCTGCAAAATAAGAAAGGACTTCAAAGGTAATTGGGAGTCCTCAGCACATAAATCAGTTACTGTGGGGAACAAGGTAGATTAAAGTGTGTGCCTTGTCTACACAAGAAAAATGCTTTCATGTGACTAAATCGGTTTAGAAGTGGCTCTAGTGATGCTACAAATAATAAAACGTGTTGATTGAAGATGGCTGCTTGTGGTTTTCACTTCTTGCTTCTTTTAGAGAAAAAAAATACAACCTAAAAGTGTTCAGATGCTATTATTTCATGATACTGCTCAATAGGTTTTTCATAAATAATTTTTCCAACACTTTTTTCCCATATTTCTTGAATAATCTGCCACCTTTCTTGATGTAGGGTGTAGGTGTCTAGATTCCTGCCACAAAGTATACACATAAATATCTAAGCTTTCCAGTTCCAAACTACCCAAATCCAGATTTGCAAGACCAAATATGCAGGAACAGTTTTTTAAAAATTTTAGAAATTATAATTCCTAGAGAGAAAATGGGGGTTGAGGGGGGTGGGGATGGTGTTAATTTTGTGAGAACTTTTCAAGTATTTTCTCCATTATATTAGTATCTTAACATAGCTTGGTAGAATACAGTGGTTTTCAACATAAAAATAAATAATTAATCTTAGTTATAAAAACACTTCTAAAAACATTTCTGTCAGAGTTGGTTAGCAGTTTTCCATAAAAAAAGATGTAGCATACCAACAGAAGAGAGCTTTCCTCTTCTGAGCCTCTTCTCGTAATTTACATTTTAAATTAACAGTGTTAATTAACCTACACTTATATGATTTGTTTTGTGTTTATTGTTGTTTGAAGAAATGACATTTTTCTGGAATGCTTAACAACACCTATTACACTGAAATTGTATTCCAGAATGTTTGCTATACTTGTATTTCTGTATTATTTAGATAAAATAATTACTTTGATTTTAACAAAGTGATGCATACATTCTGTTCTGTATGCATGAAAAGTTGATGTATTCTCTCCTACTCCTCTCACTCCAGCCACCTTTCCTTGCTTCTTTCTGCTTTTCCATTTTTTTCTCCTGTTTTTCCAAGTGTTATTATGAGCGTTCATCCCTTTACTAGCTCTCTTCACAGTGATACTCTTCCAATGCTTTCTCTGTATTTTTTATTCCTCTTATATCTAGTGAGCTTCACACTCCCCATAGTTTCAACATCACAAAATATTCTACCAGTTTTTCACATAGCTATTTTTCCTTCCACTCCTGTCCATCTATGAGGAAAGTCAGTTTTCCATTATCTTATTCCCCAATCAGTATTCCAATGCTGCTTTCCTTAATCATTCATCTGAACCCATCAGTCATGAACTTGCAGCTTCTCACAAGCAGTCACCTCCCAGTAGCTTCCACTAATGACTACTAGACATCTAGCTTGATCACCACATCTTCCTGCCTTATCTGGACTTTCTGTGAGGAATTATTACAGCAGCAGCAAGACGGAATGATGTGACTCTATAGTACTTTGCAGAGTCTCATATCTAATATACTGTACACTGTTATTGCACATTTTTTCCTCTATGGACCTTTCCTCTTCACAGATTGTATAGAAAACTACATGTTCCAAATAAAAATAAAACCTTTCTGACTACACATAGTATTACAATATAGACCTTCCATTTAAGGCAAAGTCTGCAGTTCGAGTTCCTACAGGAATTTTTCCCCTCTGAAATATTTGTTCAGTCAACAGCCATTCTCTCACAACTGTCTCGAAGGCATTCAACCAAATACTTCGAGTTCCAGTAGGAAATAACTCCTACTTTCTGATGCCAGATGAATCATTAATGGGAACAGTCTCAGATTTTTTGTATCTTGTAATAACAAGTGGCAGATAAAAACATAAGTTGAATGCATTTGAAAAGTTCTTGTTCATCTATAACTAGAAAATAGAGTAAATCTTTTCTTTCAGGAAGGCACGAAGAATTGCAGTTCAGAGAAATGCTAAACATTCGCTTTGATTAAGCACTATTCAAACTGATAGGAACCATTTAATCCTTGTTTAAATCTGTAATATAACATTCCAATACATTAAAGAAAGAAGAATGATACAACACACTTCGTTTGCAGTAAATGGCTTTGAAAACAGATTCAGTTTTTCCTCAGAGGAAGTCTGAAAATGTTATATGTTATTTGAGATGAAGCACAAGTCTTCAGTCTGAAGGAAAACAATTGTCCAGTGATTGCAGACTTTTTTTAGGAAAGTAAAACACTTCATCCCAAGCTTTAAGGGAAAGAAAAAAATTTCTGGAAAATACTTAGTATTATTTTTATATAACCTTAGCAATGTTTCAGCTTCAAATGACTTTTCAAGAGTAACTGCTCTTCAGGCCAGCCAGTTGATGTTTAAATAGAGATAAAGTTATCAGGTTTTATCTTATTAATAGAGACATACTACAAGTCTAGTCTTAGAACCATATTGTCATAGTTCTGCATTAGAAAATACCACATTGCCTCCTCACAAAATATATAGAATAATTTATGTGAAAAATTTTTTTTTTCCTGGTCACCACACACAAATATATGATAATTGGGAACCTTAATCTGATATAAACTGCTTACATCCAGGGCTGTCTATAAAGCAAGGATTCCCGTTCAAGTTTTTTTGGTTTTGTTTTTGTTTATTCCCCAGATTTAATTTGTAACCACGTTGAACAAAATTAATTAATTTAGCTATTTTCTTAGAGTGCCTCATTGTAAGATAACAAAATCATTTATACTTGCATTTATTTTTGGGGTTACATATGTCTTTTGTCAATTGACCAGCATTTGAAGAGTTTTTTTAAGGCATCTAATTCTCCCTGTATCGTTAGAAGTCTGAAGGGCAAACTGGAATGTTTAGTACCTAAAAAGAAAAATATTTTAGTGATTTTCGGGGGAAAAAAATAATATTTTTTGCTGTTTCTATGTAATAACAAGAATCTTACATACCACATCCACAGTGCTAAAGCTTAAACAGGAACTCTTCGCATAGTTTTCAAGTTTTATGGTCTTCATCTGTTTAAAATCAGGAAAACTCACAGAGGAAATTTCTTTAATTTTGGTTGATTTAGCAGCATGTGAATATTTAAAGTCTGTCTGAGTCTGGGGTTTTTTGGTTGTTGTTGGCTGGTTGGGTTTTTCTGGGGGGGGGAGGGGGTGTTAAGTTGTATTAGTGTACATGCCTATGATTCACATACAAAAGGAGGTACAGCTGACTCCACAATAATGTCCCGTTTCAGGATGGTGATCTCTGTAAAGGAAGAACAGAACAAAATAGCTTGCCACCAGGATTGGGGAATGTATGTCAATTTCTAAATACATTCAATATTTTTGTTGATGTGGAGTATTTACTGGTCTGGATGTGCACCATTTGCCTAGAGTACCTTTATGCCCTGATTTTCATTAGAGAGCAACTAAGATATACAGAGAGCAATAAGCTCCCATCGATCTCCTGGGTTAGGTGACCGCAGGGCTCCAGACTCCACCCAGAAGCGGACCTTTCCATCACTTAGACACAGGCAGATTGTCTCCACATAGATATTTGGCTGCATCTGTGGAGTGAAATTAGGAGACTCTGGACGATGAAATACATTGGTAAAAAATACTAACACTTTGAAGGTGATCCTTTCCTCTTCTTGCTTGCTGGCAGTGCACTGAAAATGCCAGTTTTTGCAAAATAATGACTCCAGATGCAATTGGTTTTGATTGTTCAGAACGAGTAAAATCTTATAATTATGGATCATAACTGAGTGCTGTCTGACTAGTAAAAGCATAGTGCTTTATTTTCTAATCATCTTCAAAATATTGACTTAGTGTCTGTGAATTTTCATCATCACTACAAGATAAACCAGAAAGGCTGTCCTAATGAAGTTTGATTAGCAGCTGTGGATGCATGTGTTCAAATAACTTACCCTAACAGGAGAGTCAATATGTTCAGACTTACTGCCAGCATGTTTTTTAGACAAAAGGAATCAACTGTTCTGCCACATGCGTTCATTAAGTATTTTTGGGAGTTCACTCCCTGACAATTACTTAATATATTTACAGTTATGTGTTAGAGAAGATGGCTGCATATTGGGGAATTTGTTCTAGTCTGAGCAAACTTGTTCAGAATGAAAGTGAGGCGCATCTGACTTTCATGGCTGCTGTGGGAAGTGAGCGCATGCCATCACATTATTGTCTTAATTAAAAGTTTTGCAAATTTCATAGGATAGATAGTAGAAAAACATTGAGACATCAAAATAAATGCACAAAATTGCTTTTTTCCCCACTGTTTCTCAGTAGTACAATATTGCCTATTTTACCTACATGTTTATCCCATTTCAGAAATTAGGATGACTTGAAATTCATAAAAGACAAAGTTCTTCTGTGTAGGTCATCTCAGTAGCTGATCCTTTTATAATATCTGTCTTGTGTGCCATTGTTAATAACTTTTAAACACAGAGTTGCCTACATTTCCCCCAGCTGCTTCTTTAAAGGGAAAAATATTGCAGCTGTTTCATCAAGTTAGTCAGCAAGTAATTTTAAGCTTCATCCTAATAAGTTCAATAAAGGTTAAAACATATGACATATAGATAAAGTTTGATAATTACACACTTAATTTAGGAAAAAAGAAGTGCTCACAGTGGATGAAATTACTAGGACTTGTCCCTTCTTTTTCCTTGACATTATCCCTATTTCACTGAAACTGTATATGTCACCGGCTGAAAAAATGTGGAAAAATAGCTTCCATAGGCTAATATAATTAGCTATCTAGGACCATGCAGAGTGCTCATAGGAATAATAATTAAAAAAAAAAAAAAAAAAGAAATGAAAAAACAACCAACTCCCAAAACCCAGGGAAAGGTCATGTGACAATATCTGCTAAAGCAGGTGCTATATTCATGCATAAAACCAGACCAAACTGAACCAAGCCAAACATTCCTTACTGACAGATTTTGTGTCAGCTGTATAAATCTGGTACAAATCAATTGATTTCCATAGAAATATTTCTCACTTAAGAAGGTATAAATGAATTAAAATAAAGACCCAAGAAGTAGCATTTTATGATGTTTAGTTGCAAAGTGTCTTAATATCATCCTATTCTTATGATTCTGGAGAAGCAGTAAAATAAAACAGAATAAGCAGTGCAAGCAATTTGAGCTCAGTTTCTGTTTTATACCATTTCAGGAAAGGCCAAATTCCAATTATCTGTAATAATTAAGTAGCTTCAGCACTAAGAGGTTCTAACCTTCAACAAGGGAATCGTTCTACGACTTCCAGCAAAGGGCAACTTTCTATTGACCAGCTATCGATCGGGCTTTCTGTATTCCTGCAATGTGAGGTTGCTAACAATGTACTGATTTATGGGATTGTTGAATGTCTCTTTGTTGTTCAGGAATGAAAACCAGCAATTGAAATACATTTTTTACTCATTATATTAGCAGGGTTTTAGATACTAATACAGATATCATTAATGTAAGCCCTAATGTATATTTTATTGGTTTGAAACCCATTCCTGAACCCTTTTCTCCTTCTTAATGCATCTTTCTTTTCAGCTAACAATAATGGCATTTGAATATGTTCAAAATTCTTGAGAATCCTGAATTTTCACAGGTAAGTGTGAGAATGGACCAAAACTAGGTTATTCCGTCCACTTACGAAAAACATAAAACCAGAAAAGCTGTCAATCTCTGTTGAAATGGGAAAATCTGTGATAAAGGCCAAATAATTTTAACCAAAATGATAAAAGGTTAAATATTCTTAATCAATTTTTGTTGATAGTGGAAACTGTTTTCATTTTTGCAATACAGTTATATTATAATATCATTAGCTATACCATTTAATGTGATTTCCTTCTTCTCTGTTTTCAAAATTTACGAAAAGAGCACTCTTTTAAAGACCCTTAATGCTCCTGGGCTGTCTCTAAGAGTGCTTACTTTGACCATACCCCTATGGAGACATAATACTTTGCCTAAAATATTCTGATTTTTTACCTTCTAATTCTATGTCTGTTGATAGGTAAATGAAGGCTGAAAAGAATTCTTTCTGTTCAAATAGGTATCTGACAAAACAAAATAATCACTGTAATATATGATCGGTATTAGTTTGCAATAAGTGCTGCTATAAAATTACTCCCATTATAGACATTCACTTCTACAATCAGCAGGTGATAATCATTCAGTTCTGAACCTGACATACTACAACTGTCATCGTAAGATATTTTTAATCATTATGTGAATGAACATTTAATCAGGTAGCTGCATATAATTACCTTTTGAATACACACACAATTAAATTCAAAATCTCAAAGAGAAACTTTACAAAGAACTAGATGATTTTGGAGAAGTAGGTACCAAATAAACAGCATTCAATGAGTTCAGAAACCTAAGCTCTCAGCTTGATTCATTTTAATCTAGCCTAAGAATGGATTCTATTACCCTTGCATGTGATAAACAGCATCTTTCCTCTGTGAAAACACATTTTAGTGAGAAAAACGTTACATGGTGTATGAATAACAAAACTTAATCCACAGTAAATAATCGGAAAGAGTTTGTTGCGTTCTCCCTTTTCTCAAAGAGAAAAAAAAAGGTCAATTAACTACACATATTTATTTTTAGTCTGCAAAACATGCCATTTGATACAATAATATGATAGTGCTCGTCTTTGCTGACTAGGAGTGCTAGCTGACAGTTAATTCTTTCATCCAACAGCTACTGCTTGAAAAATTTGTCCCTGGTATAATCTCTGTTTCCTCTGGAAATCGCAGCATACTTGACAAGAGTGCTACTATCAGGGAGGAGAAACTGGTTTTGAGTCAGTCAACAAGTTTTCTGTTTGTCTACCATGATTACCACTTCTTAAGGACAGTTGTGAATCATTTCTGCTGGAAATTACTCTGTACCTTTATATTATATGTTCAGGTGTTATTCATTAAAAAATAGGAAAAATGATAGAATTATTGCAAAATACCTGGAAGCTGGACACAAGGGATGTTTTTGCATGAAGTGTAACACTTCTCAGAAGTCCTTGGTAACATGAGAAGTCTTAAATTCAAGAGGCAAGAAGACTAGAAGTTATCTCATGTGGAACAACAAGCCTGACTCTTAACTCTGACAGCTGCTTATTGTGGTTATTATTTTCTTCCTTTCCCTAATTACGCTAATGTTCTCCTCCCATTTCGCATCACATAGATCCTTTCCAACTTTGAAGATGCTATTAAGGAATAAGTCAGTTGCAAAATATTGGTGGGAATAATTAGAGCAGTCCAGAGGTCTTTATTCTTTTTTTTTTTCCTGAGATAGTCAGAATCTGTGTTCTTAAACAACCTATCTTCCACAAGATGACTTCATCTTGATCCCATCATCATCTGCATCAGAAAATTTTAGCACACTTTCTGTGTCTTCCGAAGACAACTCATTCCTTTAAAATTAATCCCACGTGAAGTTCTGGGAAAAGGCTTTTTAAGACATCTCTCTCAATAAGTTGTATGGATTACACTGATGGGTTTGCCTCCTTGCTTAGTATTACTCTAAAGTTATCTCATTTATTTTATTCTGTTATGCATTCTCACATAACATTTATGTCGTAAAAAATCCACTCCAGTAGGCTGCAACACAGACCAGTCATTACTACAGATACTTTGAATGGTCTTTGCTGAGATGATTATATCTGAAATTATGATATGGCATTTTCTAGAAATATTTACTGGGTTAAATTAATGCCTTTATGTTAGCTAAACTGGATGTGCCTAGCTCTCTTTTTGGGCACTGCCAAATACATTTTAACTGCCTAAAATTTAGCCAATTATTTTGACTACTAAGACTTTTTATTTGTGTTATATATTTATTTCAAAACTAGATATCTGTATATATACATGTATCTCTCTATATATTTGTGTGCCTGTGCATACGTATATACCTTTGCAAACATTTGCTACAGTAAAGCTTCTGCTCTAAATTATTGCTGTTAAATTAATTTCCTGCTGTTCTAAATAAAACTAAATTGAAGGTGTTACTGATTTGCTGCTACAGATGTTGCTTGGGTCACTACAGATCTTTGTTCTCACTGGCTATTTACTGGCTGTGTGGAACACCACTTTGAGAAAATCAGTAGTCGAAAGGGCTTTATTATGTCAATGGCAATTTTGTGAGACCTTTACACATTTAAAATTGATTAAGGTTAGTAAAGAAAATTTCAAAGTGTTAGCATTGCACACAATTCTCAAAAATCTGGCTAAGGATAGGTTTTGTCTGTTCTTATGAGAAGAGCAGTCCCCTCAAGATTTAGATCTGAGAAAAGGGAAGAAACCCATCACTATGGATGCCTGTTATGCACTTTGAGGATGCTTCAAAGAATACTGTAACACCTAAAACTGTATGTTTACAGAGATCATAAATAACCACAGGATATCCATTGTGGGAAGCTCTCATTATTCAGTCCTATTAAATGTCAAAGTGTCTGAGAATATTAAATAAAAAGGTCTACTGATATGAACAGATAAACTGCAAGCCTTGTAAAATATGTGAAATGGAACTCAGGGTAGAGCTAAGTGAAGAATTCTAATATAATATAAAGCACATTGCCATAAATCTTTTCAAGTTACATCATAAAGAATTTACTTGCTTCTGACTGCTTGTTGCTCACTTCTGAATATTTCTTCATCTTTCCAATTCCTAGAAGTAGTATTGAGAATCAACAGAAAATGAACCATGAAGGCTCTGGGACCCAGGGGGAATGATGCAAGTAAAAGAGCAGCAAAAGAAATAACAGCAGTGATATAATAACAACAGAACTCTGTGCCTTCTGCCATAGATTTATATATCCTGTGCTGTTTTATGCACTGATAACACAGCATATTCACGTTTTTGGTGTTCGTTTAATAAATTGATCAGTTACTCACTTTCTCCTCCTATTGATGCACTAAATATAACCAGCGATGTTACAAATTTTAGGCATAATCAGTTGCAGCCACTATGGAACACAGAACAGCGAAAATGAGAACTTTTAGTTCCAAACCTCTGTTTGATAATAAATGGAAGCTGTTTGATATGTATATACATAAAGTGATTATTTTTTTCCCCCCAATTTTTGGTAAAATAGGTGTCATTTTCGTATTGCTTACAAACTGGAATGAACTTTCACGGCCTTGAACTATCAGTGGTTGGGTTTCTTACTAGATTGTCACAGTTATCATCTATTTCTTTAGCCCTGGGAACATTTTTGTGAATTGAGTAAACTAGCATTCTCACTTTTGTCTTTGTGATCATTTTTCTGCAGCCGAGGATCTGGTTGGCTTTCTGGGATGCAAGGACACATTGTCAGCTTATGTCCAATTTTTCATCCACTAGTATCCCTAAGTCTTTCTTCTCAGGGCTGCTATCAACTCATTCATACCCCAGTCTGTATGGATACTGAAGATTGCCCTAACCCAGGTACTGAAACTTGCACTTGGCTTTGATGAACTTCTTGAGTTCCGCACTGGCCCACTCCTCAAGCCTGTCAAGGTCTCTCTGAACAGCATCTCTTCCCTCTGGCAAACTGCACTGCTTAGCTTGGTATCATCTGCAAACTTGCTAAGGGTGCTCCCAATTCCACTGTCTATGTCATTGGTGAAGGTATTAAATAGTATTGGTCCCAGTACATACCCTGAAGGGACATCACCTGTTATTGGTTTCCACTTGGACATTGAGCCATTGTCTATAACTCTTTGGATAGGGCCATCCAGCCAATTCTCTATCCATCTAACAGTCCACCTGTGAAACCCCTATTTCTCCAGTTTAGCAGCAAGAATGTTGTGGGGGACCATAATTATTCTTTATAAGAAAAAACCAGTGTATTATTTATATATGCTCAGATAACAGTAATGTTGTTTTCTTATGGTCAATTTCTTATTTGCCAAAAAAGTAACATTACTTCCTGAGACCTATAGAACTTCCTCCACCACAATTTTATGGTGAGCAAAAAAGGGTAGGATATTTTCCTGAATTACTTACCCTTTTTATTCAGTTAGATGACCCATCCCATATGATACAGGATTATATATCAGAAGTACACTAGTATTCTTAAAATAGCTGATGATTTTTTCAAACGTCTCATCCTATTTTCTCCTTCATAATAATGAGACTAAAAAGTCATAACAAAAATTATGAAAAACACATTAATTATAAAAAAAATAATTGTAGTGATTTTATTCTGATGCCTCTTGAGGTTCTTCTTTAAATGATGATATTTCCTTTGTCCTATTTCTGCAGTTAAGTAACAATAAGCAAAGTTAATATGATTCAATCCTACTAAGAAGCACAGTGACATGTTCCAGTTTTTCATCCTCCAACAAATTCATTATGTAAAACAAAGGGAATACTTTATTTGTGTGTATTTTGAAATTGATTGTAATATGATACTATACCTAAGTAGGTAGTAACTCTATGAAGTTACAGATTGTTAGTTTTCTCTGATAGTCAAAGACTGCAGTAGGCTATAGATTCAGATATTTTTAATTCCTTAGTGGCTGATTTGGCTCTCCAAGGAAAATGTAAACATTTGTGCCAGTGTTGATGTCTGGTGAAGTGGAACTACCAGTCATATTTGTTTTATGATGTGAACCACTTTGAAAACCTTCCCTATAATAAAGAAGTCTAGCAAAACAGAGATGCTTTGTACTGAAAAAATTCAGCCAAGTTTGAAGGATGGAGAGAAATATTCCTGTGAGAGGTGAAAGCTACAGAAATAGAAAAGAGAATATTAAATGTTTGATTATTTTGCAGAAGGTTTTAATCTGATTTATGTTTGTTACTGCTTCCAGTAATTGTAGATTTGTGTTTTAATGACTATAATTAATAACTGAGCTCATGTTTTTCCAAACATGCATGGACTAATTTTTGGTCAGTATCACACTAATATACTATGTGCCCTCTGTCTGCGGAAAGATTTACAATATTTCATTACACCCATAGAGAAAATGCTGGTTAGGTCCTCCCAAAGGGGACAAGTTTCACTTACAAAGAATTACATGACATAAACTATTATAACAAATGAATAAAATGGTTAGTTTAAAATGAAGCACAAGACTGCATGGTGGACAGGAGGTCATTACCCCAATGGGTATGCAGAGGAAGAAAGAGAATAAGAGGAATGAGCATCAGGAAATTTCGTTTTGGAATTATAACCTTATTTGGCCCTCAACCCCTTCTGAAAGTTTCCATTGATCTGTTCTGAAATGCCTAAAAGGCACACTTAATAAATGAAAAATAAAAGGAAATGTCAAAGAACAACTATTTCAGGTGTTATTAGTATAATAGAAGAATAAGGGAACAAATGAGCTGTGGACAAAGTCATGCAGGAAAAAACACTGAACATAACCTGAATAAAAACATCACAAAAAAAGTCAGTTGCATTATTGAGGAGATGAGTTAATAAATGCATTATAAATTATGAACATATGAAAAAATACAAACCGTCAGAGTAACGGAACAAAAAATGTTGGAGGCCAGGTAGACAGAACCAGATACTGATGCTTAAGAAAGCAATTTTCACAATAGTCCCCACGACATGGTGTCATATAGCATTGTACACCAGAAAGACAGATTGTATGAATTGATGGATGTGGAAGGCATCAAAGAACCCTGAAAATATTATTATGAAGACATACTAAAGATAATGAGGGGTAGTATGAGTCTTAAGAGGAAAATGGAGCAGAAGATGACAAGTGGATTAAGATTTCCTCCTTGGAAATGTACATTTAGCCTTTTCAAATAATAATAGGAATTGCCACAAAATCTAGGGAGCTGCTGCTTCATTTTTCGTTACCCATAACTGGCAAATAACTTAACTTTTCCTTGATTAGAAATTTCCAAAACTGTTAGATAAATTGTACATTCTGTTACTACTTAGGGAAGAAAGCAAACAAGAAAAAAGATGGGGAAAAACCATGGAGAAGAGGAAAACTTGAAGTGTAGAAAAGGGTTTGTCAAAGTAAGGCTGCTTTAGCATCATATACCTTAATGTTTCTCACAGTCAGCGTGATTTACATGATCTTGACAGCTTATTAACCTGGACTAGCAGTTTGAAAAAGCTGTAAGGTGGGTGCATATTTGATCCTTACAGCATGGAGCATCTGACAGCAAATTCAGGCCAGTACATTCAGGTTCTGCTACAGGCATCTTAGCGAGACAGCATCACCTAGGCAGTCTGAACAGGGGCTGCAACTGTCCAGGGTGACTGAAGTGTTGAAGTGACAAAATGAAACAAAGATGAATGTGTTCAGGTTAAAGGCTCCTCATGGTAAAAGCTTAAATATCCCCTTTCACAGACTGAAGGACAGAGGAGACCTCAAGATCTGTAAGAGTATATCTCACCCTTCGTGCCAATTGCATTCGTTCAAAGACATTCATATTTTCCAATTGCCAATGAAACAAGAGTTTTGAAAGCTCCTCATAACCTAATTAACCTTCATAGCTGAAATCTGTTCTCCCACTTTGCCACTTAGTTCAGTCAAGGATTAGTTTGTGAATTCTGATAAAATACTTTTCCAGATTTCAAGAAAGCTTTCACTGTTGTACACTATACAAATTGCAAACAGTATGTCTTTCCTGGATATCTCAACTTATCTGACTGGACTAGCTTAAGGAAAAAGAAAAAAAAAGGAAAAAAAAAAGAAGAAAAAAAAAAAAAAAGAAGAAGGCTTTGATAATTAATTTCAGAAAACCAGAATGAATATAACATCTTAATGTTACAAGAAGACTATCTATTTCCAGTGCTGGAAAACAAGGATATGTATTTTCCCATTGACTTCTTCCCTTGCCCCAAACCAGCTATTCAACATAATTAGTGCACAGAGTAATTGTAGACTATAAATGTTTATAGCCAGGGAGGTAAACTAGCAATTAGTGATAGCACAGGTGTGGAAGAAAGTTAAGTGAACTTACAGGGGAACTATGTTGGAAATATACAGTATATGTTTGCCTTAAAATATGACAGTGTATTTAGGGAGGTCCAGAAGTAATGTCAAACATACATGCACAAAAAATCCCAAACAAACAAATAAATAGCCAAGACAAGGCTGAAAGAGTTGGGAAGGAATTTATCAGTAATACCAGGAAGAAAGCTTTTGTACCCTTAAGATGGATTTCAAATTGTATGAATGAGACAGTGCCCTGCAGGAAACCAACTTAGGTCTGACACAAAGCACCATAAATAAAATTAGGGGTGAGGGATGTCACAGAAACTTAGTCTTGGTTATGCTGATATTTCAGATGCACAGAAGCATCAATCATTAATGAAAGTTAACTTATCAAGACCCTTCTTCCCTAAAAGAAGCGTGGCATAGTTTTATAGTGATAATTTCTGTTCTAAAATGAGAAGCAAGAGAGAGTTTTGTTTTGTTCCTTCTTTCTGTCAATAAGACAAGTGTCAGCCTAACAGCTAGAGTCTGTTTGGAGGCACAGAAACTGCCTTTTCAAAAAAGCAAAATGAGTGTGTTTTTATCTCCTTACAGGAGTTAATGAATTAGATATGGATGGCAATCTATCACAACTGGACAGGTGTTCCTTGAGATCTAGTAGGTCTGGTTCCCTATCGTGTGGAAGGAACACAGAGGGTCCCTCCACTTTACAGAATTTGTAATCATTATCTTTAGTATTATCACAGACAAAGGTCTGGAAAATATACCCTTCATACATATCGAGTGGCACCGATATTTGCCACAGAAATTGCTAAAGGAGCTGTCTATATTGGTATTAAGCTTCAAGTAGAAAAGACTGCTTTTTAATTCATAAAGCTAATTCTTGAGCCTTAATCAATTTGTTTTAAAATGTCATGTAATTTATTTAGTTTATGTAATACACAGAAGAAAACAAGAAAAAGGACTGCACAGAACTGTACAATTTACTCTAGCACAAAGGGAACAGTGGCTCATTCAGTTACTGGGGACCCCAAAGTGTTTGCCTATTTTTGCCTCTCAGAGAAATGATTTAGAGAACCACTTTGCAGGGAAAAAGAAAGAAGGGAAGGGAAGGGAAGGGAAGGGAAGGGAAGGGAAGGGAAGGGAAGGGAAGGGGGAAGGCAAGGAAAGGAAAGGAAAGGAAAAGCAAGGCAAGGCAAGGAAAGGAAAGGAAAAGCAAGGAAAGGCAAGGAAAGGCAAGGAAAGGAAAAGCAAGGCAAGGCAAGGCAAGGCAAGGCAAGGCAAGGCAAGGAAAGGAAAGGAAAGGAAAAGGAAAAAAAAGACTTCTTTCTAAATTATTAAAATGCATTTATTCAAGGCATTATTCAGATGAACAGTGTTCTCCTATTAAGTAACTGCATACAGCCATTTCATTCAAAAGAGAATATTCTTTTGAATATATTGGACATACATATTTACAATTGTATCTGTTTTGTTTTGCGAAGATTCTACATATATACCAAAATACTCAGTAGAATCAGTATCTTCAATATTCGGCTTCAATCAGTTGTGAGATAATGAATTAAAAAGAATTTTCTATACTAGCCTAAAACTTTGATTCTGTAACTTTTTTATTACAAGAGGGAACTCAGGAAGTTGGCTATTTTATAATACTTTTATGAAATTCTCATGAAGTATTTTCTGTAACTGTTTATTAAACTGTTAAAAGAAAAAATATTAGACATACTTTTATGCCTTCAGGCTAATCACATTCCAATTAAAATTAAGCATTTAGAAGACATTTAGTCTCTACAACTACTTTATGAGCAGCTTGTGTTGCAATATATGCTTCACCACTCTGGTCCTGGTAGAATTACAACATTACTTCAAATGCCCCAGAGGTAGCCTGAGGCAAAAGCTCTTGCTTTTCCTTCTGCTGTTGTAATCCTTTTCCTATATATGACCTACTGTGAACTACTTAAATGTATCTGGCTTCAGGTATTCCAGTTGCTTGTTCACACATCTTTGAGCAATACTGCTGTATCGTCAAGCCCAGCTAAATGAAGCTTTATATGGGAAGGATTCATTAGTCTTCTTTATTTTACTAGGTAAATGATTGACTGCATTAAGAGCCTAGAATGAAGCTTTATAGCTTGCAGTACTTGAAGAAAGGAAAAGTGGAACAGCTGTTATAAACAGCCATGCCAGATTTAGGGCAATGAAATAAAAACCTGGGGAGGGGGGGAAATAAGGTTGCTTTCTCCTTTATTACAAAAGACATTATGCGGTAAAATAATCTCTTTAACTGAATGTGAAATTAGGGAAATTAGAAGCTAGAAAATGTGAAATTTCTACCTACTCTTTCTGAAGTAGTCATCATAACCAAAGAAACTGAGCAAGAAAGTATAGTAATGAAACAAGAGGTCTTTTCCTAGAATATTAAGATGTGGAAAAGGAATTAATTTGAAAGTTATTAGAACAATGATGACAGAACACATTTAAATTTAGTGTTATGCAGAAGAAGGGGAAAAAAACCTATCATTATTATTGTACTTGGAAAAAATCATCATGAATACTCACATTTAGGATATGTGCAAAAATATGGTATAAAATTTAATTTAAATAATGTCTTTTTATTTTCTTTACCTCCCTCATCAACCATTTCTTAGTACTGAAACAAAAGTATACTTACAGTCAACAAATAATAAGACGTTTTCAATTTTATTGTATTTTTCCAGCAAAATAAAATTCTCTGACATCAAGTATTTAATTGTTGCTTTTTTCTTATATGCAATTAGCATGATCAGAAATTTCTAATGAAATTTGGTTAGAAAGCACCTTCAGTGCCTTCTACATCGTTTCTATGTCTAACACTTTATCAGTTTAAAAAATCCTTTATGTTTTCTGCAGTGTTTCTTAAAAAGTTCCAGCAATGAACATTCAGCAATCTAGAGTGATATATTTTAGTGCCACTAAAATCCTTCAGTTACTTTGCTTTTCCTAACATCTGATCTAAACTTCCCTCACTGTTATATATCCCCATTACTTCTTGTCCTAATCTCACTGGCCCTGAAGAACATGTTTCCTCTCTCCTTGGCACAAAGATTTACAAGTTTATTGGTTAGAAATCTCCTTAAGAAGAGAGAACTGCCCAGCTCTTCAGTCTTTTCCCATCGGCCAGATATTGAAATCTCAGATCATCCTTGCTTCTCCAGATTTTTTCATTACAGTCATCAGAAACATTACTATTCCCCTGATAAAACATGCCAGAATTAGAAACAAAGTGTTCTTGATGAAAAGGATGTATCTTTCATATGAGAGTGGCTGAATCCAGGATCTAAGGATTTCACTAAAGCCAGAGTCCTTACTAGCGAATTTGGCACATCTTGAACTGTCCTGTAGCACTGAGGCAGCTGACACAAGAAGAGTCTGTGACAGCAGTATTGAACCTTTTTATGCACAAAACAGTGTCGTCACATGGAAACAGACTTTTTGAAATGGTCAGCCTGTGTTAGCTGCAGAAACTTGCACAGAAATGCTTTAGAAAAGTGATAATTAGCACTGGCCACCACTATGCCGCAATAGCTCTGACAGTTTAACAGTTCAGGTGATCATGTTGCAATAACCAGGAACATTCACTGCCATTGCTTAATTTACTAGTATAAGCTTAGTCTGTCCTTAAGAAATGATACCGAACATTCCTCATAAAAATGGATGACTGCATAACATTACTATATATACCAAGAAAACAAACCAGTAAAACCTTAACCTAAGTGAAAGTGTGATCCTAAAAAGACAGCTGTGCTAACTACTTCTTGAAATCCCTAAGAAATTTCCCCTTTGGTTTGTGTTTAATTAATTATCCAATTGCCAGTGAATAAGAATCTGCTTGGGCTAAGAATTTCCCTTTCTTGGCTTGCTGGGTTTTTTGGTCTTCCCCTGAAGCATCTGTAGTTGGACAGGAAATGCTGATTAGTGTGCGGTGACTGCACTGATACTGGGAAAAAAATCCTAGATGTCCTTTTGTTATATTCTCAGGGCTAGAGAGTAATTTGATTTTATATCAGGGAACAAATTTTTCCTTATTTGTATTCATAGGATCTGTTCTTCCTTGTGTTAAGATGAAGCAGAGACACCTCCAGCTTCTGAATCCCCTGAAGTTTCAGAGGTCAAAACTATTGTTGCTTCCTGATTTGATCTTTAGCATTGCCTGTTTTTTCCTAGATTCTTGCCTTTCACATACTAAACATCCTAAGTACTACGATGAGAGCATTTTGTAACTATCTGTATGTGAAATAGGACAAGAATATGTGATCTAGTGAACTCTTCTGAAGTTCCACCTCACAGATGGGACTGGCTTTAACTGTCCTGGTTATTCCTCCTAGGTCTGTGTTTCTACATGTGCTGCTTCTTCCGTGAATTTGACAATAAGACTTCATGAAATTTCTATTGGAATATCTCTGTCTCACAAGTAAGGATGGGGGTTGCTACCTTGCTTGTCCAATTTTCCAGTTACATCAGCTAGAGCGGTAAAATATGACAAGTAGATCTTACTGCTCTTGCTGCCTACACTGACACAGTGCAGGAACAACAACAAAACAAAACAGCAACAAAAAAAGCACAGTGGTACAGGGATCCTCCAGAGGTGAGACATATTGTCCAATTACATAGAACTGATGAGTTTTCTGGATCAAACCTCTTAAGTGTCAAGAATGTGCTTGGTCCTGTGATGTGGGAAAATATTCACCAAACATCTTCCACACTTACTTTTGCTTGTCTCCAAGTTAAAATTCCTAAACCTAAAGCAAAAGAAAAAACCTTTTTCCTAGCAACACCATGCATTTAAATAGAACATGATAAAACTTTTTTTCAAGAAAAATAGGTTTCTCCTGGGACTGCTGCTATAAACTCTCCCTGTGGTTGTAGAATAATACTGTCAAAGTAAACATGAGTTGCTTTTTAAGTCCCCCTGTTACAGCTACATTTTAAAATTTCCAACAGAGTAACTGTTCCTAAAGTTTTATCTCTCTAATCTTTTTTACAGACAAGATATTTTAGGCAATAGGGTAATGATTAAATAGAAGGAATAGGAACTATTAAACTAGACCTTCCTAAAAGAGACAGCTAATGTTTTCCACAGTTTCTTTTACAGATGAGTTTTAAGTAAGTCACAATGCCAGCGATGTCTGACAATGTCTGTTTCTGCTCTATTTTAATAACTACAGTCACCTGTCACTTATGTCAATTGAATGCTATCTGGTTCCAATAGGTCAGCTAATTATCCTGATCATTAACCTTTAAGAGTACAGAGGCTATGGTAATCAATGCCACCCTTGGTGTGTGCCACATCATCTAATGAGTCTGTGTCAGAAAATGAACTCCCTGACCTCCCAATGGTGCAGTTTTTCATCATTAACTTTCTTTGTCATTTGGTTTCTTAATAGAAGATGAGAAAAAGTGGCACCTGGCATGAATCAGCTTATTAACAGGAACGCATAACATAAAACTGATTGCTGAAGATGGAATAAATGAAGAAATAATTTCAAAAAAGCTGTATGAATCATGGTAAAATTTCAAAGCATCTGCAAGGTTTAATAGTCAAAAAAGTGGAAGAAAGTAGTGATCTGTTAAATTTAGGGAAAAAAAATCTGCTGTAACAAAATAGTTTATAACACCTATTTGTGATCAAATGAAGGACACTATCATAAACAGACTGCTGAGCAGGGATTTAGGAAATTTACCTTTGATGAATTCACTGCAGCCGATTTTTAAATACAATTTTTGTTTCAGTTTCATGTAAGTCATAAGAGAATAATAGTCTCTGTCCCCTGAGGAATACGTAATGTAAGAATGAGTGTGTAGAATGATGAAAGGCATATAACATATGAAGGTGAGCATACGAATCTCACCTAGTAAATGGCTAGAATTAAGTATGTAGTCTCAAGTCATTACCTAATAATCAAAGGAGTGAGAAAGACATCTCCAGGACAACATTCACCCTCTCTATTTTAGTCAGCTGAATCACTCTCTGGATATACACATTTCTTTCAAGTGTCTGTTGATTTTACTCAACTCTCTTAGTGCCAATGTCTACTTCAGAGAGCTAAAGTGAGGAAGATGAATCCCAGCTACACACAAAGTGATAGCCACTACCACTGAATTGAAACCTGAGCAGGTAGCATTTTTCAACAGTTTGTGTAGTGTTGGAGTACTAAAACTTTTTCCTTTGACATCATGAACTGATATTTTTTCATTTAATAGGTAGACAGGACAGTATCAGAACATTGTGACCCTCAAAAATTTGTACCTGGGACCAAAGAATGAACATCGCACCTTCCAGGGAAAGGCATCGGCTACTGGGCTGCCCTTACTGCTTCTTGCCTATAAGCCATTTTGTTTGTCACTGTTAACATGGAATGTAAGAGAGTATTGGAAGGCCTGTCTACATTCTGAAGTCATGTTATGACCATGACACCATTTTCAAAAATGACACAATTCTATGTATGCAGAAACACCTCTTACCAGAGGAGTCCCCTACAATGAAGACTGGAAGATCAAGAACGCTGTTCTCCCTCACATGAGGAATGAGTCTAGCGAAACCTTTTATTTAGAAACCTTCCAGTGAGGGTAAAGGAGTTGCCATTAATCTGGATCTGAAGAGCTATGAAGATCATGAGGGGACTGGAGCATCTCCTTTATGAGGAAAGGCTGAGAGAGCTGCACTCGTTTAGCCTGGAGAACAGAAGACGGAGAGGGGATCTTATCAATGCATACAAAGATCTTAAGGGTAAGTCTCATGAGGATGGGATCAGGCTCTTTTCAGTGGTGCCCAGTAACAGGTCAAGGGGCAACGGGCACAAATTGCAGCACAGGAAGTTCCATCTGAGTATGAGGAAGAACTTTACTTTGATGGTGGCGGAGCCCTGGAACAGGCTGCCCAGAGAGGTTGTGGTGTCTCCTTTCCTGGAGATATTCAAAACCCACCTGGACATGATCCTGTGCAACCTGCTCCAGAAGAACCTGCTATAGCAGGTGGTTGGACTAGATGATCTCCAGAGGTCCCTTCCAACCCTGACCATTCTGTAATCCTGTGATTCTGTGAATCTTAGTACACTTTGCTCAGGAGGCAGAAATCATAATGCATTGGTTACTG
Source organism: Ibycter americanus (assembly GCA_035590275.1). Lineage (NCBI taxonomy): Eukaryota > Metazoa > Chordata > Aves > Falconiformes > Falconidae > Ibycter > Ibycter americanus. The sequence continues at coordinate 60,120,886 of JAVJGI010000014.1, read as the reverse complement.
AGCGGTTGTAGGAGCATACATGGTTTGGAACAACGAAACAGCTATGATTGACTACAGAAGAAGACCACTTTGACCTCCGCCTAGACCCTCAACTCCTCTTATCCTCTATTGCAGTACCACAAAATTGCACGTTTCAGCAACTTTCCAACATCAGCTTTAATTTAAATACGGAAGTTACCAGCTGGCAGGAGGATACTTCCAAAATCCATAAGCATTTATAGACATGATAGACAAATGGAAGTTAATGCCTTCTGTTCAGTCTCATTCTAATCACATGATTTATGGCTTTTAATCTCAACTCATGACTCCTGGTTTGTCGCTCTTGATTTCTGATGTGTGAGCTGATCCATGACCTTGGAACTTAAAACAGATCTGTCTTCCAATGATAAGAAAATTTTTTTTTTATATTTTGTTCAATAGGCATAAAGAATATTGCATGTTTTAGTAATATCATTTCTGCATATGTAAAACGCATGGAAAAAAAGAGATCAGGTAAAAGCTTGTCAATTTCTATTAAGCATGTAAGTATACCGACTTCTAGTTACTGTTTTGCCAAACTATTTCCAACTGAAATGTTTATTGTGTGAAATTAGTTAAATTGGCAAAATGCTATTAGCTACTAGAAATGCAAATCAGCAAAAGTTGGCCAATAAATTAGAAAAGTCTCTGATGGAAACCTATGCATAAAGCTTTATTTAAAGAGGATCATATATTAACATAGTGAGCAAACAAAACCAAGCTGTGAAATACATGGGGTTTAGAGAAGAAAAAAACCCCAACAAACAAACAAAAAACATGGACCTTAGCCAAACTCCAAACACAGCTATTATGGAACTTTATTTAAATATATTTTAGAAGATTAACGTGATGAAAGGTAGTGTAAGTCTTATAAAAAGATGTGTAAAAAGTATCACCATAGAAACCTGTTTGTGAAAATCAGGATCTATGTTGGAACTCTGGTATAAATTTGTGTAATTCCTGTTATGTCAGTGTAGGTCTTTCACAGAGGAACACTGAAAGCTTCATTATTATGGGAAAGAAAGGCAGATAAAATTAAAAGAATAAAATGAAACTTTGCAAGAAAGAATCAGGACTGTAAGATACCTATCCATCTGTTATGTAAGTTAAGACAAACACTTCCACAGTCTATTGAATGATGCAATGATATAATTGGTAAGGAGAAAAAAGTTATTTTCATGATCAGTGCAAAACAAAATAATTAAAAGAAACCTTTCACAATTCTTAGATGTGTTCTGAGGAAACAGGGGTGGGGGGGTATGTTTCAGTTATTAGCCCGTGCCTGTCACACTGAAAGATTTTGATGAATCCAGTGATGTATTTTTAGCATTGACTTCAACTAAAGAGACATTAAAACTTTTTAGACACAGAGCTGAATGTTAGTGTTGAAGTTACCTTTGATTTCAAAATATGCTTGTTGTGTGTTTTTTTTCTGGAATATATTCCGATTTCTTTAAATTATAGTTCCTTGTCTCCTTTCCTTCAGATGAATGCTGGAACAGCATGCATTTTCCAAGAAGGGCTGTTAGAGGCTGTAAGGTTTGTATCTTGACTCTCTGCCTCTGGTATCTGTATTAAAAGTGAGGTGCAACCAAGCGTAAAGAACCTATAAACAAATTTTCACCTTCCTGCAGCTTATTGGGAAATTCTAGGGGACTGTGACTTTTCCCAGGAGGCAAAATGTGAAATTGTCAATAACCATAAGGGTGCAATACTCCTTTTCCACATACGCTACAAATAACATTAGCTTGTTTCAAAGTGAACGTCCTTTTGGAATTTTTTTCTTCTGAAAATCTATGTGTTTTTACTTTCTTATGCTTACAGGCAAAATGACAATATTAAAAAAATAGATAACCCCATTTTCTGTTCATCTTTATTAATTTATTGTTATACTACTTGACTTAAGTAATAAAAGGAGTTATAGTAGTGACTTAAGACAGGTATCACTTTAATGTTGCATCCCTTGCTTTCTACTTATTAATTAAACGTTCATGACACCATATTCCATTCTTTCAAAACTATTTCTTAAATCTCACACTTCCCTCCAGCTTCGCTGTAATTAATATTTATCATATTTACATAGCACCTACAATCTAGTTCACAGTCTAGAAAATGCATTTGTGTCTTATTCCTGACAAGGGCCATATTTTTAGACTTCCTCATCAGGTTCTTGAACCAAACCAAACCAATATATGCAGTTTTGCAGAAATGGGTGAGGTTTTCATGCTTACTTACCTGCTTGAAAGCCTAGGGATTTACATTAATTACCCAACTTTGATAAAACAGCCTTTTCCTGAATCTATGCATCCATAATGTTGTGCATCTCGGTCTTATGGTCTTTGAAGTTTCCATGCTTCCAAAGACTTTAATCTGTCACAAATGGAAATGAGCCTCTACTGATGGGGCCAGGTTGCAGTGGCATAACTCCATCAGTGGAGAATTTACTCCTTGATACTTGAAATATTAGCAACAATTACCTGTAGTATAATCATGGTATATTTTATCGAATACACTACAGGTGAAACATGAATAGCTAAAAGGGATTTCAGAAGTGTAAAAGCAAGACATCTTAAATGATGTCTATGGTTTTCTATGTTTCTTCTGGAGAAAAAATACAGATAATTTTTTAAAAAGACAGCTTTTTCTTGTCAGAGCAAAACAGGGTTTTTTTGCAGGTGTTTTAAGTATTACTGCAGCTTACAACAAGGTGTTTGAGGGTATCCTTCATAAATTGCTATTAGACAAGAAGGTAGCTCAAACATATATCTAAGTTCATGAATAATGCAAAACAGGAATGCCACAATTTAAAAAACCTAGTGAAGCTAGGATCCTGCTGCCCAACTCGATCTAGATGGTGCTCAATGAGTTCTAAAGGCACTCTTAAGAAACTCAGATATGAAATCTGTGAACATTATGGATCATACAGAATCATCAAAGATTAAATTATGAATCTATGAATCTCAGATATGAATCTCTGAATTGATATGAATCTCAGATATGAATCTTCAATCTCTGAATTAGTACACTAAACCAATCCATGGATCAAATCATCCGTGACAGCAAACAAAGGGAAGGTGGCTTTTATGACACATTTTTTAAAATAATTTTGTAGACCACTGTCCTGTGTTGGTGCAAACAGTGAAAACAAATAGTATGTATGTAAATAAACTTCTTAAATGGAAGAACACATGCCATTTTTGTGCATGCTTCATAGATTCATTAGTCTTTATAGAATCAGTGAGCTTGTGGATAAAGGTGCTTTCAAAAATTCTTCAGGAGGGTCTCACATCAATTGCTCCTAAAAAGATAAAATTCTAATGAGCTGTTGAGGTTCAGCCCCAGCCAGCAGCTCAGCCCCACCCAGCCTCTCACTCACCCCCGCTCAGTGAGGTGGGAAGAGAATTGGAAGAGTAAAAGTGTGAACACTCGTAGGTTGAGATAAAGGCAGTTTAACAGGTAAAGCAAAAACTGCACAGGCAATCAAAGCAAAATAAGGAATTCATCCATCACTTCCCATCAGCAGGCAGATGTTCAGCCATCTCCAGGAACGCTGGGCTCCATCACATATAATGGTTACTTGGAAAGACAAATGCCACATCTCCGGACATCCTGCTCTTCCTCCTTATTCCCCGTAGCTTTTATTGCTAAGCATGACATGATATGCTATAGGATGTCCCTTTGGCTAGTTCAGGTCAGTTATCCTGGCTGCGTTCCCTGCCAACTTCTTGTGCACCCCCAGCCTGCTCGCTGGTGGGGCAGTGTGAGAAGCACTTGGCATGATGCTGTACAAGCACTTCTATGAATAAAATTAACTATGTCCCAGCCAAAACCAGCATATGAGCTAAGAGAACTGGTCCTTCTGTGCCTTGGTAAGCAAAGAATAAAGAAAAAAAACCAAAAAACCCAAGAAGATAAGAGATTAATTTTCAGTGTAGTTTACCAAATCTGGAACCCTACCAGAATATCTGCTGAGACGCATTATTAGTATATTCATAGCAGATAGAAGAAAATGGTGAATAGGAAGGGATAAAGTTTACAGATGACATAGAATTTCATACAAATTCGTGATCGCTAATTTTATATCTGGCTGCTGAAGTGAAGGAATATTTCATGCTGAATAATAAAACAGAAGAGGAAATCCTGTGTTAATGAATACTTTGGTATAGAATGGATAAGCAAAAAGGATGAATGATTACATGGAACAGGGCAGAGATTTAGGTAGGAAGTCTTGGGAAAAGAGACTTTTCCCAAGGAGCATGAGGGTTCTGTGAAAAAAAAAATGCAAAATTATTACGTATCTGTTGTAATGAAAGCAACAACAAAAAAGGATGGCTGAAATTATCAAGCAATAAATTTAGAGCAAACAGAATTGGTTAACTTGTGTATGTGTAACATAATTACACTGTGGAGCTCATGAATGCCAAATGTTGCAGACAATAGAACTGTAAATAGATTTTTGAAAGGACTAGGAAAATTCACAGAAAAGAAGTAATTGTTATCCATTTAAAAATGGGGGTAGGTATAATCTGTATTTCAAGAAGTATTTTAAACATTGTCATAGCTGGAAGAGTGGATCTGTCAAAACCCTTGTGATTACATCTGTCATTGAGTAAGCCTGTGATCTATAACTGTATTTGCCTAGTTTCTTAGTATCTTTTTTAGTTATTCCTTCAGATAGAAATCAACAAAAAATGAACTAGGTGAAATGAAGATTTATTTTGAGCAAGTAGAGCAGTTCTTATGTTTTTAGAGAAGGGAAGAATTAAAAATTGTGAAGTACAGCAGTTCCTGTTGACAGTAGAAGAAAGCTTCAATTTCATAACTAAATCACAAATTGATGGCTTTGCACTGTGAGAAAATTCACAAAATCATGGCCTAATTTATAGTCGTAATAGAGGCAGAACACATAAATAGGACTGAAAAAGAGGCCTGAAATATAATCACCATGCATGCATTACTGCATTGGAATTTTTCAGAGTCGACAATCACAGAATCATTTAAGTGGGAAAGGACCTTTAAGATCATGAAGTCCAACCATAAACCTAACACTGCCAAGTCCACCACTAAACCATGTCCCTAAGTGCCACATCTACACATCTTTTAAATACCTCCCAGGATGGGGACTCAGCCACTTCCATGGGAAGTCTATTCCCATGCTTGACAACCCTTTTGGTGAAGATGTTTTTCCTAATATCCAGTCAAAACCTCCGCTTGCTAAGAGGGTGTTTGAGGGGTTTTGGAGGTTATTTCCTCTCATCCTATCACTTGTTACTTGAGAGAAGAGACCAACACCCACCTCGCTGCAGCCTTCTTTCAGGTAGTTTTAGAAAACAATATGGTCTTCCCCGAGCCTCCTTTTCTCCAGACTAAACAACCCCAGTTCCCTCAGCTGCTCCTCAGAAGACTTGTTCTCTAGACCCTTCACCAGCTTCGTTGCCCTTCTTTGGACACCCTCCAACACCTCAATGTCATTCATGCAGTGAGGGACCCAAAACTGAACACAGTATTTTGAGGTGCGGCCTCACCAGTGCCAAGTACAGGAGTAAAATCACTTCCCTAGTCCTGCTGGCCACACTGTTTCAGATACAAGCCAGGATGCTGTTGGCCTACTTAGCCACCTGGACACACTGCTGGCTCATGTTCAGCTGGCTGTGGACCAAGGACCCCTGGTCCTTTCCCACCAGGCAGCTTTCCAGCCACTCTTCTCCAAGCCTGTACCATTGCATGGCAAGCACTTGACCTTGCTGAATGTCATAAATTGGCCTTGGCCCATCTATCCATCCTGTCCAGATCCATCTGGGGAGTCTTCCTACCCTCAGGAAGATCAACACTCACACCTAACTTGGTGTCATCTGCAAACTTACTGAGAGTGTGCTCGATTCCCTTGTCCAAATCATTGATAGAGATATTAAACAGGACCATCATGTCCTACCATGTTGGCCTTCCCCCTGATTCTTACCCATAAATGCTCAACCTTATCATTACTACCAGTAAGTTCTAGAAAATCAAAATTCTCCCTAACATACTGTAGAAGACCAACTGGAAAAACAAACAATCTAACACCAAGGAAAGCTCAGAAGAGTGCAAACAACAGCAGTATATGAAACTTATTAAAGGAATAGGGGGTGGAGATCCCTTGAGCCTGTCCAAACAAGGTCTCAAGAACTGTCTCAAACAATTGCAAGATCAAACAAAAGGTTACTTTGTATGAACCAAAGACTGATAAGAGGCAACAGCCTGCCAAAGGGTGAATAATGGGAATGGAGTCAGCAGATTCCTGCCTTAAATGGAGGAAAGATAAATGCAGCACAGGAAGATCATGACCACTGACACAATCGAAGACCGAAAAGACTTGCCCCCCCATGCCTGTAAGGAGCATGCATGCTAGTTTACATGGCAAGTGAGGCTAATTTTAATATGAGGTGGGTCCACACTGAAGGATAACAGTAAATGAGGAAGACAGGTGCCATTTTCGGAGGTAATAAGAATAAGAATAAAAGAAGAAGGGACTTCTGAATGAGCAATCCTACCCTGATGGCAGGCTCAGTGTTGGATCCAAGACTGGTGATATCTCTCTCTCATTCTTTCTCTATCTCTGCATCCCATTCGCACCTCAGATCCCCCTCCCCACCCCACCCCCCCACCCCACCCCCTTTCCACTTTGTCTTTTACCTTTTTCTAGTAAGTAATACAAGGCATAAAACTTCATATGCTTGGAAAACAATAAGCATTTCTTCTACCCAATTATTTACCAATGAGCCTGACTATGGAATAAAAGTCTTTGTTTACCTATGGAACTCTGGTATTGTGTGTACGCTACTCCAACCAAGAGCATCAGTGAATCTGAGTCACTCCTCTATCCTCTGCAGGACGTGACACATACAGAGCTACTCCATCACTTCTCCTTCCTTGCCTAACCCTTCTGAAGAGTTTATAGCCATCCATTGGAGCACTCCAGTTGTGTGAGTCATCCCACCATGTTTCTGTGATGGCAACTATGTTATGGTTTTCCTGCTGTGCATGACACTGTGAGAGAAGGAAAAGTATATGAGAATTGCCATTCATTACAACATAGTTCTGGAAGCCCTTTCTAGCATTATAAATAAACAGTTCCCCATACAGTGAAATGTATTCAGGTTTGTGACATTATCAGGGAATTATTGCAGATTTATATTCGGTTATTTAAAAACATAAAGCTAGATGAAATTGGCTATTAGCTTTAGAGACTAGACCCACATCAATATCGGGGACAAAATAAGGAATGAGACAAAATCATCTGGGAAAGAGAAAGGGACAAGTATAAGTGGTATATCAGCACAAGTGTAAGAGGGAAATTATTTTACATGAGATGTCTAATCTTAGGGTAATAAAAATTCATTGTTAGTAAAAATGAAAAGATGATAGTGAGGAGTTCGTGTGCAGCAGTATGAAAGGGTAAAGACTTTTTTCAGTCTAATAACTTTTTCTGTTTTCTTCCATGTTACTTTTTTGAGAACTCAGGTAACACATTATTCTGCATATAGGATCATTGTAATTAAGTATGAGTCCAAATATATGCACAAATTTAATAGTCTTTCAGAATGTTTTGGTACCCTGCAGAAGATCAAAAGCTTGAAAACTGAAGGTGCTTTCAGACATGTCATCATTGCTTTAGGTGAATGTTTCTACTATATCCAGAACAAAGAGGTATCACTGTATTCACTAAAAAGAAACCCAGAGGATAAATTATGTTTCAAAAATTCCTGAGTCCAGGGAATAATTAAATGGGACTTTGATTTACTCTGGACAAAATGTGAATCACTCACAATGCCAACACAGCACTAAGCTGAGAATGGCATGATGAAACCAGGAACAGCTTATTTTACTTTGAGCTTTTGTGTTGGCATGTGGGAAAATCCATGTCTGACCCTTAAAGGTGGCCCTGAATTTGGATCACAAAATCAATTATTCCCTTCAGTCTCATTCAGCATTACTTTTGAAATTTCACTGAGTTGAATTTTTAATGCTATAGCCATCTAAGCTGTTTTGTTCTCTATGTGAATGAAATCCAGATAATTGATACAATGGTGCTTGGCAGTGATGACCTATTCATATTCAGGGACAGTGCTGAACTAATAACAGTTCTGATAATCCCAAGGAAATGTCTATGAAGATAATTACATTCTGTTGAAACAGTGTGATTGGAAGGAATTTTCAGGACTAGAATTACAAGCAGGGGAGATGTTTTTAGCTACGTATTTAGCCTAAAACCAAGATATTCTAAATTTTTGTGGTCTTAAATTTTTCTAGTAAAGTCTCAAAAGTCTTAATGCTTCTGTCCCTGATAAGTTAACACAGCTGAGTTGTATCATACCCTCAGATGGATTCAGGAGTAAGCATTGCCACCATCAGTTTGGTGTGATCTAAGCTATGTCACAGATCACAGTCAGGAAACTGGCAAAAAGAGTTAGTAATGGAAAACTCCTTCCCCTTTTTGTCAGAGAAAATCATTCAGACTTTGGGTAGTGACCATCTCTCACAAGAACCTTTTCTACATATTGAAGCAATATTTAGAATCTCATTTAAAGATAAGTGTCATGACCAGCTTCTGGTGAAAGAGCTTATTATTGTGAATCCATGAAAGCACTTTCCAGTCCAAACTTTTGGCAGAAATTTCTCTTTGAAGTACCTTTGATGAGTTCTTTGAAACTTAAAGACCCTTGTTTTGAATTCTACTAGCTGGAGGGATTACCTTGGCTCAAGAATGATGATTTTAAGCCTCTATTGCCTATCTTTTGGAAAAAAAACCCAGAAATTATAGGGAGCTCATGACGTACAGGAAAGAAAAATCATTCCAACACTAATAGTTACACTTCTACATACATATTCAAATTGTCAATTCTGACCTAAAGAATTTATTGTCTGAAAAAATGTTTCTAAAATATATGAACAGAACAATGTTTTAAAACACAAATTTGCATTCCTGTTGTAGACTCTTCCTATCAATTAGTTAGCTGAGGTTCACTGAACTGTAATATATACTTACAACTGTGTTCATTGTCCAGCTTCAAAACTTAGTTGGGAAATGTTTTATTATGCGTTGCCGTTTCAACAGAAAATATCAAATACTTTTTCAGAATTGTACTCATGGCTTTTAATTTTAGTGAAATTTTCATCTGGCTTCATCAGAGGAAAGGTAGTAATGAGGCAGACAGCTAAGGTCCGTTCTCGCTCAACTAATGAACTGAACAATCAAGTGTGTTCTCAGTGCAATGTCTTTGACTGTATTTCTTCATATCCATAAGCAGCTGAATTTTTTAGTGTTGAAACTGGGATCTTTTGGACCCACTCCCAAAATTTCCTCCCTCCCTCCCTCTTCCCCTTCAGAAAAACCCCTAAGTCGGACACCTGTTCAGATTTTTTGTTCTAACCGAGAATATATACAGTATGTATGTTTTGGCTTAGCTAATTTGATAGGATTTACAAAGAACCTCTTCCATCAGTCCAGCTCAGGATTATTTCACACTAGCCCACACTTCCTTTTCAACATAAAAGCTAATGGAATCCCATGTCTATGTGATTTTTAAAAATATCTTTCTCCGTGGGAACCTCACCCTTATTAGGTGTTTCTTGGTATTCTTGTGGTGGAAGAGATCCACAATCACGGAACAATAGGTTAGAAGGGTCCTCCAAAGGCCATCTAGACCAAAACCCTGTTGAAAGCAGGTTCAACGTATACTAGGTATCTTAGAAACTTTCAAGTTGGGTTTGGAGAGTCTCCAGTGACGTGGATTGTGAGACCAGAAGCTCTCTGGGGAAATTGATTGACTCTTTGACATTAGGAAGAGGAGAGGGGCATAGGGGAAGTCTTACCATCTAATCAGAATTTCCCTTCTTGCAGTTTATATCAGTTACTAGTTATCCTAGCACTGGTCACTTCTGAGAACAGTCTATCTCTGCTTTTTTCATATCATCTATTAGGTAGTTCTATAGCTTGTAAGATCTCCCTTTAGTCTGTTCTTCTAAGATTAAACAAGTCAAGTTCCCTCATTCTTTCTTCATGTGAAAGGTGTCTCAGTCCCCTGACAATCTGACCTCTAATGAGCTTGCTCCAGTATGTCAATGTCATTCTTGCACTGGGGTACAAAAAACTGGACACAATACTCTAGGTGCAATCTCACAAGTGCTGAGTAGGTGGGAGTCACTACTTCCTTCCAGTGCTGGCTGCACTCCTGGTAATACACTCCATAGTTGGCTGCTTTTGCTGCCAATGCATGCCACTGAGTCATGTTCAACTTGTTGTCCACCAGGACACTCTCATCTTTTTCTGCAGAGCTGTTGTCTCCCCCCCCCCAGCTAGTACCCAAATACATTATTATTGCAACTGTCCTTAGCAGAAAACTGTATTTGGTTTTGTTGAACTTTGTGAGTGTTTTTCAGACCATTTTCCAGCCTGTCGAGATCTCAGTGAAGAGCAGTTCCCCACAGCTTGACATGGCTCAGTACATTCAGTCCTATTGTACAGGACGTTAAGATGTTTAACTATATTAGTCCCATCACGAACCCTTGAGGAATGCCACTAACATCTGACTTTGTGCTATCTCATCACAAAATCAGGAGGATCAGCCAATTTTTTTCTCACCTTCAAGTCCATTTATTCAATCCATAGATCACCAATTTGACTATAAGGATTCTGTGCAGATCACATCAAGGACCCTGTTAAAAGTCAATGTGTACAACATCCACTTCTCTCCCCTTCACAGGACAGCCAGGAATCTCATCATAAAAGGCAAACAAATTGGTCAGACGTGATTCATTCTTGGTAATTCTCTGATCTCTGTTCCCAACCACAATCTTGTTCTTCAGGTACCTGGACATGGCTTCCAGGTGGATTTTATCCATTACTTTTTCAGTGATCTAGTTTAGGCTGGTGAGCCTGCAGCTCTCCAAATAGTTGTTCTTGCTGTTCTCAAAGATGGACATGATGTTGCCTTTTTTTCAATGACTGGGAAGCTCCTCTGACTGTCATGACCTGCCAAAGATGCAGACAGTAGACACACAATGACATCAGCCAACTTCCTCAACACCTTCAGAGACATCTTATCGGATCCCATGGGCTTGCATATGTTCAATTTGCTTAAGCTGTGTAGATACACGTGGCTACAAAGATATGAAAGTATACCTTTAAGTATTTATTGATATATATATATTTAATAAAATTCATACACTCTCTCTTACATCACTGTGCTAATTTGTAAGCGTAAATTATTTGGATTCCTTTTGGACAGACCTTGAGGCTGGCTCAGAGAAGCCAGTTTTACTGAAGACAGTGCTGAACTGGAAAGAGAGATAAAAAGAGTGTGGGGAAAGTCTAACTTTACGAACAATTCTAGATTTTCCTAAAGGAAACACTGAGATCAAACCCATACCTATTTATCTGTTTGTCCACATGTCCACAGAGGTGAACTAAGACAGGTCAAAGGCATTTTATTTCTGTTTCAAGAAGCAACATTTTTCCTGTTGCCACCTCTGTAAGGTGTCCAGAATGAATTCAGCATTTATTGTTCATCTGAAACCGCTTTGGAAGCTATTAGGTATTGTACTGGCAAACACTCTACTTTCAAGAACAACAGCTTCCTAGGAAGATATTAATTTAACATTTTCTCAAAAAAAGTTCCAATATATTAGATTAAATAAAAAGATATGTTCTTGTAATAATGTAAGAAACTTAAAACTCAAATAAAAAATTATATTTTAATACATATAAAATATGCTATTTATAATATACAAAAAATTATACATGCAGGAATATCTTCATTTTGCTTGTAAGTCTATGATTAATTACTGGAAATTGAAGGTGGGAGAGAGGTAAGTACTACGTGTGAAAAAAACCCAAACCAAACTACAAACAATCTCAAAAACAAAAGCTGTGTTTATTTTCTTGTTATTTGATTAACTTAGTAATGATGTTTGAAAGACCAGACTAATAGGAATTTGGGGCACAGCATTTTGGAATTAAATTGTTACTAGAATAATGAATGTCGGCATTGTGGCTGAGACTGTCAGTAGAGATGTAGATGTAGTCAAACAAAGATGAGTTACAGTCCTCTTCTGTGTACACGTATCAAGAACAAAATGTACCAGGCAACACCCCCTACGTCAAGCTGCCAGCTTGCTGAACAGAGCAAAACAAAGACATCAGGATTCAAAACAAGCTGCTTTCAAAGCAGCTATTTGTTGGTAAGTTTCTTGCCTTTTGATCTCAAGTGTCAGCATCACTTTGATATAAACATCAGAGCATCGCCTCAAGGCCAAGTTCTTCCCCCTTGGACTGAACCTTAGGGGGTTGCCAGCCTGTAACCTAACACATACAGTAACCTTCCTCTTATATAGAAAACTACTAATATAGAAAATACAGACATCTGAAACTTGAAATGCACTGCAGCGCAAGTGTGAAAGGTATCCCATGGAGCCTACCGTGCCCAATGAGAACTGAAAGTCCTGAAAGACTCCTGAAAGAAAACGACAATGTCGGTGGGAATTCAGGAATCTCCAGGCGACGGGACCAAGCACATGTGGTATATCCCCACGCCTCTTTACACTAATGCCTGTTTATGCCTAGTTAAATGCCTGCTTCAACAGAAGTAGCACTATCAATTAGATGATAGCATAGAAAATGTTTTCTTTTCCACATCTTGAAATCAAGTATTACACATTTTCTTCTAGAGAAACTACAATATTGTTTTCCTTGTGGATAAAAGTGTCGATGGCAAGGGTAAGGAAGTTGAAGATAAGTGAATGTTTGTAACTGGAACTTCTTTTTCCATTTGTTGAAGTTGTAAATTTTTATATATTTCAGACCTTAAGATACCACTAAATTTTCTGAATAAATTGTTTCCTTCATAATGACTTTTTCCCCACCCCCAGCTGGCAGGCAGACCTTTGATTGATGGGTTTTTTCTAGCAATTTTAGATGACTAAAGACCTGAAAGTAGATTTTGGAGAAGCAAGTTATATTGTGCCACTGTTTTTCCTCTACTTCTTCAATTTGCATCAATGATAAGATCATTAGTCACTTTTTTTTTTTTTACTAAAAAAGCTATGCATCTGACTTTTTATAATTCAAAGGTTCACAGAATAGAAAATGTTTTGTCTTCTGTTTAATAATACAAGCAGATCATTAATATTGATCATATATTTAGGCATTTACAACTATTTCATTAATTGACTCAGCACTGATACTTAGTACTTAACAAGGACTGTAGGTTAGGTGTTCAGAGAGCTAAAGTGCACAGCAGTCTCCTATAGAAATAGAAAGTGATGTTTAATTTTCTTCAGTTTAAGCTATTAATTTGGCTTATTAATGCAGTGGGTGAGAGAAGTAAAAGGGAATTACTGCATTTTCTTTATCAATGATCAGTAATGGTCCATGATATAGGACCTGAGCTCTCAGAAACCAGAATTAATAGACTGATTTAAAGAATCAAGATTCAAGGCCTGCATAGGATATGTAAAGCATAACACTGAGTAGCACCTCAGAGCATCATCAACCTAAACAGGCAGAGCTGTATTCCTTGTGCTAAAAACCCAGCATGTACTTAAATTCTGTGGTGACTGGAGAGCTCAGTGAGTTACTGAAAATGGTATATCAGAGGTGAAATAAAATGAAAAATGAAATCAAACCCAGTACCAATTATTACATTAAGAAAAACAGCATTTATTTATTTGTTGTTAGTAACTTCCTTGACACTGTATAGAAATTTTTTTTGTGTATATACAATTCTACATTACAGATTTTCAAGGGCACTTCTGAATTCAGTCACATCATTATAGCTTGGAAAGCAAACTGAAAACATTTCCTATTCAGCAAATTAATTCCCAAAACAAATTGTTTCCCCACCATTACAAGGAGTTGCAAAGAGCTTGTTATAAATGTTCTGTAAGCAACAATGGCAAGCAAATGAAAACATCATATATTTAACTCATTCTATTCTGTCTATTGTATACGCCAAACAATAGACTGAGATAGAAACAAACCTCTGATTTACCAACACTCTAGCAAAGCAGATTCTTTTTTTGCTTCTGAAAACACAGAATCAACAATTGCACCAGTCTGTATGGGACCCAGCTTTGTAACTTGGAAAGATCATTACTTATACAATTAAAAACTAGTAGCACTTTTACCAGCAGAAAGCACAATTTCAACTGTTTGAAAAAAAAAAAAAGAAAAAAAGAAAAAATATCTTTTAGCTAATCAAATCACAGAGGCATACACCGACATTCTCATCTTTTTGATGAGTGTGACATTGTGAATGTCAGTCTGGGCTAACTTCCATAAAGGCTATTACTCAAAAAAAGCTGACAACAAATGAATAAAACCAGCATATAAGAAACATAATCAAACAGCAACACTTCTTTAAGACGAATGATCACCTTTGATGATGGATGTAGAGCTATGGATTTCAACTTAAAGAGAAAGACTCAAAAGTTTCTCTTGGATCTTGATTATGCTTAGTTATGCTAAATTTTACTTTGTATGGCTCATACAGGCAATGTTTTCCTTAGTCAAGCCTATATGTAGGTGTATAGAATGTGCATAGATACGTACAAACTTTTCAAGGAAACAGATGTGTAGTACTAAATTTTCTTTCCATAAGACCATGTAAAATAGTAGCTGTGCAACTAAACTAGTAGTTGTGTGAAAACACTAAAGAAATTAGTCTGTCCAAAGATATTAAATGTATACGATGACAGAGTATATGGAGAGCAATTCTAAAATGCCTACATAGAGCATTAAGTAGGCACACCCATGTGTATTTCACCTGTCCAGCTGCACTTCTAAAGGCCCATTTGTATCCTACATATTTTCCTGTGGCTTACCTGCCAACCGTTTACAGATTTTTCTTGCGTCATTCAAAACAGTTCTCAAAATCAATATTTGGGTATCTGAAACATTTTTTAAAGTGTCATGCACAAGCGGAGGTAGGGACAGGCACTGTGTGGGTCTAGAAAGAAGATGAGAACTCTGGAACTGAGCAACAGATGGCATTTATGGTTTGGAGACAGAAAATGCCAATACGGATGAAAAGCATGGGAGGAAATGTAGAGTGCTAAGGGTGGGTATCAACGTGGACCTCTTGTCCTGTCTGGTTGCCAGTAGATGTTCTATGGCTCTGAACAATGCTGGCCACTAAGAGACAGGTTGTAGAACTGCACGGGTAAGTATAGAAATTAGTATTATTCTTTTACCTTTTGCTAGGCTAGAAAAATGTATATAACCTCCAAAAAAAGTTTCATTTAACAATTTTTTTTTCTTTAATGTATGGATGGATCTGCCATAGAGATTGTAACATTGCAGATTGGAATACTTAACTTTAGAATGGTGCTGACAGGGAAACGAACCCAAGTTAGTGCTTTGCCTTCCTGTGCAATGTATAGGAAGACGCTCACATCTGAAAAGCTGGTTTACAAAAACAGAATTAGTATAAGTTTTTTCACTGATGCAAGCAGATAAGAGATTATTCTCCTCGCAGCACCAGCTGAGTAGAACAGCACAATTCCAGGAGTTAGTAACAGATATCTTCTGATGATATCTACTGGAATGAATGAAGAATCTTGTAAATGACTGTTAAAGCCCAGAACAATAAATGCACTACTACATAAAATACATAAAGAAGAAATACTGAAGAGAGTTGGACAGTTAGTTAACAAATTAATTTAGGAAGTGTGTGTATGTGTGTGTAGTTAAAACAGTACTGACAATTCCTTTGAAAAATTAACTACAGTATAGGCTGTTGCTGCTTCTTTCAGGGCCTTTTAGTTCAGATTTTAGACGGCTATTCTGAGTGTATAGGGTTCAATTTCTTCTTTTGTTTGAAGAAATGTAACTTTTTCATGAGCCCATAACTTCTTCTGCCACACTGAGTGGTCCTGAAAGTGTTCCATTATTGAGCAAATAATTAAATATAAATTGACTAATGGCAGGCTTGGCTCTGCAGGAAAACAAATTTCTGCATAAGAGAAGACCTGGATTACAAACATCTGTCATATACTCTTAGCAGTTTGGGCGTATATTATTTGAAATGTAACTTCTATTTCATAAAGATTTCTGCGGGGACTTATGCAAGAGGCATGAGGGAACAAAAGCAAGGCATTTTTTGTTTTATGGGAAGATGGTGGAAATTAGGTGAAAGAAAGCTGAAGCATTTGAAAAAAAATTTAATGTGTTCTGAGAAGAACTGATAAATACCTACAGGAATTTAAAAACTACAACTGAAGTACCTCTGTTTGCTAACCTCTTCAAGGCTTTGGTACCATACAGGAAGATGAGTTTTGAGTGCCTGCAAGCTGGAGGTTGTTGTGAAGAGCAAGAGCTGAATAAGTAATCCCCTTTCAAGAGACTTCAAGAATGTTCTGTGCTCCAGGCATGTTCCTAATCTTTACCATAGTTAATCTAATCTAATCTGCCATGTTTACATAGTATGCTTTATGTTAAGAACATTTTCAAGTATGTTTCCAACTTGGAGCTACAATCTCTCTTTGCCTCAGTTGCCTTTGAGTGCCAGCAGTCACGTGAGTGATATTTAGATAGATTCCAAACCAAGAGGTGCAGTAGCTTTCAAGTCTGACTTGCAATTTTGTTCCACATTATGTCATTCAGGCATAACAGTTCTGGCAAAATAATATAGTTTTAATGTAGTGAAATTGACAAGAGACCTGTGGGGGAAATGAAACTTTCCTTCCATACTGCAAATGGCAGATGAAAAAAAAAATAATCTTCCCAGACTTGCTGTGTGTATAAAACATTGCAGAGTTTGCCATAGTTTGTAAACTTTTATGAACTTCTGGCCTTCCCTTTTGGGACTGAGCAATTTAAGACAGACTCTTGAAAGCTTAAAAGGCAATTAGCAAGAGTTTGTAATGGATGGTTCACCCTAAATGGAACCCATGGGGTCATTATGTAATCATGAAAGAGAGAATAGAGAACAAGTCAGTCTTCTCTTACACTTTTGAGAAACCCTCAGTTAGGTTTTCCTGGGAAACAAGAAAAAAGAAAAAGGAAAAAAGAAAAAGAAAAAACCAGAAAACAGCAAAGTAAATGACAAAACAACATAGGTGTGGTTAATTTGGGACCCAAAGAAAGCAAAATATGGACTATATAAATATGTTGCAAAATATAAATTTACATGTAGCATGATACAAAACAAGAGACAGAGGGCTTTTTAGCTTTCAAACTATATAAAAATAAACCAAATGATACTATTAAAATATGTACAGGATTTATATATTATTCTTCCCCTTTCAGATATGATCCTTTTCCCTTGTGGAATGAAAGTATAATAAAGAAGAGGCTAATATATCATCGTACAGATTTTGTTACTGCATTCTAAGATTATCTGTAGGAATTTTGTGTGTCCCACATTGGAATAACAGAGATTTATTCTGTTCTCACAACCATAAATGAAGATGGCATTTGGCCTCCCACCTCATCTGTCACACTGCCACTTAAATAGTAGCACTTTATGCCAAGCAGACCTGGAGTGAATTTTCCTACAGGAGAGGCTGTAAAGTAAGCAGCGAAGGCACATCTGTACAAAGAACTGGAGAACCTCATAATCAGGAAGGATGAACAGTCACTTGAACAGATGTGATTTTACAGAAAATAAATGTCAGTGCTATTAGGCTCCAGCAAGACAGAAGAAGGCAAGGAGAGGTGAAGTGAGGCAAGGCAGGTGAGGTGAAGCAAGGCAGGCAAGGCAAGGTGAGGCAAGGCAAAAACACTGAGGAAGAGACAACCTTAAAATAAGTTTAAGACATTTGAGTACCAGGATATAAAATATTTCATGGTATAAATATTTTATTATTATGCGGGGGGCTATAAGCTGGGATCTCTTATCTGCCTTTACATGTAGGGTTCTTATTTCAAATTTTCCCTTTTGTAGTTAAAACTTACATTTTTACTAAGATGCTGTCAGCCATGAGAGTTATTTAAGCAAAACTCTAGTTGCAGTCTTGTACAAAGACACAAAGTTTGTTCAGTAATGAAACCAGTTATTCTTGCCTTTCAACTTTTTTTAAATTATCATTTATTTATTTTCACTTAGAGTGAAAGAAAAATTGTATGAAAAATTATTACAAATTAAAACTCTCCCTTTCACTCTGCCACTTCAGTTCTCTCTCTCTGACAAAGGCCACCATTATATACAGAATAAAACAAGCCAAGTTGCTCTTTTTTATTTTCATTTTTGTCCTCATCATACCTATGCTTCATTGTGCTTATTATTGCTACTGATCTTCAGCAGGTCACATGGTTTTACTTGGTACAAACTGGTACTACTGGGAATAAGATGCTGCAAATCAAAGTCCTGTGAAGCAGTAGTGCTCTTGATCTCCTGCAGTATTCAAGGTGAGCAACAGATGTGGCCTGAAGCTCTGCTCCTTGAATCTTGACCTTCGCTGAGTGATTCTCTAATGACTTGGGAGGGACATCATAATTAGATAAAATTCTTGCTTATCTGTATTAAAGGGCACCAGATTAAACTCTCTGCATGTTTGATGAGAAGTGAAGTGATTGTTTTCCTCACTTCAGATGCTTCAGCATGCCTTTTCATTAATGTTTTATCACTTGTGTACTGAATTCTGATGTTTTTGAGAGGTTCTAAGAAAAAAGGGGGGAAAAGCGCACCCTCCTTACAAAACTGTAAATCTTCTTTTAATGGAAATTCTTTCAAAGATAGACTTATTCTGCTTAGGTACTCTTTGTGCCCCCCTTTGAAAAAGGTGGCAGTGTACCTGAGGAAAGTAAATAAAAATCAGCCTGAAATCATACAGTATCTTAAGTTAACTCCAGTCACAAATTACTTCAATGTTTCAATACAATAGGCCACGTAATGTAATTAAAGTTAAAGTGAATTAAATGGTTCTGTAAACCTATTGAGTTACAGATGAGCTTTTGAAGAAGAGATGATAAAATATTTATTCTGTTACAGCTGAAATGACAAACATTCTGCTGCTCATTTTATTTTAGTAAAAAGATTTATGAAAGCAATTTAGCTCCAGAACACATTGCTGCAGGCACTCATCAGGCAGATCTCTTGCACAGCATATTATCAGTAGGGCAAGAGGTGAGATGTTAAGTAAGAAGCAGAAAAATTGCAGGGGCCTTATCAAATTGGAGAAGAGAGTGCAATTGTTTTGAGGGTGAAATTTGGTAGAAACTCCTAATCATGGTGGACTCTCGATAATGAAAATCAGTTGCTGTCAGTCACTTTCAATTTACGTGTCTCCTCCTTTGTATTCCCTGTATTCCTTTCAACTTGTTTTTTAGTGTCTGATTAATGTATCTCTGGGGCAAATCCGGCAAGAGTCCTTGTGGAACCTCTTCATGATCAATCTGGTATCATATACAGCTTAATGTGTCTTTTTTCCTTTGCATGTTGAAAATGCAGGTATGTGTTACAAATGCCCAAACCCTTAGAAGCTATGATGTTTCAGGTTTATCCTTCTGTCCTTTGGGCTATTAAAAACAAGAATAAGCTTTAAAAATTAATAGAAAATGGCTTTAGGATGGTTGTCTATAAAATACACAAGGCAAAACAAACACTCCGATACTCACATTTCATTGTTATTGCAACTATTCTTTTCCTGTAAACTCTATGGGAGACAGAATTTCAAGAGACTCCCTTGAGCCTGTTATTTTACTGCTCTGTCCCACAGAGAACCTAGGTTGCTGTGTGTCACAATTTTTAGCTCTTATGTCCCAGTTGCTGCCTCAGTACATGTCCAAAACCAGGACAGTACATCCTAAAAGAAAGCAACTTGCCCAAAGAAGAGTGCAAAAGCTGTTTCCAGCTCTCCAAGTATGGTGTCTGAGTGGTGCACATTCACTGCTTCTTGCACTTTCTGGACATAGCTGGAATTGACACACTTTAACACCTTGAATTTCTTCTGTCTCTTGTGCCAAGTTTTATCACTGTTCGAACAAATGCTTGTCAGTGTACTTTGCCTTCCATTCTTAGCAGTTCCTTTAGCTCATTTGCTTCCTTACAATGTATTGACGTTAACAGGGGTGTTATATTTGCCTGCCAATTAGCTTTTACTACTACTTTTGGCAAAATTTGGTTTTCTTATTAACCACTGATTTGTGTTACTTCTTGTAGTCAACCTTTATCGGTATGTTCTTTCATCGCATTTCTGGTTGTTTTATTTAGCCACAGTCTTTTTCTTTGCCCTCAATACGGGCCTGTGAAATTTAGGAACGTGACTCCCAAGACTGTCAAAGCCATGTTTTGTAACTGAAGTAGTTCATCACATTAAGGTTCATAAAGGCTTTGAGCTAACTTCACTTTTTTTAAACTCTGCTAACAGAAGGTCGCAGAACTGAGTCCCATACCTCCAAGTCATTTAAAAGGCATATTCTGCAAAAACATGATGCAGTAAAGGCAAAGAAATTTGGAATTTTTGAGCTCTGGGAAAGATTGTTCCTACTTTAAAGCCCTC
The DNA here is from genome assembly GCA_035590275.1 of Ibycter americanus. Lineage (NCBI taxonomy): Eukaryota > Metazoa > Chordata > Aves > Falconiformes > Falconidae > Ibycter > Ibycter americanus. Next base: position 60,100,390 of record JAVJGI010000014.1, on the reverse strand, counting down.
ATTTCTGACATTTTCATTCCTGTACTTAGCCATGAAGACTTTGTGAAGCCTGGGGAGAGTTACCTTAGTTGTGAATGACTAAAATGGAGGAAAAACTACTTTCCATCTCAAAAAAGAGAATTATAAGGTATGCACATTAAAAAGTGTTGGACATCAGTGATGGAGTAGTAGGAACTACACCCACTCTGAAAGAGAATCAGATAACAAACCCCAATATATATTTGTTGTTCAAACTTCTATTTTTGCTGTTGTTTTTCTGTCTTCGATAATAGTTAAAGAAACAAAACTAATTGTCCAAAGTTTCCTACAATAATCTTATAGTTTTGTGTTAACTTGTGCATTTCTTTCCAAAAGCATACCTACTAAAACTACTCTGTTGTACTTAAAAACACTTTATTTAATAAAAAAGGGGGAGGGGGAAGGTAAAAATACATTTTAACAAAAATGAGTTGCAGAAATCTCAATCAGCTTTATTTCACAGCACAGATACTCACTTTTTATAGTCCACCACAACAGACAAATTTGTTCAAGTTCAAATTTGTATTAATTTGCTGTGTGTGTCATACACAGATATATTAATGTCACTGATCAATGAGAAACCAGCTAAAGGCTGTGAAACATAATGCCTTTACTCTGCAGTATTGAACTAAGGCTGCCTGGAGAAAAGAGATGAATGATTTCTACATCAAGCTTAAATAAAGAAATGTGCAGCTCCTTCAGGTTGTCTGTGGCTGCAGCTTTATCACCTTCACAAAGTCACCATAAACACGTGTTCTCACTCTCTGACCTTTGATGGATAAAATAAGAATGAAAGTACAGTAAACATTCTTGGCCTAGGATTTCACCAAGCCTGAAATATACCATGTGCTAAGGGTAGTCTTGTGTCATAGAATAGGATACAGCTATTTTGTAATTGGGAATTTGAAAATAAATACATTGGTGTGATGGCAATAATTCTAAAATCTCTGTTTTCCAGGAACACTAATGTAAATTTGCTACACCACTTTCTGTTTCCAACTGTATTGATGTGGTAAGATTAAACTTAAATCCTACAGTCAGACTATACTTCATGATGTTGGAAATCATCTGCTTAATCTTCCAAACTTATAACAGACTCTATTTTTCATTATTTGATTCTTGAACTTAGATGGTACCATCTCCCACCAGTAAATTCAAAATACTGAGGAGATACTTTGATAAGTGTGCTAGCAAGGAACACCAAAGAACCCCAGCAAAGAACACCAGAGAAATTGGTTATTTTAATCAATGCCGGCACTTTCTTTTCAAAAGGTAGAGCGTTAAAAAACCCAACCCAAACAAACAGAAAAACCAACTCAACAATCAAAAAAACTTCAGTGTATATGGTTTTATTAATATTCAGCAGTATTTTTTAAGAAACAAAGAATTTTATCTTTTTCATTTGCAGTCCAGGTCAAGTATAGCAGCAGTGAGCAAATGTGCCTTTTAAAAGGAACCTTTATTAATTAACGTAATCTTTTACCTGTCTGAAAACAAACATAGTATCTAACTCCAAATCCAAATATTATGACAAAGCAAAACTTACTGTATTATTTTCAGATTAGTTGAGTATAAAAATTCTCAAGTACTTGAGAAATATTACCTAGTTAGGGTATCTATATTAATGTTCCTAAAACTCCTATTATTTTTCCCCAAAAGTCCTAGGAGAGTTGTGTTTTCACCTGCTTAGATTGAAGTAAACTATATAATAGTGTTATTGAGACATCAATGTTGTAAACAGGTGGCATTGCATAACTATGATTCTGATATCCTTGTGCATAATTTATATTGTCTTTTGAAACTTAATGGAAAAAATCCTTGGGGAATTGCTTTAACGTAACAGTTAACCTTCCCTTCACTATAAATTGACCTCTGTCCCTATGAAATATTTGCAATCTTCTATTCCATCTCAAAATATTTGCAAGTTATTTCTTTTACATATTCCAAGAAAAAGACACAACAAAAATTGCCAGGAAAAAATATTGCACAAAACACTTCAAAACACCTTTTATTTTTCATCCTTATCTGGATATTTCTAAAAAAACCCCTTTTGATTTGAACAGGGTCGTGTAGGGGTCATTAATTTTCAGTGCAGTGATTTGTAACATTGCTAATCAGACATTAAAGGCAAAAATCATGATGGAATTTTAGATTTCAGATTTCATAGAACTGCATAAATTACTTAATTGAATTAATACATAAAAGAGCAACATGCCAAAGACTTGATATACACATTTCTGTTGTCCTCAGTGAAATGACTTAGCTGTACTTATGATAATATCTTTATTTAGACCAGGTCCCAGCCATGCAAGGCCACGTAGGTGAATAATTGACTGGTCAACAGGGAGAAAATAAAATCACTAACAACTTTAAGAAGTTTCTAAAATTAGTTTTGTAAATTGGATAGATATACAGTAAATGACTGCAGGTTCATGAACACAAGCTTTAGAAATCACTTGCATAAGCATCTCATAAGGGACATGGTAAATAGCTGTGCAGTGTAGAAGGCTGCTTTCCGTCGCCTGTTCTCTCTGTGTAGGCTTTTTGTTGACTTACCAAGAGCGATCAGGCAGTTGTCAGCCACTACTGAAAGTAAGGCTGATATATACATCCGGGTATATAATGAATTGTGTTGAGTGTAAATTCCAAGATCAGCAAATTTTTAGCCAAAGACAGTATACGTAAGTACAGATTTCTTTATGTCTTTAAGGTATTGGCAGGATTTTTAAATTCCAGTAAGTACATAATATTGGTCAGCATTAGTATAGGCAGCCATTTGCTCATTCATTTTGGTTGTCCTTTAGCTGTGATCCTTTTACGCCTTTTTCTAAGTGCTTTTTTTGTACACAATCCTGTTTTTCCAAAGCTTTCTATAAGAAATAAGAATACAATTTAAATAATAACTTAAAGGAAATCAAGTTCATAACTCCTCAAAAATGAAACCTTTCAGCACAAGGCTGAAATTCAGCTAGGTATTTTAGAATGCTTATGAGATATTCATAGATTTCACAGAACCTCTGAAAGTTCCCCAGCAGTTTTCTACTTTGGTTCAGACTCTGAATTTTATATGTTACTAATCCAGAGAAGTTTAACAGCATGCAGACACTTCTCTCTGTCTTTTTAGACAACCAAAAATGTGCAGTTGTGATTCACAATCCACAGCCCACAGATGCCCAAATTAGTGCTGAATCCATGTATAATCTTCCCAGCACGCCGACAGACACAGACCCCCAACACTACACAGCACTCTGTGACGTGCTTAACTCTGATGAATAAGCTATAAGTAGTATGAAAAGTTTGAAACTGAGAAGTTGTCCACTAAGTTTTTCCTAACAGGAGTATTAGTGGTGAGAAATAAGAAGCCATTCCATTGCCTGGGCTTTGGTGCTTCTTTCCAATTTAGGTAAAACATAAGTGATCTGGATAACATCTTGCTTTGTTTTTCCTAGGAAATTTTGAAGATGTGCAAATTACCACTCTAACAAGATGATCCATTTGCACAAATGCTACCTTCAATTTGTTTTTCTGTCCACATATCCTCAGGATTTTTGTTTTACTTTTATCATTGTTTTTGGAGTTCCAAGGTTCCCCTGAAGAGAATTTATTATTTCTTTCTTCACAAGGGAACCTTTTTCAGAGTTCAGCTCCAGTGTTAATAGGTTATCCAAAACTATGAGACTGTGTATCTTTTAAGAACATAATTTTGACTTTGCTACTTTCTGCAGCTATGTGTTACCACCTTGTAGGTAAACAATTTAATTTGGTTTATAAGAGATCTTTTCAACATATGCAGTCTTTAAGGCAAAGTCATTATTTTTTTCAGTATTTTTTGATGGTCCGATAGCTTTACTTTAACATAGGATGTGAGATATGACATATACTCATCAGCAAATGTCTGCTTGAATTCACAACATGGGTTAGAATTACACACAGTTTATAAAAAGCAAGACTTCATGTGCTATGCATAGGATTTTTCCAAACTATTCCAGCCAGATACCCCAGAAGGAACATAGAAAGCAACTTACACAGTCTCATTGTTATTGCTCTGCGGACTTTGCTGTTGCTGTTGTTATTTATCTGTTAGTTTGTTAACATTGGTAGAGCAGCAGAAGTGATACATTTGATTTATAACTGAGCAGCAACACTGTACAAACACCACAGGAGTGGATGATTAAATGTATTCTCTTTGTTAGACTGATTTCCCAAAAGTGTGCGCAAACTGGAGTGCAATACTCCCTGTCCATGTCTATAGTGCAAGAGAGAAATTTCCCACCTTACCCTGTTATCATTAGATACTGAACATACAAAAATATGTGATATGTTGATCAATAGGGTATGGCAAAAGTTCATATATAAAACGTTTTAGATGTAGTGCACTGTCTGCCAAAGCATCATGTGTATAACTGATTCTTCAGCTTTTTTTTTGTTGGGTTTTTTTTTTTTCCTTTTTTCTCCCAAGCAAAGCTAAGCCTGCAGACAAGAAAAAGACAGATGTTTGAGCTGACTTTCACCCTCTGAAATCTAATGGTCCAGGTTAATAACTTGGTCTATGTTTGTGAAAGAAAATTGAAGCCATTCTTTCATTTGGTATTGATACAGACTGCAAAAAGGAAGGTATTATAAACAATGAACAATCCAGTCCCCCAATGCATTGCAATTCCAACTCAGAATTTCAACGTGACCTTAAATAAAGCCCACTATTCACTGGTTGTAGAAAACTGTAATGATGCTGGTAAGAAGACATCAAAGACAGTTAAGCCTGCTTTGGTAATAATGAAAGGGAAGTATTGATACAACTTTTCAAAAGCCACATTCTTCAACAGACCTGGCTAAGAACTGACAGCAGCTGGAATTTAATCTGTTTCTTCTTTAGTGAAACAATACTTACAGGATGGGAAGTGTCAAGTGGAAGGGGAGAGCTCTCATTTTCTGAGAACTGCAAAGCTGGCTTTGGCAATTCTTGAAATCCCTGTTTCCTCTTTGCGCAGCATCAATCATTTTATCTTATTGGAGGTGACACTGTTTCCCAGACACTAGAAGTTTGAACCCTTCTGCTTCCTAAAAATAGATCTACCCTTACAATTTGTCATTCTTTTAATTGACTCTTCACTAAGTGAATCTGTCTAGTTAAATCTAGAGGCCAAACCTCATTTTAGGTAAAATGTGTGCATGTGTGTGTGTACACATGCATATAAAGGTCCATCTGACCTAGCAGGCAAACAAGCAAACAAGCAAAAAGCCGCTGCCAACAAACCTCTGCAAAGCACATTATATAAGAACTGCCGTAGCTCTGACTTAGAATGATAAGCTTTGCTTACATTCAGGGTATTTGCCTTTGAAATGGCAAGTTGAGCTCAAACTTATGCAGCATGATTTAACTCCACTTTTCACTTTAACCTAAATTAAAGGGTGGCCATGGAAAACATATGCTTCACCCTTTATTGAATCTAGATGCATCTCCCTTGGTGTTTGACATGGATATTTATTCTGCACTGGTTTGAAAGATGTTAAGAGAGTTAGCACACAGCTATTTATGTTTCCATTAGCGTTAATGAGACCACTTTGTGTAAATCTCCATATACCTACATTAAATAAATTTCTGTATGTGCTTTCTGCGGAAAAGGAAAGAGACTCTAAATATTTTACAGAATTTTAGCTTACCCAAATGGAATTATAGTTTTCACAAAAGCTTTTTTTCCGTATTAAAGGAAAAAAACCCACAGAAACTCACTGAATAATGCTATAAAAATTCTGTTACATTGCTTTGTTTAGATTTGTAACTACAAAGGGAAGTGTTCTACGCTTGAGCTCTAGACGCCTTTTTATGTAGCTTAAAAAGCAAATTTTTGTTTGTTCTTTGTGTATTGATTTTATAAGACAACAACCCTAAAGCAAAAGAAAGAAAATGATTGCACACATATATTTGCCAGCATGTTCGCTTAACAACGGTCACTCATATCTCTTTAGCATGAGCTGTTGTTCTATAACTATGGATTATTTGGGGCTGTTTCTTTTTATTTTTTTCAGTTAACTATATTGTTTCTTTTTCCACATCTTCCTAAAGTTTTGGCATTTTTGTTTTTGTTTTGAAAGAGAAATTGCCTGGTTGTCTATTAACCTATTGTGTCTTATGCTAAATAGGATGCTTTTTTTCCCCCCTGATTATCTTACTGGTTAAAAGAGTATTCCTTCACTCTTCCCTCCTCCTCCTTTTTTATAACATCTTGTGATAATGAAAGAAATTTCACTCCTTGTATTAAGTAGAGTCCTGCTGCCCACAGGACCGAGGAAGCAAAAAATGGGGGCTGGGAGAAGGAGGGAATGACAAATCCTTGGTTTGGGCAGGAATGACAGGCATTTGGGGCAGGGCACTTCAGGAATAACCTGTGTGGAGGAGACCAGCAAACTCCCTGTCTAGGTTTCAGATGATCCCAGCCCAATCTGACACAGATGTGAGCAGGCTGTTAACCACAGAAACTTCAGTCTGACATGAACCCCCCTGGTGCACAAGCTCAGGCATATTTAAGAAAGGACAGCAGCCATGAGGGGCAGGGCATACATGAGAAGATACAAGAGGAAAAATGGGAAAAGTAAGAGAACACATATGGAAGAGAACATTGCTGTGGACACAGCTAGAGACACGCTCTTGGAAGGAGGCACTCCAAACCAGAAGAACAGCGACCACCTACAGCAGGGCAAGGACATCCCTGAGGACTGCACCCCATGGTTGATCCATGCTGGACTGAAGAATGAAGTTAGCCTGGGGGACAGGGAGGAAAGATGTTTCCCTATGTTTTTGTTTAACTGCTTTTATCTTATTTTCTCTATACCTGAATCACTAGTTAAATATTTATGTTAGATGGAAGTAATTTAAATTTAGTAAAATTCCATGAGTCAAGACTGTTTTGCCAGCAACAACCCCACAAGAACATTAGGAACAATAGAGCAGAAATGCCATAGTTGTCGTAGCTCCATCAGCAAAAGCTAGAACAAAGCAGAAGAAAAGTGACATGAAAGGGAACTGCATTATTCTGAATTCCTCACCTGTCTGTCTACAATTCTATTACTGCAAATAAGTCAGATAAATGCTGTCCAGAATAGCTTTACAGTTGCTGCTACTGCTGCAGAGGGCTTCATCCCTACTTGTCAAAAAGGGGCAGCCTGTGTATGCAAAGCTGCATTAGTTCAGGCACTTTTGGTAACATCCCCCGCTATGTTGTTGTTGTATTCAGCTACAAAAGTCTATTTTGTCAAAAGAACTGTTTTTCTATATGTTTAATAAAGTCCGGAAGAAAGAAATCTCATTTGTGGATTTTAAGATTTGCAAAAGAAGGCCTTTCTGCTGACATTGAGAAGTCCTCTTACTCCCTACATCCTTTTCCAGTCAATGTTTTTCAAATCTGGGGACTTCCCCTACCTCTGCTCCATTTCCAGTTCCCCATTCAACTTTTAACTTGTGAACTACAGCCATTTAAATGCCTTCATAAACATAACCATTATAAAATATTTTAAATTATTATCTATATATTTTTGTATTGTATTTATTCTCATGTAATTCATAAAGACAGAAATATATTTAAAATAGCTAGGCATGAAATGTGCCAACTCATTTATGCTCTTAAAATGAAAAAACCCCAAACTGCAAAAATACATAAGCTGCTCTTCAGACCCTCATGTCAACTGTTTGGTTTGCCTCTGAATATTCAGAGTATTTTAAGTATTTTTTTAAAAAATCCTTTAGAAAAATGAAGACATTTCTCAACACAAAATTTTATTCAGTGTAACCTCCTTGGTTTTAGTGTTCCCCATACAGATACTGTGAAGGAAGAACATCATAGATCAATGTTTCATTGTATATGACAAGCCATCAAGTGTTAGCAAACCCACATAAGCACTGTCAAAGTTAACCTTTTGGTCCTACACTGTTAACTAAGTGAATAGCTGTTCTGTGAAAAATACAAATTTAACAAGATATAGTAAGTGCAGACAGAATAAAAAATTTATTATATTGATACATACAAAAGGGATTAGCGATTTTAAAGTAGATACAGGTACAGATTATCTTGTTTGAACAAAAATTACAGAAGCAAGCAAGAAAAAAATACTACATATGCTTTTGTAGATAAGTATCTTAAGCTTGTTATGTCAAACTTCTATTTTTTTTCTGTTTACTAAATAACCATAGCAGGAATATTTGAATATCATAACTTGACAGAGCATATGCTGGGAAAATTTTCTTAATCTGGATGGAGTTAGAGCAGTGGTTGGAAACAAATCACTAATGAAATTATCTCGTCATGGAGACCACTGAACAGATGAGTCAACTTCCCTGTTCACTCCCACTGTCTATCCATAAGATACTGCTACTCCTTTCTGAAAACCTTCTTTCAAAACTTTTTTCATGCCTCCCCACTATCCTCATGATGTTCTTTGTTCTCAGTTACTTTTCCTCTCCCCCATGAATTCTCTTAGGCTGTCCTTACAGCAGCTACTATGTATCCTTGCCTTTCCATTCTATTTTTAAGAGTAAAATGCCTTGAGCGGTATCAAGGGAAGAAAAAATGTGGGAAGTCTGATTTATGAAGGTTACATTATTGAAAGTTTTTCTGTGTAGATGATATTATCCATTCTCAGAAGAATTTCTGCTTTGCATTCTGCAACATTGCACAGCAAGGATAGTCGTCTGCTCTTTGAAAAAATAAAACAACTTACTCATTTTAGGAACATTTCACTATTGATTAATGCCATTTTTATTAAGAATCAGTGAAAACTGTAAAAACTTAACTTTGCACAGTTTTTAAATTTCTAGAATGAGGAAGAGATCACCTGAGGATGAGGAATTATCATGTGAGAGAATTCCATCAACATTACATGCACACCTGGTTATTTAATGCGCATTCTCATAAAGTTGGCCACATAAGGACCAAATCAATTGGATGATACTATACTGAAAAACACCCTGGACTGGAAAACTGAATGTTTTCTGTGCCTGTGGACAGCTACTTATAGCCTGTGGAAGTCTCGCTATCTGCAAGTAAAAATCATTCATTATGTTGCTTTAGTGCCTGTTTTTTCTTATGTCTATTTTTTCAACATTAGCACTGACAAAAGGTAGATATACAAGATGAGGAGGAAAAAAATATTTAGTTTAAAACACTCAAAAGATTACTTAAATTATGTTCATGACAACATTTTAATTCACTTCCTATGACTGCAGAAAATAACTAGTAAAACAATTATAGTAAGAAATTTTAATTCTTTACAAGTTAGAATTTACACTGGAGGGTTTCATATCAATTATGAGATCTTCTGATAGCTGTAACAACTGTATAACATTTTTATAAAAACTTAGTCAATATTTCACAGTGTAGATATTTCCTAGTATAAGAGGATAAAAATTACTATTTGTATTTATTTAGAAATTTCTTCTTTATGATAGAAACTAATTAAAAGCGACTGAAAAGAAAACAAAGGAGTGGTTATCCTTCTAATAAACTGTTACAAATACACTTGTTTCAACAGCACATCATCATTCGTAGAAATAAACATCCTACATATTTTGATTTATTTTTTGTTTTTTAAATGGAAAAGTACAAACTGACCACTCACAGGGAGTAATATAATTTTTTTACAATGACGGAAAGAATTGATTTGAATGGGGGAATGCATTTTATCTGTTTTTTCTCTACAACAAACTCTTTCCTTCCTTCTTGTATTTCACACCTTTGTCTTTTCTATAAAAAAAAGATTAATGATAAGCTAAATTTGCCTATAGCAGGATATTCCATATATCAATTAATTTCAATTGCCCAGTTTAAATTGAGAAATATATTCTACTTAAACTCGTGAGTATTTAACTCTAATATTTATTTCACTGGTAAAGCATATCTGTGAGTACAAATACCTAAGTGATCTATAAACTGTATGTTGTATATTTTCTTTCCACTGAAGTCCTAAGACACTTTTTGTACATATATGGTTAAAAAGAGTTTTAAAATTTAATGCATTTTGAGCCTGTGTAATGTTCAGGCAGCAAAAGTACTAACTGATGTTTTATTCATTACACAACTTAGCAGGAAGTATTGAAAATGTTGGTAGCTATTGAGTGCTTTACAGCAGGCAGGCTGGTATTACCCAAAGTCTTTCTGATCTGTTCTGTTTCTTAGTACTGTGTAAATACCACTTCCCGATCAAATGTTCATGTTTACTGGGACAAAATGAAACCACTGGTCATTCACTCGGATTTCAGCTGCCAAATTCATGTTTTGCTTTTTTTTGCCAGAGACTATCTTGTAGTTAGCCTTATGTAAAGATGGAAGAATCTTGTTCATTCTACTCTTAAACGTGACCCTGACATTATGGGTAACCTTGTTAAATTATTGGAAGTTACAGTTTTCCATCACATTACTTCAGAAGGTTTAGGAGGTTTAGAATGTTTCCTTTCCTTGCCTTGCTCTAAGAGTTTCTCATGATATGCAAGTTCAAATTTCTGTTCAGTTTTTACATATTACAGAAAAAAACCTCTAAAAACAGCCAGACAAGAGGGCTATCCTCCATACCCCAAGTTTCTCAATAAATCCATGTCTCATTTAAAGAATAATCACAAGTAAATAAAATTATTTTGTTGCATTTCTAAGAAAACTATATCCTTCTGAATGCATATGGAATGGGATGACACTTTTTAGTAATGTTAGATCACTAGACTTTGGCAGATATTATTATTATATATTGTAGATATAAGATTACATATTACAGACATTTAATATATTGTAATGTGTATCATATATTATTTATAGGGTATTTTATATTGCAGATATTATTCTATATTGTATTGCATTTTATTATATATATTATTCACTTATATTTAATGACTGTAGAAAATGTGCCAGCTGGGTCATGACCTGTTAGGTAGGTAGGGGTAGAATAGGATAGAATCCATTGAAATCCATTTAAATTTACATACTCTATGATCACGCTAGATTCAACAATGTGGCAAGGGACATAAGCAAGAGGAAAGCATTATTCCGGATATTTGTCTCATATCAAACTTCACTGTATCTGCAGGAATAGGAAAAAATCTGCCTGACTGATGCATTCTTCCTTAGGCTTTTCCATGAACTAGGATGTAAGACTGGCACTGTCTAGCCTTAAGTCCCGCCCATTGTAATCCCTGTATGTAGATGCTTAAATGATATGCATAATTGCACTAGCTCCCTGTCACTAAACACACTATCCCCCAATCTGGAGCTTTACTTTAATCCCCACATCCTCTGTCCTATGCCTTAGCATCCCCACATTGGCTCGGGAGGAGAGGAGAGATATAGGACACTGAAAGGAAGCTCTGAATGAGAGCTCCTGAAACAAAAGAGATATAAGAGAAGTGGGACAAATGTTTATGTTTAAAAATACACTTGTACGTACACATATACAAGGTAGTTGAAATTTAGAACTTTAGAAAGGAAAAGTACCTTTGCCTTGGACACCAATGATAGCACAGCTGTTCTTTCAAACTTAAAAGAATACCTGAACTCATTTTGGTTTTTGCTGTACAACAAAGACTTACATTGAAGGTAAAGTAAAAGGTTCATTTCTCTACCTTCCAGTTCCATCTCTCATGTCTATAATTTTCTCCTTGCCAAATAAAATTGCAGTCTCTTCAGCTTTTATTTTTAAAATAGAGTAAAATAGAGACTGGTATCACAAACTTGTCACCTGTAGTTATACATTATTCAGTCAAAATAAATTGTATACATACCTAGACATTTTCTATCTGAAGTTATTAGTAAAAGGATAGAAACAAAGGAATCTTTCAGAAGTGGCTTAAAGCAAATAATCACACTTAACCAAAGCTTTTATCCAATATTATTCAGCTCCAATTACTTCTGTTTTGAATAAGTAGATAGGCCAAAATTTCCCAGATGTTGAAAGATGGAGAAGTGCTGTTCAGAGTGTGTATAATATATGCGTCTGTCTCCTGATATGTATAAAATTATTGCATATTTTTCCAAATTCCTTTGTGCTATTATAAATAATTTTGTTATTTCTAGCTAAAGGAAAAAGTAAAGGCCAAGAATAATAGAGTGCTGAGCTTGTGAAATTAAAAACTAGTAGGTAGTGCAATTCCTCAGCCTGTTACAGTATTTGTTCTTTAAAAGTTTGTCAAATATCCTAAACCATTTTAATCAGATTTCTCAATAGATAATGTTCTTAATTTCTCTTAGATGTGCTGATAGATTGTGCATCAGTTCTCAGTTGTGTGTGATTTGTGACGACCACCTGTTTGGGCTGTTATATTTTTGTCACTTTTAGTCAAATAGTAAGTGGCAAGAGCAATTTCCATGGTGGGAAGTGAGAAGTTAATAAGACAATTCAATCTATATGTGTTTTGATGCTCATATACCTATGCCCTAGAGCATAAATACATGCTTTTGATGCAATACATATCAAGTTGAAAAATAATGTTTTATTGTTTAATGCACATTTTTGCATTTTTATTTTGACGCATTTTAGGAATCAGAACTGAAAAGAAATAATTATTCACAGATCATATACATACAAATACCACGCAAGTGCTTAAATAGAATAGGTCTTTTGCAGCCCAGTTCTCCACAGGAAAGGTATAAAATGAAAAATTTGAAATGCACATATCCAATTTTTAAAAGCAGTAATGACTAGCTATCAGGTTCTAGGATGCAGAAATATTTGTCTTCATGTTGCTTCAGACTAAAGACTTCTACAACTGACAGCCAATATCTGTCCTTCAGAAATAACTTTGAGTTTTCCTTTCTTCATTTAGCTGTTTTACTATCTATAAGCAGTAACCCTTTCCTTTAAAAAAAAATAAAATCCTTTGCCCACGAATTTGAGACCTTTTTATGGGGAATTCTTTCCCATCAAAAATTGTTAACAACATTCAGAACAGATTTCTAACTGCATCATTAAGCCAGCTGGCCTTTGTGATTTTTACTTTCCCCTATCCTGATACTATGCCCTCAATGTTAAACACTGTGTTTTGACACTAGACTGTCCTAAGATGAGTCACTGGAACAATTACACATTTGTTCCTGGATTTTATATTGCTTCTTTGATAAATTTCTTTATCTGAAGAAGGTATGAAATCCAGGGAATATCAAACATCTCACCATTTCACAAAGGGGAGCCATGTATTTGAAAAGTAGTAAAGTGCTAGCTGAATGCCTAGTTTTATAGTCAGTGTGAAAGTAAAACAGTGGCAGTAAGCGAAGCAGAAAAACCTTTCAATTGTAAACCAAAAATCAGAAATTAAAAGAAAGAAATAATACATTTTTTAGCTGAAGTAAAAATGAAATGCAGAAGAATAATAAAAATGGCAAAAAATAGTAAAAATAGGAATGCTGCTTATTACCTCTTTACCTTCAAAGCAGAACAAAACAGCCTGTAGGTAGCTGTATGGAAGTTACATGAGAAAACAGATCAGGGAATGGGAATTGTCATGATCACATTTCTAGCTGTATCTTTGTCCTTCTCTGGCCCTCTCCAGATATGCCAACACTACATCCAGAAGCAGCAATCAGGTATACATGACTTCCGTGGCTTAGGTGCACTGAAGTGGCCTAATGCTCTGATTGATGCAATTTTGCGTATCTCCAGAGTACGTATAGAAGATATGTCCTCACAGCCTGCATGAACTCCCACCCTGCATGTAGATTTTTATGTGAAGGGAATCTTTGTTAAGATGCACATCAGCTCAGGATGAAGTGTGATGAAGTAGGACCCCACAGCAGGATTCAGGGTCTCCCTGTATGACAACACATCCTCAGCGTGCAGGACAGGCCTAATATGAGGATTCATGCATTCCAGTAAGCTTTATGAATTTGCTTGGCCATAGTCTCAGCCATAAGCCACAGTTACTTATAGCTCAACCTTGCCTAGTCACGAGAATTTAAAAAAAAAAACCCAAACAAAAGGCATTATTTCACATTTGCAAAATTGCTGGACATGGAATTTTGGTGGGTTTCAGACCTTATTAAGTTGTTCCTTTCAAATATATTGCATATGCACAAAAGTCCTTTACTATGTGACTATCTTGGACTGCTTGTATTTACTAATACCATCTTAAGCTAGAAAAATCTGCACATTTTCAAAATGTCTATCTGCATGAGCACCTTTTCTTAGCAATAAGGTGTTTTATAAGTTTCTCCCAAAAAGTTTTCATGTTCTTATGGACTTTTTGTTACAATGCAGCGACATGTTGCCTGTCATCCAATATCAAGGAAGTTACTAAAAGCTTCTACCAAAGAGTGAGTATGGATTTACAGCAACATTTACTCCATTTTCTTAAGATGTATAAATTTGTGCATGACTTTTGGCTTTCAAAGTATACTATATATAACATATATGTGCCCACCTTATCCCCAGACTTGAGTTACAGTGGAATGAAATGTACCAGTGTCTGTCTCTCATCATTTGGTTAATCTCAAATAATCAGCTTGGAGATGAATTTTCTACTGCTACCATTACTTCCACTACCTAAATCTCAAAAGCAACACAATAATTTGCATAATTTTTCCACTGGATCGGATGCCAGATTGCTTCAGCGAATCCAAGTAGCTAACTTTTCTATCCCTAGCACTGAAAAAAAAGCTGAGAAAAAGCTCAAACAAAATCTTTTAGTTTTCCTGAGGGATTTCTAAAGCTTCCACCTACCAGACAGATGATATGGGTTAGACACATGCATTAAATGAAGTAGGATCCTGACAGAACAGATGCATCAGCTTTTCCATAACGATAGCATCACTTGTATGGCACATGACAACATTCAAATGAAAGATATACCTATAAATAGCCAAAAAAGTGTTGCTTGGAATAACCAGCTCTGGTTAGATATGACTTCTACTTGGACGTTTCTTCTTTACTTCACCTGCTAAGAAGTAAATTTCTATCTTCTTTGTATAAAATTATTGAGATGGGATGATCCTATCAAATGTTTTTCTAACAGGAGTGTTTCCTTTTCATGTAAAACAGACCTTTTCAAATTAATATCCAGCAGTCATGACACTTCAGTTCTTCACTGTTCTTGTAAGACTGTGAGTGTGACTGAGTGGTCTGTCTTTGACAGCAAGTGTTTTCATGTGTACCTAAGCCATTTGAACTAGACACAATATCACAGATCTCTAAAAGTCAGAAGTTTTTTCTGCACTTTTGAACATCTAGAAGCACAATCTAGTTTTGCTAGTTGCCTTGACTGCCATTTTAGCATAAAGCCTTAAGAGCTCTTAAGTTCTTATGACAATTTGACAGTATTTCATTAAGTATACATGTATCTATCTTATAAAAATACTATGAAGTTTGGGAATTTTCAAAAAATTATGGGGAATGGGGAAAGTGTGACATTACAGAGTCAAAGGATCCATAAGGATCCACAGAGAAGAGCGTCTATACTCCTGAGAAGAATGATTCAAAGTCAACTCGCAGGCATAGTTCTGAGTCATGGCTGTGAAATTCGCAACATCCTTAGGAATAATCTTAGAAGATTCAGTCACAAGACAGCAAAGCATGGGTAACCAAAAGAAAAAAAACCAAAAAAACCCAAAAAACCAAAAAAACCCCCGAACCCCCAAAACATCAATAAAGAGAAAAAGGAACAATTTTCACCTGTATTCGTCATGGTTCGTATTTATTTTTTTTTGTTCCTTTTTTTACAGCTTTTTGCTTTTTTTTTTCTCCTCCAAACCCACCTTGTACCTCTGTCAGCAAGCATTTAGTCTCATCTCTTCCTTTAAACGTCACCCCCATTCTTTTCCAGGGCTCCTTTGCTTTTTCTGCCTTCTTTTGATTTTCCTTTTCTGTTTCCTTTTCTTTCTTTCTCTGCTAAATCTTTAGCCAACCACCTTACAAGCCACCCAACTGTGCATATTCCTCACTTTGGATTCATTCTAGCTGGAATACTTCCCAGAACCAGTGGGTGTATAGATGTGTTTATAGAAAGGAAAGGAGTGAATGAGCTCAGTACATTTTAGAAGAAATGCCAGTTCTTTTCTCAATATTTCAGTGTCCTGTATCAAAGACAATAAGAATCAGCTTTCTTTAACAAATGGGAAGCCATAGGATTACTGAGATCACCAACATTAAAAAAAAAAAAAGTGTGTAACTGATCTTTCTTTCACTTTGAGCTAATAATTACTTTGCTCACCACAGAAACTTGTGATCAACTTACTGTGCACATGAGATTGCTTATAACTTCTTGCTTGGCTGTTTGTTGCCTGAAACATACTCGTTCACATCTATAATTTTATGCTTCAAAATAGTGAACTTACCAATAAAAATCAAAATTTGCTTGCGAGTGTTTAAAAAGAAAAAGAATAAAAAATCTGTGTATTTTGCCTATCACTCAATCATGTAATAGCAAACTAGTTCCTTAAGAGTTTGTTTTGCTCAAACCTGAACTTCCGTTCTCCCACACATTTGGTTTGCCTGTGCAAGTAACAGTTACACTGGGGAGGGGAGACTGTCTGTTTTCTGTGACATTATCTAGGGGATAGGACCAGCCATCAAATACACTCATTTATACAAATAATGGAAACATTTGCAATTCTCCTTGTAAATTATTATAAAGTAGATGCTGACAAAGCAACATGGGAAGAGATGTCTTATCACTTACGGGATATTTTAGAGGTTGTAACAAGTTTGACCAGCAATTCAAACTCCTGTAAGTGAATTCTATTTTTAAGTAATAATTTTTATTTCTTAAAGTAGACTCTTTCCTTTATGCTAGTAGCTGGTAAGCAATTAATACCAAGATAAAAACAGTTAATGAGGTTTTTGCATTTACTGGGAAAATTGCAAAACAGAAAATGTTACCTGCAATCTAGGTGTTAAGTTGTGTGTGTTTCTGCATGCATATCTGTTCAATTTTCCTTTGCTAACTTTTCCGTGCTAATTTAGGTAATTGGTTTTGTCTACATTTTAAAATGTGAAAATTATTTCAATATAACATCACTGTAAGAGATAGCCACAGATGTCAAACATTTGTAGCAAGCTTTTTTTCCTAAGCATCACATTATTGCAAAGGGGTAGTAGTTATTATATGAATTACATAAGATAAGCAATCTAAACTCATGAAAACAAGCAACACAATGACAGAAATAATGTTTGCTTTAAGTAAATGAAGCTATTGTTAAACAATCTCAGCTGTTAGCAGAGTAATACCTTCCATTTATTATTCTTGAAAAACTAGTCTGAGGGCAAGGCTGTTCAAAGTTATGCATATTCAGTCCTGTAAAATCATCATCTAAATAAACAGACATAGTTTTAAAGAAAATCATCTGACAAACATTAACCCAACAGTGAAATACATCCACTTTGTAATTTCCCAGTATATACATACATGCAATTTCCACACTCAATCACTGAGCGGTGTTTAATGTGATACTTTCTTAGTTCTTATTACATGCACACACACATATTTAGAGGAAAAGGTTAAGAATTTCTATAACAAGAGTTGAAAACAAGTGGGTTTTTTTTTCTTGTTTGTTTGTTTTTGAGATGAGTTCAAGTTCAGGTTCAGCTGTAACTAAAGCCTTTCTGGATTAGATCAAGAAACATTCAATAACTGGCTGAGTTTATCCCTACCATTTTTAACTGATTCACACAGACAGAATGAAATAGATTTGGGACACTGGTAATGGCTGATGTTGTGTCAAGAACATTTCTGTAACTAGCACTTATATGAGAAATTTAGGTTCATTCCTTTGTACTATTTAATATGAGAAAGTGGTGATAACTGAGAGAAAGTATCACTAGTCATATATTTTGCGACTGCTCTATTATCATAATGCTGATGCTGAAATAAGGACAGGGGCATTTAAGGGATTGGAATGTATCTTAAGTGTATGTTATAATCATATTACAACAATAGTGTTTTTACTAGATATGAGCATTAGAAATCACATAGTAAATAAGAAGAAATAAGTGAAAAAGGAAATCACAGAACTGGTAAAACCAGAAAAGGAAATTGAACACTCATAGCTTGTATTAACATGAGAATTAATGTCGTGTTTGTACAGTGCTTATACTTCTCTGATAAAAAGATAACTAATAAGAATGATCAATAGTAACACTTAAAAGAATGTATTTTATGCAGTAGGACTAAAAATATATGCTTATGGCAATGGTTTTATATTATGTTTTGCTGACAGTATTACAATTTTCTAAAATCCTTCAGTTTCACTAGCATAATTCCAGATTACCTCCTTCATATTGAATCTTTGCAGTGAGAAAACCTGAAAATGCCAATTCAACACTCCCTAGAGTTGCTGGCATGGACAAGATAATTGGAGCCAATTGGTACAGTTCATACCTTGATATTTTTGAATCTTTCAGCACTTTAGTATAGTTTTTATCTCTCCTCAACAGCAATCCTTGCAAATGAATATATAAATAGTCCATTTTTCTTTGGCTAGGTGTCAGAAAGAGATGAGTACTATTTTTAACAAGTTTTTTTGAGCTGAGAAGATTTAAGATCAGTTTGTTTTCTATATCTGTAAGAATCAGAATAATTTTGTTCTGGACTATGTCACAGTTGACCATTTTCTGTTTGACATTTCATGTTGACATACTCTCTTCGGTTTGTTAATTCCTGAGAATAGCAAATAAAGTTAATATCTCATGGACTTACTTCCTAAACAATTTTCCATGATTTTCCACACTTTCCACTCAAATTCTGTCTACCCTGATGCTGATTTTGAGTTTTCCAGATGACACTTTACCATGCTAGAAGATCTCTGTACAAGATCTCTGAAACAAAAACATTTTGAAATTGCCAGTTTGTCAGACTTCAGAGCAGCTGTTAGTTCCTGTCAGCTGTCAGAACCGATATCAATTTATATTCACTCACCTGAAGATCTTGCCATGGTCTTGGCAAGCATCCTACAGTTCTAAAATCTGTTCTAGTAGGCTGTAAATTTAATGCAATCTACTAGATCAATTTATCATAGTTTCCTACTATTTATTTCTATGTGCTTCTCGCATATATCTTATGTTTTTACCACAAAGCATGCAACTGTCCATCATTTCACCTCGTTATTGGCTACTAACTTCAAAGAAATCAGGAATTGAATTCAGAAGGAACATCTTCTTTGCCTTTCAATTTTTCGTTATGCCATTTTCTTTTCTACTTTATAGGTCTTTCTGGATTTTCCCTTTCTTTATATAGTAGATCAGATGGTCCTTTGGTGGCTTTTAGCCTCAGTAGCAAGTCACACTATTCTCATGATGACTCTTCCATTGGTTGTTTTAGAGAGTATGGCTGAATGTGACGAATATCATCTTTTAAAACTCTACAAATGTTTCAAACACTTAGACATATGTTATTTCCATTGCAATAGTCTTCAGAATAATTTACCATAAGCAATGAACTAGGTATTTATTTTGAGTATCAATGTATCATGCTGGTCACAGATTTTATCCTTGGAAAATGATTCTATTTCTTCTGACTCTATTTTGTATCACATTGTGTTGTGTAGGCTAAAGTTTTAGCAATACAGAGCTGGATTCAGATGCAGATTCAGACACCTAGGTTTATGTATTTGTAATGTTGGCATCTCTGTATCAGATAGAGCTTGATCCACTTGCCCACACGTTTCTAAAATTAACTCAGCTGTCCTGCTCTACCCTGGCCTTCAGCTGTTACTCTAGAAAGTGTCCTGTAAATATCACAAAAATCACTATGCTTTCATGCTTAAAATGTTGAAAGCTGTAGTTATTGTCTGAGGTTTTGTGCCTTCTATTTATTAGTCTTTATTACAGCCCATGCTTTCTAAAATTCTGTCTGTAAGACAAGTGTCCTCCCACTACGTGTTTCAAAGTCCTACCTGAGGATCTGGAACTCTGATTACCTATACTTTGGATGGACTCTTAACAAACACAAAAACAAGAAAAGAAGTTTCTGCTCACGTGGATGAGTTTTTTCTTTGTCATCATCAAATTTTTCTTCTTTCTTTGAAAACATGTGAGCTTTGAGGGAGTAATTCCTCTATGTATCTACCTGGCTTAGGAAAATGACTGCCTTTACTTCCTACTGTACCAACTTCACTTGATAGGATAATTCATTTTTTTGACTCAAGTCTGAAATACCTCCTTATTACATATGATTATCTTTGCAATTTCAGAATGTAACAATGAACTGTAAGGAGCAATCGGACTCATGAAGATTTAAAATATACAAATTATTTTACTATGCAACACATGGTTGTTGAAACACATACTGGTCTATTGACACTGTCTTGACTACATACTAGTCTTTTGGATAAAATATTTGTTAGCTTAGTATTTTTTATTTCTGATATGAATCAGTGAGTCTCTATTAAATGTACATAATGGGTCCTCTTTTGGGATCTAGAAAGTCCTTCTCATTCTCAGCTTGGTTGCTGTAGTCTCAGTAATATTTCTACACATACAAATTGCATATAACAGTTTTAACTTCACATTTTCATTGTAAAATATAGGCATCGGTATTGTTTCTAGATAGCTTTTGACTTCCTGCACTTGTTACAACCCATCAGACCAAGCTGAGAGACAGCAACACAAAAAATGGCAGTAGAACTGACTAATTGGCTTGTATATATTGACTCTGTACAGTAAGAAGTTGACTAGAAAAAACAGTTGTATTTGAGATTGTCTGGTGTTAGTGTTGCTTCACAGATGCTCAGCTGCAAAAAATGTAGGACACGCAAGACTTAATGTATCTCAGTATGCCACACCTTCAATCACTCTCCTTGCAGATTAAATCAGTAATGAATTATAGTGCTCTTTTTATTTATTTAATCATCAGCCACACTTATACGTAAGGAAAATGGAAGGTCATTAAAAATTAACAAAAATTATCTTCACAACAAACCAACCAAGGAAAAATATCTGCAATGCTTTTAAATAGTAAATATCTCTTGCGACAGGAAGTAAACATTCCACATTTGTATACTAGTCACAACTTCTTCTTAAGGATAGGAAGGACTGGCTATGAGAGACTGAGTTTCAAATTAACTTCTCTGTCACATAGGTCTCTACAAAGTCTCCACACTGCTTTATCTAAAGCTGTAAGCTGTCTCCAGACAGTCTCCATTATGAATGATTTTTTTTTTAAGGTACAGTAGTCTATATGTTTGTTGATCACCCATTAATATTTTACTAGTGAAAACACATCTTGAGCAGAGTACAAGATGCCTCAGAAAAGTACCTGAAATAATAAAACAGTGAATCAAAGATAATCAACGATAAATACAGACTGCAAAACACTCTCTAAAAGGAGTTGTTTTTTCTTTTTTTATTTTATTTTCACTGTACCATTAATGCTTTTGGACAAACTGGCATTTGAAATTATGCATTCTCAGCATCAATGTGGAGTAGGAATGTATTTATTTTTAATGAAAGTGGATTCTGATGTAGTCACATGACTCTAGGAACTGAGCCTATTAGAAAAACATCACATATGAAACTAGCAAAAAGATTTTGAGAGTTTGCATAGTACTTTTGTTTATTTTATTTCCAAAGACAGTAATAAAAATGATTGTTAATCAAAATAAATGACAAGTCTGTCTGCATGGTCTCGTTGGCCCCACAGGACATCCAGGCAGAGCCATTTGAACTTCAGTTAAAGGAATCCTCTGGGAAAATACTGGTTTAGAACTGATCTAGAAGCCTTAACTTTAAAATAATGGATCTTGCTTTGGACCTCAGTATCATGAGGTAACATGAAGTTTATTCTTGTTTCTTAACCCTTTCTTGCAATTTCCAATATTGTGAAATATAGTGAATTTCCATTGTGAGTGCATTTAGTGAAATTCACATGCTATGTTCAGTTCTAGAGCTCTTCCTGTATATTCTGAAACCACCAGGATCAGAAAGGGAAAATTAATAATTTATTCAACATTATACCTAATTCAAGTCTGCTACTTAACAGTTGTGACTGTGAACATTTTACCTTTACCAAAAGCTGTATGTTTTGTCTTAGTTAAAAAGCAACATATGTCTGCTTTAACAGTAAAACAGCAAACCTTTTGTTCTTTAACTGAACTAGCCAGAATTCCTGTTCCGTTACTGAAAAAACCCCCAGAATATAAAACTTCAGAACTTGCTACCAATATGTTATAAAGAAAGAAAAAGAGGAAATAAGATTTATGAAGACCATCTATAATTGTGCAATTACATTGTATTCTGGTGCCAGAATATTTGGAATTAAAAGTATTATTCTTTTTAGCTTTATAAGAGTCCTTAGTGTGTGTTTTTAATGCTGTAATGGAAACAGATAGTAACAACTCTCGATAACTAAAATGGACTGGACAGACTCAAATTTGCCTCCTATGCCTCAAGCCTCAGAAAGAATTAGGGAACATGCATAGATTTTGAAGGTGTCCCAGTGCTGTTCCTAAAAAAGGAATGTTCAACCTTATGTGCAATGGCCACCCCATGAAGTGATTAAGAGCAAATTAAACTATGGTTATGTGACTGGTCTGAGAAGTCCTCCAGCTTGAGAGTGGTGCTCCTTACTGATCTCTAAACTCTTAGCTTTCTGCTTGTCCCCTAACCCCATGCCACACACTTCTAGAAAACATGCTTCTAAAACTATGCATACACAGTCATTATTTCCCGTGCCCTAAAGATTGTATCAGGTACTGTTCGCGTCGACACCCTAGTTCTCAGGTTTTCTCAGGCTGCCTGAGTACAGGCAACAGGAAAGAGAGACTTGAAAATGTACAGCAACTAAACATGACATGCTTTAAAAAGCAAAAATAGCATTCTGAATGATGCACCATAAGTTCTGGAGCACAGATGTCAGATGGTTTCCTTGTGAAGTTCCTTCCTGTGCAGACAGTCAGTACTGGCTTTATAAAACCTGTAAAACCTCTCCAAGTCCTCAGAATACAGTTAAAGGACTTTAAGTGCTGCCTAATCTCTGTGCCAGAGCTTTGTGCAGGAAAGAATTCCACCATGGAGAGGAAAGTACTGCCTGATGCTTACTTACAGCGCCATGCTACACCAGGACACCAGAATGACGTTGTAATAACTTGGATGTGAGCTGACAAAACAACAAATGACTGGAAAAGTTTTCTTCTTGGTAAAATCAAGGGAAGGGGGAAAAAAAAAAAGGAAACAAAAGTTACCTGTCTTAGTTGCAACACAGACATCCAGTAAAAGAAACTTAACAAACAGTGAACCCAAAATCTCATGTTTATTTAGGAATGAAGACATGATTAAAACAAATATCAGGCAAAACTGTACAAGCAGGAAGGATTCTTATTTTTTTTTATAATGTATAAATGTGATTTATCATTATGTATGGTGTTTCTTCAGATCTTTTCACTTTTATCCACCACTGCTACTCCTTCAAGCAAAAATCCTAGCATGTATCTTAACAGATATCTTAACATCCAGCTTTCACATCCACCTGCAGCTTCCCAGGAACTTCAAGCCATACACCAAATGTAATTCACTTCTGTTATTTTCAAATACACAGTTTTCTGTTGTTCTTTCTATTCTTCATCCATTAGAAACAATTATAAGCTTCATTGCATATAAATCTTAGCCTTTATTAAATTTAACTTATTAAATTATTGGAAGTTCATTATATTTCTTGATACCTATCCCACTGCAACTTGCCTGTTTTATTTCTTACTTTGTGCCATTTCACAATTATCTGGTGTCACAACCACAGCTGTGTGCAGACCAAATACCACATTTAACTATTCAACTTTGAAAGGTTTATATTCCCAATAATGACTTGAAATTTCAAACCTTAACATTCTTGTTTTGAAAGTGTATAATTGCAGTGTAACTTGTTTCAGGAAAAAACAAACAAGCAAACATGGTGAAGCTCTCCTATTTAACTCTCATATCTTTTTCATGGCATTGATGTGACCATTAATAAGGTGGAGGCGTGAGGTGGAGTCTACGTCATTGCATTTTATTTATGACATACAATTTTGTCTTTTTGTCCCTCTTTTGGCTTTCATTAGAATAACAAGTAAATGTTAACTGCAGTTTTAATTCCCTTGGAATTTTGTGAAGGAAAGAGAAACCAGAGATAGTATCAACACTCACAGCTCAAACCTGCATGAAACAGGATTTTTCAATGTGAATCAATGACTTGCAAACTTTTCTCAGAAGCTGCTGAGATTTTGGGAGAATTTGGTGTTGCTTTTTTTTTTGTTTTTATTCCAAGAAACGTTCCCAGTCTTTTAGTCAATTCTTTTTTCCCCATTTGTTTTCCATACATAATTTTTAGTAATTTTCTAGATTTCAGATTTATACAGTTAAATTAAGCTTTCTTCTTGTGCTTGATCCAGCAGGGAACTAAATTCCATGGCAACAGACACTGATGTTTTAAACACTCTGTGGGTCACACAAAATATAGTGTTCTGTGAGAAATCAAAGCTACTTATTTAAGGACAGGCATCTTACCCAAGGAGAATTTATAACAAAACACTGGTCAATAAAAGTATTTTATTTGCTTCATATTTTATGCAGAGTTAAATCTCTATTATAGATCCCTTTAAAGCCCAGTACAATTCAGTACTTGAAGTATTTGTAACAAGTTCCCTATCAATTTTAAAATGATATATGTTTAAAGCAGGGTATCAAGGATCCATAATGATTCAAGAGTGTCTTTTCTAAAGTAACAGTTAAGACTGGGAGGAGAGAGCAGAGATTCAGGGAGCAGTGCTAAAGAGCACTTAATCATGTTTCAGCTACATAGTAGACTTGAACAGATCTAGTTGTCTCAGGTTTAGGTGAACAACATCTGCTAACCAATGTAAATTCAAATTCTATTGATTTCTAAGTCTTACTCCACTCTCTATAGACCTCATCAAAATATCACCACTCAGAAAAACTGAGCATGAATAAATCCTGTTCACTGTCCGCTTACAAGGACATCTATGCTTTGACTGTGTTTTGGTTTTGGGTGCTATCTCTGAGACAAAATTCATGAAATATCATTATTTTGGAAACAAGAACACAGGGCCAGGAGTTGCATGAAACAGGTTAATTATAAGTAAAAGTCCACACAGTGAAAATGCTGTCCACTGGTGATCCAACTTTTTCTTGCTTCAAAGGGGAATAAATTGCACCCTTTATAATGAAATCTACCTCCAGCCTTAGCTGGAATCAGCAAAAATATCATAGGGCAAATGGTAGTCAGCATCTTCTGCTTTGACCCAGTAGCCCTTCGATGTTTCTGTACTTAGATACAAAATCATTAAACATGTATTTAAATTCCAGTGTATCAGAGTACTGACTGTAGCTGAAGAAGCCCTGAAAAATAAGCTCACCTTTGTCTGAGTTGTTGAGTTTGTGTTGGAAGTGTTCTGAATACAAGCCACCAGTTTCAACAAAATCAAGATTCTTGAAAATAGTTAAATTTAACCAAAGATTTATTTATATCAATGGGAAAAAATTCAGTACTGCAATTGGTTACAACAAAAGTCTGATTTGAATGTAGACTTCAGAAAAGTGGTACCTATATTATGAAACAGGTTAAATAGCTTAAACAGTGCATTTTTAACTCACATCAACAAAATATCAGATCAAAGTGTCTTGCACATGGATTTACATATATGTTATTATAGATTTATGGAACCAGAATAAATCACAGTATTGGTATCTAATTTTATTTTCCCATCTATAGTGCTGAGGTACTGATACATATTTGTGTAAAAAAAAATGAGATACGCTGATGGAAAGTATGATGTAAGTGTATACTGTAGTTCAGTTGATGGGTTTTATAAAGGTTTTAGTCATGTAAACACCATACTGAAAAGAGTCATTATGCAGAAAAAAATCTCAGGCCAATTATAGACAAATCTGAAGTATGGTCTGGTAGCATAGCCTTTCGAGCAGAAGGCACTTAAAAACTGAAGTAAGCCTTATGTGGCCCAGTTACAAAGGAAAAGATGAACCTTTCAGCTCTTATATGCATACTTTAGAGTACCTCTTAGAAGTCATTATTGAAAATTTACGTAAGTGCAATGAAGAGCCTGGAAAATATAGATGTATGAGAACAAAATGTGTGAGCATTTTACGTTCTATTTAGTATTTATCAACGTGTAGTTGCATTCTTGTAATACTCAGAAGGTGGGATCTAAAAAGTAGACCATGTTGTACATTATTTCTTTAAACTTATTACGAAATAATAATTTGATCAGTAGCATTATGTCTTCACACTAAATCCTAACATAAAAGTTATTAGTGAGTGACTTAATTCTAGTTGTGAGGGTTTATTTTGTTTTGCATTTGGAAGAGGCACAAGGATAATTTCTGTACTTAGTATTTAATATTTTGAATGACGTGAATTGGTTAAGTCTGGCTATCTGGAAAAAAAATGGGGGAAGGTGATGTGTGAAAAATTGCCGTCTTTCACAGCTTTAAAATGTTGGCTCTGTTGTCCGGCATAATTAAGTCAACAGTCTGCTGGTCTGCTTCCAGGCACTTTGACAACTGTTCTCTCACTGTCACCAGTAAATTAATAGGACTGTGCTTTTCCCAAGTGGCACTGCATGCAGAACAAGAATTTTCTTATCCCTTGGTCTGCTGCTGGTGAAGTGGTGATGGGCGGTAATGCTCAGTGGGTAGGAGTTGTCAAGTCATTTGCTCTATTATACTTGGACCATTCACATTATTATAGTTAGATGTAGCAACACTTACACCCTTTATCATCAGGGGTTTATTGTATCCCAACTGTTAGCCTTGTCTCTAAGGTAATAGACAACAGCTGTGAATTATTTTTTTTTGCTACAAAACAAGAAGAGAAGAGAGTCTTTTTAGGCACTTGCAAGTTGTTGAGAGTGCTAGAGCTGCTTGATATTCATCTATTCATCAGGATTTTATACAGGCTCATAAGATTTAATAAAATTCTTTATTTTAGTTTTGGCTCATACAGCCTCTTATCTGTAGAGCTTTTTTTTTTTTTTTTTTTGTCAATTTTGCGTTTAAATTAATCTGAGTACTACTAGCTTTCATCTGCTTTTTTTGAACTCAAAGTCATACAAACACTGACGTTTGTGATCAGTTCACTGGAAAACTATAGAGGAGTTTAAATTCCATTATCTTGGAAATGCAACAGTAGCCACAGGAGTCCATAGGTCCTGGCCTTACCTTGCACTATGAAAAAAGCCTTTCTGTAACTAATGTGACTTGGGTCAGGCTTAGTGCTTCTGTTCCCCAAAGTTTTATTACACTGAAGTAAACAAATCCTTCATAGAGATGGATCAAGTAGAAGATGAAGACTGTCTACTTAGAAAGAAACCTGGCAGAAAAATTGCAGAGAGCCCAGACTGTACTGGTAGCAGTACTATTGAACTGGATAAAAGCCTTTGCCCAGCTGCTTGTGGCAGAACCCAAGACATTGAAGAGCTAGGTAGCTGGAGTATGAGAAAGCCTTAAAACTGATTTGGAACATTCACAAATTCCTTGATCCATGCATGAGTGTCATTTTCATTTAAGAAGAAACCAGTTATTAGGTTAAACGATTGCCTATTTTTCTTGCAAGTTTCTATTTTAAAAATAAAAGATGTGTACTTGAACAGCTAACAGTTGGCTAATTGGAAGCTAATTTTTTGTTTTGTTGTTTATTACTCCTCAATAATAATTATCCCCCCAAAATATTTAATCAGGGAAGCAAAATGCTATATATTTACCAAAGCATAATTTGATATATATGCTCACCTAAACAATGACAACAACAAAAAAAGGCAATTGGTCAGATCCTCACATTACTTGGATTTTTATTTAATAATTTTTCCCTTGTTACATATAAGTATGATGTTGTGCCATGACAGCCAATATAATCAAATCTTGTCCTAGTTATAGTGGCTGGGACCAGTTTATCACTGTGTGGGTGTAACTGGAACTGTGTATTCTATACCCTCTC
>JAVJGI010000014.1:60044035-60072374 GCA_035590275.1 Ibycter americanus | reverse complement strand
AATTGTAGTTCTGACTTCTAAACTCTTTTGAGTTGGGTTCATTTCTCCTGCCGGTTTACTTTTAAACCAGCACAAATCTTTAAATTTTCCATTCAGATTTATTAAATTTTGAGCTTCATTTATCAAAATTCCAAGTTAAGAAAATAATAGAAATCCTGCTGTTTATTTTATTATGGTGAATCGGAACAAACTCTAAATAATTAATCTGTTCATGTTGGTTTTCCTAAACAGCATACATGATCAACACTTGCTTTTGCAGTTCCTGGTGTTTAGTAACTTGTAGAGGAATTTTGAATATATTGAAATTAAGTTTTGCCTGTTAATGTGAAATAGAGAGAAAAGTGCAAGAATGAACCTAGAGATAGTTAGCCTGCTATGAACACTCCTACATACCTCTATTCATTGTTAGTTTCTCTGGGCACTAACTTTGCTCTACCTTAAAATACTGTTTTAAATCTAGACAATATTGTCATATAAGTAAATAATCTGGAAAAAATTTACAATTCCAGCTGAAAATGCTCTCTAGATTTATTCACCACTTCACTTCTTCTGAGTGCAAGTATGCTGACATGTCACTCTCCTATTATGTCTCTGTTGATTTTGACCAAAACATTTGCTTTTTATGAGCTTTGGTCAAATGTGTATTACTGGTGGGAAAAAGATACTTTTTTTTTTTTCTCCCTTAAAAACATACTGTAAAACCAAAGACCAATAATAATAACAACGCTGCTCGTGGAATGGCAAGTTTGTAATTATTTATTTCACTGTGTCTTGAATTTGGTTTATGAGGAGACCAAGACCAGTTCCAATGAGGTTCAGAAAGCCCAAGGTGAACATCTACTAAGCTCCAAGCAGATTCACTTTGATCACTTTGAGGTTTTTTCTTTTAAATTTATGTACTTAAAGACATAAAAAAAAAAAGAAAGGTCATTCTGCTTCCTAGAATAGTCTCAGAAATCTCAGCTGATCCCTGCTAGTCATCTGGGGTACCAGATTTCAAACATGCCCCTTCTCTTGTCTAATCAGGAATAGAACTTTTGACATACTGGAGGAGTTCTGATGCAGATCCAGGGAAAAACACAGGGAAGATTCACTGCTGCTGCTGTAAATAGCTGCAAATTTGGACCAAGAATGTATTAAAAAAGGCAAAAAGGCTAAACTATGGCCAACCCCCCCCCCCCACCAAAAAAAAAAAAAAACCAAACCCAAAAAAACCACCAACCCACCACAAACAGCCAGATAGACCCATGCAGACTTCACAAGTTGTTACTACAATAGAAAGGAATTATAAACAGAGTGGATGTACAGAGTAAAATAATTGGCACTGAGGACCCCAAATCCATGGTGTACTCACAATTTCAGGGGTTTTCTTCCAAAACAACTCCAGTCCAGCCTGTTTGTGCCTGGAGTAGATTAGGTGCACTCCTGGAATACATTTTTCATTTGAGTTTATTGTGAAAGAACTTAGTTCTTGAGCTCCCAGACCTCTCCATGATGTAAAGAAAACAGAGTAAGTAGAGATGATCAGGTGGTTTTTTACCTAAACATACACCTGATCTAAACTAAACCACTAGTGTATACACACTATATAACTCTGTAAGGTAGAACTCACCAGCCATGCTACTGAACCAGGTCAGATCCAAAGCTGCAAGAGTGAAACAATAAGATTTGGTCGGTAGTGCCTACAGGTAAGTCAGGATGGAGCTGTGAGCTGAGAAGATGAGCTTGATTAGCAGTCAAATGGATTCCAAAGCAAAGGAACAGTTGTCGCCTTTAAAATACTCCATTATTTAAGTACTTGTGGAAGTACTTAACCATGTAAAAGACCCATGGTTAATTTAAATTCAAAGATCAACTTGTCCTGGTGATTGCCCTAGCAATCTGAAGTTAGACAAGGAGTAGTAGAGAAGGTAGGGAAGACCACCATTCTTCCCTGAAGATCTCTTCATAGATCACATCTCCCAGAATTGCTCTGGGAGGTCACTGTTACACATTTCCAGAAGGACATATATCTCAGATTTTGTGAGTACACCTGAGATGTGCTTAGATTCAACCCTTCAAGCCTCCTTCCAAACATACACATAAGACGGTAGCTAGATGACATATGGAGAATCAACGTACTGATTCTGTCATACTCCAAGAAAACTTTGCTAAAGTGAATCAGAGTAAGTTACTGAGCTAGCCTTACTCACTAAATAAAGATCTAAAAGATTTTTATTATTCCATAATTTTAGGTAGCTTATTATGACCTTATTCTGACTTTCATAAGAGCCTTCATGATATTTTCCTGGTGGAAAACAACTGTGCTATGTTCTGTCCCTTTGGACAGAAATACAGACAATCCAGGAATTTCTCAGGTCCATAATCACCAACAGTCCTGCGTATCTAATCAAAATTAACTAGTACATCTTGGTTTCTATCAGCTAATTGCAATAAGCTACTTATGAGTGATTTATATACTGAAATTATTTGCTGGCATTACTTGGTGGATAATTAGGAAAACAGCCTCAAATATTCAAAGCCATTCATAAAGAATTTCTGAAGCCACAAAAAGTCAATGTTTCTTAACTGTTTTCTTTGATAAAATTTATTGCCCTAGGTTGACATACAGGATTCTCTGATTTACAAAATCCATAGCAGTTTTTAGATTAGACTACTGGAAACTTGTATTTATGGCTTTGAGTTTTTTGTTTTTGTTTTGTTTTGTTTTTTTCCCAGTAGTATAGGATTGTTTTTGCCATTTCAAACCCTTTTAGCATGGTTGTGGATAATAGAGCCACAATTTCTCAGTATAGGTAACTGCTTTAATTACAGATAGCCACATGTTTCTATCTCTCCCCTAAACACTGACACCACTTCTTAAAAAAGCTTGTGACTACCTTTAAGCACTCATTCTTAATCAGTTTGTTGTTGAGGTGGTTGTTTTGGGGTTTTTTTGGTTGCTTGGTTTTTTTCTTTTAATTATACCTGTATTTTAATTAAACTCCAGTAAAGTCAGCTATTGCCTTCTTTGGCTGAAAGATGGTGTTCAGTTCTAAAAGGAATGGAAATCTTTAAAATATGTTACAAAGACTAATCCCAAATGAAGAAAAAAAAATATAAATTCAGCAACACAATAGAGTGAGATAAAGCCAGCATTTATCTATTTTCTAATGACAAGCTTTTCTCATTATCAGAGACATCTGTATTGAAACATAGATTCAGTCTTCATTTAGCTTGATGTATTTATCAACATTTTTGTTACAAACCCAACTGTTAGTGGGCTTGTCATGAGATTGTTTTAATTGGCTATTGTTCAAGCCCACATGGAATATGTTTAGATATTATGGGACAATTTATGTGTTCTAGAAAATCCTGAGAAGGAGGAACTCTTGTGTAATTTCTATTGAGATAAACTTGTTTGATTTGGGAAATTTGAAACTGAGTTACATCATTCTTCTGCCTACTTACACTTAGGACTGAAATTTTAGGACTAGGGAAAGAGTGGAAACAGACACTATTTGCAAAGGGTCAAATTCTGTGACACCAAAAAGTCTTTTGGATTTTCAAGTGCAGCATACTGATGTTTGGAGAGTGCTGTGGAACTTCAAATATCATATGGAAAATTAGGAGCCCATTATATAAAAAAGAAAAATAATGGCAGTTGTTCCAAAGCATTAATAAGCTATATATGTCAATGCCCTTGACTTGATTGTCGTTAAATGGCAAAGAGCTTTAAGCAAGACATTCCACCAACTGAACTGGGAGAGAGAGGTTTAACAGTAACAGTCTACCAAAAGGATGGTAAACAAATACTCTCATTTCAAACAACCAAAGCAAGAGTAAATTATCGTGCTTGAGAGGAGGTGGATGAAATGTGAGTGATGAATAGATCCATCCACTTCATCTGCTACAATGTCATTTGTAAGAGTAAAAGAATGAGAAATTCATGCCCATGTTTTACATGTTCCTTTTTTCTTAACTTGCAGCTTATTTTTGTTTAACAGTATATTAAGTTGTAGGGGTTTTATAACTTCCTTAAGCAGAGTAAACTAATATCACGTGGTTTAAATTTATAGTGGTTAAGGATTTCACTAAGAGGCTGTCGTATCATTATCCTGTTTCCATTATCCTGTTGTCCAAAAATATTAGCTGTGTGCCAGTCTTTTCTTAGTATCTTTACCAATTTGAAAGGTTATTCTACACCTTTAAAAAATCTGGACCAAAACCATGGTCTTTGCAAACATTTTAATGGATCTTAAAAGAAAACTAATTGAAATAGGAGAGCTTTTTGCAAAGAAGTGAGAAGTAACTTTTGTGATATTCTTTCTGTCCAGTCAACACCCATACTGATTTTAATCTCTGTTAAAATATTAATATTATGCTTCTTTACTTGTTAAGTTTTTTCATATGAACATCTTTTTAATATAAATCTGTTACTACTGCTGATCTTCATGAAACTTCTCTCTTTCAGACACTCAATATGTTGTATGAAAACAGTATGACTAACAATTCAGACAAAAATCTGGATCTTTTGGAGATCCATGCTGACAATAAGAAAATAAAAATCAATATATTTTTCCAGAACAGTATTTTCTAATAGAGAATTGAGTGCTATATTGGCCTTGCCTTCTTTTATTCTCAGAGAAGTTCAGAGTCAAGAATTCAGTGGCTTTCAATGAGCTACGTTATGAGTGAGTCTAGTCTATTTACTTTCAGCCTTTCAGGACAGAGCAGGACCCTGTTTTCACTCTGACACTTCTGAAACAAGATTTGCAAGGGAGAACTAGATCATGAACACATCTCAAAAGATTACCTTTAGATCAGGAGTCACAGACCAAGGGTGGGCATAGCAGATAATTGCTGTTTTGTTGTTTTCTTTTGCTCAGAGTTCTATGGCAAGCTGACTGTAGGTGACTTGAGTGTACAGGTTGTTCACAGGACTCAAGATACAGCTAAAACTGAATACTGAGCACAGCAGATCTATAGCATTGTCCTCACAAAATGCAGCATGCTTGATATTGTAGCTGCAGGGAATTACACCTGAACTGCTCAAAGACAAAGTTTAGTATTTTCCTTTCTTTTGACCTTAGTCTGGATTTTTAGAAGTGAGGTGATTTTCAGTGTTGGCAGGAAGATAGAGGTGGTGGCATCATTGAAATTTACTTCCTGACTTAACTCTTCAAAGAGGTCAAGGAATTGAATGACAGTTTCTGCCAGGGTCCAGTGGCATTCTGTGAGAAAAATTGGTATTTAAGTCCTCAAAGAAGAATCTTGTCAGAGGCTCTTAATTCTCCTGCAGACACTATAGCATTAACAAACAGCTCACAGCAACTTGGGTTATAGCTGGTTCATGGTGATGTGCCATTCTATTTATCAGCTGCTCATGTCAGCCAATGCAGAGAAACATTTTCTGAATGGAGAAGTATTTGCCACCAGATACAATTATTTAAACAAAACGTTAATAATGAAAAATGACGGAAGCTTGGAGCCGCACTCCTTAAACATACTGACATTATGTAATGCTAATATCATTATTTTCCAGTCTAATGCTATTATGTCAGAGCATATCTAATATCTACAACTGGAAACCTACTATTTATCTATCATTTGGATCAAACCCTAAAGAAAAACTAAAAACATCTACAAGTTTAATTCAGATTCACCAGAAAAAAAACAAACCACATGTGCATTCTTTACCAAAAAAAAGAAGAAATTTTCTGAGCTGTTTGAACTTACATATGAGGAAGTTATGAAAACTAGTCATGTAAAATGTTACACCCATTCAGAAAAGGCTTTTACATTATTTCCAAAAAGTATTATTTAAAATCTTCATAATAGAAAACAGCCAGGTCTGTGATGTGTTTCCTCTTAGCTGCTAGGGTATGTGATAAACTCCCTGTTTGACCATGGATTCTTTTCATGTCTTCCCTGTGAGTCGTCCAGGGACAGCTGCCCATAGAAGTACACTTTGTTTTACTTGGTGCCACTAGCATCCCTCTCCACTACACAGATACAGATATAGCTGGGCCTCAGCAGAGAACGCTCCAGAAACTGGATGGTTACATAGCTCTTAAGGGCTCAGACCACAGAAAACTTCTCCTTTCAGTGTCAGTAACCATCAAGCTTGACCTTGTATGCACCTTGTGAGAAGAACCACTCCAAACTTAATTTAACCATGCATGAAGAAATTACATCACAATTTTCATCAAGTTGTTAAAGCATGTCCAAAAAGACTTTACAGTCTGGCAAACTCAGATTTGAAATGGAAGCACTGGACTGAAGACTAAGAGAAGAGTTATTTTTCTCACTGGATTGTCAGTAAAATACACGACACTAGAGTTCCCATAAAATCTTAAAATGACACTAAAATTCTGCTTCCACTTCTCTGATAATATAGCCTTCTAGACCACAAAGGCCATGGCGATTTCTATATTTGAATGTAAGTTCCAGTGAACAAAGTAAAAGAAATAAATCTTTTAAATCAAAAGGAGCATGGGGAATGGAGGAAAGTAAGTTCCCACATTTTCTATGTATCATATAACAGTTTTCTGAAATCAGACCTTGACAACCATATGCTTATATAATAATAGTTTACGTATCATGAATAGCACCCATACTGTATCCATAACAGCAACATGCTTTTTGTAATGCCTTTTTTGCTATTCCTTAAATTTGCATTTGAGTGGACACTGAGAATATAGAACAGTTGGTCAGGTCTAATAATCTGAAAGATGCACACATGCTTATTTATGTTGTGCCCTCTTAGTAATTTAGGAAGATATTTGCTACAAAAGAAAGTAATCTGAAAATAAGATACTTGGAAAACAATTCAGGAAATATTCTTTGCTAAGATTTGCATAGGGTTGCAATGCTTACTAACAGACGCACAGATTAACTATTACTTTTGAAATCAAATAGCTTTCATGTGAATTTAATTTCTCAGAGGCGATTTAAATACACATACATGATATAACTGAAGTATGTTACACAGCCTTTTGTTATTCATTATTGTAATAAACAAAAGCGTTTTAACTATGCAAATTAAATGTAGTTAAATATAATCAATTTAAAATATAACAAAGGAGTCAGCGTTGCTTTATTTTTCATAACAACTGTCCTTTCTTATCTTTGAAAAACAGAAATTATACAAAACACCCATTCTTATAATGCTTCATAAAATTGCTTACTAGCATTCTAAAACTTGTAGGCAAATCAAAAGGATGGAGATTGTATAAAAATATATATTTTTTTATATTATGATTTTAATGTAACAAAGACTACATGAGATATGGTACTAATTGTGCTAACTCTAAAAGAAGACTCTTATTCAGAAAAAGATAACCTAAGCTATTTGTGTATAGACTCTAGGTTTATGCTGGTTCATAAATTTAAAAGAAAAATGAACATTTTTCCAAATTGCATAATTTAAAATTTATAATTATATAAAATAAAGAGTATGATAACTTCATGATAATGTTATAATTTAAACATAATTGTTGTTATTGTCATCCCACATTTTTTCAGTGTTGTTACTTGTAACAAATGAAATCTACTATCCCCCCATTCAAAACAAACAAACAAACAAAATCCTCAACCCAGCAGCAATAAAAACTCAGCACCAAAGCCATAGGCCAGATTCTAGAAATGGGGCGCTAGACATCCATACAGTTAAGTACAGGTTTGTGGGAAAATGTTTTCATTTTCATTTGAATGGAATTACAGTTTGTCATTATCTGAAAATATAATAATGTTTTCATTTTATTGCAATGTTTTTTGTTTTACTTTATACCATGTAGGGAGCATTTATTAAATTATGGTGTTTAAGACTTCAGTTTAATGGAAGTAATCAAATAAGTTTATTTTTTTAATGTTTTTTCCTCTTTCCCATTGTTATCCACCATGTTTCTGTTTATTTTCTCACCTTTTAAATTTCTTCCAATCTACCTTCAAATTTCTTATTCCTTCAGCCTGTCTCAGCAAGGTGAAAAATCAACAGTACGGCTGGTTTACTAGATAAAATTACCCAAATCCATCGAAGAATCTTATTTATATTTTAAATAGTTTGGCACTCACTAGATTGATCTTATTCTTAGTATACTTTACACTGCTTATTACGTTACCTCACAAAAAGGGCTTCCATTAGCCAGGAAGTCATACAGCACCGTGGTCTGTCTCCACAGCGACACCTACAGGGTGGTCTCTTTTTCACTGTCTGACTTCATGTCATTCATTGCTAGGGGCTCTGCTTATTGCTTTACTCTAGTAATTATTTATTTAATCACTATGGATTCTTGTGATTACCCATTGATTTTTCAGATAATAAAAAGAAACCAGTAAGTTTTAAATCCAAGCAAGTCAGCATATTTTTGAAGTCTAGAATGTGATATCTTTGGCCAAAAGAAGAACATCATAAGATTTGGGATGCTTCCTGCCACATTTTGGCTAGAATATGGCAAAAGAAAACCAAGATTTTTCATATGGAATATTATAATTATATGTTATTACATTCCACTAATTACATGTAAGTAAGCACCCAAGGATGATGCATGCTTAATGACTCTGCAGGCAACCTCCCTGTGATGCATTTTTTCCAGATTCTCTAAAACCATTGTCATTGTCGTTAATATGCATAGCTATGTTGAACACGAGCCTTTATAATTAATCACTAGACTGGAATCTTAAGACAGTTGGCAAAAACTGTCACAATTTATTATTGTTCTTTAAAAAAACCATAGGTATATGTGATCTCTAATAACAGGACAACACAAGCTAGGAGCAAAGTTAGTCCATTCATACAGCAGAAACAACAGACCTGCATTGGATGAGACAAAGCCTAAACTTCAGCTGGCAAGTTTAATGAGTAGAAGAATTCCTGTCAGGATTAAAAAAATTTAAAGATTTTATACTCAAGTAAAGACTTACATGTTCATATGCTGGTGTTTTTTTCATTCTACACTTTTCAACACTTCTCCCATTCCAACTTATTTCTTTAGAAAAAGCGATGTACTTCTTGAAGCCTATATCAAGATGAAATTGCATTAACTTCATTTAGACTTTCTAGGGAGAAAGGACTCATGGTGCACTGTAGAAGATTTGGGGGGCATCTTGCCTTTCTTGGGGCTCCTCCTGAAGCTTCCAGGAGACCTCAGGCAGCCACTGGCTGTGTATGCTGCCATTGGTCACCTCTGCTTTCCAGGGACCAGCTATGATGGATGGGACCTTGAATTGCAGATGGTTTAGGGAATGCAAACTGCTCCCTCTCTAAAGCAAATGCTATAATTGGTTTGGTTTGTTGAGCTCATGCTTATAGTTCTCTTGCTCTCTCTCGCATTCTCTTGTTTAAATTATTCTCACATTCCTCTCTACAGAGTAGAACATCTTTAACAGTCAGCTAATTTGCCTTTCACCCTGACCACTACACCCCAAAGAGCACATACGGAGCAGATTAACTCATTCATTCACGAGGTAAAAGAGATGGATGTGAAAACTGTCAAAGTAAGAAGGGAATTGACCCCAGATTAATTTCCTAACCAAGTAGCCTGACTGATGGGAACAGAAGACTAATTGCCTCTGTTTCTTTGCTTAATTGTAAAGAAGCAAGTGAATTTTACATCCATTCCAAAATATGAATTTTAAGGAACCTGTAAGGCCTCCTTTTGGTAACATGACTTGAGCAACTACAGATGAGAGAGACCCCGAACATTGTGTGTGAGAGTAACATCCAAAGCTGTCCGTTCTGAGAAGGTATTTGCTCTTCTGGTAAGGTAGTGAAGGTTGCTTAGGGTAGCTATCAATGAGGGGAAAAGTGCAGTTGTGGGGAAGGGCCTTGTAATGAGAAGAGGTAATGTGTTATCCACCCCAGCCTGGCACAAGGCCGAGGCCCTGACAGGGCCAGTTCTGCCATAGCCAGGGGAACAGGGACCCTGCGGGTGGGCTAAGGGGCCTGGTGGGGGCTTTCTCACTGCTGCACAGTGCGGATTAAACCACACAAATTAAGAGGTTTTCTTCCCCCAAAAAATTTCAAGTGAGTGAAGTTAATGCTAAGAGCACCATGGGTATCCCTGGGACAAAGTCTGGATTTCACATAGATCTCTCTTTTCAGCTGTTTCCTGATGACAAAATCAACAGCCTTCTTGTTTTCCTTTGGATCCCCTTCTGGGGGTGTCAAGCTCGCCTCACACATGGCAGGAAGAATTTAATTACCTGACTGCTGTGGCTGGAGCCAGGGCCTCTCAGCACCCCTGAGCAAAGGCACAGCGATCGCTGCCGCCCAGAACCATTTTTGCTGGGAATCTGCACCTCATCCCTGAATACTTTGTGAGACCTGGGCTCTTTCATCTTTATTGTTCTCCTAGGTTTTATGGGAGACGATATCCTATCCTTCTTCTTTGTACAGACAATGAAAAGTAGACTTTTGCTGAGTGTTGGTATCAAGTGCAGGTCTGAACTTACTGTGTAAATGTCTGTGAACAAAGAAGCGTAGAGACCAAGCTGCTAAGTGTGCAGTGAGGTACTGGTATTCCTAACATATTAAAAAAGAAAAATAACTGTGTGACAGATAAAATGATAGGTGCTTGCAAGAAATCCACAAATACAAAATGAGAAAAGGTAAAGGTAACATTTAGTTTCACTATACAGTAGATACAATCGATCATGTTGTTTCAGAGTGGAAACCTTTATGAAAATCTTAATTAAAAAAACCCAAAACACAACCCCCAAACTTTTCAATAACTCAGATTATTATTATTTTTATCAATTGGTTGCCCTTTTACAGTCTGAGAACCTTGACGCATAAAAAGCTAGGTTAGACAAAGATACTGTAAAATACATAACATCAGTTAAAAGCCATTAAAGGGGAAAGAGGGAAAATTATTGCTGAAAAGGAAGAAGTCTGAGCATGAGATGCTTATATAGGTGATTCCATCATCACTAATGATCTTCTACAGCTGTGGATGCAAAAGAGCACATATGAGAACAGAACTAGGTGCTTTGTTATTTCAGATATCTTCAACCTACTAAAGATACCAAGGACTGCAAACTGAGGAGGATGTTTTGACATTTGATATTGACTCAGTAGGGCTTAAAATCATCTGTAATACTATGTATGAATACGGTATATAATATGATCTTCAATAATAATAATAATAGGTAGCCATTTGTTTGATATACAGCCCTTTACTTTCAGAAAATGTTGCATCCAGCTCTACATTAACAGCGCAATGGACAATATACATTCTTACCACTTTAAAAAGATGAACACATCTATATCAAATTCAAGCACAAAAAATTTTTGCTAAAATTCAGTAAATATAAATAATACTTTTTTTTTTAATGTTTTGTTTTATTTCTTTTCCCTCTGCCTTACTCCCTGCTTTAAGGCGGATAAAGCCATTACATTTATTCTAACAGATTTGAATTCCCCTTAAGGCTTTTAGTGACTAAGAATTGTTACAGTATTCTGGCTGTGTTCAAGTCAGATTAATAGCTTGGAGTCTCTGGGAAGAAGACCAAAAATATAAATTGTAATCAATTAACATTTATTACAGACAGCTTGTGGCTGCATAAATTTCCACTACATATTAGACCAATTAATATTTTTTTATCTATTTTTACTGCTTTATCATAAGCTGGATAAAATCAGCTTCAAACTTGATTTCATATAAAGATATGGTACTAAATTTACCATAATCTAAATAGTATATTAATTATTTGAAATTAACAATAGTGTACAAGTTTGGGGGAGGGGGGGGAGTACATATATTGGGCTTCTCAAATCTCATGAGGTCTTATGCTCTCTTATAAATAGAAATAATCTCAAGTATGAACCCATGCAATACAATCCCATGCATAGATGGAAAAGCCTGTTTTCTTTTACACTCATTCCCAGTTAATTATCTGTTGACCCAAGTATTGCATTTGTTTGGTTGTAATTTTGTATGCAAATACATCTTTAGACTAATGAATCAAATCGTTGATCAATTGCAAATGTAAATGACCAACCAGTAACATATAAATACTTCTGACTGAGTGTAATGGGGATCTTGATACTGTACTATGAGCTCAAATAAGTTTGGATTAACCAACTAAGATCTGATTCAGAATGCCTAAACTGGAGGCATTCCTTTGAACACAGTATTTACTTAATTCTCACAGCTAAGGTTTCATTGACTAACTGCTCTCAGATATGACATCACAGAAGAAGAAAAACAAAAACAAAAACCAAAGTCAGTTATTTAAAACAAAAACTCTGCTAGATCTGCGATGCATAACATATGAAATGCCTTTTATGTGTTAGAAACCAAGAATCATATCCTTGCTTGGATTATGCACTTCATTCCTTCAGAAGTTACAATTCAGTAGGAAAGCTGCTTTAAAGCAAAATCCATGCATAAATTTTATGTTCAATTGTCTCTCGAAGATACAGTGGGCTTTAAAGCTGCTTTGCATTCAAGAAAACACTAAATAAATTTGGGTTTTGTTGTATGTTTTGATCTTTAATCAATTCATTACAAGTTTCTTTTTTCTTACTTTGAAGGGTTTCTTTTGTCAAAGAAATGAAGAAACAAACTGAATGAAATCCCATGCTTGTATAATATGCTTAAGATCCGTTGACTTTAACTGAGCTACAACGATTTATACACGCGGAAGACATGACCCTTTCTGATTTATTTTGACAAAGAAATGTCTCTCCACTTCTTGGCACTAAAGATGTTCTGCAATCACCAGTTACTAAATCTCTAGCAGTATTGAGAAGGAACTGTGAGCATACACTTGTAGCTGACAGCACAAATAATTCAAAACTTACTTCATTAGAAATTTCTTTCTAACCTTCACATAAGTAAAAGGTTAACAGTAACATTTAGAGATGGATATGTAATGATACAGATCAGTAATAAATTCTTTCTCATTATTTATTTCTAAATGTGATTCAAAAAGGTGTGTGTATTTGCAACAAATTTAAAGAAATGCACTCCTCTGTTCTTACTTCTAATTACAATGTATTTTATTTTGCCACAGAATAAAACTCTGGGGTTTTTTACACCTTTTTACTGGAGAAGAAAAAGAAAATGTAAGAAATGTTCAGTTTCCTTTTCACAGAATGCAGCTTGGATAACTTGCTAATGTGGACTGCAGAGATGTGATGGAAACTCATATGCTACTTTTTGGATGGTAAAATTTGAAGTCCCTCAGGATTAGGTGGCCCCTTATGTATGTCTCAAAACCCTTGATGGTCCATAACAGTCAGGGATCACTTAGGCCATCTCCTGCAGATTTTTATTTAGTTTGAATAGGAGACAGGTCACAGCCAGCAAGCCTTCTGGAAGTCTTCCCAGCACACTCTTTGTGATTAGTTGTTTCTACACACTTCATCCCTGAGTCTGTTTTCCAAGAATAAAAAAAAGAAAAAGAACTTCCCATTAGACTCCAGTTTTAGCCTGGGTGTGGTGCTTTTCCTTACTACCTCTTACATAAAATCTGCACTCAATTTAAGATGTAACAACAGGAAATCAGAAGTTTTTATGGACTTCATATACCAAATGAATATGACTGAACTGTTTTTTTGAAATGTTTTCTTAAATCTTTTTTATTAGAAGATGGCCAGAAAATATTTAGGT
This sequence comes from Ibycter americanus, assembly GCA_035590275.1. Lineage (NCBI taxonomy): Eukaryota > Metazoa > Chordata > Aves > Falconiformes > Falconidae > Ibycter > Ibycter americanus. The sequence goes on along the minus strand of JAVJGI010000014.1, from coordinate 60,058,776 downwards.
ACATGAAAGATCTGTTTTCCTAGGACATGAGTTTGAAGTCATTTTACACAGCTAAAAAACATTACTACAACTTTCTTAAGCTATGTCTATACCATAAACTAAACAGAAACAAGGATTAGCACTGACCAATACACTTGCTGGCACAGTTTTGGCCTAGGCCAGCTAGCAATTTGCTGGACAGCATCAGTGTACAGACTGAGAAAGAGAATAGGCCAGGGATTACTCTGAAAAGGGTTGTCTGTTAATTTCTGGTGCATCTAAGGAGCTAAGCAAACACTCTGAAGAACTTTATGTGAACTTAAGATCCCAAAGAGTAATTCCATATGTAAACTGAACATGCCTTTATCACAGGTTACAGGTATAAACCCAAAATTTACAAACACTGAACAGTAAATAAGGTAAGTGTCATACTAACTAGACACCTCACTCTGCCGGTTCATTTTGTATCTACATTTCTAGCTTTCACCTTTCTGTTCAACATATAAGGGTATAGGACCTTAAGCACTGCCATATAACATAAAGAGTCTTGCTGCTGGTAAGGACCAGCTTTGGAAACATAAACGGTCATTCTTACAGAGTAAGCTGTCAAAAATTACTTCACAATTTACACTGGATAGTCAAAGTAGGTGGAGACCAATGCTGTCAATGTTATTCTTTGACATACCACTGGCTATAGAAACTGTTATGCTTTAAGTACATGAAGTTTATCTGAACTTGAATACATTAGAGACAACTTTGTCCTTCAAAATGACTGTCACCTATTTATACAAAAAAACCTGTAAGTATTCCTTTTCATTTTGTTACATTAATTTAATCCAATATAGTATTCTGTGTCACGAATGGACTGTATTAAAATAGCGTTAAATATCACATTTTTAGATTGAAATTGAGGGCTATATGCTCAAAGCTGGCCTGCTGTACATAGTTTATGAAGTTATTTAGGTATGAACAGCTGGTATGGAGACAGTACAAACCAACAGTTAAGGCTTTTGATGTGTTTCTGAAGTCTTTATTTCTCTTAGTGAGAAGAAAACTTGCACTTCAGAAAATGTTGGCAAAGGTCATGGAGGTTTTTGCTTAATGTACTTGCCATTTTCAGTAGGAATTTTCTAAACTTTTTTTCCTTTCCTAAGTGTGTGTTTAGTGCACTTGAAAGGTGATAGATTGACAGCAACAGAAATTGCCCAGTATCGACTAAGGATGCACAGATGGTGCTTTTTGGTGAACAGAAATGACCACTGCCTCCTCATGTTTACTCTTGCTAATAGTGTCTTTAGTACAAATACTCTCCTGTAAGATTTTTGCAAGATGGAATAATCCCATTGGTGCCAGTTAAAGGTACAAAGATGTGTAAGTGATTGCAAGATATGTCTTTATTTTATTCTGTCTTACTTCCAATAGGTTTGTAATGAAAAAAATTGACCTTGATAAGAAAGAATGCAGCTCACATGTTCCATTCTTCAAGATAAATAAGCCCTCAAATAGAAACCATCTTAAACTAATAAACAAAATATTCCAAGTAAGAACACACAGATATTTACTATTTGTTTATCTGTTTAGTTTGGGGGGGTTTTTTGGTTGGTTGGTTGTTGTTTGTTTTTTTTTTTTTTTTAAATGCAGTGAAATATGGGCAAGGGATGGAAGGACATGCAGGAACAAACTGTAGAACAGACATTTTCTAAATTAGAACATAGTGCCCAAAATGGTAAAAGAAATAAAACTGGTTTTATTGTTTATGGGTAGGAATAACTGATTATTAACTACATTCTGCTATCTACTGGCAATTCTCTTATTTTAAAAATATGCACTGTTTGAGCTGGCATACCTGTTCTGCAAATGGAGAGACGATACACTACACAGAAGCTTGTAATGTCATAGAAGCTTCCTAAAACCTTTCAAAGGTTGTTTACTCTTTTCTCCATGCTTAAAATAGCCCTGTTATAAAAATAAAAGTGCTGAAAGTTAAGATGACTTGACTGCATATTTTTAACTGTCCCTGAATCTAAAGCAAAGACATATGTATCTGATTTCTCTAAACTGCTTATTCAGAAGACACTTATGTTTGAGAGCACAGCTCTTTAGTCAATAACTTTGTCATTGCTATTTCATAATCTCCTTTGATATTTAATTTCTCTTTATACAACACAATCTTTTAAAGCTATCCTGAATATCAAAAAGAAGTTTGGGGTTTTGGGGGTTCAATTATTTCTTTTTAAATATTATGGAAGGTCTTTGTAATTCTCAGCAGCACATGACTGAATGAGTGGAAACACAATTAACACTAAAAAGAATGCCCTTATGAATCAAATTTTAGTGTCTTAAATTTACACAGGTCCATCAATTTCAATTGTTTTTATTTGTGTTATTGAAAAATTTGTTCCATTTCTTAAATGTTCACCTAAATTGTATGGACATTAGAGGTGGTTGTCGCAAAGCAAATGAATCTAACTTTTCACTCACCAACCACAGAAGTGTATACATTCTGGGAGATATGTAGCCTAATTCGCAAGACTTGTTCTAGCCCAGATTCTTATTTTGCTGTCTGATTGTCTTACTACTGGTCTAACACAGCATAAGCAAATTCTAATGTATTATTTCTGGTTTCCATCTGACTTGATTGCAATCTAGATCTATTCTAAATTATCTAAACTGTCTTAGTGAAGAATTTGAATTTCCCTGTCATATATATTACAACTAAAAAGAATCACTAAAGAAATGGCAAAAAGCATTCTGCTCACCATTACCAATAAATACAACTGACAAGCTGTGTAAGAAGTTGATATACAGTTTAGTTTTTCCAAACCAGATAGCTTCCCTCCAAGCATCAAATCAGAATGACTAACTAAGATTATAAAAGTAGATGTTCCTGGTACCTTTAAAGCCTTCTGATCTATTTGAATGCTGAAAAGCTTTTTAAGAAAGGCAGAAAAAAATCCCACTTATCCCAGCATAACTATTCAATAACTGCTTCTTTACAGAAAGATTTGAATTAGAAAGAAAACTTCCAGGAAAAGAAAAAAAAAAGGGGGGGAGGGGGAAAAGAACCCCAAACAAAAAAAAAAACTAGAAACCCTGTTCACGAACTAGCATAAGAAAATCAAAACAAAAAAGAAAGGAAAAGGAGAAAAAAGCCCCACGAACTAACAGTAATGACAGGTGTTTCCCTTGTTTTAGTTCTTTGGATTGTGAACAATTCATCTTTCAAGTTTGCTTCTGATTAAAGGTTCTCAGGTGTGTAAGCACATAAATGGCAGTTTTGCAATTGACTACACGAGGTAGATCTGTACCAGTTTTGGATAACTAATGTTTATTCTGTAGGCATATGATGTCCATGTGTGAGATGGGCTTTCATTTCTGAGCGAAACAGTATCTAGCCCCAAATTTCAGCTTGTGTTCTTTTACGTGCTTGCAATATATTTTTCAAGACCTCTTTAATGGTCTGCAGTGCTGTTTCTGTTGGCTGATTGAATGTAAGTGATTTCATGGGTCAGAGTGAACATGAACAATGAAAGGAGTTAAGCCTAAGGTTTTAACTTGACTCTCACAATGACTTTTCATAAAACATAACAAAGATAATATCTTTTTCTTGAAGAAATACAATGGTTAGTTAATTTGTGACTACAATAAAGAGAAGTTTTGTCATTGACTTTCAGCACAGCAAGATTTAGTCTGTCTTCCTATTTACTTTTTATGATTTTTTTTGTGGTTTCCATTAAAGTAGATTTTGGATATCAGTCACATAAGTATGTTAGACGTAACAATGAATTACTATTTTTGTGCTTTAATTAAATCAAGAGCTATTGTGTATACATTAATTTCTCCATTATTTGCAGATATAAACTGTAATGTGCAGTAAGTAGGGACACTTCACATAAAATTGTGCATTTCAACTTACTGAGTCAAGGTTCTGTGACCTATTGTGCATAGGATGTCACACCTGTAATTAGAAAGCAATATGCACATCTTCAATGAGATGAGATATGCCATAACTTAGTGGAAAAAGTATCAATACTGTCTCTTCTGTCTCTTAAAGTGGTGAAAGTTGAGCTGGCTTTGAAGGAGAGACACAATAAGTGGATGGAAGCTCACAAGAGGAGCCTAAGATTGGCCATAATGTCTGGTATGATTATCTTTGCCTATATATTTATAAATAAATAAGGGCAGGGAGTGATCTTTACAGAAGTGAGACCAAATGGTGCTGGCAGGTCCACATTGCATAAGCCTAACCTCTTTTGTATACATTTTCCTGGCAGAGAGCAAATGGATACAATATTTAAGCTACAAGTATAGACAATAGATGTCAGGTGATAAAACTCACTCTCTTGTCTATTTTGATATTAATGTTGTGCAAGTACATTGATAAATACAACTTGAAATGTGGAGTGAGACAGAGGAAGAGCCCTTGACTACAGAGACCAGGAAGTTGTGTACGATAAGGCAGCTGAATACATGCAGAGGAACGTATCTTTTAGATAAGATCTTTGCCTAAGTAGACTAGCAGACGTTTTATTTAATTTACTCACATATGCCTTTCATAAATACATGAAGCTTCTTTGTGGATTTGGGATATATGCAATAAAAAGTTTTCTTTGAATTTTACCTTTTCATAGCTGAGACAGGTAGCACCAAGGCAGTCCATAATCAACAAGATGTCACTCCTAATGACTACACTGGGACTCCTTAAAAAGTAATCTATTCCCTAGAAAAATGCACAGAGACTCTCAAAAGAGGAGAGTAGGTCTGTGTTTTGTTTTTGTAGTCAGAGAAGAAGTTTTCCTATCATTAGGGACAGCTGGAAAGCTTCTTTGGATCTTGGGGGCAGGGGCATGTCTAGATCTCAGAGGTCTAGAGATTATTAGAATTATATTTGCTATTCCTACCGGCATTCAGAAGCACATTACAATTCCCCAAAAGCCAGACAGGGCATTGCTTCACCCAAGATGCTTTCAAGCTAGCTACCCTGGAGGTGATGAAATGAGGGGGAAACAAGAAAGTTGTGTGGGAGCTGTAGGAGAAAAAATGGCAACAACATCAATAAGATTATACTGCATGATGTAGTAAAGAAGAGGGTGTTTTTATGACTAAATGTGTGTGTGACTTACATGTTTTATAACTCTTAATTAGTCAATAAATTACCATATGCTCTATTTATACAGAGAGGAAGCAGAAGAAAAAATAGTTGGAGATCCAAAATCAAGCAGTCAAGGTTACATAAAAAACACATTCAGGATTTTGACTATAGTCTGGCCAGAAAATGTCAGGAAATGGAAATACTTGGATATAATGATATAGTTAAAAAATCAAGTAATTTTTGACATTTTAGGCAGCCCTAAGTTAGGTGAGAGTGCAATTAAGGATATATGTGTGCTTGTGGGTTAGCAAGATCCAGGCACACTTTTTTAACTTGGATTTGACCTCATTGAAATTATTATCTTTTTCAAATTATTATACTGACCCTGGCTAGTGTTGAAATTAAAGGTCTGTCAACCTTACCATTATAAATGCCGATATTTAGGAGTTTATAACTCAGCTGTAAAAATTTCCTTCAGGCTCAAAGTTGGCAATGAAGGCTATAAACCAGAGCTGATTTTTCCTCCCCTCAAAACCATTAAAAAGTATATTTGGACTAAATCTGGGGATATTGGAGCAAACAAAATACAGATATTAAGCACTTTTTGATCCTTTTTATGTCTTGCATAAAACTCAATGACACCTTCTATCACTTTGTTTTATTTACCAAGATATTTTTCTTTCTCTTTAGTTGAATTTAATGCTAATAGATGCCAAATTGACACACCTGAAAGGTGAAATCTTCCATTTACTTGCAGAGCAATTCTTTTATAGGCAAAGGCAATTTGAATATATCTACAAATGTGTCTTCATCTTCCAGTAGCTTCAGGGATCATGAATTTTTAGTGATACAGAAGCAGACTAACAGCAGATTATTTGTAGCAGCAGTAATAACATTAATGCAGATTATATCAAATTAACATAACAAAATAGTCCCCAACTTGAAATATTTAAATGACTGCAGTGTAGAGCTAGAATATTTTGACTCTTCTCTTACTTTAGGCACTACATCATTATTATCCCTTTCACAACCATATTAATTTTTCAAAGGTGTTTGATTTTTTTTTTTTCTTAATTTGTGTCTGTTCTGGTTAGAAGATCCTTTCAAACAGCTGTAATGGTAAGAAATCATTTAACTTATTTTCAGCTATTCACATTCATAGTTTAAATCCATTCTTCTCTGTAGCAAATTTATCTTTCTCTGGCATTTAAATTCCTAGTACAGTTATAGAGATTGACCATACTTCTTTCAGACTGAAGTCTGGGTGGGCCAATCATGCCAATATCTTTACTCTGCCCTTATTTCATAGTTTTACTTGTCCATGATCATCATTGCAGAAAAGAATAAATAAAAAGGTTTTAAATTAGGGAATAAGAAAGGACGTAACTGTGGGAGTAAATAATGGGATTTTTTGGTGTCATTGGTGTGTATTGAAGGTAAGCTGGCACATTTTGTCAATTCAGGAGCAAGGGGAAAATAAATTCAATAACAGCAAGGTACGTTCAAAACAAGTGAAGTGAAATATAAGTGAACTTACTGCTGGAGGGAGACTTTGCGCAGAAAAAATGTACATGAAATGAAAAAGTAACAGAAAAAATTCCCGAAAATAATACACTGAGGTGTCTTATTTCAAAAAATGTAGTATCCTGGCCCAGGAAATTCCTAACCCGAAAACTGTGAGATCCTGGGAGAGAATTTATGCTAAGTATTACTACGTAACTGTCCATTTTGTATACTCTGTCCTAGAAAACCTAAAAATCTACAGGTAAGTGTGTGTGAAAAAAAGATGAGGGACACTGAATAAGTGATTAGTAATGTGTACAAGTATATGTAGTGTCCATCATTGTTCCTACAATCTGAAACAGAATTTTCAGCTGTTATTTCCATATCTAGAATAGTTCAGCTTATAGTATACTGTAGTCCATGCTGCACTGAAGTGATTTTCAGGGTATTTACTTTATTTCATCTGTATTTACAAAAAGACCCCACATTTTCTTCAAATTTACAGCAATAAATCTTTGTATTAGGTAATCATACTTTCATGCTTTCTCACATACTGATAGTAGTATGCAGGGCATTTAAAGACCTTGAACATTATTACTGACTATCCAGCGAAATAGTGCACGTTAGTTTTATATTTCTATTTCATGTACTCTTTATTTAAACATTTGCATAACATAAAAAAATACTTAAATGATACATAGTATTCTGAACTTGAATATTACCACAGAATTAAGAAAACCAAATGTTAATGCTAGAAATTGACACATATTCCACCTCATTACAGCAAGGTCTTATCTCTTATACACACAAGATATAATGGGACACGTCAAAAATAATCCTTGTATCTTACTTCTGAACTTCTTCTTCATTCCGAACAGAAATTTATTCAAATGGCTTTTGGGAAGCTTGATTTTATTATGGTCCAGTCTGTATTCAATGCTCGAGAGATGGGAGAAAGGAAAGAGAGATACTTCCAACACTGTTCCAATTGCAATAACTCTTAGATACTTAGAATCATAAAATCACAGAATATTCCAGGTTGGAATGGGACCCTGAAAGATCATCTGGTCTAAACTTTCATGGGAAAGGGACCCTAAATGAGAATATCTAGCATCCTGTCCAATCACCTCTTTAAAATCTCAAGTGATGGAGACTCCACCATGTCCCTGGGGAGATTGTTCTAGTGAATGAATATTCTTACTGTAAAAAAAGTTCGCTCAATGTTAAAATAAAACCTCTCCTTGTGCAGATCCTTTTACCAGTTGTCCCTTTTCTTGGTTTTATGTGGCTCCTTCTGAAGACAGTGCCTCTGTCCCCTCGCTAGCCACCTTTTAAGTACTGAAATGAAGTCCCTCCTGAGTCTTCTTTTCTCCAGGGATAAAAGATCTAAGTCCTTCAGTCTTTCCTCACAAGGCAGGTTCTACAACCTTTTGATCATCTTCATGGTCCTCCTTTGGACCTCTACAGCCTGTCCACATACTTCATTTGTGGGAACCAGTACTGGACACTACTCCAGGCAAATCCTAGCAAGTGCTGAGTACAGTGAGATGATCACATCCCTATCTCTGCAAATAATGTCCCAGGATCTTATTTGCTTTTGTTGTTGCAGCAGCATACTGCTGAGTTGTTTTGAGCTTGTTGTCCACCAGGACCCCTTGATTCCTTTCAGCCAGGCTACTGCTCAGCCACACAGATCCTAGCCAGTACTGGGCTCTTTGGTTATTCTGTCTGAGGTGCCGGACTTTGCACTTGTATTTGTTAAACTCCATACCGTTCTTGCTAGTTCACTCTTCCAGCCTGCCAGGTCTCTCTCTAAGACAGCTCTCCCTTCTGCTGTGTCCACCTCAACCATCCAGTCTGGTGTCATCAGCAAATTTGGTGAGGGTGCTTTCAATCTCATCATCCAGTTAATTTATGAAGATGTTGAACAGTGTGGGGCGCAGTATTGATCCCTGGGAGACCCCACTTGTGACAGGCTGCCAGTCTAAGTCAAAAAAATTGATCATCACCATCTGAGTGTGACCTGTTAGCCAATATCCTGTCCATCTCACAGACCAGTAATCCAATATGTATCTTGCCAGTTTTTCCAGGAGAAGGCTGTGGGAAACAGTGTCAAAGACTTTGCTGAAGTCCAGGTGAACAACATGCATTCCTCTTCTCATGTCAACAGAAGATCTCATTTTGGTGATCAGATTAGTCTGGCATGCTTTGCCCTTGGTAAATCCATGCTGGCTTTTCCCAATCACCTGCTGAATTTGGTTAGTAATAGGTCCTAGGAGGACTAATTCCATTACTTGCTCAGGTGTTGAAGTAAGAACTCTTAAACTAGTCCTGTCAAATTATATTATATATTAATTATAATTAATAGGGAGAAGAGGAAAAAAAAAGACAGTAAATACATATTCTTACAAGCTCAATTTCTTAAAATACATATTGAAGCAGCAAACTAAATTAGGTGTAACTTACTGGCAGGTTAATCTCTTGTATTAAAACACTGTAAATTTACAATAGAAATAAACAAGTCTAAAACCTCATCTGATTTATAGAGAATCTTATTCAAGAAATCTGTTTCAGAGAAAGTTTTTAAAAAAGCTTGTTTTATATTTGATAAGTTAACAAAGGAAAAGATATTGCAACAAATCTTGACGTTCTAATTGAAACAGAATTCAGCCCAACTTTTCTCTTAACTTCTGAAAACAGCAATGCAGGAGTGCAAAGCTGTAATGTCAGGGAAGGATTATCTCATGAGTAATTCTCAGCATCTGTAGAGATGGGATCATTGATTATTGTATCTCACAGCATCCAGACAAATGTAGCAGTGAGATGCTGTCTGAGGAAAGTCAAGTATTTTGTTTAGTGAAAAGTTGGAGTAACCTCCCAACTTGTGTATTTTAGTAGCGTACCCTATATATTATGGAAATGTGCTTTGTAAATCACATTAAGTCATATCATGATCTGAATTCAAAAGTAAATTACTCTAAAAGGGTAGGGTTTGTTGGTCTTGTAAAATAACTCAGTAATTTAGGGCTATTTAATGTCTCCAGGTCTTCTTGGGTACATATATGTGTATATGTGTATGATGAAATACTACTGGTTTGATTTTATTTGCATATAAGTAAATTTTCAATAAAGTGATACTATTATTTCCTAGAACTTTCAAATGCAGCTGACTACTTTAAGACCTCTGGCAATCAGTGTGCATCTCTGATAGTCTTTTTGCTAGGCTTAAAATGCACTTTTAAACTGAATCATGCAGACACCTCTTTCATTCACAGCAGTCTTTGATTCATATGGTGGAGATGTCTTGGAGGGCATGAACTAAATTCCTTATGAAGAGAACAAAGCCAGAAGATGCATTCCAGGAGTGCATCTTTGCACACGAGGCCTTATTAAATATTCAACCCACAAGATCAGAGCAGAATTCAGAATAGCTGCCTTTGACATTAATACAGTATGATGTGGAATACCCAGCAGCAATTGTTTCACTGCACAGATCCTCTCCTATTGGTACTAAAGATACAAAGTCATGGACAGTCAGAAAAGATGTCAAGCACCATGCAAGACTCATTATGGTACATTACTTGCCTTCGATTGACTCAAAAACTACTGTTCAGCCACAGAGGTTAGAGCTGGTCAGAAGCATGAATTCCCCCTTTATGATTCTAAATGTTATGGAAAACTATTGAGAAGCTTGAACACCTTCGTATGCAGCTTAGGACTTCCAGAATTGACTGGGGGAGCAGCAGTTTTACAATCAGAACAGTGGAGCTGTCCAAGACTTTCAAAGTATCAAGGTCTCCAGTGAAACAGCAGGAAGGCCTCAGCTCAGTTATATTCTGAAGGTCTCACCAGTTTCAGAATAGTCAGGGTGGCAGGAAACCCCCCATATTTCTAAAGTTTCTGCTGGAAGATTTAATAAACATGAATATCTGGCATGCCTCTTGATGTATCCTCCAGTTTTAACCAGTTATCATCTATAACAGAAAAGTCTGGACCTTGCTAATTGTCTTTGTTGCACAGGAGCTGTAAATGGAGCTGACAGTAAGTCAACAGCTTCCATGGTTTTGGCATTTGGTTTTGTTCTTTTGTGGAATGAAGGCAAAACCTTTTACAAGGCTTTATAAAACAAAACAGCAGTGAAAGACCATTTTTTCCACTTATAACAGAAAACAAGTCTTACTTGCCCAATCTGTTTTTCTTACTCTCCTCTCCTGGTATCTCTGATCAGGTCTGTTGGACACTTATTCTGTCATTTCTCTAGGCTAAGAAGCCATTGCATCACAATGGTCAACAGAATCAACAGTAAAAATGTTCCCATTCTGTTGAAGCATTATTTTTTCAAACACATTCTGTTTAAGTTTCCAGCCAACTGTAATAGTGAACATCATAACCTTATAGAATAGATTTTATGTTAGCACTTTACATGAGGGGTTATGCAGCTATAACTTGAGTATTATATGATGGAATTTAATTAGGTCAGATATGAAGTGATAATGTTAGAATAGTAAATTGTACTCACCATGAAGAAAAGTTCCTTGCTTTATAGCTGACTAATTTATAGGTGCTCCTGGAAACTTGAGTGTCAGCAAGCATTTCTTAAAGAAAACTCTATAATTCAGACTATATAAAAGAAGAATTTATATACATTGGCTGTGAATTCCGGCTGACTCATCTCAGAAAAAGATCAACAAAACTTAGAAAGAATCTGATACATTGGCTGCTAAAGGCAAAAAGTTGATTCAGAGGTTGATTTTATAAGAAATATCATGATTTTCCTTCCTGAAAAACATGTATATATATATATATCAGTGTGATCTTTTGCAAAGGAAAATAATTATACAAGAAAGTCCCTTCCTTCTCAAAACACTGTACAACATCTGAGCCATCTGAATACCTTGAGTTAATTTTACCTATCTGAAAGCTACATATATATTTTCATCCCTGGGCCTAGTGTGAACTTCAAGGCTGAGAAGAATATTGGGTTACTGTAAGCTGTACAGATTATATCAGCCAGTGATTACCAGGCAGTGTCTTTCTTGCCTTTCCTATGGAGTAGCAACTGGTCAAGTACAAAGAGCTGATAGAAGTTCTGGGATTGATCAAGAAGGACCTGTAGTAAAAGATAAATCTGGGCATACATATGTTCTTCCTAAATTTTCTACCTATCTTAATAATTCTGAGAACTCACTATCTGGAAGTATCCATGAAAACATTTTCTGTGTTTCCAAAAGTTTATATTTATCATATTCATTCACAGTTATCAAAATTACTGCTTGGTCAAAAATTCCCTTAGTCAAAATCCTTTACAAAAATCAAAATTTCTACTTTTATTTTCACTGTGTCAATTATGTTTCTCTGTCCCAGTGACTAATCTATCCATGGCATATTAAAAAAATGAATTTACCCAGACTTGGAAAGAAAGGCTGCATTATCTTTATTAAAAAAAAAAAAAAAAAAATATCTAAAATTTGGACTACCTGTTCTAATGTCAAAGTTTTTGAATTGAATAATATACTTAATTTGTAACATGGTTTCACCTGTTCTTTCTAACTTCAGATTTTTTCACCCTTAGTTACACGTCAGTAGTAACAATGAGCTGGTTTTGTATACCATTGACAATTAAAATTAGATTTTGAAAGCTGAAAAGCAAAATACGTTCAAGTACCCCATTGTAAATTTTAGATTGGAAAAAACATCAGCACCAGTCCCTCAATACATATATAGTCATCCTGTAATTCAGTGTACAGTACAGTAAGTGCATTGAGAAGGAATACGTTTATTCACAATCATTTTGTTTGGTAGCCTAACTAAATACAGATCACATGCCAGTTTTGGAACTGCTTGCTGAGATGACTCTAGATATCAGAAATATTTATTTTCTTATATATTTTGCTTTTTTAAATTAAATTTAGGATTTATTCAGAAATTATTCCTTAAAGCAGAATTTATAGACATATCCTTTCATTCTAATGAACCGTGTTGTTTCCTCTCAAGAAATGGTGAAGTAGTTCTTCCATATACTCCTTAAACACCCAGAAAAGCACCCACAGTCTAACAGAGATCTAACAGTTTGTCTTGGTTTCAGCTGGGATAGAGTTAATTTTCTTCCTACTGGCTGGTACAGTGCTGTGTTTTGGATTTAGTATGAGAATAATGTTGACAACACACTGATGTTTTAGCTGTTGCTAAGTAGTGCTTACTCTAAATTAAAGACTTTTTGGGTTTCCCATGCTCTGCCAGTGAGCAGGTGCACGAGGAGCTGGGAGGCAGCAGAGCCAGGACAGCTGACCCAAACTAGCCAGAAGGATGTTCCATAACAGAATGTCATGCTCGGTATATAGAATGGGGGGAGTTGGTTGGGAGCTGCTGGGCTTGGGGACTGGCTGGGCATCAGTTAGTGGGTGGTGAGCAATTGTATTGTGCATCTTTTTTCTTTTTTTCCTTAGGTTTTATCCCTCTCTCTCTCTTTTTCATTACAGTTGTTGTTGTTATTATTTTAATTATATTTTACTTTATTTCAGTTACTAATTTTTTCTTATCTCAGCCCACAAGTTTTACTTTTTTCTGAATCTCCTCCCCATCCCACCAAGAAGGGGATGGGGAGTGAGTGAACAGTTGTGTGGTACTTAGTTGCTGGCTGGGGTTAAACCACAAGCCAATTAGTATCAGAAGCACTGTGTAGTACCTGCATTAGTAGAGTACCTGCATTTATAGAGATAAATAAATAGCTCTATTAAAAGGCTGACTTGAAATTCCCAGGTATCCTTTCAATGGCTATAGTTCCATACCCTCAAGAAGTCTGCAGGCAGATTCCTTACAAACTGTGACACTGAGAAATCTGGGGTACCCATCCTCAGTGAATTGCATGAATCCTGCAATGAAGATCCACGGTCCCACAATCCTACTCTCCAGCTAGCAGTCTGTTCCCCAATATTCGATTTGAAGGACATACCCAGACCTGCTGAGGCAGAAGGATCACATCTCAACAGGAAGAGCAAAGCTAAAAATACAAATGAAGGAACAAAGTCAGCCTTGAGCTCCATCTGACTCCTTGCTTTCTGTCCTGGGTATCTTGTCATCGGCCTTGCCTTTCCTTCTGAGGACAAAAAGTGAACATAACAAAGGAATGATTGACTGTGCCATGAGCCTGGAAGTCTACTTAGTCCCACTCACTGAACAAGCTATAAATATAGCCACAGTTGTTCCTCTCAGAGCTTTCTTTTCCACTTAAGACAATGAATTTGTTATTCACCATGATTATACTGTTCTAGGCTGCTCATTTTTCCTTCTTCTTCTTCTTCTTCTTCTTCTTTTCTTCTTCTTCTTCTTCTTCTTTTCTTCTTCTTCTTCTTTTTCTTCTTCTTTTCTTTGTTGTTGCTGGTTTTGGTGTTTGTTGTGCAAGTGCTAAGTCTGGCCTGACTTTAAAAACACCATGTAATTACTTTATCTCTTTTACTCTGCGATTTGTGCAAAATCTATCAGAATTACTGCTTCTGAAAATGAACACTTATTTTCCGGATTAGTGTGAAAGTTAGTGAAACTGTAACTTTTCACTTGCCATAGCTATTAAAGGAGAGGTAAATAAAACAAATAAAACGCAGTAAATCTGCCTTTTCCAGTTCCCCAGAACACAGAAACCCATTCTCATTTGTTCTTACAATAAAAGTTAACTGCATTTTTCCTTTTCATAAAAAAGTTGTTCTTTTGTAGCATGACATTTGTGTATTTGCATAATTTCAGTAATTCTAATGTCTTTCATAGTACTGTTGTCTTTTTTTTATGTAATTTGGATACTTTTTTCTTTATTACATTTTAAAAAGATTATTCTTAATTATATGTGCAAAGACTCCATTGCAGTCAGAATATAAGAAAATTTTTGTACCTGAGAAAGAGCTGAATAGGACACAGTTCTAAAGAAGTGGTGAAGTAGACTTAATGATTTGTCTTGAGGTATTGTAATTGTATTTTATTTATTTATTGACTCTTGGCAAGGTTCCTCTTCAGCATCTGGTTGATACTCCCAACCCCTTGTTACAGCTCTCTGTGGCTTTATCATGTCACTCTTTATTTTTTCAATCTCTACAGTTGCCTGACTCATTTGACAAAAAACAACAAAAACCTCTGTACTGAATGTTTGTCCAGGACTTGAACTCTGAGCTTTAACCTG
>JAVJGI010000014.1:60004563-60034147 GCA_035590275.1 Ibycter americanus | reverse complement strand
AATTCAAAAAAAAAAAAAAAAAAAAAAAGACACTGGTTTTATATGATCTATCCATATGCTGAACATTTTATAATTTTATATTGACTATTTCCCACATTTTCATGAGTTTTGAGCCTGAAAGTGTGTAGATTCTTTTAATAGCAGAGGAAAAAAACCAACCAACAACAATCAAACAAACACTATCTGATGTATATTTATTTCATTTTTTAAATAAATTTTTGAACTGTAAAACATAGATGCAAATTATATTCATATTTTCATGTGCTGACTGGCTCACAGGTCTCAGCCATAAACACTGGTAACATTGGTTAATGCAGAGACTGATTTTAGAGAGTTTGGGAGTTTTGGTTTCTTTTTTGGTTTTGGTTTTGTTTTTTTTTCCCTCCTAATATCCAGCATACTGGTAATATTAAGGTGGTTTTAATTTTAATTTTTTTTTTTTAATGTTCTGAAAAATGATAGTTCCTTTCCTTAATTTTTATTTCATTTTCAGTATATTTGGAAACATTTGTTTACTTTTCCTGTCTTACATTTTACCTTTATCTGCATTATCAAGATGTACCCTGAGAAAAAAATTATAGAAAATACAAAGATCTGAAATAATAACAGTAATATCATGTTAAAAGAATTGCATGTTATTCATCCTTGTGGAAACTCACACACTGACACTAATTTAGATTATAGAGAAAATTAAATTCTACAATTAATTGATAGATCTGGTTTTATTTCATTATTTTACAGCATGATTTTCTTGTGTTTTGAGAAATTGTAAAGATAATGTTCCCTAACTCTAGTATAAATTCAATCATTCTGCATAATATGCCATTACAGATTAAAAAAAACACAAGTAAAATATAAAGCTGACCTAAAATTTTAAAATCTTACCGAAATATCATCTTGATATATTCTGAACATGATTTTGATGAAATTTCCCCCATTGACTTACGGAAAATGTTGCAAGACATCTTTTTTCTGAAATCATGTCTGTCAGAAATGCCAGGGCATATGGAGTTAGAAGTCAAACTGTGCACTTGGAATTACATCTGGGAACAAAGTAGAAGTCCAAAATGCTTCTGTAATGAACCAGTATTTATTAGATGTACACTGATGGGTTTGTAACTTTCTTCAGCTGCAGGTGGAGTTAATTCCGGATACAGACACAAAAGACAAAAAAGTGGTGGAGCTTGCGCACATCTTAGAAGGAACATTTTAGTTCCTAAAAAGACAAGAAAATATTTGTGTCTATTGCTGTTAACTAAAGTATCTAGGATTATTTAGGGCTTGCACAGTTTAAAATGACTATATCAAAGGTAAAATGATTGCTCCTGTGAAACACATTGCTCACTTTTTTCTTCTCCTTTTTTTCCCAAATTTCTAGGTTACCTTTCGTTGGCCTAAGCTGTGAGGTTGGCCTGTCTGACATTTTACCTGAAGTGGACATGCCAAAAGACACCAAAACCACGTTATCTCTGAAGACATGCTGTATTAGAACTCAAAATAATAAATTAGAGCAGATAAAGGGGTTCTTTGAAATGGGATCTATACGTCCTGAGCTATCAGCACAACGTAAAGCCCTGCCTGACGCGTTCACAAGAGAAACTGGTGATCCACACAAGTGCAGATTAACCTCAGTGGAACCACCCCCCAGTCAGAGCTATAGCAAAGCAGGGTGGGTGTCATCATCACAGTCTTGTTTAGCCAAATATTCTGTATTGATCTTCAGAAAGACCACAGAAAAATTAAGGTTTGAGGATGTTTACTTACACTGTCAGACTGACATAAAGCACAGAGGTATCAGTAAATGTGAACTGCTGAAAGCAGATGGAACACGTGAACACCATGCCCTGCACCACAGCACGGGGGAACAGGGAGTGCATGGTACTTGCAGAGTGGCTCTCAGAGGGGATTTCACCGGCCACCCTTTAAATCACGGATAGACCTGCTGTTCCTGTTTTCTATCACATTGTTCTCTTCAGTCTTCCTCAAGTTATACATGCCCAAGGACACATGCAAGCACGTACACTCACATCTAATACAAGATTATTTGCCAAGAACCTGAACACCATTAGAGCTGCCGTTAGGGTCATAGAAAGGAATACTGCTTAATATTTAAAATACTGGTGGCAGGATGCTAATACTGGCTTGAGAAGTTACTGCATTCTCATTATCATGGCAATCACCAGGTTCATCCACAAGGTCCACAGACAGTTGGAGTCAACTATCATTTCTGTGATTATAAAGTGTGTGTGAGGAGCAAATTCCTAATACCACATCTCCTGCACGCCTTGGCAGGAATGCAAGTAAATATATCAAAGTACATGACTAAGGCTTTCAGAACAGGGCGATGTATAAACAAGTGTTACTTTGTGTTAATGACTGCGGTGATGACAGAAAGTTACAGAGTAGTAAATACAGTGCACTTGGTGTATTTTACTTGGAATGGGATACTACTTGACACGACATTCCCCAAACTTCTGGCTTAGCCCTGGCACAGAGGCAAATACATGGGCCAAATGAGAATCTGACCTCACCTTTTCAAAGCCACTATTACCTTCACAATTAACTTGTATGATTGTGACAAGAGAAAATAAAATTCTAACTGTGCACCCAGCCAGTAAATCTTGCAGTAGCCTGTTTTCTTTAGCAATAACACCTCACCCAAGACATGACTTGCTCAGAAAGAAAAATCCCTAAAGTGTTCCAAAAGTTACTAATCTTCCATGAGCCTTAAACTACTCTTTTTCCTTCTTGGAGTTTTGGAGCCTCTGTAACTTCTTTGAAGGCTCCCAATTATAAACTTGCTCATCCAATCAGAGAATGGGAAGTGCATCACAAATTTCACCAAATGATACTATAACACTCACCAAAATGATGTTTTTTCAAACCACGAGTTTTGAATCCTTTGGATCAGTATTGTCCAGGGAAACCCTGAGAAAGCAAGCTGGATAGTGAGGAAATTCAGAGCAGCTATGGCATGCTTAAAGTCTTCTGGGGAGCAGAAAAAAAGAATTAATTTACTTAGTAATGTGTCAGAGTAAACAGACATTACAGATTGTCTTAAGTAGAAAAGGAACTTTTATCTGTAGGCAGATTGAAGAGAAACATAACCAAGAAACTTCTAAATTGGTGTAGTTCAGCTGGAGAGGAAAAGCAATGTGGGAAACATCTAAAATAATCAATAGTCTTGCAGCTGGTGTGGTTGCTTAATTGTAAGCAACGGTCAAAATTTGTTCTCTATGTTTAAAATCAGAAATAGAGTCAACCTGCACCCTTACCACCAACAATATTTTCCAAACCTATATGAAAACAAATGTTTAGCTCCATCAGGCTCCTTTTCATTAGCATAGCATGAAGGTCTCCTTCACTTTTGAAATATCTGAAATTACAGCGATTAATTATATCATGAGCTTGGAATGATCTCGCTATCATTGTTACCTTTGAAGGGTAATTTTAAAAATATGTGAGCTTCAGGAACATGGCATTTTTAATTCTCACTTCAGCTACCTACTGTGTCTCCTCAAGGCTTCATATAGTTCATCGAACAATGTTTCAGGCTGCTTTTTCCACACTTAGTAGAATAATTGACATGCATGTTTTGAAAAGTGATCAGAAGATTGTGGGGGATGGGCAAGAACAAGCGTCACCTTTCTTGCTCAATAATTCTGTTAGAAGAAAATCAAACTTGGACAGAATTAATGAAAACTTTATGCAGTTTCACAGACTATATGTTAGCATCTGATTAAAAATAAAAAGCACTAGAGGGTTCCTATTCCACATTCTTTTTGGAAATGTGACAATATTGTCACTGGATTATATGTGCCAGTGGTGTTCTGCATAAAAGAGAGGGTGGTGGCTGGTTTTGTTTTTTTTGCTTTCACAAGGTATCTTTGTATTTTAATTTGCTGTCCATGTACCAGGTATTGTCTACTGATTCTACTATTTACTTCAGTATTATTAATTTAATTATTTTATTCATGCAAACAGCGGTGTGTGGGCAAGAAAAAAGCAGGAAAGAAAAATAAAGGAAAAAAGAAGCTTTGCAAAGCTCCAGGTGTCTTTGGCACCAGTTCTAGGAGCAAAGGAAAACTAAATAGCAGTTTTAACTCCTGCCTCAACAGAGTCATCCTCTTCTCCATACATTATAACCGGTAAAATTGAATGCTCTGTCGTGCTTGGGGCATAACAGTTAGCCCCCTTTTTTTTCAAAATTCTTCACAAAATAACTTCCAAAATCAAAAGTGAAGGTTCAGCTTATTCCAAGTGTTGAGTTTTTTACAAAGAACCTGCCACACATAATTCCATCTCCTTATATGAAAAAAATCCCAATCTGATCTATTTATCTGATTTCAGTAGTAGAATTACAGACCAGGCAGAGAAAACAATGAAGTCAATGGGTCACAACCGAGGAGATCTTCTAAGGTCAGATTTGGTTATTTGTTTTTTTAATTTGCATTTTATCAGAAGCTGCACTGATGTTTATTTACATTGTGGTGTCACCTGCAGGTTATAGTTAAAGATACTGGCACTATTGTACTATGTGCTCTACAAATGAACACAAAAACTTAGTCTGTTCCTCTACTAGAGTTTCCTGTATGATTTCAAAAAAAAGGAGAATAAACTTCTCTAAAAGAGTTACTAATTTTTTATCTGACTTTCATCTGAAGATGATATTGTAAGTCCTAACACTAGTGACCAGAAACAGCAGTTTTTAAAGTTTAACATTTAAATATAAATCGGACTGCAAATACGCTGACATTCAATGTTCATGAGCAAATAGCTTTCCTGGTCCTACTAAGTTATTATTTTTGAGAGCTTTTCTCCTGCTAGGGGCTTCAAAAGAAGTCATCCTTCTATTTTTCAGCTGTAAAAATAATTTATGCTTATATCTTGTAATATTTCATCAACAAAAACTATCACTTAATAAGGTTTACCACAAGGAATGTTTTTTGTTGTTTTATTGGTTTTTTTTTTTTTCATTTAATAATAACTAAACCCCTAAATTTGTGATAGACAGTGGTAATACATCATTTTGAAATCTTTGTAATGCAGTGTATACTGCAGATATTTGTTTCTATATGACACAATATTACAACACAGTTTAATAATA
The DNA here is from genome assembly GCA_035590275.1 of Ibycter americanus. Classification (NCBI taxonomy): domain Eukaryota; kingdom Metazoa; phylum Chordata; class Aves; order Falconiformes; family Falconidae; genus Ibycter; species Ibycter americanus. The sequence goes on along the minus strand of JAVJGI010000014.1, from coordinate 60,029,040 downwards.
ACAACCAATACTCTGAGTTACATGGAACTGTTAAGAACTGATGTGCATTTAGCAAAGTTGACCTCAATTCAGGTTTTCTCTGTTAAGAAAAGCATTTCAGGAGCATCAGAACTATTTCTTCAAAGTATTTCATCTTAAAGAGTGGGGAAGGGGAAAACCTACCCCCTTTTAAGACACATATATACACATGCTTTACTCTTATTTTAATCCACTTCTATTACAACGCTCATTCTGTTTTACTTTTATAGCTATGACAGAGAATATCTAGAGGTCCTAGCTATCCTAATGGTAAGGAAGTAATACTCTGTATGATACAGGGATTTTAATACACAGATACGTGTCCATACAAGTCATCTTATTTTGTTGCACCATTCACCATTTCTTTTTTTATACTTCTGTATTAATATCCAGCTTCTCAAAATGTGTGTGTACGTGAGTCAACTCCTCCAGTAGGGAGCAGGTGACACAGAACACACACAACAATCATAAGACTAGGAAAACAAATGTCTTAATGGATGTAAGGCATACTGCCAGTAATTATGTGAGGAAAAAACGTAGTGATCACACTAGGCAAGAACAATTTCAAAGATGTTCCATGTTTTGCAGATGCAATGTATATTTTTGCGTTATATTTCTTTTTTAATCCTGTTTCAAGAGTATTTTTACAAAGAACTGAAATATGCTGGACTGATTCTGTTCAGCATTATCAATCTTTAGTGCTCCTTGCAGAAAGCTGAAGAATTTGTAACATGTTAAATCTACCTACCAGCATCACCTGAATGGCACTGAACAGGAGCTATAAAATGTCAATTATTCAGAGAAAGCAAGCTCTTTTCTTGATGTTCCACAAAATATGGAGACAGCTGTATACTTGTTGACTATCCATCAAGATGCTCACTAAACAACATGCATCAGCAAAACGTGGTGCTGTTTCAATATGTCACTGAATCCCCAGCTAGGAAAAACAGGGAGATAATATGACATCCCCTTCCTAACAACTGCAGCACGTTCAGGTGTGAGTCTGGTGTCATTAAAACTGTGTTTCTAAAAGTCTTTTGAAAATTAGACTGAAATGATTACCGGTTTGTTCACTCATTTCTTAGAGGCAAGGGGAGAGGACTTTCAAGTCATGAAATAACAAGTTTTCAGGGTCTTGTGTACACCCACAGGTTCTGCAGTCTCTTCACCTCACTCCTAGGAGTTAGACTACTCACTACCAACTCTGCTGTGGTCCAGGTCTGTTACTTAACACATGCCCATGACGCCCAGCTAGTCAGCACATCTGCATCCCATAGGAGTTAATCAAGATCTCCTTTGGATGTCACGTGGTATCTCTTTGACCCTGAGACACTATTTCCCTCAGCAATTTTTCCTCCCCATTCGAAAATTCCCAAAATAATGTGAAGTGGCCATGTCACTGCCTACTGGAACAGTGTTCGTTACACTTTGCTGTACTTTTTGTGGTCTGTAACTGTCCTCCATCTTTTCCTTTGCTCTCTTTAGTTGCACAGTTTGCTCTTTGATATGTTTCACATACATCATTCACATCTTTGCAGCAGATGAAGTGATACTGAGGCACTGTTATAAGTAGAACACCCTAAAAATTTATTGTGCCAGGATAGGACTGTATATATTCACTATGTTAAATATTCATGTTGTGAAAATAAAACTAACCTCATTAATTTCAGACCCAGACAAAACTGAAGAAAAGTCCCTAGATTAAAAATTGTTGCAAAAACTGGATATAAAGCACATCAGCAGAAGGGAGTGGTTAATTTTACAAATGTGCTATTTCTGATAACATAGAATAATGTAAAACATGTTTTCTTCTGCAATATCAATTTCTGTACATGTTTTTCAGTAGAAAGAAAACTGCGTATTGTCTTGTTTGGGTGTGGAGGGAGGACATCAGTTGAGGGTGTCACATAGATTTTTGAAATGTGTGCCTAACGGACTTTATGGCTAACGTAAGAGGAGAATAAGAGGGGCCTTTGAGACACAGAATAATAAATATCTACTAAATCCTACAGATACTGAATGGCATGGATGTAGTCTATAAACTTCTATTTTTTTCAGGTACATATTTTTCTGTTGCATGGGCAGGACAAGCCCAGCAGCAACAGTCTCCAAGATATAGCTAGTGGTTGGTTCATTTCCAGCAGCTGTTTGGAACATAATAGTTCTGAATGAGCCATTTCAGCAACTAGAAATTGCAGCCATCTACTGGTAACTGCCAAAATGTCAGTCAGTCAGAGTCTTTAGGGCTTGGCATCTATTTATATTATCTCCCCAGACACATCCAGGCTTGTACAAGTAGCTGCTGAACACCACTTGAAGAAAGTGATATCTACAGTGTGACATCTGGCCCCTTTGAACCTCTGTTATTTCATTACTGTATTTTTTACTTTGTTTTTGCATATGCACATTGATAACATTTAAACATTTAAGACATTTAACATGGTTTATAAAAATACAAAGGAATTTAATATTGTACCCTCTTATGCTTTTTTTGAGTAGAAGGCACAAGTAGAAATATTAACTGATAAATCTTGCCCTGTGGTTGTAGAAAAACAAATGTACTTGCTGTTTGAAAGAACAGCTTAGTGGTGGTGGTCTGATTGCTTGAAACTGTACAGAGCATGTATAATAAAGCACTACCTAAGTTACATTTATGCCCAAATTACTGACGTCTGCTATAGTATTCAAATTTTTATTCATTTGCTTTCTATTAAACTTGGGAGATTCTCAAGGTTTGAAGGTAGGAGAATCCTCATTGTTATGATCTTCAGTACAATTTCTCTGGTTGCTGGGTCACACTGCTTATTAATCATGCTAGGAATGCAGAAAGATTCTCTCTGTTGCTTTGGGAATACCGTGTTTTTGTGTTTTAACAAGGGGTAGACTGCTTTGGAGGGGCTCCTAGACAAGGGAAACCTCAAGGGGAGCATGAGAGACAGGCAAAATATTTGGACCAGGTACAGGATATGAAGGAGTTTTCCTTCCTTAAATCTTTTAATTGAATGACTGTTTTATCTCAACATTAGTCATGGCTGTCTGGGTTATTTCACTTCTTTGCAGGCAAGATCCATACCTCCTTTTCCTTTTCACCAGTCCCTGGATGGCAATTTCTTCTGAAGTTGTATGTATGTACAGTTTAGATTTTATGCCCCAGAACTTCTGGTGCCTTGAATTATATCCTGGCATTCAATATTGATTTTTTTTTTTTTCTTGTCTTTATATCCTTTGATAAGAGGGAACAAGTACCTGTTTTAGCAGGTAAGGAAAGGTGATGAAAAAAACCCCAAACCTTCAATGACAGTTGTATTGGCTCAGTGCTAAATAAATATGTGTTACTGTGCCTTGCCAGTAAATTCTGACTTTAGTCACAGGGTACGCTAACAGCTTAGTACATTTGACGCTGGTGGAAAGTTCTGTGTAGTTTAAATAACAAGCTAACTCTGTCAGATGAATGATGCTAACTGGGGTTCAAGAAGTGGACACACGCCAGTTTGAAGTTTTATTTTCAGCTAGGTATATGGTGAGGTTTTGTGTCTGACAAATCAGTGGAGTTCAATGGCTGTTAACAGTTGCATCACATCAAGTAAGAGAAGAACATTGTGACTTAAGTAAGGTGCCTGCTGTGGCACAGATGTGCTGTTAATTCTGCTTGTGTTAAGAACAGGATGATTCCATTCCCCTGTACAGACTATCACTCACCTATGTTTGTAATCAAATTTCCAAGTGGAAAAATATACTTTAGTTTTACATGAACAGCATTTCCATTGCCTTCACTGACATAGGATCCATGTCTGCTTGTAAACGAAGGAAGAAAATATACCTTTCCCACTTAAAACCAATTCAAAGTTATCTTGTAAATTGTCCTATTTCTCTGGAAAATTATGGAAATTGCCTAGATATGTTCTTTTAAAGGTAAGAATTCAAGATGAAATAAAACTAAGATATAAAAATATCTGGCTCATGTTTTTCCCCTCTTTTGAATACTTGTTGTACTTTAACACTCCAATTCTTTGTATGTAGTTACATATCTGAAATTCTCCCTTGTTTGTGAACATGTTTTTGTCAGAAATATAACTATTAAGCTCTTACTGTTGTCCTGCTCAGCACTATCCTGTTGCTGGCACTTGGCCATTGAAACGGCATCCAGTTAATTGTTCACGATGTTAAGGTACCTTGTAACCACCCCTCTCTTGTCCAAAATAATAATTTTAAATGTCATATACCACTACAACCTACTCAGTACAGCAGAATTATAGGATCTCATAGGACTGCCTAATGGGGGGAAGGGGGAATCAAATATAATAAAATATTCAATGTGTATGCTGCTTTATTTATATAGGTGTACCAATCAAGCAGACCAGTAGTTCCAAAAGAGTATACAATCAATACTTCAGTCCAGAAACTTCAGCAATTTCCAGTTCAATTTCTGAGAAAAGAAATAGGTTTCTAGCACAGACTGAGTTTAAGAATATGACTGTGCCACACAAGGTAAATGCAGTACAGGCGTGAAAGAAGTTGTCTAGAAACTCGACAGTCCCCTCTGCATAGTCGTTCCCTGGACTTCCTGGTGATGAACAGGAGGACTTTTTTCAAAACTTCTGTGGATATGCGCTCTCAAGTGTTGATGGCATTTCTGAATGATTACTTTAGAAAAATACTGTAGCAAACAAGTCATCCCAGCTTAATTTCAAACTCACTGTAAACAAGTAAAAAAATAAAAATCATGTCAACAGGCTGATACAAAGGAAAGCTGATCAGGGTTATGATTCCTCAGTTTGATTTCTCTCATTGCCTGCTATATAATCATAGATTTGTAGATGTTTTTTAGATGACTGAATGTTTTCTTTCTTTGATTCCCTCATGAGACATCAGTTCTCCTGGTTATATACCTCACTAATTGATTTTCCATGAACAGTCATTATTTGTGTGTGATTAGCAATCACACCAACATGAATGTCTTCTCTTGCAACGTTGTAATTCAGTTTCCCAGGAGAAGTATCAGGGTCTCAAACTGTGATGGCATTTGCCACTGTTTAGCCAAAGGCAATAACAAAATGAAAGAGGAAATCATGAGGACATCATGTCCTGCACTGGGACCTGAGTGAGTGAGCCTTATTTTACACTTCTTTCTGCCATGAAGATAGAGTAGTCCATTTAGAGATGGCTAAGGGCTATCACACTAACGCATGGCATTGCACAACATAGATTGGATATGATTAAGCTTGCCTGCCTGACTCTTCTTCTGGACTCTCTCACAAAACAGTGAATTCATGTAATTTGTGAAATTGCATATATCTGTGTTTTCAAGTGTTTTGGTATCTGAGTCTCCATTTCATTTCCACACAGTTACTTAATTTTAAACGGTCATAATGGTTAAAAGACTAGTCAAACAAAAGATCCATAAGTGGTACATGTGAAAGTAGGAAAGTAGGAAAGATGAAGCATGCCACAAATCTACTAGAATGAAAAAAAGTTAAACAGAAAAAGAAAGAAAACCAGAAAACAGTCTGTGCATATGAACCATGATCCAAAATCTGTACAGTGAATGGCAGGACTTGCCATGACTGGTACTGAATCAAACCTACACATGATTTTACTGGTGACAGCCGTAAGTGTCATCGGAGTCAATGTAAACATAGGCAGTTAACATTAGAGAACAATTCACTGTGAAAGTCTCAGTGAACCAAAGAAACTCTGATTATTTAGAACCTTGAAATGCTGTCCCCCTTATTCTGATCAAAGCTTCACAGAGACAATCACCATAAATGTTTACTCTTTGCACAGACATCTCTCTTTAACTAGAATATTTTTGATTTCTGAACATATAGAAAAAAATGCATACTTGTACAAATGTTATTCTCAGCTGACAGAACTCTCAGGAAGGGCTTCAATTTGCTTTTCATGTCTGGATTTCTCTCCTTATATTTACATTTAACTTTTCCCAGACATCATTCTTCTTCTTTAGGCTGCTCTCTGCTTCATTTTGCAGTCACTATCCACTCTGTTTTTCTAGCACTGTACCTAATCCAGGATCTATCTGTGTAATACTGAGTAACTGATCTCCCTTTAATTAGCTTTTCGATCCTCTGGTGGTGTTTACTGTACTTTTTGGATTGAGGAATCAACTAGAAAGTCTCTGTTTAAATGAATGTGTGTGTACATATACTGTAAGCCCAGTAAGTCTTACATAATTAAGAAAAGACATGCCGATTTCTTATGCAGCATCTTTATAGGGTTATTGAAATAAAAAGGGCGAGGGCAAAAGAGCTCCATTTTATTTTATTTTACTTTTTATAATTTTATTTATATAAAATGTATACATTATACAATTTCAACTTCATCTTATTTTTTGTACTGCACACAACGGAAGTGTATTTGGCAGTGCTGTTGAAAAGTCTTCAACATACAGACATAACTTAATATGAACCCCAAAATAGTACAGCTCTAACCATAACTTTTCAAATTATACAAAATTTTCCAGGCAGATCTTGTTGGACCCATATGTGTTAGCAGCAAGTAAGTCTGAGATGCTTAGAGTGTTTAAATTCCTTAAATGTGTTTTTGAACGGGTTTAGATTTGCTTTATTTTGTTTTCATTTTTAGGAGGCAGAATAGTACTGAAAAATATTATTTTTGCTTTTGATTAACTTTCTTACTGAAACGATCTGTAAAAAATAATACTTTGAGCTCAGCTGTCACATAGATGGACATAGCAGGAGAAAGAGAAGTTTCAACTAAGTTCCTAGTGAGTTTATTTTTTTCAGTTTTCTCAGAAAACTAACAATCAGAACCACCTTTCTTTGAAATTTAATGATTAAATGCATTGAAATCAATGAAATAAGAGATAAATGAAAAATGAAGCTTCATTCTAGCTAAAAGCTGTCTCTGTAATGTTCTGCTGAAACAGCTTTCCTATGTCCACACACCCACATGCAAAAAGTTTAAGGCCACCCACACCTCACACCTATGACAGCAAGGAGACTCCTACATGTAACACGTGTGGTCATGCAAAGTAGAAAGCTGAACCTATTTTTAAAGATTTTTCCAGGATTACAGTCTGCATCTGTAAATGCCAGTCTGCATCTGCTGTAAATGTCTTTTCATTAGTCAGCCACCTGCTAGATGGAAAGTGTTGCACTAGCAACACAGCATCTGAGAATATGCATGCAAAGTTTGAGATCAGAAACTGGCACTGAAGGAGATGGAGTTTGCCATGCAGTGAAGTTTTTATTTTGACATACACACAAATTGAAGTAATTCTTTACATTAGTGTTCCTTGATGAACATTTATTACTATTCATTATCTTCTCTTGCCTGAGTACAGAGTGCAGACTTTCAGGCCAATGTCATTGGATTTATGAGGACTCTTCAGTACCATGGATCACAATGTTCTGCCAGATCATCAGCCTGCCCTGGCAGAAATAAAAGGCCAATGGCAAAAGCAATTACTCTCACAGAGAACAGACCAAACCCAAAACTGACTAGTAGGCATTTTCATGCAGACACTGTCCTAACAGGGACGAGTGTCATCTATAACCTTTTGTGTACTAAATGCTAAACATTCATTGCTGATATGCTGTGAGGTGTCCAATAGGATATTAGAGTTTATTATAAAATGGACACCAGGGTAAAATAATTTTAGCTCAGTTACATAAACTTTGAAAATCAGCTTACGCTTTGGAATTAATTACTTCCCAACAGCCAGCCAGTAAAAGTGGTTCAAAGATGACAGGTACTTACAAATCCAAACTACTGAAAATGCTTCAGTTTTATGAGTTTGTATGTTTTAAAGAAGGTGAGGTTGCTATATCACGCTTTGTTATGCCACCTGTTAAGGCTGGAAGAGAGTGGATTGATTCTACATGCCACCGAAATCCCTGAATCTGGAAAAGCCACATTCATACTGTGGGTAGTAAAAGTAATGGAAAAAAACATTTGGCCTAGTTGGAGCCAGGTCTTCAGATAAGAATGCAAGTACAGCCTGTGCAGGTTCCTTTTGAACCACATTGGGAAGATACTTTGGGATAAAAAAATCTGACCCTAATAATACAAGTCATAAGGTTCACAGAAAATCTAGCTGTTGAAATTGACACTGTGTGACTATTTAGATCTGGAACCAAAACAGAAAGCACTGTCAGATTTGAAGATTAAATTTAATCTGATATCAACTACAAAACTGTAACATCAGAGTGCATGTTAAAACTGTCATGAATGAAAGATCATAAGTGAAATCCTCTGTGTTCAGAGAGCAGAGCTGTCTTCATTCCATCATACTATTCAAGAAGTCATTGTGACATCTCACTGTCCTATTGCTACATTTAGGATATCTTTATTTTGATGTTCTGTTCCAGCAAAGTTTTGTGTTCACACAATACTACAGGGTTTGCCTGGAGCTTCAGTACTGTTGGAACAATTTATTTATGACTTCTCAGTCTGTGCTCTGATATGTTGAAAATAGTTTATTGGGTTTCTCATAACATTTTTGATGTATTTATCATACCCATACTTTTTGCTGATGCATCTTTCATGCAAAGAACTTTGTCATTTCTCAGAGCCATACAGTGGTTTGAAAATTCTTACTGTTACACACATGCCTTTTTGACACTTTCACACATACACACCAATTAGAATATAGATTTAGAAATCACTTCATACATGCAGTCACTCTCAAAAACTTATAATAGCTCTTAATAATTCCTATCTTAGAAAAAACCCCAAACTTAAATGATCATATGAGGAATGCATTCAGTAGATTCAGAAGCATTTTACAGGCTGGCAAAATCTGTCTTACCTTTAGAATCTCTTCACTTACCAGTCTGCCAAATTGAAAAGTTCAGAAAAAATTGCCGTGCAGTTATTCTTCTACAAGACCATAAAGAATAGACAACATTTTTTTCTGTTATTTAAACTAGAAAAGTATGAAAGGGTTTTGCTGTTGTTGCAGTTCAAGAGCAAACTTCTAAAAATGTCAGCAGTGCCTCCATCCCCAGCATGAAGGCTGATATCACAGCCCAGCAAGAATGATCGGGCCATCCCCATCACAGGAGCAAAGGCCTCGCAGAGGCAAAAGATGCGCCATTCAGCTGTGGCTGAGTGCAGGTGACATCTACAGCAGTAAACTAGACAGTGTCAGGAAACTTTCCAGATACCGGTCCTTGTGCCTAGTGTTATGTAGTTAGAACAACCCTAGGACAATTTTGGTCCTTCACAACTTGCATGATACCAAGTAATACCACAGCTTAACTGTAGAGTCATCACACGCCAGATCCTGCTTTCAAGATCCAGTTTACATCCAGGGACTGGCTCTGTTTTGGAGGGAGATTGAGCAATCCAGCTGGGTAGGGAAAGGTCCATGCCCACTGGCCTAAAGGTCAGACATCAGTCCTGGTACATTTAATGGTATAGACACAGCCAAGGTCTTTCTTCTTGTCTAGTTTCAGGAGCAGTTAACAAAATAGGAATTCCTGAAATGGTGATTCAAACAGGAGAAGGAAGAACTTCAGGGCAGAAAAAATGGAAAATACATTTGATCTTTCCTAGTGCCAGGAAGAACTGTAATCTGAGTCATTATAAAAATCTGATTTGACGAATGTGCTTTTCCTAGAGAGAAGAAACCAAGTGGTGTTAATGAAACTCCAGCAATTCGGAGTGCAGTTCTTCAGTGAACTATGTGCCTATAGTGGATTGCTTGCAAATTGCATGAATCTATACAAATAGAGGTCTAGGAACTTATCTAGGAACATTCAAAGAAAACCTGTTTAATTTATCAGAAGTCTAAAGTTGCTTTTCTTTTCAGGACAAATGACAAAAAGGATACAGGAAAGGTTTAAAAGAAAGATATATAAAGACAGAAAATCCCCAAACACTGTGAGATGATTTCAAGATTGAAATGGTGATACTAGTGAAAACTAGTAAGACAGGATAGAAAAGCAGGGAAGTGGTTTCATCTGTAGTAAAATGCCTTCTGCAGATTCTTATAAAAGTTAGGCCTGACAGCTTCAGTTATATGGAAGTTTGTGTTTCTCTCTACTGAGTAAGTAACAGCAGTAAATAAAATGTCTAAATTAATAAAACATAGAGTAGGTCTGCTAAGGTCAATTGATGCTCATCTTATGTATATTACTAGCAAATCTAATTAATATATGATTCCATCTGTAGCATTATTTAGTTGACTCAATGAATGACACTACAGAAACCAAAATTGTCTTATGCTACTCCAAAACATCATAGCACCACAGCATTTTTGATCTTATATGTCCATAATAGATCTATCGCCATAAACCAGTTTAAACAGTCTAAATAAGGGTCTACAGATATGTGATGATCCCTAAAATCTGGATGTTGAATAGACAGTGTAGTTAATATAAATGGTTGTCTTTACAGGGCACAAATACAGTAGTACAAATGAGATAAATGTAGTTTGTTGTCTTTCAACATATTAGCACATCTTATAACAGAAATTACCATCTGTGATTGATCTACACTAATGTAACTATAAAGTTTATTCAACTCCACTAAATAAGATTATAGAAAACAAAAATAAACTTGTCCTATAATGTCACCATGCAAAATGAACAGAATGTTTTCATTCTAGAACCATCATGAATTTGAATCTTTTTAGAGGGATTGAAAGCTACAGCAAAAGGGTTGTTACGAGCCAGAAAGCACTTGCTCTCATGGTAGTGCAGGAAAATGAATCACATGTTTTAAGAAACTGGGAGTTGTGGTAGCTGCAACATTCAATTACTGACTTGCTGTTTCCAGATCAATGGCCTTGAGGGAAAGTAAGGTTAATTAAGCCTTAATTCACTCAAGATAAACTGACATTTTTGTCTCACAGCAGTAATTGTCTAAACAGAAAACTTACTAGTAGTGGTGGGAGTTAACACACACACAAAAAAATAATCTTTATTCCTTGCATCATTATTTAATAAAAGTTTCCCTGTGTCCTACGAGTGTAAAATAATGTAGGTATAGCAAGTCATAATACTTGCTTACAATATTATTCTACAAAATATTCAGAAACATTTAATGATTAATTTTGAAATATATTTAATTGTCTTAGAAATTAACCTAAACTTTAGATGTAACATCCATAGTTTAAGATCACTAGAGCAAAGTAGTCTAGCTTCAGCTTTACCCCTACAAGTTAACTGTTTGTTAATGAATACAACTTCTGTGGGCTACAAAGACAAAGTTGGATCATCACAGGCAGCAGTAGAAAGAACTCTGAAGTCACCTTTGGGACCAAACACTAGTGAAAGAAGTTTCAACACACTTTGATTTTTGTGTTTTGTCAGAAAATTCAGTTTTTAAAAACTGACACCATTCGAACAAATTGATGGGCATTCCAGCAAATAGAGCATTATAATAATCACTGTTAGGAAAAACAAAACAAAACAAAACAACGGCATGAAGTGCTTTACATCAATAGCATTCAAATAGTTAGGTTAGCGATATTACTTTCTTTTAGAGAAAAATATCTTTTCTGCAGTACATGTAAGGTATCATAGATGTTGTTTAAATTAATATATTGGTTCTCTACTCTCCCTATGTTGTCACTGGCATCTGAAAAGTGTGGGTGAAAATTTCTAGGAGCCTGATTTAGCTGCAGTTCCACTCTTCATCATACAAATTTCAGGGCAAAGGCAAATCAGCTCCACTTTGCTTTACAGTCTGAGAAGAGAAAAGGGTGTCTCAGTTTCTCTGGCAATTTGTACCTTGCACCTTTACAGTAGTCCAAATTCTATTATTGATCCTCTTCTGACCAATGATGTCACAAATACTACACAGAGTATTAAAATTTCACACAGAATATATGAATCTTTAAGGACTGAATTCCATTTAGTGGTGTTAATTGCAGCATCTGTTTCCTTGCTGTAATGACATCAAAATTCATTACAAGATAGCATCATTACAGTGCAAAAGAACATAATAACATCATTGCCATATAAAAGCCTCATAGCAAGCTAGATTTCCAACAAAGATGTGAAAGGAAAAATGATTGTTTTTTGAAGAATAGCAATTTGATAGCAGTAATCTTTTTTTTTCCTTTCAATGAGCCTTTAACTATAACAGTATTTTTTGTGTGTAGAAAAAAAATGTTTTGGTTTTTTGTTTGCTTGTTTGTTTTGGTTTGGTTTAATTTTAAAATCGTTCTTGCCAAAGTGTTTTTTAGCAAGTGGAAGTATCTGGTGATCTTTAATTTACTTGATTTGAATTTAGGGTCTTCTTGACTAATTTAGTATTCTGAATTTCTAAAACCATTTGATGTTATCTTTTGTAACACCCTCTTCCATGAATTTCACACGCATTGGACATCAATCTTAATTGGCCTCTGCAAAAATTATTAGCTTCTGATCCAGGCCCTTCATACAACTGAGAAACAACCAAAGTCACATCTTGAATTTGCTAGAACTGTGAATTCCAGTTCTAAGTGGCCGTGTGGACAACAGCGGGAAGCAAGAAATATGCTGCAGGCAACATCGTTCTTTACTTGCCTGTCAGCCTGGACCACAGCGGCAGCAAGAGTTTCCTGAGGCTGAAAGCAATATCAGAGGATCTTGCAGCGGTATGTTGCCAGTAAGCCACATGTTAGAGATCAGAGTTTTAAAATCAACAGTTAAAGGAAACCTTATTTATTTTTGTTGCTTTTCTCTTTCCAAGATTGTTCTTTGTTTAGGAAAAAAGTGAGAAAAATATACAAAAATGGTTGAAACTGTAGCCATAACACATTTATTCAGATCCTTCTTTCTCATGGTCTGACAATGTTCATTGAAATAGTTTTGAGACCAAACCTTCAGTCTTAGTGACACAGCCACTTCCTCGGCCATTATGCTCTCCCTTTATTGGAGTGAATAGAAAACTGAACCATGAAAATATCTGCTAACCTCTATCACAAAGAGCCTCAGCTTGACAGAACTTCTGCCACATTCAAAACTGTCACCACGTGTCTCTATCTGTACATAAAAGGGTGTGGGGGTTGGAGAGAAGTGGTTACTAAAAAAAAAGGTAGAAGGGCAGTACAAGAGAATTTGTATTTTACAGTTGAGAATATTGGAGAAACTAAAAAAGATGGGTTTCAGTAAATGTTTCAAAAAAGACTGATGGTTTACACTTACCCCAAACCCATATTTCTCATTAGTTGTTTCATTAGTACTATAAGTATTTATCCAGATGCATGATAAAGCTTCATAGGGCCAGCTAAATATTGACGTTACTAGGCAATATTTGTCCTTATATTTATCTTCTGCTTTTTGCCTAGATGCAATTATGCTTCAGAAAGGATGTCCATACTAAAATCAGGGTCCTCCTAAATTTCAGTAGTACAGGGTTTCATCCTCATTCCTGAAAATAAAAAAGGAGAAATTTTATTACCAGGTTATTTTCTATTCAGTGCCTTATATTCATCCTGAGACTAGCAAGCATTTCCTTTATTTAACTTTTGCTGAAGTGGAGGATACTGGACTGTTAGGGTGGAAGAGTGCCAGGGTTGACAGTGTCCCTGGCAGGTGGTAATAGCCTGTTGTCATGTGGAGGAAATCTGACTACTACTCAGCCCCAGTCCAAATTGGTGATCTAAAATTAGGCTGAAAGTCATGGAAAATCCTAACATTGTAGATGAGATGCATATCCTTCATGGCAGTTAAATGCGATTCTTTAAAGCTTAAAGAATAAAACCTGTATTTAATTGACCATTGTACCCTCAGTCTCAATTCAGGAGCAAAATTGAGAGTCCTGATCCTGGCACTAGATCTGCTTTAAGCCACTTCAAATGTGGGTGTCAACAACAAGAGAGAAAACCAAAATAATCACCCAACTCAAAAAAAACCTCAAGAAAAATGGAGAAGCCTTAGCCTCTCGTGCCTTTGTTTCCTGGTCAAGTTCTCACATGCCCTCCCTTATAATTAGTTTTCAGTTGGATTAAATCCCACCCACCTGAAAAAAGAGCTTTTAAAAGTACTAGTGTTAGTGAAAAATTAAAAACACCAGTCTGAAAACTGGGTGGAAGCGCTCCTTTGGGGACCGGTATTGTGTCTCAATCCCTGAAAGAGTGCAGGCATGGCAACACTTCTGAGACTGACCACAGATTTCTATCCTGAATTTGGGCAATTCATGCAGTCTCTCTGGCACAGATATAGAAGGAGATCTGCGAATTACTCTGGGACATAGGCCTTTGTGCCTCAGGGTATACTCCCAGGACAATTTAAAGTGAAATAAGAAAAGGTCATTGCAGTCCTGTTCTAACCTCCTCTCCCAGCCTCCCTTCTGCCTTAACCATGGTTTGACAATGAGTTGAAGACTGCAGTGACTGAGCTGGATGAAACAATCTGTCTGTAAACTGAGTCTACAAAAATGCGATTTGTTTTCTGTCTGCGTATCTTTGAACCAGCTCATTTAGTGTCTGACATGCATCTGGTTGAGGCACAAGGGAATGGCGTTGCCAGGTAGAGCTGGAGGAGGAATGTGACTGCAGAAGGCACAACCCAGACTGGTGTATATAGGAATTTGTTTTTAATGCTTTTGTATATAAGACGAGATGGGGCCTGCTTATGAAGATTGCTGTAAGAATCAGTTAGGCATAAATCCTAATGATGCACTTCGAGACCTCAAGATGGAAAGCAACATATCTGGAAAGCATTCTTTCCAATTTTATTTTATTGAAGTTGTTACTTTATCACAAAACCCTGAGATTCTCAAACCTTTGTTCACATTTATAGCAACCCATTTTAGGAAAAATAACAGACAACAAATCACTAAGAAACAAAACAGAATAAATCACATTCTGAAGGAGACTGCACTGAAATGATCTCATTCTGAACTTTATCCTTTGATTTTAGCAGCTCTGTTAGCTCCAGAATGCAGAGCAGTTTGAATTTCCCTGTGGCTCAGTGGTGTCTTTTAGCAGGTTTTTTTTTTTAGGTTCTGTCTTCATTGAAAGCCTAATGGGTGAACAGCAGTTAGCATGGGACCTAAATATCACAGACCCACAGGGGCAAATGACTCACTACAACTATAGTGAAAAGGTACTTAAGGAAAGAATGACAGGCTCTTGGTAAAGAATGTCGATAATGCTTATTACAGCCACACTATCTCGCTGAACTCTTTCTTTATTTGTTTTATTTGTATTCTGGAATGTCGAAAAAGGTTAAGGGAGAGACTTGCAAGCTTTGGACATTTAACATGTTATGTTAAATAAACAAATAAATGTTATGAGTCAAAGATATTCCTGAGAGTCCAGATTGCCTATTGTAGCCAGTGCCTGCATTTCTCAGTGTCTAGTGTTTTTAATGCTTCCATTATTTTATGTGCAGCTTCAGGCTTTTTAAAGCAGTTTTATTTTTAAGGCAGTGGAAACCCCTTCAAGGTGTCTTTAGATGAGCAACGACAGGGAATTCATGTTTTTCAGTCACATGAAAAAATTAAAGTTCTTTATGTTATTACCTATCCCAGAATATTTTCTTTCAGGAATGCTGAAAACACGGTACTTCTCATAGTCAAGACAACTTGTTCCAGGTGGAAATGAAATGATAATAGGATTTAACAAATTGTTCAGCACTACTTGCTACTCAGAGAACTACTGAAAGTGGAGTCATTATTCTCTATCAAAGTACATGAAATAAACGACTAAAGTGGAACAAGATTTTAAGAGAAATTTTATCAAAGAAATTCTGTGTGGAAGGAAGTGCCTGAAAAGGAAGGCAGCAAAAGTTTTTTTCAACCTTATAACAATTAGTTGAGATGAACTAAGAAGCAATGTGAGAAAAAATTTGTTTTGTAACATTTACATGTACCTACTTATATTCTGATCAGTAAGAAATTGCTGGGACAGTATTTCTTATAGAAGGTTCTATCTGTTATGACAATATTGGAAATTAATATTACAAACGTGACTATAAGAGTAATGCTACTGATTTCATGTAATGGCCAAATCAGTTAGGTATTTCATGTGATGCCTGAGCAGGGCAATCAAATAGTACAATGTCTAAGCTTCCAAATATTTCACCAGTCTGAAACCTTTAATTAGTTTATGAAGACAACGACAAAAGTAATTTCATGAAACAAATAAGAAATTTCAAAGAATAATGTTTTCATTATATGATCTGTCATATACGTCAAATGCCTGTGAGCTCACAATAGAAATATGATAATAAAATTGCAAGATAAATGAAGAATGCTATAAAAAAATAAATTTCAATATTCATGGGAAAAATAATGCAAATTAATACAACTAAATGTTTGCTGTCCTTTTCCCCTATTTTGAAATACCTGTGCATGAACTTAGTTGAACTCTCTGATTTAATTTTACAATATTAGAGCTTAGAATTCACATTTCATATTTGAAAAACACCTGGAGGCAGGGACTGTAGGTATTAAGACAAAAGCTGTTACTATTTCTTGTCGATCACAAGGAAAGCAATAACATCAGGAATCTTGTTGGACTGTGTTGGAACAGAACACCACCCCAACACACACAGAATTCAGGGTTTTTTTTGTGTCTGTAAATAAATCTGACAATCAGGAAGGAAAAAGAGAGCGCTGCCATATAAATTACTCGATTATGCAATCTAAATATTGTTTCTATATTTTCTTAATGGTGTTCTTTTTACAGTAGACTGTGGTAGTAGTTGAAAATAGCATTCCAATATTCCAATGTGTAGTAATTAGTATAATTCACTAACCTTGAAACTTTATCTTATGGGAAGCCACAGTGAAAGTAGAGATATATGTTAAAGTAACCCAGATACTCTGCTAAAGCAATTTCAGCCTCAGAAGGCTGTTAGTATAACCGGGATTGTTACACCTCTGCTTGATCATGACTCTCAGCTTGCAGATACTCCTTCAGCAATGAGAGAGCAGAGATTAAATTGGCAGAGAAAGAAAAACAATGAATGAATTAAAAAAAACCAAAAACCACCTTGCATTTTTTTAATACATGTGCGGAAAACATAGTGCCACTGAAACTTCTGAAGTGAAAAGGCTGTATCTAATTACCATGAGTGGGAGAGATGAAGAATAGGGGGAAAAAATACAGAATGCATTTTGCATTTAGGTAAAAGTGCTGATGTTTATGTGCTTAATGGTGCTTTGAATTTTCTCTGTCAATTTTTGTTACTAAAAGTTTAATCAATTGTGTCTATATACATATGAAGTAGAGCTTGGTTTTTTAAGGTTGCTTAAACACATTTTTGATATTTAAGTGTTGAAGTACAGAGAATTAGCATGGTAGTAGCTGAGATTTGGAAATCAGGTAATGAGTGTTTTGGTACCAAATAGAATCACCTTTGTAGAATGATGAGTGAAAAGAAGTAAGGGAAATCAGGAGGCATGAGAACTGACCTGAGTGCAGAAAGCCTGTTGCTGTACAGGCTGTCTTCAATGTCTGTAGGGTACTTTAAAAAGGTCCATTAGAGACAAGTAACTAAACCCAAATCTACTGTTACAGGCTTCAAATTACCTTTGCAGTCTATTGTAAGAAAGAAAATTAGGGGTTTACAAGCTAAAGTTATACATAAAAGTCATACATTTTACGAACAACCACATGATATAGTTTGTTCTTGTGCTTTTTTGACAGATTATATTGAAGATCTAAGGAAAAAATGCTGTACATTTGTTAAAATGCTGGGATTTTTACTATTTCCTCCTCCACTGGAAAACGCTTTTAGTACTTCTGGCATAGAGTATAATTCCTTTTGCATTAAACTGTCACAGTCCTGCTTTTCAGGTATACCCTAACTGTAATGACAAGATGCATTTGCTGAAAATAATGGCAAATTATGATAAAATTTCCTCCAAAAGGTGTTCATTTCTGCAGTGCTCTGCTATTGCAAATCACTTTTAAAAATAGTATCTTTACCACTTTTGAAGTATATTTCCGAACAAGTGTGTTATAATGCAGACCCACTACTCCAAGTGAATGGGTAAATCAGATCTATGATTCTATGTCTAAATGCATGACACAAAGGAGATGTCATGTTTTCTGTTGATTTAACTCTGCTAGCTTTAGCAGAATTATGCTAGGAAATTAGACAGTGTAAATATGCCAAGACTTGAGTTATACATAAAAGGTGATGACACTGTTGAAGACTCTGGGTAGATGACCCATGTCTCAGGAAATTTCTAGATGCAATGTAGCTAAATTGGTAATATCTTTTCAGAAAATCAGGAGGAACCCTCTACTGCTCTGTCCTTTGACAGAGTGGCAAAAGCATTTGCGTGCTCTTGTCTCTTAAACACTTTCTTTGAGGGCATTAGGACTTTAACTACCCAGGGTAATTATTAAAATACTGGCTGAAATTCTATCTCTGAGCTAACCAGCAGCCAAGAGACAAAGTCAAACTGTCTGAGTCCTTCTTCCTTCCCTCAAATCTCCCAGCAAATCCACTACAGGATGGATCCCTCTCTGGAGTACTTGGTAACTGGTAAATAGATGTAAAATCACTTGCAAAGCTTTGAGTGGACTTTTTACCAGTAAGTAGTCAGCAATTTGAGAGTTATGAGGTCAGTTATGCCCACAGGCATTCACGCTGCAAATCTGTAAAAAATTAAGCATTGTGAGACTATTCTGACTCTGTGGAGAAGTATGAATCTTGTAGCTATGCAACACCACCTTCCATACAATTTCTACAGTAGCTTTCAAACTGGAAGAGAGGTGACAGTGGCCCTGTTTTCCTTCTTGTTAGTCTAAGCACAACTGTTGAAGTACTTCTGATTACTCAGGCGTTTTTAAGTGCTAAACCACAATATGATTTATAGCTACATTGTCTGTCTTCCTCTGAGGCATCTGCCCCAAAGCCACAGTGTGAAGAAGGTTTCTGCATGCATGTAGTTTGAGTGGGGTTTGAGAAGTTCCAGGTGGCCCCAGAAAGCAAAAGTGGCTTCTCTCCCAGTGCTGTGAAACATGACTGTACCTAATCTCAGCTAATCTTGTTGAGAAAGCCCTGTCCTTCCTCAGGTACACTGCTTTCACTATGCATACTATGCTCGTGTGAGAAAGATTTGACCTGTAAGAAGGATTTGACTTTAATTTTAAGGTGTTGTCTTTCTCTCTTCTGCAGTCTTCCTGGACTTCTCTAAAGCGTGAGCTGGCTTTCAGAATTTATGCCTTGCCAGCAGCCTTTCCAGGTGGGACAATACATTATCATTTGTCTGCATGCGATAATCAACAAAAGGTTCTATATCTGACAACAATAATGCATAAAGGGGAGGGATGTAAGTTTTTATGAAGTTCCTTCATTTATATCAGATATATCCTCTGGCACCACACCCAACCTCTTTGAAGGTACTCTGAAACTAATAGTCCTCTGAAATGAATATTCCTCCTGCAAACACCCATAGTGAACAGGCTCCTGCAGATTATAAACCATGTAAAATACAGAGTGCTTTGATGGTTTGGCTGTTCTGTGTTTGAGGCTCCCAGACAGTGCTATTATGCATTGTACTGCCTATACTTCATGTGGCAGATGACAAACAAGAAAGTAGGATGTAAATAATCTCACTTAAATCATCATAGCAATCATGACAATGCCATTTACATAAGGGTTAAAAAATAAATCAAAACTTACAGTGCTGCTGAGTCCATGTGTCCATGATCTCTGGAATGCTTTCAGTTTCAGAATCACATAATCATAGAATGGTTTGGGTTGGAAAGGACCTTAAAGATCATATAGTTCCAACTTCCCTAGCATGTGTAGGAACACCTTCCACTAGACCAGGTTGCCCAAAGCCCCATCCAACCTGGCTTTGAACGCTTCCAGGGTTGGGGCATCCACAGCTTCCCGGGGCAACCTGTTCCAGTGCCTCACCACTCTTACAATAAAGAATTTCTTCCCAGTATCTAATCTACCCTCCTTTAGTTTAAAACCATTACCCTTGTCCTGTCACTACAGGCCCTACTAAAAAGTCTGTCCCCACCTTTCTTGTAAGCCCTCTTTAGGTACTGAAGACTGCTATAAGGTCTCCCTGAAGCCTTCTCTTCTCCAGGCGGAACAAACCCAACTCTGTCAGCCTTCATTCACAGGAGAGGCGCTGCAGCCCTCTGATCATCTTCAAGGCCTTCCTCTGGACTCGCTCCAACAGGTCCATGTGCTTTAGATGTTGGGGGTTCCTGAGCTAAATGCGGTACTCCAGGTGGGGTTTCACAAGAGCAGAGTAGAGGGGATGAGTCACCTTCCTTGACCTGCCGGTAACACTTCTTTTGATGCAGCCCAGGATATGGTTAGCTTTCTAGGCTGCAAGCCCACATTGTTGGGCCATGTTGAGTTTTTCGTCCACCATCACCCCCAAGTCCTTCTGCTCAGGGCTACTCTCAATCCATTCTCCACCCAGCCTGTATTTGTGCTTGGGATTGCCCCAACCCATTTGCAGGACCTTGCACTTGCCCTTGTTGAACTCCATGAGATTCCCTTGGGCCCACCTCTCAAGCCTGTCAAGGTCCCTCTGGATGGCATCCCTTCTTTCCAGCATGTTGACCACACCACTCAGCTTGCCATCATCAGCAAACTTGCTGAGGGTGCACTTCATCTCACTGTCCATGTCACTGACAAAGATGTTAAATAGCACTGGTACCTACCCCTGAGGAATGCCACTTGTCACCTGTCTCCACTTGGACATTGAGCCATTGATCACAACGACTTCTATGACGTTGACCACAACTTTTCTATGAAGACTGTGGAAATGCCATTAACAAAATGAGGCACAAGTTGTTGCTTTGTCTGGATGTTCTTATGACAACAAGGTCTACCTTCTCCCCACAAGCTTAGGTTTCTGGGGTCCTTTATCATAATGTCCTTAAACGAACTACTTCTGACCCACAAAAGAGTATGTAAGGAAGTAGGAAGTAGCAAATAATATAAAAAGAAGAGAGAGATGCAAAAAAGGTCTAATTTCTCCTTACCTTTTTAAATGAAACTCACCTGTGGTGAAGAAATAGGGAATGTCATTTAATATCAAAAGAAATTGTTTAAGAAAATGCTGGACGGTGAAAGCAAGGCTTGTTACATTAGCTGGAACTGTGCCTGAATTAGCCCTTACCCTATATGACTAACTTATTATCACAGAGCTACAGGTAGATACTGCAGTCTTTGAATACATAAAAGGCCATTGCTGTTACTCATGTAGTGACATTCAAATTAGAGTATCAGCAACCATCAGTTTTGTCACTAATGTCTCACTAGTTGGCTGTACAAAACTAAGCAAAACAAAGCAAAAAACTCCAATGAAATTACAAAAAAGTAAACTTTTCCACTATAGTCTTCTTTTATATTTATCGTTTTCTACTTTTCCAGAGAGATGACAAAGGCAATAAAAATGGAATATTTTTTTTTAAAATAAGGTCATTTAGAACTCTTGTTTACTTTTCTCTTAATCTAACATAATCCTCTAAGAATCCTTGTAAGACCACATAAAACATTTGGTGGCTTAAGGGAATGTAGTTGAGTACGAGTTTTTCTCAAAGTTATTAGTTCAAATTTATCGTAGGTTCATAACAAACTCTAATTCTTTCCCAGACTTTTTACATCTTTGTATGGCCTGTAGAAAATAAAACATTGATCCTACAATGGTTCCTTCTACAGCATATGGATGTGTCTTTAGAGACTTGGGTGGCACAGAGAGAGAGGGACTGGGGTGTGATTTGCCATGTTGCGTTATGGCTCTAGGACTGTACAACCACAGCACTTATTTATGAGGAATGAGCTTCATGCCAATTGTGAGTACTGAGTGTGGGGCCCTGAGTACACCCACAGGCTCCGATGGCCCTGCTCAGCCTCACCTGGCACCGCTGCCTGTGGCTCAGGAACACTATTGCACCTCAGCCTGGGGCACTCAGGCAAGGTCTGAATGACACCACAGGCAAGTCACCACCCAGCCTCATCCCCTGTTGCTCCTAACTTGGCTGGACAACCCAGCATGACCTGGGACCTGATCCTTCCTCTTGCCTTTGCCTGCTAGTTGTGGGCCTGTGGTGGGACCTGTTACTGACAAACGTGGGCCTGTGGTGGGACCTGTTACCATCACCATCATGACACTGGTCCCCCTGTGTAGGTGCTGTGGGACTGCACACTGCCAGGGTGGGGTCACTGCCCTACTTGAGCAAGGGTCAGCTTGTTTCAGTCCCCAGCTTGTCACCCTTTGTGGAGCAGCTGTGCTCTGGCTCCTCCCTGATATGAGGTACCTACCACATACCTATCAGATGTTAAGAAATAGGTGGTTTTCTCCCAACTGTCCCAGGTCTTCTTGCCATTGCTAAAAAGTCCTGTATGTGTGTGGAATACTAATTGCTAGAGGAACATGCATTCCATTTGCTCTACCTGGAGTTTTGGTGTGTGACTTACGTCTGGTACTAGTGGGAGAGGACCAGCCCTGAGCACGCCAGTGATCACGTCAGTGCATACCACACCAACTAACTACAAACACAAGGTAAAATCATCCCCAAAATCCCCTTTCTAATTTACTAAGATAGGTAGTGAGGACTTGTGAGGTGCCATCGTGAAGACAGTCCAAAATCATAACTGTGATCACTGTTAGAAATCACACCAGACAAGAAACAGATGAAGAAACACACATAATGAAGTGTGATCTGATTCTTTGACATGGGAGATAAAGAACTTGGCAAGAAAAAATGTGTGGCTTTAGAGGTAAACAGATGTAGAGGTGAGATGTACTAAGGTCCACCTTTCTGTTACTTAAATGAGACTATGATGGGGCACCTCATGATGCTGCTTATCTTTTCCACCAGCATGAATTCTGAGGGAAAAAAAAATGGCTATATTTTGCACAGGATCAAAGCCTGCTCATTCCAACTACAATTTTATCAATGAAAATGTATACTGCTACCTAAGGATCTCTTATTCCTACAAAATGAATATCAAATTGCTCTCCATACTTGAACTTTTGCAGCTCCATGTAAATTCTAAGAGGATTCAGTTATGATGGAAAACGTTAAGTTTTCAGTAAGTCTTCTACTCTAATGTGGACATTCCTGCACACACTTACTTCATCATAATAGGTTATGCAACACAGTTCCTAGCTTAATAAAAAAGACCTTGAGATGAAGCAATAGACTTGCTGTATGAATATTTCTGCAAATATGTGTACAACCACCTGACTACGTGATCTATGAGCAAACTTCATATAATTCTGAAAGTGCACCTGGCTTCAACTACCCACAGTGATTTTCTAAGGTGAGCTGCATTTTGCATCTTTCTGTTTAACAAAGACTGCACACTAGTCAACATGCTGTCATAATCACGAGACCAAATCAATGTGTCTAACCTCCCAAAGTTTATCCTTTAAAGCTTATTATAAACAACAATGAAAGATGTGAAGCCAGAGCAGTGTGAGATGGTCGGTTCACACTGTGCTCTTTTATACAGCATCTTCACCAGCTGTTCTGTGATTTTCCTTAGAGTGGTGATAGTGTTAGATACGTAGAAAAAAACCTGAACTATTTAGTCACTTAATAAAATCCTATAAAATTCTAAGACAGAGCAGTTTAACAATGCAGACAAAACTTGTAAAAAAGCAGTATAAAAGAAGGGAAAGCACAAAGCCAGTCATCCAATCTGCCTTGCCAGTCCTCTAAGTAACGTACAGAAAAATTATTAAAAATCTAATATTGAAAGGGAATTGATGTTTTTACCGTGTCATTTACAAGTATTTTCAACTTCATAGGTTTGGTTGTGAAAGTAATCTCTGGAGAAGGAGAATCTTGAAATGAGAGAAAAGCAGCAATTCCTTTATAAATTATCAACCCTTTTAAGGTTTTCTGGTTGTTTCTAGACCTATCTGTTCAGGTATACTATGGAAAACCTCAAGTATCTCTCCTCCCTCTTTCCCCTCCTCCTCCCCTCCCCCAGCATAACTGAGAATGTGAAGTCTAACCTCATAAAATCACAAAATGGCTGAGGTTGGAAGGGACCTCTGAAGGTCATCAGGTCTAACACCCTCTGTTCAAGTAGGGCCACCTAGAGCCAGTTGCCCAGCACCATGGCCAGATGGCTTTTGAATATCTCTAAGTATGGAGACTGCACACCATCCCTGGGCAATCTGTACCAGTGTTCAGTCACCCTCACAGTAAAAAAGTGTTTCCTGGTGTTCAGGAGAAACCTCCTGTGTTTCAGTTTGTGCTCATTACTTCTTGTGCTGTCACTGGGCACCACTGAAAAGAGCCTGACCATCCTCTTTGCACCTTCCCTTCAGGTACAGTCCCAGCTCTCTTTCTTCATAGGAGACATGCTCCAGTCCCTTCAGCATCTTACTGGCCCTTTGCTGGATGCACTCCAGTATGGACATGTCTCTTTTGTACTAGGGAGCTCAGAACTGGACACAGTACTCCAGGTGTGGCCTCTCCACTGCTGAGAAAAGGGAAAGGATGCACCTTAGATGGAGTGATGCCAGGCACAAGTACGGATTGTGAGAGGAGTGGCTGGAGAGCAGCCCTGCAGAAAGGGACCTGCG